>OZ026514.1:120789727-121989727 GCA_964019695.1 Loripinus fragilis | reverse complement strand
ATCCGTCCCTTTCTCTTGTTATGCAGATTGTTGCAACGGTGATGTATGTTGCGCACATGACAACCTAAGAATTCGTATATCGATATACAGTGTTAACCTGTGTAGAACGACCACTCTCAAATTGACCAAAATTTGGTTTTCAAAATCAAGGGGAGCATTCTGCAATACTTTCGATCTTCTTTAAGGTACAGTTTGTCAAATAAATCTTTTGTTTTGTCTACTTTGGAGTGGTCTTTTTACACAGGTTTAACTGTATATGGAGATTACCTGATCACGGCATGCTGTCTCAGAAAGTCGACGACAACACAGACTGCAGCAGTTCAGCAGCACGATTGGTATGAGGGTGGTAGTGTCATTGTCTGTGCGGTCATCACGTACGAGCAAAGGTCAGCAAGTAACGTTATAGTAATTTGACTGGCCAACGTTACATTGATCAAATTTTACGTCCAGTTATCAGTTTTTGATCCATTTGCCCATCGCATTAAGGAAGCTTCAATCACAAGGGCCCAAAATTACAATGCTTCCTGAAAGTTAAGGACGACTTAAGTTACATATTGATATTTCAACATGTTACATTATATGTCTAATAAATTGCCAGGATCGACGCAATGCCTATGGTCAAAGAAAGCGTTGTTATCTACAGGAAAAATGAAACTATTTTGATTTTAATAAGTTCGAAACGTTATTTTTCGCATTCTAAAAAGATCACCACTAAGCTTAAGTCTTCCTTAACTTTAAGGAGGCATTTTGGGCCCCGTAGACAACATACGCCCACATCGGGTTCGTGTTGCCGTCGGCTTTCTGAGATAACAAGCTGTAAATACTGCGTGACCAGCCAAATCCCTCGATATATTACAAAGGAGCACATTTGGGATGTCTTAGGTCACCGGGTGTGCAGCAGACCCCAGCCTTGCAACGATTTGCAATAGCTTGGCCTTTACCATTGAAGTATTGCTTTAATTCTACTTGAATTGGGAAGCTCCCTTATCAATGTGCCTATCAATGTGTCTAGTATTATATTTAATCCCCAGCCCTGCGTATCCCTGGTAAGAAAGATGAATTGTGCTGCTCTAATAAACCTTTTATTTTCAGTTTACTAGTTTCTCTCTGTTTTTGTAACATAAAGGTTAAGAAAATAAAATTCTGGAGCTTATAACATAAATGACCAACGAAGGTTCAGACGAGTATTTGCACCCCGCATACTCCCGGAACCGTTCTACTCGCGTGCACAAACTGGGACCAAAATAGCCCAGCCATAAGCAAAACAGGTTTACAGTATGCGACAAGAACCATTTTCTCGAGGGCTGGTTCTATTGTTGCATCATTTAACTCTTTGCATGCTGGGTATTTTTCCAAAAAATTGTCGTCTGCTGATTCTTAAGTTTACAAAATATTCTTTCATGACTACCATCTGAGTGTCAAACAGTTTGGATCCAGATCAGGCCCGACATCGGGCCTGATCTGGGTCCAAACTGATTGCAAAGGTTATCAGCAAATAAAACTTGTAGGCAGAGAGTTAACCCTTAGCATACTGGATCATTAAAAAAAACATATTGTCGTCTGCTAATTTATATTTTGAAAATAACTTTTTTTTTCAAAATATTTTTTCATGATTACCATCGGAGTGTCAAACAGTTTGGACGCAGATCAGGTCCGACATTTGATCGGACCTAATCTGGGTTATTTCTGTTTGCAAAGATTACAAGCAGACAACAAATGTCGCTACTAGCAGAGAAGGAGTTATTAAAATAGCATCAGATAATGTCAAAGACCTTTGTACGAATTTCCAATTCAATTGCATCATTATTTGGCTCCCTGACACCAAAAGTAAAAAAGGAATTATCATGCACATAAGAAAAGAATCACAATCTTACATCAAACTTTTTCCTGTTGACCAACCTACCCTGAGAATAGGGGTGGGGCCTCTCCTACTGCACTATCAAAACACGACTCTATCTTGTCCCTTTAGATCATCAAAGACGAATACCCAACCATATTTGACAATTTAGTCTCCCAAAGCAATTGTTGGTGACACTTTTCAGCTTCATTGTCTTATCATTGCAAACAGTTAAGCCCCATATGGTAAGACTGAAAACTTCCCAAAGTAAGCCTTGTTCCAAAGGCCCATTTTGATAGCAAGTCTAATTTTTAGCAAGACCTTGATAAAATTGAGACAGAAGGTTAGACTAGCCATATGGAGAACATCTTAAAGGCCCCTTTTGTAGATGTTTTCATTCTAACGCCTGGGGGACAGGCTAAGGTACACTTTATCCTACCCTTTTCAGTGTACTATTGATAGTTTATTGAAAAAACAACAACACGTTTTATACGAATATCCTTAAGACGTTTTATATTAAATATGACTTCCTTTTAGTTCAAGTACATGTAATATACTGAAAAAAGTTAAAATATATCCAATTATGAAGCATAAAAGTTTGACTGTAATATGAAACACACACTTTTATTAGCTCAGATGCAGGAATTGACAGAATCTTTAGTATCAGCAGCAATATGTGAATACGCCTGGCAATAATAATGACAGGTACTGTCCTGCCAGGCAAGAGTGACAGTGACAGTGACATCATGTTTTGTTTATATATGGCTGGCAGGACAATAAAAAATGAAGTTAAAGATCTAGATAAACAAAACAACTGATAAGTATAAATTGTGATTATTTTCTAATCCATCAGTTTAAACATTTGTTTTGGGTCCTCAAACGAACCGTCTCTTGGTGGAGAAATAAGAAAAGGATTTTTCAATTACACGTACATGTACAAGCCTTATAATGCGGAAATAATGAACATTTAGCATATGCTTGAGGTGTTTTTCTCGGGTGTGGCCCATTTAAAACTTATTTCAAAACTGTTTTGGAGCAATTAGTCCGGCTAAGCCCTATACTTGTACATGATGTTTCTTATAATCTATCTAATCGTGTGTTCAATATGCGTGAATGGAATAGCTTGTAGTCGGAGTACATTCAGATGCAAAGACAATACCCTTGATCGCCAACAAATTCTGCAACACGTAAGATATCAAACTGCACTCCTTCCATCTCCACAGAATGATTAGAAATCGTTATGTTCTCTGCGACTGTGTTCCGTTCTGACGCTGAGATGTAGATGTCTGCTGCAGGTTATTTCTTTCTTTCTTCCAATACTTCTAAACCTCTATTGATGACTTAAGAAGAAAGGGTATTCCGTATAGCAAGTGCTAATGGGGGGGAGGGGGGGTAGCTGAAATAAAATATAAGTAAAGTTGATGGGATGAGTTTGTACAGTGCGAAAAAGAGGGTTAAGATAAAAACAGAATATGGTGATTTAGGGCGACACATGCACCCAGCATGACTAAACTGTGTCAAGGTAGGGAGCAGGACAATGCAGGTTGGGAGGGCATTCCAGTGTTTGATAGTTCTGGGGAAAAAGCTGTATAAATAGTAGGTTGTAGAGGGGGTATATGCATGTACGCCAGGGGGTGGATGAATTTAGACTCCCTGCGATTAGGTATTAGATACTCAGATGCTGGAACTGCAACAAGGTCATATATGACCTTGTACACCATTACAAGGCGACTGTCTATGTAATCACTATTTTCAAAGGGTCAGTTCTCTGATAATACATGTGTCCATATGTAAAGTTTATAATGAGTTCTGATTTTAATGATACTTAGCTTCAGGTATATTTCTATGCTTTCGTGCTTCCAAGATTTAAGTGGACATCGCTTAAAAATTCTATTTTAAGATGCATTTAATAGTTATATTTTCGGCTAAAATTTGCACGTGTATATAATAAAACTCAGACTAAACTTCACATCTGCATAGTTTAGTGTTTATAATAGTAGAAAAAGTCTGGAATAAGTATAAGGACAGTCCTAATTTTCCCTCATTATGAAACCATACGGATAAGAAGGTGGTGTTTACAGCTCCCTACACGTTTACTCGATTATGTCAGAGTATTAGGGGTCCATACACAATGTAAACGCATAAAAAGAAAGTGCTATAATTATGTACGTTCAATGATTCAAATTTTGCACCGTCTATATCTAGATTATATGGAAACAACGAGCAGTACCACTGATAATATATTCTACGCACTTTGAAGTCGGGAAACCCCTAAACGAGTACTTTTGCAAACAGTGAAGACCCAGATGTAATGCAGCAAAATGCTGCTTTTCAGCTGGGTCACCACTGTTTGTAAAGAAAAAAAAGATATTAAGAGAAAATAATACAATATCTTTGTAAATTATAACCTGAAACCTCTAGATATGTACAATGTACTATCCCAAGTTTATTGTATCGAACCAAATTCGTATACAAAGAGCTAAAATTGTTCCTGTAAAGTTTGTTGACAATATACTCTTTGGTTTTGGAGATATCGTTTAAAACACATTTTGACGGACAGATTGACGCTGACGGACATCAAACTATCACAAAAGCTCACATTGAGCATACGGGTCAGGTGAGCTAACATGAAAGGTCCTAGTTAAGGCCCTTGGAGGATACTATACTTGATTTCAGAAAGTGAGGATGACACTGGATTAAAGTGAACCCGAGACATCAACTCATTGTTGACGGTCAGTCAAATATGAGTGGAACCAATTAACGCACTCTCGATTATATGGCTTCCAATATGATCAGTAAAGTGTTGTGATCAACCGTATTAAATACCATGTGGAGGTCAAGTAGGATGGTAATCCTAACTGACACACATTTGGAAGCTTACTGAAGCTAAATTTAATGGATACATCAACTGACAGTAATGTGCACGACCCGTGATGAGCATTTTCAAAAACTGGACGGACTCGCATAGTGACTATAGTACAGACCCATTGGTCGTGCAAATTAAGGTCAAAACACATATTGAAAAGCTGGAGATTTTCGCGAGGGTTTTATTCGCGAAACTAGAGTCGAGAATTTTTAATGTGGCAAATATGTTTTTACCGCTATTCACGAAAAGTAAAATTCTCGCGAAAATTTCCGAATTTACAGTAATAAAATTTATATTAATACTAGAAATGGACCCGAGCAAGCGAGGGTAAAGTTGTTTTAGCAACTAATGAAAAAAGTTCTAAGCTCGGCTGAGCATGGCATATGTTGTCATAGATATTAAAATGGGAACAATTGTGAGCATTTTAATATCTAAGAGCAGGATAAATATTAATGAAAATCTGACATGAGTCAAGGACCATAACTCTGTTATAAATGATATACCTAACTACTTCCATCAACCTGCCACAAAATAAGGCTGCAATGACCCAGAGTCAACTTGATCTTGGTATCGTAATATTGCAGCAAATCTCCATCGTTTTGTCAGTTAATATGGTGATCTATTTATTTATATAAATGTCATAAATATTCTATCAGAGTAGAAAAAATGAAGAATTCAAGACATTTTTAGCAAATGAATTCGTATTTTCTAACCAAGAATAAAATGAAGAAAAAAGCATGCCCAGTGATTGAACTCGGGGACCCTCTGTTTGATAAGCAAACTTGAATCCAATGAGCTATTTCTCCGATTCAATATTGATGTGTACAATAATCATTGTATCTATATTACTTTGAGCGTCCGCAGAAAACTGCCAAATTACAAAAAAAATAAGATAAATTGAAAAATATTTAAATCGAAAGTATCAATAACATTATCCTAATCTTAAAGACTTGGCATCGAAATATTGCAAGTTTTTCCAGTTAACGCTATAGACCATTTATTTAGTATTATAGATTGTCAATTAACAGTTCAGTTTCCACAACCAAAATGATATGTTCCTTCCTCCACGATTATTTTTATAACAAACAAGAAATTGATAGAAATATAGTTTTGTGACTTTTCAATTTACATTTATGTAGAATTTGCAAAATCACCATGAACGTGTTTTATCTTTACAGTAAAACCTGTGTAAAACGCCCACTCAAAAATAGACAAAACAAAGATCTTTATGACAAATGGTAGTTTAATAAAGGTCGAAAGTATTGCAGAATGCTCCGTTTGGAGCATTCTGCAATACTATTTACCTGCATTAAGCGATAATTAATATTAGTCACTAAAGCGAAAATTAGTCTGGGTCAAGTGTGGTGCTTGATTGTATCGATTCCAAATCTTTGCCCTCTTACTTTGAAAACCAAATTTCTGTCTTTTTGAGAGTGGCTGTTTTACACAGGGTTTACTGTAATTATCTGTATTCTTTGCTGACAGGTTGCGACAGGAGAAGTATTTCTTATGATTTATTCGTTGCATAAAGGAGATCCAGAGTCGTATGGGAAAAGCTATACTTCGTTCACACCTTTGGCTGATGGAAGTTTACAGTTTCATGTCGACTCTTAGTAAGTCAATAATTCAAGTCACTCCCAAGTCTGAAATATAGCAGTCCAGGTCCCGAGGTTATAAAACTTTTTTTCTTGCTCAGCTTAGCTGAGTCTTGCTCAACTCAGCTGAGCACGAAGTTTATCCTGCTCTTAAAAGTTAAAAAGCCATTTAACATTTATTACCATGATAAATACAACATCTGAGAGACTTAAAGCTAGTAACTTCATTATCTGTCAGTAATTTAGCTTTTATGAGCAGTTAAAATATCGTGCTCAGGAAGACAAATTAAGCAAAGCAACCAGCTCTCTCTTCCCCATCAAGTTGATTGCAAAACTAGAATGGACATAAAGGAACGCACAACAAAACATAGAACAATTACAGTATCCAATAATGGGAGTAACAATCAAAAGCGAATCAACACCAACAGAGCCATTGCCTTAGAATGGACAGCAGCCTAAGCCACTGCGGGGCTTAAATGCATTTTGCTGGTAACAAATCTTTGCCCTAGATTCTGCTGTTGTTGAAGCACAAAAATGTTAAGCTCGCATGGAGGCTATTGCAATGTATCATCATAGAGAAACAATCTACTAAAAATCGAATTAGCATACTATGATGAAACAAAGAAAATAGCTCACGACTCACAGACAGTCAGAGCTAAAGAAAACCTCAAGTTGAGCCACGGTGGGCCCAGCTACAGATTAGCACCAGGCACCAACCAACCGATTAAAGCTTTACGTCAGAGCCGTCATTGAGTCTGAGGCCTGACCCACCGTCGTGCAATTAAAGAGGAGACCATAGCTATAAACCGTTTTGCTAGAGCATTTAGTAACGTTGCTGATTTCAACACTCGCAATAAATTGTTAACTCAGAAACTTCTTAAGCAAGGCTATGGGTATCATAAACTTCGTAAAACCTTTTCTATTTTTTTTTGTTGATACTATGATTTGATATCTAAATACCAAGTTGGACTTCAATTTCTCTTGCGCAAAGGACTTTCAGAACCTATTCTATGGTGACTTGGTGTACAAGTTGAAGAAGATTGCTGGCTCTAATAACTTCCCAGCGCAGTTTATTAAAATAACTTCTCATTATAAAAAGATTGGCTATAACATTAATGTATTGCAACAGACTGCATGCTTGGTGGTCAACCCAATCACGGTTGGCAACTTTGCTTTCCTCTTTAATTGCACGCCGGTGCGTCGGACTTCAGACTCTATGATGGTACTGACTTAAAGACTTATCTTTTGATGAGATGGTAGGGACCTGTTGCTTTGGCTGTTTTCAGGCCCACTTGGGTTTTTTTTGCTCCAGTATTCAGTTTTATTTACTGTTGAGTCCTTATCTTTGCTTTATCTCCTTTCAATATCTTGGTTTATATTTAAATGATTGACATTAGCTGTGAAATAACTGCAGCATTAAAACCCCAAACAGTTGGCATTGTAAAACCTAAGATCAGAATGGGTTCCTCACAGGTTGACCATGTTTGTTAGTTTTGACATGCGCACGAGACTGCGTCATTTAATGTTATTTTATTTCAAGAAATTTATGGTATCTGGTATATTTGTAGCACGGTCTGTCTAATATTTCTTACATAGATGACAATTATGAAGTCTGGTTTTTAAGTTTTGAATAATCTATGCCCAATTTAAGCAGTTCAAATTTCACAAATGTGTTATTTTAGGATACACGATCTCATCTAAGATGACAGACATTCAATTATTCTTTAAGAAGTAATGCGTCACATCTTAAATATAGAAAAGAACATGCATACTTTTTGTTGCAACAGCCCGTTACATGAAAAAGAGTTGCCACTTTTGTTTATTTGTCAAATTGTGTCCATTTGTTCTGAATAGGCAACGTGCATTGTTTGAAAACATGTTTTAAAGATAAACAGTTAAAAAGCTGTTCATGGTCAGCGCCTTTTCCAGCTCATTTAAGATGTGTTCTGTTATACACAGAGTTAGGTAACACGTGACTTGTGGCGTCATATTTATTGCAGTAAGGGCGTAGAAATCTTGGAAATTGTCCGTGTATGCGGTAAGGCTTTTGTTTTTTTCCTCTTTAACACAAAAGCAAGCAACAATTTCATGAGCTAGCCCACAGCTGATGTAAGGAGATGTCCTGTTAAGGCGTGAAATCTCCCTAAATGTAATTTGTGAAAAGTCAATTTTTCAAACTGTGATTTTTGCAATATTTTTATTGCTATGAACGAACATGCATAATTTACTCAAAAACAGTTTAATGATGTTTAAACCAGGACAAAGGGGAGATAAATGCCGCTTAACATAACTACTCTAAATAGTAAATGAGTATGATCAGGAAATACCACAATCACAAACTGCAGACAACCCCGTGGCACCGTGAGGAAGAGCCGCTCAACCATCACGAGACACCAGGAAGACAAATTAAGCAAAGCAATCAGCTCTCTCTTCCCCATCAAGATGATTGCAATACTAAAATGGACATAGAGTAAGGTACAACAAAACATAGAACAATTACAGACTCCCACAATGGGAGTAACAATAAACAGAAAGTCAACAACAACAGAACCACCGCCTTAGAACGGACAGCAGCCGTGTATTTTTAAACTAATAAATTTTATCTGTTGTTAGTCTTTTCCATTAATTTCACAACTGTGTTTTTTAATCAAAGAATGCAGAACAGATATATCTAACAATTTCTGATTGGAGCTGTCCGATCAGTATGCTTGCGCTCTATTTAAGCGTGGAAAATGCAGTTAATACTTCCAATTGTAAATAACAAAAAGGGGATTCTTCAATATTTTTCATATAAAAGTACGCTCCCCACCTTGACCCAGCAAACCCTTTAAAAGGTAAACGTCTATATTGAATTTACACCATATATATGTTAGTGGGAAGCTGGGTCAAGTTGGAGAACATTCTTTTATGCCAAAAATGAGACATTCCAATTTGTCTATTTACAGTCTGATGGTTAAGCTGCAATTTGCACTTTTTAATTGTGCGCAGGCATCTTGATCAGACATATCGAATTAGGTATGGTTAAATAAATCTTTTCTTCACAGTTGTGAAATTAATGAAAAGAACTGACTGTTTAGCCCTTCAACTGATATCGTATCAAAACATAATTTTAGAGTTGTTATGCCCCATTTATCTTCCTTTGTTCTCGGTTTGAGTATCATTTAATATGTTTTTGAATAATTTATATGTATGTACATTCATAGTCACGAAAGTTATTGCAAAAACACAGTTTGAAAATATGACTCTTACACAAATGACTTTTAGGGAGATTTCACGCCTTAACAGGACATCTCATTAAAATAATTTCACTTTGTAACCACACGCTGCTCGTTTACGGCTCGTTGTCGTTGTGCCTTTTCACTTTGACATAAGTTTTTAACTAGGTCATTGTGTCAGCTGTCATATCAGAATGATTTGAAGCGAGTGTTTGTTTTTGCCAGATTGTAGAGAATACAGTGCATTTGTAACCAACACAACTACAAAAATGAACGACTCAAACTTGCTTACCTCTTATATAGACGCAGAGCTGACGAAAATTGTACCATCGAAGTGGAGTCAAACTTCAAAATGGACGCTCTCAAAATGTTAATACGATGACGTCGCAAATCACGTGTTCCGCCTCCGTGAGATATATTAAATATAAGTGTGAATAGAGAACAATATATTTGGTGATATGACTCCTATAAAAGACCTCATCTGATTGGCTGAGACTAGCTTTCACTGGTTGAGACTGATCTTGATGTTTACCATTGATGAGCTAAATTTAGCCCAAGACAGGTAGACATCAGGATTTGTCAGTGCTGACACACGGCTTAAAACAGATTGAACTAATTTAGCGCAGGACATTAAGACATTCAGCTATTTCACTGCTGTCTGACAGCTTAAAATAAATATTGGATGCATTGACTCAAGAGATAAAGAAATCATGTAAATCATAGGCCAAATTAATTATTTGAATTAAGAATTTGCTCATTTTATGAGAACTTTAATTTAAAAAATCCATATCTCATAATAATTTCAGAAACTAGAAAAGCAGTTGTTGAAATAATCTTGTTTTCAGTGCACAAAGGACATCTGACTGGAGTAAATTTATAAATATGAAAATACTCTATATTAAACTAGGAAAAGAGAGGCAAATAGTGTTATATAACAAAACAATTGGTGCATTCTTTTCGGTTAACATCAAGATTAGTCAACCCTCGATTCTCAGGTTAACAAATCCTGATGTTAACCTCATAAGAATGCATCAATTGTATGATTTTTCCGTGGTATGAAAAATATGCCACAAATGATTGGCTGAATACGCATAAACAACGAGTCCACCGCATTTTTAGTGTTTCCGAGAAAAAAGAGACAGAAAAAGACAAGAAAATGCAACAAAGAAAATATTTGCGTAGTTATACAACCGCAATAATGAAATCATAGCGTCGCCATAGTGAAATATGTGACTGCTCAAAATACAATATATAATAAGTTATTACAAAAAAGTATTTCTTGCAAAATCATATGATATTTTCATCCTCAATGTACTAAAACTATTTCACAGCAAAGCAATATGAAATTAATGGTAGGTATATACTATACGTGAGTACAGTATAACAGGTGTAGAACGGCCACTCACAACTAGACAAACCAAAGATCTTAATGACAAATGGTAGCTTATTGAAGGTCGAAAGTATTGCAAAATGCTCCCCTTGGTGCATTCTGCAATACTTTTGACCTGAATTAAGCGATAATTGGTATTGGAAACCAATTTTCGGTCTTTTTGAGAGTGGCCGTTTTACACAAGTTTATTGGGTACACAGTAGGTGGCTTGAATAGTTGTCCGAGACTGTTTACTTTAGTCTGACATTCTTTGTTTTAACAGTGCAGAGATTGCAGCAGAGTGTTTGATGTTTTCCTTTAATCTAACATTAACCGATAGAAAATCGAAGAGGATTGGACGATCTTGCAGAAGCAGAGGCTATCCGGATTGTTTTGCTACGCTGGGTAAACTACCGTAGTCGGGCTGATAAGCGGAATGCTCCTTTAAGTGCCTACTGAATACTTTAAGGGTACATTGCACTATATGTACTTTTTTGATTTTCAGTCAGTTCAGATGCGTTTTTTATATTCTTGTCCCTGAGGGATTCACAGTCTGTATTCAAACATTGTATGTCCTGATCAGCTGGCTTCAATGAAGCCAGCTGATCTGGATATACGACGTTTTACAAAAGAGTATAGAATTTTAGAGAAAAAAAACTTTTTTGCACATAGCGCGCTTATTGGGTCGAATACGGTATTTATAATAGAAAACTTTAAGGACCTCGAACAGTCTTAATGCAGGATTGTCCATAAAAGTGGCCAGATAAAAGCTTCAAAGAAAATGATATTTTTTCCGTGGAAAAAGAAGTTGGTTTAGCCTAAAATTATTGGCAAAAAGGCTTTTCTCATTGGACAAATACTGATTAAATATATGGATTGAAAACTCTGCTTTTGCTATTCAACATATAGGAAATAGATATAGGTTTATGGGCATACTTTCTCCCCATTGGTCAAGCTAATTTTTAGTATATTGTTGTAGATTTTCATTTACACACATCATATAAAATGGCATGCTTGATCAAGGGGGTGGGGAGGCTGTCGAAATGTTCAGAAACAAATTATCAAAAGAGAAGGAAACAGGGCAAAGATCAGAAATCGACACAATCAAGCACCACACCTGACTCTGGATACCAATGGGAAAGTAACAAATTCACAATTAGATATTACAAACAAGAGCCAAGAGGTCAGCCCTTTCCCAGCAGGTGACCATAAGGCATGAAAAAACCTCATTTGGCACTAAGTTTGTACAAACCTGTAGCTTTATGTCCATCTACAATTGCATCTATACAGTAAGCAGTTATGATACACATCAGTGAACAGGTCAGACTGAAAAATAACAGGTTCATGTATAATCTGTGTCTAAGACATTTACAGGTAAAAGTCAGAAGTTATGGACAACATACTTATTTATCAAAACAATAAAATATTCTTGATCCCAATTTTATCCAACTGCAACACTTTCATTCAAGTTTTATGCTGCAAACATTATATTTCCATGTATTTAGATGAATACCTGTCAAAAACTTGGTTGACTGCAAAATAAATTAAGTCACAAAAATACCCTCACCCACTAAACCCTAAGGTCTACAATATTTTCCAAATATATTTATTTTGTTAGGTGACATGAATGTCCGGTTTTAATTGAAGCACAAACGTTCAGTTGTCACTTATACATAATCGTAGCTATATGCTCTCAAAATTTGGGCAGATTGAATAGGAGACTGTTCGAGGTCCTTTGGCAACTGTGTCTTTATTTATTACAAGACTCAACATAAAATAATTTAATGGCAATACCTTTTTGACATATCAAAGACTGATAAAATATTGACTGACCCCTTTACGATAGGAAGACATACTGTTTTCAACCAGACGCGTGTCTGTCTGTCCGTCTATCGGTCACAAAATTGTGTCCGCTCTCTATCTTGCGATCGGCTGTTTAACATGAAAACCGTTCAAGGTTTCTTCACAAAACTATATATAAATACAACTCACAGTATTGCAGGCCCCAGATTTCTAGTGATGCCCTGAAGTATTCTTTTTTCCCAGAGACTATTCCTCATTGGAATAGTCTGGCTCCATCTGTTGCCGCAGCTGAGACCACAGAGGAGTTCAGGGCACTCATTTAGATGACTCAGCCAGAAGCTTTTTCTTTTTTTCCAAAATACTAAAATACTCACCTCAGAAAATGATCATATATGATCGCCTGAGTATAAGAAGATAGATAGATAGATAGATAGATAGATAGATAGATAGATAGATAGATAGATAGATAGATAGATAGATAGATAGATGGATAGATAGATAGATAGATAGATAGATAGATAGATAGATAGATAGATAGATAGATAGATAGATAGATAGATAGATAGATAGATAGATAGATAAATAGATAGATAGATAGATAGATATCAATCAACATTAGACGAGCGCAATAGCATTTATACTTTTTTTAGTAACTTCGCTATTCAGAAAATAATTTCCACTCTGTAACACGAAAACCATTCCAGATATCTTCACGAAACTTCATATAAATATCAACCAACTGTAGACGACTTACAAAGGGCAATAACATAACTCTTGCATATTCAATGTCCGCTCTGTAACACAAAAACCGATAGCGATATCACGATACCAATCAACATAGGACGGCAGCATAACTCATGCATTTATACATTTTTAAACTGGTTCCAAGTTGTTCAAATTAACAACTGGTCATGTATAACGTCTCCGCCAGCATATCTCGATGTTAACGGTGACGTTGACGTCACGAAAACCATGCCAACACAATAACAAGTTTGAATGCAGCGTTACAAACTCGATAAACGTCATAGAAAGGAAAATGATTAAGCGATATTTAATAGAAAAAACACATAAGCTTTATTTCTGTTGCCTGTATGGAACTTTTAAACTGGTTCCGAGTTGTCGGCTAACTCCGTGACATTCCGTGAAACGGGCAGATTTCTGCCTGTTTGATTTATTGATGACCTGTCCCTACAACAGCCAATGTAGGGGAGAGAACCAGTCTAATACATTTTGAGTTACGTTGTCAATCAGAAAATTATGTCACTCTGTGTGACACCATAAAGGGGAGACAACTGTGTATATTTAGCATAACAAATCCTAGCTTTCGTTTGTTTTATCCAGATAGCGATGCCGCACAGTTGAGATTTTATTCACAAGATCCGACGAGGTATTTCTGGGCTTTCATCTGTTTTGACGGAACAGTACGGGCATGGGATTCATGTCCACATGGATATTTTGATTTGCTGATACCTGATAATCGACAAGGAGTCGCTGGGGAAGAGATCAATCTAAATGGGCTTCCGTGGGGTGATATAGCGGACGACCTGGATACTGCCATCGGGGAAATATTTGCAAGTAGTGCGATGAAATATATTTGGAGAGGGCCAGGTATATCTTTAAAACTTCAAATGGGAAAACATTTACAGGTCTAGCTGGACCATGAACCAATCGGTCTACTGATTGGTGCATCAGAATGTAGGTGAACAACAAATATTTAGGTCTACCACTGCTTTAGACTACAAATGGGCCACATAGATACAGATGCACATGCAAAAACAGATGCATCTCGATCGTTATGGTCCATCTATGTTTAACATATGTAAATTAAATAAAAATATAGATGTACCCTAAATCGTTGTTCTCTAATTAAGTTACCCATACAACAGGGTATACATAAATCTGTTATGTGGACCCATCTCTGTTTTACAGGTGCACCCGTATATTTAAGGACTCACATCTAAGTATATTTAGCACACATACTATAAACTATATAGGTTCGCCTTTATGATTACAGTTCGGCCACTATTACGCTGGTACACCCATATTGAGAGGGGGGGGGGGGGCAGTGTATCTGTAACTTTGTGAACATTACCTAAACTATCTATTACATCTATAAATATATAGATGCACCATTATTTCTAAATACAGGTGGACTGGTCGGTAGATCATTTTGATTAAATGGTGTTTATCCGTCCTCTTGCGTGTATATAATTTGCATCTAAACCACTAACAAGTTAAAATTGTCTTCTCTTATAAAAGACCATGACTGACTGAGCAAAGTGTTGAAAGGCCCACAAGATCGCCGTTTAAATATTTCATGATTTACCCGTACAATGTACTAATAAATGGACATTTTATTTTCGCTAAAGTGACCCTCGCCTGGTTGAACATTTGTTTTGACAAATGATATTGCTATAAACATATAAAATCCAAAGCTAAAATATTCAAAGGATAATACGTTTGTACATTCTGGTGACAATGAAATGTTCGTCAATCACAATACTAACATTCTCACACTGTTTCATTTTCTTCTTCAATTTAGTTATATTTTTTTCTGAAATAAGTTGAGTGCTTATCCTTGCTTTATCTCCTTGTTATACCTTGATTTATATGTTTTAGGAGATGATGCATTGATAAGTTAGGGGTCTTTCATGCAAACCAAATATCTATGTGTCTTGATCCACATCTGAATTAAGGGTGAGATTGGCGCCGTTAAACCGGTTTAAGCCCTCCAGTAAAATATTTTACTGACCGTTCCAAGGCGGTACGTCTTTTGTGGATCTTTTATGTTTTTGTTCTGTATTGTGTTTGTTATGTCTTTGTGCGCGTCTGTTTATATGTGCTTTGTGGTCATCTGCTGGGAAAGAGCTGACCTCTTGGCTCTCGTTTGTGGTGTCTACTGTGAGTTTGTCACTTTCCCATTGGTATCCTGGGCCAGGTGCGGTACTTGATTGTATCGATTCCTGATCTTTGCATCCTTACTTACTTTGCCTAGCCTGCCCACACGCTTAGTTATAAAATATGAATGCATGCAAACCTTTGCCGAGGCTCAAAGTCACGATATATGAGGCTTTGGACCATTAACTAGACATATATCCCACTGGATAGCTGAGTAGCTGCTAACGTATATTTTAGGCATGGTTTAATTAATTATGTGCATGCTTGGTAACTTAATCATGCTTTTGTTGTCGTCCGCTGACTGTTTTCAAAATTAACTTTTTCAAAATATTCTTTCTAGAACACTATCAGAGAGTCAAACGGTTTGGATCCAGATCAGGACCGACGTTTTGTCGGTCCTGATATGGGTATTAACTGTTTACAAAGGCCAAATGTCGCCGCATGCATTGAAAGAGTTAATTAAGACAGGTTCAATATTTTTTTTGAGAAGATGCTATTTTTAATGTTGTCCATCAAGAAGTGACCATATCTAGCTTTAAAATGGGGAAAAGTGTTGGACGGCGCTAGTGGTACACGAGGGTATTAAACCCCCGAAAATTACGAATTATGGTGGTGGTATTTCAAGATCGTGCGCCAAGCACTCCCACCTATACTACACCCTTAACAGCAATATTTGTCGAAGTAACCACTCGACTAAGCCAACACAGATATCGATAGACTGAATTTAACATATTTAAACTTTACATCTATATTTAGCTCCTTGACAGCTTTTGTCGTCTGCTGACAATTTTGAAAAACAGTCTGGATCCAGATCAGGCCCGATACTATGTCGGGCCTGATCTGGATCCAAACTGTTTGATACTCTGATTTATTTATTTATTTATTTTTTTAAGCAAAAGATTAAAAAAAATATCAGACGACAAATCGGCATTGAAATAACCCAGCATGCTAAGATCCAAGTTAGGGTAGATCGATTACCAAGGGTCGTTACACAAGGAATACTGTATAGCTGATCATAAAGTTGAATAGCCAAGCGCAGAGTGTGGGGTATTTTATGAACGCAAGAAAATACAAACCTACAGTGTTTATTGACAGAGTCAATGATGGAGAATAAGCTCCTTAAAGTGGCGTTGTTTTTTTCTTTATGAAAATGTGATGATGAACTGGACTTTTCACAATTTGGTCCGAACTTTAACTAATCTGTACACTTCCAAAAAGGCATAGTTTTTTCGGTTGTTTTCCTTGTAGTATTAGAATTACTATTGCCGACATGTACATGTATGTGTCAGATATATACCGTACCTCCTTTTGTTACAATGTTTGTACCCTGGCGAGAATAAATAATTGAATTGAATTGAATTTGTTTTGAAGCATGAAATGTTTAATTTTGCTTATAGAATGCGTTTAATCATAAACATTTTTATATATTTTTCAGTTTGCTACACCGGTTAAGTATTAAGAAAATCAGAAGATCGTCGACACCTCATAGAGAAAAATAGTTGTTCAAAAAGAAATGATAATTTCTGATTATTATCTGAGATAAGCGTTTTCCTTGGTTTGTGTAGCATTAGCAGTTTTGAAGAAATTAAATCGAATTAATGTATGTTATTGTTTGAGTTTTATGTAAACTCTTCCTTGCGTTGTCTGTGACCTGTGATTCAGGTTTATTGGTTAATTTTGCATAACACATTTAATCTCAAAGTGAAACAATATATATATGGACCAGCAAGCACATTTAGAAGGACCACTCCTTGCTTTGGCTTCAGCTGATCTAAGTAACTGTATTTTGAATATTATTTTCTTTGGAGTACAATGGCCAAGCATAATAAGACTTATATGTACTGTATACCTAGAAACCGACTTTTAAATTCGTCATTATTTTGATTTATTATATAGTCTATTATATGGGCTTCTACTATATAAGTGCATATCTTGCATGTTGAGCGCAGCATTAATTACAAAGAGAAATATGTCCTGTTTCAACTGACATTTTATAGTGGGGCAGATATGTGAAAAAATCGTGCACTTTATGATAAAAGCATGAAACTTGGTACATGGCCAGATTAGTAATTATCAAAATTTCTGAGGGTCAGTGCCAAGCCAGAAATGCGCCTTGACGGCGGCCATCTTGAATTTCATAATGGCGACCTATTTTCGTGTAATGCCTGTTAAGTTGGGTATCATTTTGCTATAAAATTTTCTTTAAAGCTTGTGTAAGCGTGAATTTTAACAATAGAACATTTTTAATTATCTGAAATCACAAGTAGATTGGCATATTATCCAAGATGGTGGCCATTTTATAAGATGGCCGCCATTTTTATATGTTAAACCAAGCTTGCTTTATGAGAACATCATATGATGAACTAAATTCAGATTATTGCATTAAATTCAAGTTGTTCCAAGCATAGAAAGGCTCAAAATGTGACTTTGTTATTTGTGAACAATTTATAAGAGAGCCTTGATACAATATGGCATGCAAAATGGCTGCCAAAGAAGAATGATTTTATGTTTTCTGTTTTTTTATGCATTAATATATCATTGAGATTTGTATGAGTAAAATTTGCTTTAGTAGCAATGAATGTTCGTTTCTATTATATAATATGTAATTTTGAAATATTCTCAACTGTTAGTTCAAGCATGGCATCCAAGATGGCCGCCAAATTGGAAAATCCTATTTATTGGTAATTTTTGCTGTTCTTCCTAAATAAATCTATACATTTTTGCTATTTGGCGTTTTCAACATCACTAGCTATGCTGTATCATGCTAGTGAACTGTTCATAATCAAGGACGTACTGGAAATATACACTCAACAAAAACAAAACAATGAATGCATGTTTATTACTACCTGTCTCGAGTCAAGGGCAGCAGATGATCATTAGGTTAAGAAGTTTACGGAGTTTCTGCCATGTACATTTGCAATGTATGACTGCAGGCAGCTCGAGGATGTCTCTAGCGTAGAGAATGTCCATATGGTTACAGAAATCCTATCTCATGTTTTTATCTGGTGCTATCAACTCCTTTTTCCATCATTAAGTAGTGTTGTGCCACATGCATTTGGTGCACTTAAGCTCAAGGGACGACTTTACTTATATATGACTTCATATTATTATGTTCACATGAAGAACCTTCTCCTTCCAATACTTCCATGCATCCAAATTCACCAGCAGTTCCTCCATGGACTCCCTCTTGATCACCGGATCATATTTGTACAACAGCAACTATGTGCAGTCTGTTCTGAATTCTGTGATTAGAGCCTCTTATATAACAATTAAGAGCAGTGGAGTCGGAACAGAGCCACGATGAACATCAACAACAAAAACCTTCTCACTGCGACAATTGCCAACTACTGTCCTGTTGATTTAAAAGCATGCACACTAGCTACCTACTGTCCTTCTCTATGTAAATGAATGTGATGTAGAATGGCTTGTTTGAAGTCAGGAGCAGCTTCTGTAGCTGACTTAAAATGAAGACCGCAACTGTAATGCCACCATGGCCTGACATAAATCTGCACTGCATCTTGTCAATCTCAACTCTCTGCCTGATATGTCTCTCCAATATGCACCCTAACACCCTTATTAATTGCTTAATTAACTTCAAGCCTCTGTTCAGAGCACCTCCTTTGCCTATGTTCATAATGTCAATTCCACTCTGTACTAACACTCGAGATTATGTGGCAGATTACATCAAACACCTTGACTGTGCCAGTTTCCCAGATACATGTAGAATAAAGCATCTCAATGACAATTCTGCTTTGTCAGAACACATCCTGCTAATTGTTTTTGTGATAATTCCTGTACTGATCAGCTGGCTAGACCTTCAACTGGGATTTCCCCTGGCATGCCCTTTGCATAACAAAGAGTTCGAATTTGAGTAAATTCATAATGCTCTTTCCACGCTTCTTTCAACGCTTCTTCACCTAGCGACTGTTGGCCTGCGTCATGCCGGTCATGTTATTCCTATTTTTGCTTATATACTAGGTAAAATCAAAGCAATGACCAGAAACTAGTACAATCAGAGCTAACATTCTTCCTACAAGATCAAAATGGGTAAAACTAAATATACAGATAGACAGTAAACAGTGGTGATGCTGCTCTCCCCTTGAAGGCAGTTACTAGGCTACCTTAACATAACCAAAATCATCCACATACTTGTATATAAAAGTATATACAAATCATATTTACACCAATAATAATACAATGAGAACCACAACAGAACTACTACCTTGGAACAATTTCTAGGACGACTTTTTAACTAGTCAATGAATAACCACAGTGCACAATAAATCACGAAAAGCAAGAATTGATACAGAAAGGGCAGGGATTCGCCTGAATATGCGGTTGTGACACCTAGCTGAAGATCCCTGGGCTGTTAAAGACCATCACTGTAAATACAGAGCGAAATAACATCACCATTTAAAAATCCTACATACCTAAATATACAAAAAGCTTTGGTTTCAACTAACTAGACTGAAGAGATTTTTGGACATAGCTATTATGGAATCATATGCCCGACTCACTTGGTGAGGGAAGCTTTGGCTAGAAACTAAGATGTCTGCAGCATCATATATTGGATTGACTTCAAAATGATATAAAGTAAGTAAGGGTGCAAAGATCAGGAATCGATACAATCAAGTACCACACCTGACCCAGGATACCAATGGGAAAGTGACAAACTCAAAGTAAACACCACAAACGAGAGCCAAGAGGTCAGCCCTTTCCCAGCAGGTGACCACAAAGCACGTATAAACAGACGCGCACAAAGACATAGCAAACACAAGACAGAACAAAAAACATAAAAGATCCACAAAAGAAGTGCCGCCTTGGAACGGTCAGTAAAATATTTTACTGGAGGGCTTAAACCGGTTTAACGGCGCCAATCTCACCCTTAATTCAGATGTGGACCAAGACACATAGATATTTGGTTTGCATGAAAGACCCCTAACTTATCAATGCATCATCTCCTAAAACATATAAATCAAGATATAACAAGGAGATAAAGCAAAGATAAGGACTCAACAGCAAATAAAACTGAATACCGGAGCAAAAGAAATCCAACAGGTAAACCCCAGTGGGCCCGACAAACAGCCAAAGCATCAGGCTTTGATTACTTTCAAGTAGATATGATAGTGCCAGCTACATCATCAACACAACCTAATAAGGCTGGCTGCAGCAAATACGTCATTTGACAAAATCAAGTTGAAAAGTTGACGTGTGTGAAAACGGAGGGTTGTGGCGTAAATATTTTTTTTTTTAAAAATTGTATACAGTTTTAGGAGACGTATAGCCCTTTAAGCCTTTGGTAACTTGATGATAAGGAGAAATGTCAAAGAGAAACTTTGATATCTCTATTACAGATTTTATAGGATTTTTCACTAAAATCTGATGTAAACAAATGATATTTTATGCAATGGCAATTCTACAAAGGACAGTTTTAGTTTGCTATAGGTACAAAAAATTCTTTGCATCTCATATTGATCATATCAATTTTATATAGAACACACTTTATAGCAACATATGTACAAGTTTCTATAACCAAATTTGGCAATCATCGTGGATGGTTGGATGCCCCCTTTACTATCCTAATTCATTAAATATGATCATTTCTCGAAACTCATTTTCGTAACTTCAAACAACCTCCAAATATTTTCCTATAGAAAGTAAAAAAACGTTTCTTTTTTTCTTAAGCTAAATACAAAGCCATCTTGAATACCATGTTATAATAGGTTAAAATTAAAATAAAATCTGATAAGTTCGTCCCATGTTTGTGTAGCTATTTCTACTTAATTGCATAATAATTTTGCATGGAAATTCATAATTTGTCAAGTTGATATACCACCACTATTGAGGTTGCAAAATGTTTTTGTTTTTTTGATTTGATTCTTTACGTCCCATCAACAATCTTTCAGTTAAAAAGGGAAGGTTCTGCCTGGGTTGAACCAGTACAAAGCTAGGATAAATGTGTCTTGCTCAAAGACCACAACATAGTGACGCCGGTGAGGCTCAAACCCGTGGCCCCTCGGTCTCGTGTCAAGCATTCTACCATTGAGCCACTGAGCTCCCTTTGGATGCAAAATGTAACAGCCACCTTGAGACTATGTCCTAAATCTTGTGTTTTCTAAGCCTAAATGACAATTTTGAGGCAAATTAGTATGATTGACTGCAAAATAAGTGGAAATAAGTGAAGACAACATATTGGCTTGCAAATGTATGAGCTTAAAATAATTCAATTTAAAATAGACTGCATATTTTGGAAAAACCAAGATGGCGGCCACCTTATAGATGGTGTCCATATAACAATTCTACTTTGAAAGCCGTCTTGGATGGCATGCTGGATGTTCATTTTTTTATCCAATGCCATTAAATAAAGTTATTCTTGAAAATCGTTTGAATAAATTCAAACAAACTACATTCTTCCAGTTCCAAATGAAAGCAGATAGTATGTTATGATTTGCACATTGGTAGCCACCTTTAATACCATATTTGAACAATAAGCAACAATAAAGCCATGCTGATAAGTTAGTAACTTGTTTAATGGGACTATTTCTACTTGCTAGAAGTAATTTGCATCAAAATTTATAACTTTGTAAAGTTTTATAATATAACTAACTGCACATTGAGATACAAAAGTGGCGGCCATCTTGAAAAAATACAGCCTCAATCCTGATTTTTTTTTTAAATTGAATGATGATTTTAAGGTATTTAGATATAATTGATGGCTATTTAAGTAAAATTAACTGAAGAAAACATGATGTTTGCAAATAAATAATGAGATTACTATGAATAAGTTGAAAAAGGCGGCCATTTTGGAAAAACAAGATGGCGGCCATTAGAGGACATTTTCGGCGTGGCACTGACCCTTATTTTTTTTGTTTTGTTATCAACTAGCCATGTACCAAGTTTCATGCTTTTATCATAAAATGCACGATTTTTCTCAAAATTGTTACATATCGGCCCCACTATTAGCCATTAAGATGATAAACTTCCCAATGTTTTTATGCAAAGTCATTCAACATGAACTATGATGGTGGAATTGTAAATAGGTATCGCGAGTCATGCAAAACAGGTAGTCTAGTTTCTCAGACTTATTATATGGGCTACAACTATAGGCCTCGCGAGTCGTGCAAAATAGGTCAAAAAGGCAGATCATCCTAAAAAGATGCTAGGCTAATCTAAGAAATTGTGGTTTTTATCTCATAATTATGAGTATTTCCATAACTAAAACGTTTATGTACAACATGACATACATGCATAATGTTTAGTCTTAATCCATATAGGCATATCGTCCATTCAATGGGACATCGGCAATCAGTGCCGATTCAGATCAGACGCCGCACATAGCGGCGTCTGAGCAGGTTCTGCACTGTTTACATACTACCCAACAACACTCAAATTGAAATGGATTCGTCCAATTGATAATAGTAAGAAAGTCCATTTGGCTTAAATGGGTTAACTGTCACTCTATGGGTACACGCGGCAATCAACAACAGATATTGTGATCTTTTTCTTGACTTTTCTGGAATGATATGACTTCCCATTCCATGTGTGTTCTCTGTCAGCAGACAATTCACATGAAACACCAAGTCCTATTTGGTTTCTTAAAGCAGGATTTTCGTCAACTGCAAAGATCTATTGGCGTTTAAATTTAAATCAGTATATCAGTCAACACAATATTTCAAAAAAGCTTGCCATATTTCAGCACTAAACTTAAGTGCGTTGTTGTCTACAGTCTAAAAGTACAGTCGGCATTTGTATGCGAAATTTCAGTAGTTGCTTCAAACAAAAGTGTCATTTAATGTTGTTTGTTTGTTTGTTTGTTTGTTTTACGTCCCAAGTCAACAGCTATGGTCATGGCGGGACGGTCAGTTCACCTAACCACACTTTTTCCTGGGCAGGCTTGAACAAGGGGTTAATCAGTAATTCCTGTTCATACTTTCGCTTGTAACTGACAACAGCCCTTCTTGAATGAATCAGCGGAAGGGAGGAGAATGACCATAGAAATTACTTCATGAACAATCTCCATGAAAGTATGAGACCGGGCCGGGATCGAACTCGCGACCCCTAGATCTGCAGTCAGACACGCATCTGTAGCCAGATACGTTACCGACTGCACTACGCGGCCCGGCATTTTTTATATATTTTTTTAGTGTTGTGATAGACACACACAGGTAATTTTCACAGAAAGGGCTACACCACTTAGCCAGTGCTACCATACAGGTTGCAAACTTACTCAAGAGGATGGCAATAACCCAAGAACCTGTAATAGAGCATGTTTACATACTGGAAAAATCCACACATTTTGTCCTCTGCATAGTTTTCTTATTCAAAAGGATCATTGACACTTGCTATGGGTAAATGCCTATGGTTTTCAGTGAAAGTAAAAGTTTGCCAATCCTCCCTTACTTCACCTTGAAGCTACCTTGACCTGAGTACTTTATGGCTGTGAAATCCGTTTTCGATATTAAATGCTTCAAGAATGTAAAATTTTGGGTAGAACAATCAGTTTTACATTAAGATATATAGAAATCCGAAAAAATTTTTAAAATATCATTCCCCCCCGTGTGCCAGCAAAAGCATTTGCATGTATATGTGTTACCATATTTTACACATTGTATGGAAGTGGCTTGCTGGCACACGGGGGGGAAAGATGTTCAGCAGCCCCAAAACCCAGGGCCTAAGCCCATAAAATGCATTTTCTACCAAATAAGAAATTAATGACAGTAATAAAGTTCTCTAGAACCCACCTCCTAAATTGCTTTGTATTCTGTGCTAGTTTTATATAAAGTACTAAAGATTAAAAGTAGAATTAGCAAGGTTTTATGCATTTTTTCATAACAGAAAATCTCACTGTTATTAAATGACACATTATTTTGCAAACGTCCTGTACTTATATATTTGCATGCTAGGGAATTAATCATGTTTTAATTTTCGTCTGCTGACTTTCTTTAAAATTAAGTTTTTAAAGATAAACCACCCAGGACCACCATCAGAGTGTCAAAAAGTTTGGATCCAGATCAAAACCGACATTCTGTTGCTCTGTATCTGGGTTCAAACTGTTTGCAAAAGGCTATTGGCAGACAACAAAATTATCCACTGGCATGCAAAGAGTTATAACAGGTAAATACTTTAGTGTTCAATATATTGTCTCATATAGGGATATACATGCATATGTATACCATAAATATTCGGACACTTTTAATACATTCAACATGCTATGCCCTTTAAACAAAGCAAAAGTGATATTTAAAGGATCTAGTTAGAATCAGTTTTAGTTTCCAATGCTAAATGGGACACTTTCATTCCTTCAAAAATATTTATTTCTTTTGTTGAGCTTTCAGTTTTGTATTATTTACGGTACATGTAGCCAAAAATGTACAGGTAACTCCTAAATTATCTCCCCAAAATCATTTTATTACAAAACATATTTTGTTTTTAAACAATTTCATCAATTATCGTGATTCGTTAATACTCTGCGTATGGTATGTTCAATAGATATCACCATGCCTACCAAATAAATCAAGAAAACGTGCAGAAATCACTTTTTCAAGCACTTTTTATTTTCATGAAATTTCAGACCCCCTCCCCTTTCTACCCGCCATAACTCTCGAATGCGTAGGAATTTTGCAAATATTTTGCTAGCTGGCTCTTGCCATTAGATTCACCTATTGCACCGATACTGCGTGCACCACACTAGAAGCCCAAAAGCAGCGTGCCGGGAATCAGAAAAATAGGCGTATAAGGCCCAAACCGTCAATGCTCCTTTACCATTTTTAAAACATTCCAGGAACTCCATAAGAACGGCAAGTAGTTTGAATCCAAACTGTCTGGCTCTAATCCATTTGCAAACGGTATCAGCAGACGATAAAATGCGACACTAGTTATATTAGCGGATGATGAGATTGGGAAATATAGCATAATAAGTTTGTGCATTGCCGCGAATCATGATCTTTTGTTTTAATCCATATAAGCATACCGTCTTTTTTATGGGACATCGGCAAACAGTGCAGAACCAGATCAGACGCGGCATCTGGTCAGGTTCCTCACTGTTTGCTTACATAATGTACTTTTAAGATTTGAACGAAATTGTAAATTACTACCCACCAACCCTTAAATTCAAAGTAGAGTCGTCCAATTGATAAGGGTTGAAAATTCCATAAGGTTTATATGGGTTAATTTCCAAAGCTCAAATATGATACTGTCCCATTTTAAAGGGGCTAATAAGACTTGATTGTTTCGTGTGACGATGCATATGATATAGTAGGCGGTGAGCCAATACGCTAAAATTTGGAAGTCGGTACCATCAGACCTGAACAATTCCCCCTATGATTTTCATCTATGGCTATGTGTGTAGACTTGTAAAAAAGTTGGGGGACATGTGCTGGTAGCTTTATGGGTAAAAACTGCATGTTTATTACGTTACCCCTAAAATTTAGAATACAGCATATTAAATACAAACAAACTGCTTAAATAAGTAAAGCATGATTTAGTAAGAATAACGTTACACTTCCTAATTGTTTAGTCTCTTTGCTTCACTTTAAGATATATTTTGCGACCATTTTGATCACCAGCCTGTTACTTACGTTACAATTTTAGACTCTCTTGAGACTTTATGACAATGCATCTGTGTTTATTCTTCTTGAAATATATCTTGACCGTTTTTTCACTCTTCAAAACACATTTGAACTGTCAAGGGGAATGGGAAATACGCATTACAATATATAAAACAAAAGTGTCTGACATAAGTTGTGAGCTATAGGGTATTTTACGTAATACCCTATTGTTAAGTTGTTATACAAAAAAAGTCAAATAAACTTCAAATTCGACTGAAGGCCCATCAAAACATTTAAATAGAAACCATAGCCAATATTTTCACATATTCTAGCTGCCACCTAACTGTATCCAGCAGAAAATGTTTTCTGAACTGCTTCCAAAAAGTTTATTTGTGGTAACGTATATAACAGGAATTAATTATTTTGTTCAACGGCCGTTGCCTTGGTTCAAACTGAATTTCAACTGGAAAATACGCATGGACTAACGCACATATTCTTGTGACACGGCTCTTAGTGGGATATAATTTCTGAAGAAGTTGGACATAAACAGATCTACTCAGCTACAGAGAAACGCTAGAACCCTGGCGATTCCAATTTAGAAAATGATGGCAACATGCTAAGCGCGGGCTAATCTGTGCATTTTTTGTAGGATTGTATAAATCATGTATTTCATGATGCTGCTTCGAATATACGCCATATCTACTAATAAAACTGAATTAACACAAGATAGACTTAGTTATCTGTCTACAATTAATGCCCCCGCCACTGTTCTATCAACGGTCAATGAAATTCTAAACCAGGCAATGAAGATAGCGAGACAGCTTGTCGTAAAAGTAGTTTGTGTATTTGACCAAGCATTATATGCAAACTTCACTGAAATATTATGGAAAGATGAAGAAAAAATGCATACAATAATTGTGCGTATGGGTGCATTTCACACGATTTGTAATTTTCTGGCAGCAATTGGAAAGACGCGGGGTTGAGGGACGTTGCAGTTCTTCTTCTTTTTCTTCTTCTTCTTCGTCTTCTTCTTCTTCTTCTTCTTCTTCTTCTTCTTCTTCTTCTTCTTCTTCTTCTTCCATAGAAAGGTCAGGATTCTTCAGTTGAGTCAGCAGTAATTGCAGAAGGGTCAATAGAAGCTGTACTCGAAGGCAGACAGTAAAACAGGGCAGTCAGGCTCCACAATATTATATATGAAGCACTTCAAAGATTGATTTGGAAGGGATTTTATTCTTGGATTGAAACAAATCATTCTGAGGACAGTCATAGGTTGCAAGAAACCCATAACAGATTTACAGATCTTCAAAAGACCTTAACAGAAGAACAATTTGAGCATGTTTTCAAAAACAAAAGCTGTACAAGAATATTTCAGCTCTTCAATGAATACCAGAATGCACTAAGAAATGATAATGGAGAGCTATCATGTTTCTGGATGAGTTACATAGATACGGTGGAAATACTGCTTGGCCTGATCAGGGCTTTGAGGGAGGGTAACTGGATGTTCCATCTGGCTATGATAAAAGTAGTGATACCATGTATGTTCGCATATGATATACTAAACCATGCAAAATACCTGCCAGTATATCATAATCAGATGCTAAACCTACCTATGGAACATCCAGAAGTATATGAGCATTTGAGGAATGGGGGAATGTCTGTACAGTTGGGGACGGCAAATACTTTTGGACGGATACCTGTTTAACAAGCAATTGAAGAAACAGCAAATAAAGACACACAGACAGCAGGAGGCACTAAAGGATTCAATTTAAACCCCAGAGCAGTGGGCAAATGCTGCCTAACGGCAGAGTATAGAAGTATTTGCTTGCGAAATTTGAGGGAAATGGTCCATGAAAAGCCACCAGGTGTTTCTCATGCAGATTTAGAACCGGCAAGAATAAAGAAAGATGAACAAAGCACACAGGCTGTTGATGACCTGCTAGAAACGACGTGGGTGAACCCATTCTCAACGCAATATGGCTTAATTTCAATTCCAACTGCATGTATCTGCAGCACCACCTTGTGTTAAACATGACCTTATTAATGCAAGAGAGAAAGGAGGAAAGGCTTATGATGTTTTTCAAAGGTCACACCTTGAAGAGAATGCATATAAGGACTTTTATGAAAGGCAGCCTAAACTACAGCTTAAGACCTTCAGTAACCTTAAAAATTGAAAAAAAGACAAAAGTTCCTGGAAAAGATATCATTCTAAATCAGGAAGGAGATTGTTTGGAAATATGGTTTTGATTGCAACAAGTCGCAATCTGGATATGAGAGAAGTATTGAAGCACCCTGTAGGCCCGTCGCCTTGGGCATTGTCTAATTGTGATGGCACTCTCACGAAAACAAATAAATCAACTCTTGCACGACATATTGAAAGTAGGGCGGTAGCAGCCGAATCTATTCCATTGCCGTCAGCTTGCATTATAGATGGTATGAGCTTAGTAAATAAGATAAGTGGCGACAATAGGACATTTGGGGATATTGCCGAGAGCATATTCATTATTGCAATCCAGTCAGGAAATGCCAGTAGCAGATGGCCATTGTATTTGATGTCTACAAAGACAACTCAATCAAAACAGCAGAGCATGAGGGTAGAGGAGAAGCTACTGGTTTAGCCCATGGTAATATTGCTGCCGGTCAGAAGATACAACAGAGACTGCTGAGAAGCTCAGCGAGTAAAACTGCTCTCATCAAATTTCTTTGCCAAGCATGGAGAAATGATCCATATCCAGAGAAGCTTGGCAGCAAACTACTCTACATTACATGTGAGGAAGAGTGTTTCAAAGTCACTAAAGTTGGCTTCGATATCGTTGATGAACTTACTACTCCCAAGAAGAAGCTGACACACGCCTGTTGCTTCACACCAAACATGCTTCCAGTAACCATAGATCAATGGTTATCATGACAGAAGACACTAATGTGTTAATCATTTGCCTTTCAGTATACAATCTGATAAGTGGCAATATGTATATCCAATGTGGAACAAAAACAGACTTCATCACATTGACATTACTAAAGTTGGGCAGTCTCTCGGTGAAGAGACTTGTAAAGCTTTACAAGGGCTTCATGCATTTACAGGCTGTGACTCAGTCAGCGCCTTTAGTGGTTGAGGAAAAGTCAGTGCTCTTAAGCTTATTATGAAGGGGGGTAGACTGCAGAAGTCCATGGAAGGATTAGGTAAGGCTTGGGTTCTGTCAGAGGAACTGTTTACATTGTTGCTAGAGTTTGTGTGCAAAATGTATGCATCACAGACCTCTTTGCAAAGTGAATGATTTGAGATACCAGCTGTTTAGAGTCAAGAAAGGAGATGTAGATTCTAGTCAACTTCCACCTTGTCAAGATACTCTTTTGCTTCATGGTATGCGGGCTAATTATCAAGCATGCCTATGGAAAAGGTGTTTAGAACAAGAAACAGACACCCCAGGCCCAGAAGGACATGGATGGATGATAGAGGATGGACAAGACGTAGTTGACTGGATGCAGGGTTTACCTGCCCCACAGGTTATGATGGAGCTAATTGCATGTCAATGCAGTAGAGTGTGAATAGCCCCTGAATGCCAGTGTGTTGCTAATGCATTGAAATGTTTGCCAGCTTGTAAGAATCAGTTTTGTGATAATATGATTGACGGCGACTTTGAAGACAGTGTAGACGATACATAAGATGAAGATGAAAGTGATAATGACGATGACGAAAATGCATGAACTTACAAAATGAGTATTCTTTACGCTCAGACGATGTCATCTGATTGTTAAAGCTACCCTGATTTGATGCAATCACAATACCTAGCTAAAATTGACTGAATTGTGCCATTATAATTAATATTTGTCATATCGGAATGTCTGAATTTAATGTATGAATATTTGTTTAACATAATGTTATATACGTTACTTTATGGCCACTTGAAGACTGGTCTTCAGTCCAAAGACAGTAATTGATTCATTCTTGTGCCATAAAGAACAACTTTTAAATGAATGCAAACTTTGCAAGATACTTTTAAAGGTAGTTGTTCTGTTTAAAACATAAATACACACATATATCCATTTACTGCCTTATATGTTTAAAATAAGCTCACCTATCTTGTTATTATGATACTTTTTATCGCTTGGCTATAAATCATGTGTAGTATATGCAGCTATACGAGCCATTGGTAATAAAATCACAATACTACAGGGGAAACAAGTATAGGCCTATTATTTGCATATATGTTATATACGTTACCATTAGAATTAGGCAAAGGTTTTTGGATTTTATTACAATCTAACATCATTTTAAATCTTGTAGTTATGTCTTATCAAATGAAGTGGTATTTGCTTCCTAAGTTTATCACATCTGCATTGATAAGTGGATTACGGGTAGTGAATATCTGTGTTTACAAGAACTTTTCGTATAGGGGTAGAGCTCATTAACAGGCCATAAATCAAAGAGTATACTAGATACAGTAAATCTAATTGCATATTTGTAAAGCTAATTAAATTTACTACCTGATCACTATAAACAAAACTGCTTTTGTTCACTGTTGGATTTACAAGGAAAAACAATACAAATAGTTTTCACTGATTTTGACATAGCTCTTTAAAATGTAACGTAAACACGTTAGAGACATCTTCTAAAATTCAAACATTTATGAAAATTACTTGTATGTGATTATTTATTATATCGACACTATCATTCGTTAACATATTTACAGTTTAATATTCATTAAGTTCCATGAATGTTTTGTGAAGTATTATTATCTTTTTGGGGTATCGTAGTTAACACTAAGATTTAGACAATAAAGCTACCACTCAGTTACAGCCCCCAAATATTTTCCGAGCCTTTACATGTTCCTCTTATCAAAAAACATAGCGGGATCTCTTCAGCTCGGATGGTACCGACATCTTAATCAGCTCATGGACTATAGATATTATGTCACACGCTATTAAAACGAATCAAATGAATAACCATTATTTTAAAACTCTTTCCTTGCTATCGGCAACTTAGTCATCTGCTATTGTTTGCAAACAGTTTGGGCCTAGATCAGAACCGACAGAGCCTCGATTCCTATCTGGATACAAACCGTTTGACACAAACTTTGCGTAACAAAACAAAGAACCCCCACAAAATGGGAAGTACATTTTACAAAAGATCAATAACAATAGAACAACCGCCTTAGAACGGACAGCAGCCTTAGCTACCTGATGTGTGTATGTGTGCGTGTGTGTGTGTGTGTGAGGGGGGGGGGGCTTGAATACTTTTTACTGGCGCCAAATCTTCGCCCTAGATGCTGTTGTTATTAAAACAAAACTGTTTAGCTCGCATGGAGGCTTCCTAACTAATGCAGTGTATCATCGCAGAGAAAAAAATGGTAACAAATTAACACGCTATGATGAAACAGAGAAAATGGAACATGACTCACAGATAGTCAGAGCTAAAGAAAACCTCAAGTTGAGATACAGTGGGCCCAGCTGGCACCAACCAACGGATTTAAAGCTTTACGCCAGGGCCACCATTGAGTCTGAGGCCTGACCCTTCGTCGTGCAATTAGAGAGGAAACCAGAGCTATAAACCGTGATTGGGTTTACAACCATGCATGCAGACTGTCGCATCACATCCATGTAGTATCCCACTCTTTTTACAACGTTTATAATCTTTTTAAATTGATCAATAAAATAAGATTTTTTAACAACTCTTTTAAATTTATAAACTAAATCGCCATAAAATACAGGATCTGTCATGCCTTGTTGCAGAAGAGACTTTAAGCATTATATTGTATTTAACAATCAATCAACTCTGAGTGTCGGTAATAAAATTTAGAAAACAGCTTTACGAAGTTTATGGTATCGATAACCTTGTTTTAATAATTTAGAAGTCAAAAATTTGTTTCTGTTGTTAAAATCCTCAACATTAGAACATACTCTTGCAAAACGAATAAGTTGTGAAATGTATCTACCATAGGAAGGGAAGCGAGGAACATCTCTATCAAGAAATGGAAAATCAACTTTTTCAAAATTAAAATCGTCCCGTTTATCATATTTTAAATTTATTTTTACATTACTTTGAGAGGGAGTCACAATTAGCACATATGCTTTTCTACCTTGCGGCCCTCTATAAAAATATATATACATATATACAAAAGGCATTGCTACAATGCCCATATAAAACACAAACAGTGGAGTAATGCATGTGTATAAAAGATATTTCAAAATCTTAAGACACAGTATATTATGTATGTGCATGATTTAATAGTAATGATCCTCCCTAACTAAAATGCATCTTTCAATGTTTCCCATGGGAGTCTAATAAACATCTAGGTGTAAGCCAAACATAATTAAATTATGCATCGCATACACATATATATATACTGAACAAAAGTGAAAACGCTACACTACAATTATTTATATTTTGTTAGAAAGTATTGGACAAAAAGTATTTATTTAAGCTTAATAGTGTTTCCCAGACATCCAGCAAACGATTCATCGAAACCCCACCAATTTGTCTCGTTTGATGTCTGAGTTATGCTCCTTTAAGTGTTTAAAGCATTATTCACTGAGTATTGCGATTGCGCATGCGCAAATTAAAATTTTTATTCTTACCAAAATAAGTCATAATTGTGTTGCATAAAAACGAAAGAAAACTGATTAATCACTTGAAACAAGCTCAGAAATCAATTTCAAATTCATCAAATTTGTAAAAAATTGAAAACTGTCTCCCTTTGACAAAACAAATAGGGACTATTAAATGTTTGGTAATCTTCAATTTACCACAATTTTCAATAATATTCTTTCGCCAAATCAGGTAGACCTCTCAGCACATTGTGTCTACTATTTCTCGACTTATAATGGCCACATACTGAGATGCAACAACACATTGATTTTCCTATGGCGATTTCAGTGTTAAAATTTCAAACATAGCAATTTGATGGAAAACTTGCTTCTTAAGATTACTTTTCTAAACGATCAAAACACGCTTAAGATAAGTCTTTCACATTTCTTGTTGTCACATGTCTAGACTACCAGTTCGTGCAGTCGGATCTCGTAGGAAGTGGTTTTCTGAAGGCCTAAACTGTGTGAGATTTCTGTTCAAATTTGCAACTTGACAATTGGACCCCTGTCACATTTAAATGGCTTTCATGTGTTTCCTCGTGACAACATCCATAAAACATTTACTGTTATGCATGTTACGACATAAAGACGGCCAGGACGAAAAAGGGAAAGTTTTATTGGAAGATTCCTTTAAGCGTTGACATTACTAGCAGGGAAAATAATGCACGCAACTAGTAACAACTTTTCAGTACTTATGTACGAAAAAAAACCCATCGACATCACATTAATGTTACAAAGACACCACCTACGTTATTATTTCTGGCTAGTTTACCATCCTATACTAAGGCAAGTTTCCACTCTAAGATAGTTTTACAAGAATCAATCTTAGAGTGTCCTGCTTTAGATGTACGTCAACCAGGCAGAAATACTGTAAGAAACGTAAAGAATATACAATTTACATATAAATGTAAGATCTTATAATATGAACTCATCCATTATACTATTCTGCAGATATTTATCCTCATTATTCCCGATTTGCGCGATTCGCGAAATTTTTGATCACTTTTGGTGGTTCAACCACTTGACTCTTGGGTCAGTCTGATCTGTGCTTATTCGGTGAATTTGAATCACTACGTACTTCTGACGTTTAGTTACTTTTTCTTTGGTTATTCGATAACCCTGGATACATGCGATCTTGATCTTTGGGTCAGTCTATACTTATGCGCGATCCTAGCTCTTAGGCTGTCACAACCCTCTAGTTGTTTTGCTGAACCCAAACCACGTTGGGGCCCATATTCTTTTCCGGTTGGTAAGACGAAAACCGAATCCCACTCTGTCAGTGGTGTAAGGGGATCAGCTACTTTCTGTACCCTCAGTTTTAAGATTGGATGGCTTTACGGCTTACTTCACTTAACGTCGTAGGAGGGGACACTGAGAGACAATTCTGTAAAATATAATCTACTAATAGAATATTGGTTACTCAAAATCTCTCAGTTGTGTCTAGTGGAATTGTTCGTTTTCATGTTCACAAAATAAAAAAGTTTTTAGTGGTCCGATTTTAAAACTACAACCTAACCCTATAAGTGCGCAATTAGCCCTCATCCATAGGTGTATGGCTAACAGCTCCAATGCGGTTAGGATGGATCTGCTTTTCGGATATCCTGCCCCTAAATTAGTGAAACCGAAAAGTATTTTTTAGTGACCTGCCTGTGTCAGCACTAAACAATACCTCCAATGCCGTAATGAACAAACCCACGCACTACCAAAATATACAGTGCGCTATCATAACGTCACCCTGGTTTGCAACGCTAACGTAGCCAAAACATCGAGAATCTGATCTGTCGCCCTTTTCCCTTTGAGGTCACACAATCTAGATAGTTTCGAGGTTTACAGATACTGACACTTATTCTCTTTGTAAATTCCAGGAAAACGTAGAACAACGCGGTGTCAACGTAACTTCTCAACGTCACGTTGGCCACCACCTTGTCTACGTGCTGATTTGTACTTGCACACAGTAGCAGCATTAAACACATAAATATGACCTATGGTCAAACATAATATTTACATCAATATTGCGTATTTTCTTTCTGATGTTTAATGCGTGAATAATGCACAATATTTTTACATATGTTTGGTGAAAACACCTAATCTTTAAATATACATGTGTCAGCTATAACCACAACTACATATGTATGGTCGTCTATGTACCCGACCTTGACACGTACATGCGTCAGCTATTACCTTATTTATGTGAGTGTTTTAGGTTATGCACCTAACCCTTAACTGGTACATGTGTAAGATATAACTCGATGTAACACACACAGGTGGCTGCAGAAAGCCGACTCTCTCCAAAAGTCAATTTGTCTTTCCAAACCATGCAATATAAGTCACAACAACTTAAAACCTAGTTGCGAAAATGTTTATTCCGCTATCGGTCTCCGGTAAATCCACCAGCATACAATTACAGTTTTATGTGCAGGCCCGACATAGTCTGAAACCACTTTTGGCCAAAATAATCCTCCAAGTCTATCCTGATAGCTCCACTATAGCTGCAAGAACGGTCCCAAAACGTTTTAGGTACTACGCAATTTCGTAGATTGATAAGTAAGTGCGTAACATTAGCTATTTTTGCCGAAAAATGGGACGTTATTTGTAACGCCCTATAGAACCCGTACACAGAATGCTGGCTGACTCAACAGATGACAAAATAGAAAAAAGGATGACTTTTTACTTTCAGTAAATGTGACCTGCTAGGGACATTTCTGTCAATGCAAAAGCACTAAATTGCCATGGCCCGAACATGTACAGCTTAAACTCGGTCAAATAAAGATAACTCCACGTACCTGCTTTGTGTAAAGAAACAGTGTCTCTACAATGTATCTTCTATGGTATCTTTTCTATGTCCCCTAACACAAATGGATGATTCCGCCCCTTATATAGGAAAAAATGCATAAGATTTGCGAGAAAGACGAGAAAACCTTGTTTCACTAAATACTTGCGTTACTAAGTACAGAAAAATTGAACTCCATCTCAGACAAACCGCCCTTATATTGAACTAATATTAGAAAAGGTTCCGTATCTCAGTTCATACAGGTGACTACATGCACACCTATACCCTTTGCGTATTTATGCGTATTTGCAACCATCACTGATTCTGATGTTTTCTTGATTCAACATCGTAACAATGCATTACCCAGTATTTGAACATTAACATACATTTTCATTTGCATTCTTGGTTTGCATAATTTTGTATATAGATGTCAAACAATTCAGGTTTAGCGTTTTCACTTTTGTTCAGTATATTATGATTATTCAACGTGCATTAATCTAGTAGATATTAACAATCAGCAACGCAAACCATGTAGAATTAAATGTTCAGAAGAACAGGGAGCTGATGGCGGATATCAATGTCCAGACAGTAATCCCTCTGCAAAACCGTTACATTATACCTGGCCTTAGCCCAGCACAGTATTTAAAAGGATGTTTTGATCAGGGAAAATGCTTAAAAGCCTTAGTTATGCTTACATATAAAGGCATATATACATTTCTTTCTATGTTGGTTAAATCGGATAAAAATCTACTGGTTGTTCTTGAAATTTTTAATAAAACTGTTTAGGAATCTGCCTCTCTAATACACGGAGGAAGAACATTCCACAACCTAAGAGCTGAGAAAGAGAACAAACCACTATATAGAGATGTGCGCGATTTTGGCGCATATAAGGGATCGTTTTCAGATGATCGTAGGTTTAAAGAACGTACTTGTGACGTCGGTTTTAATAAGTTTGTGATATAAGCTGGTGTCAGATTATTCAGCGCCCTGTAAGTGAGTAATCACTAGTTTTAGGTGAAACTATGTCGTTTGTAATGGACAAGTCTAAGTCCAAAAGGGGGACTTCAGTATCTGAGGGATTTACCCTACTTAATTGAAGTTCAGTGGGATATATCTGACTTACCATTTGTTCAAAATTAGAATAAATCAATATTACGTAAGTCATCTAGATATCTTGAGGTAGGGTTTTAAATGCTTCAACAACATCAGCTTGATTATTGTCAGAAAAGAGACAACATGAAGTATCTATCATAACAAAACAAAAGCAAATCTGCATCAAGAGGAGCACAATTAGTACCCATTGAAATACCTACAATTTGTCTAAATAATTTTGAGCCAAATCTTATAAAGATTTATTCCAAAAGATAATGGAGAGCGTCACAAATGTTCTGACATGACCACAATTTAAAACTTTAGATTGTTCAGAAGTGAAAAATGCGTTTTTCCCATTCGTGCAAAATAAAGTGAGCCCTCTTTGTTAAAAGTTGTTCAATTAATTCAGTTAAGATTATGAGGCAATGTAGTATAGAGAGTAGAGAAATCATATGTAGACATACTAGATGCTAGGAGATATTTAGATTTTAATTTGTTAAGAATCTCACCTGAGTTTTTAATAGACCAAAATAGATTTTTACCATTCCTCTCAAAAACTGTCTCACAATATTTCATAGCATGTTTTTCTCTCGCAGTAGACAAGAAGTCAAAAATATAGAAAAATCAGTAGTTGTAAATGAGCTAGAATTAGCAATAAAATGTGACTTATAGAGTCTTTGATTAAGTTTAGGTGACCAGTACATAGGCGTAGGAAGATTTTCAATATGGGGGATGCAAACCCAGCCACGCCAACATCAATGCTTGGGGAGGGTATTGCAAAATGTACACACACACACACACACACACGCACGCACGCACGCACGCACGCATAAACATGGTGCAAAATGTTCATATACCTAATTAATTCATGCACACATACATGCATGCATGCACATGCATAAGCACGCTTACACTTATATATTTGCATCCGGATATGAAAATCATTAAAATCAAAGCCAACGACCTCTTTAAAAAACATATATATACATGTAATTTTACTTTAAGTGAGTGAGGAAGTTTTTGATTATTATATTGCCTTAAAGCTATTTAAATCTGCTTACATTTATACACATGCATTATTAAAATCAAACCAATGTACATCCATCTATAAGAAACCAAATTTATAATTTGAGTACAAGCGAGCGAGGAAAAATGTTGGCAAGGTATTTCAGAGTAATAAAACCTAAGAGGGATAAAACACTGCCAACCCTACCCCCCCCCCCACCCCCTAAAGCACCCAAAACAAAACAAATATAATATTTTACTCCAAGCGAGCGAACGAGCGAGGAAAATCTTTGGCTGAAGCCTATTGTCTGCAAGGAATTTCAGAGCAAAAAGCAAAAAGGGATAAAAGGTTAGAGAAAAAATTGGAGCTCTTTAAAATTTAGAATAGAAAATAGAAATAAAAGGAAAAGCTTGAAAAGCCAGTTTCTCTGAAAAAATAAGACATATACATGTATGCATACAAAATTATACATACAACGTGATAATAGCCTGCTGACTAAAAGAAATGAAAAGTATTAAAATCTGAGTAAATTGTATGCTCTCAGAGAATTTTAAACCAAATTAAAAAACTCAGAGCGAGCGAAGATTTTTTTTATTAATAATAATGTGTGGAAGTTGCTTATTTTACCTTGAGTGACAACAAGTTATGTGTCAAATACGCTGATTATTGGGGAAGGGGGGCAAAGACTGTTCTGCCCCCATACAAAATTATTGGGGGGTGGGGGGCTGCCTCCCTGTCCCTCCCCTGTTCCTACGCCTATGCAGTATAACGTCGTAAGCTTGCTGTGATACTCATCAAGAAATCAACCAAATTTAGCAGCCATGTGGCATCGATGTCTATCAACGACAGAGTTAGCAGACGACAACAAAAAGGATGAACATTTACCCAGCATGCCAAGAGTTAAAATGAAGAGAGATGTCAGACATATGTTGTCCGATGAAGCTGTTATAGGCATAATTTCACTTGCGACGATGCTGGGGAGGTGGTACACAAATGACGTATTATTTATATACAATATCCACTGTTCTATACCAGGGTTTCTTAAATGGTGAAAATGTGATGTTTCCCTACGTGCATAAACAACATAATGCTGACAAAGCACTTAGCTGTGAGATGACAAAGTATATCATGCATAATTTACGAGGTTCAGACACGCACATTCGCAGGCAGCTATGAAGAACTATTAAATGCTTTTCACTCATACATATCACGCTTGTAATCATACTGTAATGGTTTAGAGCGATGATACGTGAATGTATTTTGCTTGGACAAACACCAGACAGTTTTTTGACTACACATTAGGAATCTTCTAATGCTTGCACATTTGTTTTGGCATTTTCTTAAAAACTAGAATTTCAAATTCAAAAATACTTTGGAATAAACTAGAAAAATGTGTACCGGTAATGCATGAGAAAAATATCTCAGGACATTCAAACTATTGAAGTTTGGGTTGAAAGACAGAAATGCATTTTTTACTTCAGAAAAACCTAAAAAATATCATGCATGGTCGTGTCAAAATGTATGTGATGCGCTGACCTTTTTGTTGGACAACATTTTTATTCGATTTGGCACCAAGCTCTATAGACAAGTAGTTGGGATTCCTATGGGCACTAATTGTGCTCCCCTGGTTGCAGATTTATTCCTGTTTTGTTATGAAAGGGACTTTATGATGTCTCTTTCTGATGATAAGCAGGCTGATGTTATTGATGCGTTTAACACTACTTCCAGATATTTGGACGATATTTTAAATATTAATAATGTTTATTTTGAAAATATGGATAGTCAAATATACCCTTCAGAGCTCCAACTTAATAAAGCCAATGCCTCTGATACCGAAGCCGCATTTTTAGACTTGCATTTGTCAATTTCTAATGGTATTGTTTCTACCAAAATTTATGATAAACGTGACGACTTTGATTTTGAAATTGTCAATTTCCCATTTTTAGATGGTGATGTTCCTCGTTCTACATCCTATGGAGTCTATATCTCTCAACTCATTCGTTTTGCTAGAGCATCTAGCTATGTTACTGACTTCAACACTCGCAATAAATTATTAACTCAGAAACTTCTTAAACAGGGCTATCGGTATCATAAACTTCGCAAAACATTTTCAAAATTTTATAGACGATACTTTGATTTGATTTCTAAATTCCAAGTTGGACTTAAATCTCTCTTGCGCCAAGGACTTTCGGAACCTAATTTCTATGGTGACTTGGTGTATAAGTTGAAGAAGATTGTTGGCTCTAATAATTTTTCAGCGCAGTTCATTAAAATAATTTCCCATTATAAAAAGATTGGCTATGACATTAATGTATTGCAACAGACTGCATGCTTGGTAGTCAACCCAATTACGGTTGGCAACTTTGCTTTCCTCTTTAATTGCACGCCGGTGGGTCGGACTTCAGACTCTATGATGGTTCCGACTTAAAGACTTATCTATTGATGAGATGGTAGGGGCCTGATGCTTTGGCTGTTTGTCGGGCCCACCGGGGTTTACCTGTTGGATTTCTTTTGCTCCGGTATTCAGTTTAATTTACTGTTGAGTCCTTATCCTTGCTTTATCTCCTTGTTATATCTTGATTTATATGTTTTAGGAGATGATGCATTGATAAGTTAGGGGTCTTTCATGCAAACCAAATATCTATTTGTCTTGATCCACATCTGAATTAAGGGTGAGGTTGGCGCCGTTAAACCGGTTTAAGCCCTCCAGTAAAATATTTTACTGACCGTTCCAAGGCGGTACTTCTTTTGTGGATCTTTTATGTTTTTGTTCTGTCTTGTGTTTGCTATGTTTTGTGCGCGTCTGTTTATATGTGCTTCGTGGTCACCTGCTGGGAAAGGGCTGACCTCTTGGCTCTCGTTTGTGGTGACTTCTGTGAGTTTGTCACTTTCCCATTGGTATCCTGGGTCAGGTGTGGTACTTGATTGTATCGATTCCTGATCTTTGCAACCTTACTTACTTTGAAAATTTCAAAAAATATGAAAGCCACAAATTTACCAGTTTTCTAAGAAATCAATACCAAAAAACAACATAGCAATTTGTCAGTGTATTCCTTTTATTTATGTGACATGAACTTCAAACTTCTACCCTCTATAAGTTTGCACGGAAAATACCAAAACGCACACACAAGTAATTTAATTCCTGACAATCACATCGCATATGTGTTTGATTGGCATGGCCAAACATGTATTCTGCTAGCTTGCAGCAGAGCCATGGTGATGATACCCACAGTGTAGATTTTTTAAATTTCATGCATTGCTTTTTCTCATTGTTTATCATAACAAATGAAAATAAACATTGCCTCACTGGGACTGTGTGGCGGCGGTAAAATGTTTCCCTGTCCTTCACTATAGTGCTTGACCTTCGAGACCATAAATTTTATTATGGAACTTTGAAACCATTAGAAGGTCACTAATGAGGCACAAATGGCCTCGACTAGGTGGACTGACCCAAATAACTTCACACTCTACATTTTAAGCTTTGCTTCCAGAGGATAACGTTTGTCTAATAACACATATTTGAATCCATCCGACTTTGACCCTTTCAAATTAAATAAGCTGTATTTTTGCATAATTATCAAGGTACTGTTCTGAAAGTTTCACACATGCTTTGAATAATATTGAATTTTTGCTTAACGACAAAAATGAATAAGTTTAAATATAATTAAGTTTTTATAGCTAATTGTTTACTGTAGGCGCTGGAAAATTCTTAGGAATATATGAACCCTTCAGGTATCCAGTTTGCCTGTACGTTTAGCGAAAAAAGTTAGCCTGCGCATCCGTACAGTCTAATCAGAGTCTTAGTTTTCCGCCTTAAGAACATCAGGCCCTTGGCTACACATTGTGCGCACATCAAAGGCTCTGATCGATCAGAGTCTTCGATGGGCGTACATGCAAACATAAATCTTTATTTGGATACCGTCTCATATTTGGCTGTTTTTTTTTAATTTTGAGAGCTAACCAAATGAGATGGAACATGCGATTTTGATATCCAAGGAGGCGAGCAGCAAAGACTCAGACGAGCATGTGCACCTGCAGAGTCTCACAAACGCTGCTAGGATTCATGAAGTGAGTAGTAAAAGAAGGCTCAAAAGAGCGCCAAGAGATAGTTGTGTAGTGATTTTATGCATGCGAAAAACACCAACATTCCATGTGCTATTTATTTCTCAATCCATTTTGTGCAGACTCTGATCAGATGCCAGATAATGCATGCGAATGAAAACACAAGAGATGCATTTACGATCTCAGTTAACGTTTTTGAACAATATAGAATTTACCTTGTTTTGTTGTGCGTTTTTGCTCATGCTTCGCTTCTCGCATATCAGGTAGGCCCAGCTAGATAATAGGCCTCTATTCACACTAGGTTGATGTGCATACATGTCGGAATAGTGTTTTGACGCATACGGCACGAGACCACAATTAATTTTACTATATAATTTAATCATTCCTTACATCATCCTGTGTTATACATGATGAACTTAGCTTTCTTTTGAAGCTTTTCACCAACTCTACAAACCTTGGAAATCATTCTGGCAAGTGTTTCAATAGGGCAAGTCCGGCTTGATTTTGAGCAATTTCACTTGTAAACAATATGTACTGTTGACATAGCTGTCGTGTGGCAGCTCGAGACACCAATAATGGAGTGCGAAGGTCTAACTTTACCTTGAATGACCAGCTACCAGGACTGACTTGACATTTTCTGAAAGCTTATTCACTGCCCAGCTCAAATTAACTTAAAATAAAGTATGCTCATATGGACAGACAGTTTAACACAACAGTAAAAAGGGAACTATTTGTGTGGAATAACATCCTGGTCGTGTTCAACTAATCAAGGGACATAATTGTGGTCTGATTCCTATCAGCCCCTCATTTTCCTCTGGATTTAAAAAAGGAACCTATCTGCCACCAATATCACCTTCACTGAGTATGTGCTATTACTATGAGAACAATAGAACGTGATTCAATAGTATGCGATCCATTCAATCACATGAGCCTTATTTTGAAAAATGACCTTTGGACAGTGCTTTTTTTACCTTGCCGAGTCTGCAGTATTTATGCAATATTTTACTTTTTTATGAAATTTTTGAATGAAATAAAGACATTTTGAATTTCTGAGATGCTCTTTATCTCCACATGGCCAAAAAGTAGCGGAAAAGTATAAAATGAGCAAGTACAGAGAATTTTAAACATATATTTTAATAATTCTATTTAGATTTAAATCTTAATTAAAAATTTAAAGATGAAAATAAAACTCACAACACATGAATTTTAGTCTAAATTATTATCATATTAATGCCAAAGAAGATCAGATATCTTTTAGTTTCGGTGTATATGATGGGAAAGGTTGCAAAGCAGTCAATTGCAATATGGTGCCAGAAAGCTGTCAAAAATTATCAATGGAATACTTAATGCCTCCTGGATGACATGTGCATATGCAGTTCTGTGTCATTAAAAAGGCAGGGTCACTGTGTTTATGATGCCATTCATTGTTTAGAATACCCTAAATTCAGACAAATTGTCGATAGGTGTGCAAAAGGCACAGGAAAGTATTAGCAATAAGCAGGAAAGGAGACAAAATGAAGTCACAGACACAGGTCAGTAATGGAACAATGCACTGTAACAAAGACAGATCTATCCAATGAGGCCAATCAAGACTCCATCACGGTTTCAGATCCACCTAGCACTCAGATTAGAGCTAGCAGAACAATAAGAATGAAGGAAGAAGAGTATTACCTGGTCACCAACACATCAAGTTAGGGTATGTCAAGAAGCATGTGAGACTGTGAGGGATCATCTTTCTCAAGTAGACTTCTCTGACCGGCCAGACCTTCATCATACCTGAAGCAAAGACAAAGATTCTCATTATACTGATGGAAGGAGACTTATGGACAACAATAAAATGGATGAATTATTGATAATGACCTATGAACTCCATTAAGGGGATGCCTTGCTGTGCAATATGCCTTAAAGTATTATAACAGAAAATGAGAAAAAGAGTGGGGAGGGGGGTGGTATCTACTAGAAAATTACCCTCTAGTGTGTTCGGTGTGAATTGCACTCCCCTAAATTCAAACTGTAGAGAAATTATCATTAATAAGGCATGACCTTACCAGGGAACATCTAAATTTGACCTGTATGACATGTACACCTAATCTGGTGTGGAGCTAAGGTGTACGGTCATTTAGGGTAAATACGGTAATCATCACATTGCAGCATGGTGACAAGAAAACATATATTTTGAGCTTCTGCCCATGTTTGATCAATGTAATATTCCATCCAGATAGCATAGTAATGCATTTATAATCTGCAGTTGGGACTTAAATCTGACTGTCCTAGTTGTTGACACTTTTCAAGAGGCTGGAAATTCCCATAATAATAACCCAAATTTTCAATATTTCTGGCTTTATTTATCATAAGAGGTTTAAAATCAAGCTTATTTCCCATTTATTTGGCAAATGTTTTGATTCTTTGGACACTGACATCTCAAAAATATAAAAATAAACAAGTTCTCCACCCGACTGATTAGCCATTGAGCCTTCATATCAGGCACGAGACCACAATTAATTTTACTATATAATTTAATCATTCCTTACATCATCCTGTGTTATACATGATGAACTTAGCTTTCTTTTGAAGCTTTTCACCAACTCTACAAACCTTGGAAATCATTCTGGCAAGTGTTTCAATAGGGCAAGTCCGGCTTGATTTTGAGCAATTTCACTTGTAAACAGTATGTACTGTTGACATAGCTGTCGTGTGGCAGCTCGAGACACCAAAAGTGGAGTGCAAAGGTCTAAATTTACCTTGAATGGCCAGCTACCAGGACTGACTTGACATTTTCTGAAAGCTTACTCACTGCCCAGCTCAAATAAACTTAAAATAAAGTATGCTCATATGAACAGACAGTTTAACACAACAGTAAAAAGGGAACTATTTGTGTGGAATAACATCCTGGTCGTGTTCAACTAATCAAGGGACATAATTGTGGTCTGATTCCTGGCACCAGACCCAAATTAATTTTACTATATAATTTAATCATTCCTTACATCATCCTGTGTTATACATGATGAACTTAGCTTTCTTTTGAAGCTTTTCACTAACTCTACAAACCTTGGAAATCATTCTGGCAAGTGTTTCAATAGGGCAAGTCCGGTTTGATTTTGAGCAATTTCACTTGTAAACAGTATGTACTGTTGACATAGCTGTTGTGTGGCAGCTCGAGACACCAATAATGGAGTGCAAAGGTCTAAATTTACCTTGAATGACCAGCTACCAGGACTGACTTGACATTTTCTGAAAGCTTATTCACTGCCCAGCTCAGATAAACTTAAAATAAAGTATGCTCATATGAACAGCCAGTTTAACCCCACAGTAAAAAGGGAACTATTTGTGTGGAATAACATCCTGGTCGTGTTCAACTAATCAAGGGACATAATTGTGGTCTGATTCCTATCATTTATGCGACAAGTACTAAAATATTGTGTGCTGGTCCAAATGATTTACCAGTTTCTATCCAAGATCAGCTCATGCAGGCTACAGCAACAAAAAACATTTTTTTTGACTGCGAAGTTGTTAAAACGAGGTTATCACTATTATAAAATTCATCAAGCATTTTATAAATTCTACCACAGACACCCAGAGTTGAGTGTTTAATACAATTTTGGTTTAAAAACTCTTCTGCAAGCGAGCATATCGGAGCCAGTAATCTATGGTGATTTAGTTTATGAATTCTAAAGAATTGTTGGAAAACCTGATTTTAGCAAACAATTCAAAAATATAATCAAACGTCATAAAAAGTTGGATATAACAAGGATGCCATGCGACATTCTGCACGTCTTATTGTAAAACCAAATACGGTTTATAGTTATGGTTTCCTCTTTTATTGCACGATGGTAGATCAGGCCTCAGACTCAATAAAGACCTGGACGTAAAGCTTTAATTGGTTGGTTGATGCCTGATGCATGTCTTTGGCTGGGCCCACCATGACTTAACTTAATTGCGATTTTCTTTAGCTCTGACTATCTGTGTGTCGTGAGCCCTTTTCTTTGTTTCATCATGGTGTGATAATTTGATAAGATTGATTTTCTGTGATGATACATTGCTAAAGTTTAGAATTCTCCATGCGAGCTAAACATTTTTGTGCTTTAACAACAAGGGAATCTAGGGCGAATGTTGGTTACCAGTAAAATCCATTTAAGCATCCCCACCCCCATTGCTTAAGATGCTATCCGTTCTATGGCAATGATTCTGTTGTTGTCGTTGATTCATTGTTTACTGTTGCTTCCATTGTTTCTGGGGGTTCTGTGTTTGGGTCTTGTTTTGCTATTCAGTACTTTATGTCCTTGTAGTTTTGCAATCATCTTCGCGTAGTTGCTTTACTTTGAATGTTTTCCTGATGTCTTGTGACATTCGGGAAAGTCTGCCACAATTCGAGAATCGAATTTTAAGGAGCATTACGCGTAGTACTATATACCAAAAAGCTCTATTTTGTTAGCCGGAACTGGCGTGTGGAAAATTAGTTCTCAGCTCTATTAAAATCGATTTTTCTGATTATCCGAAAAGTTTAATCAACATAATAAATGAAGTTTGTGTTTATTCAATAAAATATCGCTAAAGTGATATTTTATTGAGAAAAAAACTTAAACTTCATTTAAGCCGTTTGTTTCGCTGCAATCACACCTGTTATTGTGTTAACATGGTTTCTGTGACGACAGCGTCACGTTATAAAACGCCAGCGTCACGTTATATAACGTCAGTCTCACGTTATCATCCGCGTTATCAAAGGAGATCCTCGATGAACATCAATGGTCTGATTACACGGACTTTCGCGGAATTGGCCGAGGCAGTTCCGATTGGTCTTGTAACCAATTCAAAATGTCCTGTGGCTGAGTCTTCCTCACCGTGCCGTGAGTCGGTCTGCAGTGCATGATTGTGATATTTCCTATCATTCTCACTTGCTTTACTGATAACTCGAAATGAAATCTTGGGAACCTGCGGGCAATGAGTGAATAAGAGTGGACCCCATGACACGAATATGTGATATAATGAGTCTCGTCACAACTGTCTGTCATTCACGCCTTATAACGAATGTTCTTTATTGCGTCTTGACATGTGAATTGACCATTGATACGGAGACAGCAAATGACTTAAAAGTCATTAATGGGCGCCTCGTTAGTGTGCCAATACACATAAGTTTTAAAACTGTCATTAACCGAAGAAATCGCCGCAATGAATTATAGTAAATCCATTTGCAAGCTTTGTTTAAAGGACACTCTTAATAAAAATTCTTCAAGATATTGGCTAAAATCAAATGGGAAATGGGTATATTTAAGCCATGTAAAATTAGCATCCATAATAAGGAATATGGGCAAACAATGCAGAACCAGATCAGACGCTACAGAATGCGACGTATGATCAGGTTCTGTACTGTTTGCTTAGAAAATGTACTTTTAAAATTTAAATGAAATTGTAAATTACAGCCAAACAACCATTAAATTCGAAAATGTTTTTTTTGCAATTGATAAGGCGAGAAATTAATTAAAGCATATTGGGTTAATATTTAAAACAATCAAATTACCATATTTTGTGTATTTCTCTATCCACGTCAACAAAAGCCGCTTGTATCCAAGGATCCTGTGTTCAATCCCATACTTTCATGGAGATTGATCGTGAAATAATTTCTACAGTCATTCTCCTCCATCCACTGATTCAAGAAGTTTTGCTGTCGGTTACTAGCGAAAATTTTGCAGGAAGCTTAGTCAAGCATGAACAGGAAAATAATGTGATTAGGTGAACTGACCGTCTCGACATGACCATAGCTGTTGACTGGGACGTAAACCCTCAAACCGAAATAACAAAACCCACTAGTTTCAAATTTAGGTGGAAATAAAATTACTTTATTATTGACAGTTTATAGTTACTTAGAAGAACTTTATTGTTGAGAGAGTGTATGGATATGTACATGTAGAACTTAATTGTGAGTGTTTATGGTTATAAGGTAGAACTTTATTGTCAAGAGTATATAGTTGATATATAGAAGTTTATTTTTGAGATTTTATAGTTGATAGAGAGAACTTTGTTGTTGTTAGTTTATAGACAATAGGTAGAACTTTATTGTTGAGAGTTTGTTTATAGTCAATATGCAGTACTTTATTGTCAAGAGTATATAGTTAATAGATATAAGTTTATTGTAATTGTAATTAGTTTATTTCAAATTCCAATAAGGCTTAGAAAAGTAAGTAAGGGTGCAAAGATCAGGAATCGATACAATCAAGTACCACACCTGACCTAGGATACCAATGGGAAAGTGACAAACTCACAGTAGACACCACAAACGAGAGCCAAGAGGTCAGCCCTTTCCCAGCAGGTGACTACAAATCACATATAAACAGTCGCGCACAAAGACATAGCAAACACAAGACAGAACAAAAACATAAAAGATCCACAAAAGAAGTACCGCTTTGGAACGGTCAGTTAAATATTTTACTGGAGGGCTTAAACCGGTTTAACGGCGCCAACCTCACCCTTTATTCAGATGTGGATCAAGACACATAGATATTTGGTTTGCATAAAAGACCCCTAACTTATCAATGCATCATCTCCTAAAACATATAAATCAAGATATAACAAGGAGATAAAGCAAGGATAAGGACTCAACAGTAAATTAAGCTGAATACCAGCAAAAGAAATCCAACAGGTAAACCCCGGTGGGCCCGACAAACAGCCAAAGCATCAGACCCCTACCATCTCATCAATAGATAAGCCTTTAAGTCGGAACCATCATAGAGTCTGAAGTTCAACCCACCGGCGTGCAATTGAAGAGGAAAGCAAAGTTGCCAACCGTGATTGGGTTGACTACTAAGCGTGCAGTCTGTTGCAATACATTAATGTTATGACAACCTTTTTATAATGGGAAATTATTTTAATGAACTTCGCTGAAAAATTATTAGAGCCAACAATCTTCTTCAATTTATACACCAAGGCACCATAGAAATCAGGTTCTGAAAGTCTTTGGTGCAAGAGAGATTTAAGTCCAACTTGGAAATTAGAAATCAAATCATAGTATCGTCTATAAAATTTTGAAAATGTTTTGCGAAGTTTATGATACCCATAGCCTTGTTTAAGAAGTTTCTGAGTTAACAATTTATTGCGAGTGTTGAAGTCAGCAACATAGCTAGATGCTCTAGCAAAACGAATGAGTTGAGAGATATAGAAGCCCAACATGGTATAATACAAAGTATAATACATGATGACTTATGTCAGAACTGACACATAACATATACATTTCAAATATGACCACAAATGTTTGTCGAGAGTTTATAGTAAATAGGTGGAAGTTTATTATTGAGAGTTTATAGTCAATAAGAAAAATCTATTGTTGAAAGTTTAAAGTCAATATGTTCATATATTGTTAGGAGTTTATAGTCAAAAAGTAGAACTGTATTGTTCAGAGTTTATAGTTAATATGAAGAACTTTATTGTCGAGAGTATATATTTAATAGGAATTTAATTGTTAATAGTTTATAGCTAAAAGGTTAGACTTTGATGTTGTGAGTTTATAGTTAATAAGTAGAACTAATTGGCAGAGTTTATAATCAATCTGTAGAACTTTATTGATGAGAGTTTATGGCCAATAGGTAGAACTTTATTGTTGGGAGTTTAAAAGTCAGTAGTTAGAACATTGTTGTTGAGAGTTTATGGCCAATAGGTAGAACTTTATTGTTAGGAGTTTATTGTCAATAGGTAGAACCTTGTTGTTGAATGGTTATAGTCAATATGTAGAATTTTATTGCTGAGAGTTTATAGTTAAAAGGTAGAACTATGTTGTTAGGGTTTATAGTAAATATGTAGAACTCTATTGTTGAGAGTTTACAGTCAATATGTAGAGCTTTATTTTTAGAGTTTATAATCAATAGGTAGAACTTTACTGTCGAGAGTTAATAGTTAATATATAAAACTCTATTGCTGAGAGTTTAAAGGTAATATGTAGAACTATATTGTTAAGAGTTTATAGTAAATAGGTATAACTATATTATTGAGAGTTTATTAGGCATAAGGTAGAACTTTATTGTTAAAAGTTTATTGTTAATAGGAGGAACATTATTATGGGAGTTACTAGTTAATAGGTATAACTTTATTGCTGAAAGTTAAAAGTCAATGGGTATAAAATTATTGTTCATGGTTTATTGTCAATAGGTAGAACTTTATTGTCGAGAGTTAACAGTCAATAGGTAGAACTTTATAGTTGAGACTTTAAAAGTAATAGGTGAACTTTATTGCTGAAAGTTTATAGTTCATAGGTAGAACTTAATTATTGAGGGGTTATAGTCAATAGGTAGAACTTTATTGCAGAGAGTTTATAGTCAATAGATAGAACTTTATTGTTGAGAGTTTATAGTCATTATATAGAATGTTATTGTTGAGAGTTTATAATTACTAGGTAGCACTGTGTGTGTTTAGAGTTTATAGATATAATTCTATTGTCGAGAGTTTAAAGTTAATAGGTAGATCTTTAGTGTTGAGAGTTTAAAAGTAACAGGTGAACTTTATTGTTGAGAGTTTTAGTTCATAGGTAGAACTTTATTCATTGAGAGTTTATATACTCAATAGGTATAACTTTATTATCGAGAGTTAATAATCAATTGGTAGAAGCTTTTTGTTGACTGTTTAACGTCAATTGGTAGAACTTTATTGTCGAGCGTTCTTAGTCAATAGGTAACTTTATTGTTAAGAGTTGATAATTAATAGGTTGGATTAAATTGCTGAGTGCTTATATTCAATAGGTAGTCTCTAACTTTACTGTTGAGAGTTTATAGTCAATATGAAGATATGTATTGTCGAGAGGTTTTAGTTAATAGGTAGACCTTTACAGGCGAGAGTTTATTTATAAAACGTTATTGTCTAGAGTCTATAGTCAATAGGTATACTTTTATTGTTAAGAGTTTATAGTTAATAGGTTAAACTTTATTCATGGTCAGAAGTTAGGTCCAGGCTCGGTAAACCACTTATTCTGTCCTGTCTGAAAAAATTCAATAATTACTGGAGTTATCACGCCTAATACCTGTTGACAAGTTTCTCAAATGTTTCCATGACATGCTTTGTTAATGTTGCCCACATGCTTTAACCGCTCTGACACCGTGCACTCTTTCATTCTAAGGTTTTCATGTTCCATAGAGGTATCCATCAGGACTTTTTTGATTAAATGAAAATAAAACGCTATTTTCAGCATATTTATAACCATGGGCAGCCACTTTTATGCAAATTCCACTATTATTCTATAGAGTTTGAGGCTTGAATTGTGTGGGCCAAAATGACAGAATTTCTTGTCATATAATTAAAAAAAATAAAAACACCATGTTAAAGAGAATTGAATGTAAATATAGGATCCATCAGGAATAATTTATTAATTTAAAGATTTAATGGAGTAATGGGGCTATGAAGTAACAGTTCCTATACTGGCCCATGGTCTTCTGACCGCCATACTTATCGGTATATTGATACGGTTGCCAGGTAAGTATGTCTTCCATTTCTGGGGATGGTTGAGAGTTTTTAATCTATTTAGTTTGTTTATAAACAAAAGGTATAACTTTATTGTCGATAGTTCATTGCTAATTGGTATAACTTTATTGTCGATAGTTTATAGCTAATTGGTACAACTTTATTTTCGAGAGTTTATAGTCACTTGGTAGAACTTTATTTTGGAGAGTTTATAGTCAATTGGTAGAACTTCATTGTCGAGAGTTTATAGTCATTTGGTAGAACTTAATTGTCGAGAGTTGTAGTCAATTGGTAGAACTTAATTGTTGAGAGTTTATAGTCATTTGGTAGAACTACATTTTCGTGAGTTTATACTTTATTGTCGTGAGTTTATAGTTAATATGTAAAATTTTCGTGCTGATACTTTATTGTGTCGACACTGGTAACTTGTGCTATTAATATAATCTCGTGTCATACTCATACAGGATGATTTTGTTATCGCGAACGGTATCATTGATATGTATATGAAGGAATGAGCAACGAGAACAGCACATCCCAACATACAGTCTCGGACCACTATTGGCCAATCAGCGAAGCGCCATTCGAACTACGTCTCGCTGGCGGGCCTATAGTAGCTCGCTTATATATTCTTTCTCGGATAACGTTGAATATGTGCAAAATCACCAGCTCCCTCTCTCTTCTACTAAGCAAGATGATTGCCAAAGTAGAAAGAGCCCAAAGACAATAAGAATGAGCATGCATGTTTATCAATATGGCTACTTAACTGAAAATGGCCACATGGAATTTCTATGGAGTACGCCTTTCCGAGTACGCCTGAAAAAAAAACATAGTAATATCTCTAACACAATAGATATTGTAAGGCGCAATCTTCAGTTATGCCCTTCACAACAATACTGTTATGCATAGCAATACTGTTATGCATATTGTTGTGGTTCAAAACTGTGGCTGGTGTACTACCAAAGTATACGAGGCTGACTTATATAACGCATTTTACTACGTTAGCTCTTGTTTGTCATTACCCAAACTAAATGTATTGCTATATTGTCAGACATTATAACGTTTCGATTATATACTAGAGGACTTTGAAAACGCATCACCATATTATTACACGTTTCTTGAAAATCGTATATGCGATTGAACAGTTACTCGCAGGTTTTAATGTGTAACCCAGAATTGGTATGAATCAGTCGTTAATTTGACTGCCCTATAACTCGACGCTGCTGATGACGTCACATGGGTACATACAGCATCCAGCACCATTCTGCAAAGTCAGTTGAAGCAGTTTGATTATTTTTGTTTTTAAACTGTGTCGAGTATGATACCATATCCAAAAATGCAGTTTATAGACTTTTTCTTATTAAAAGTAATAAACGTCAAATTTGAACATCAATTTACAGCTCCTTTTCTGAAACATCTCCATAAGTTAGCTTTATGTACTTTCATTACTGATATTATTTACTTACACTGACAATCATGTGAGGAAGACGTTTTGATGTAAATCAAAGCAGGATATATGCTGCCATGTGATCGGGAACGTCATAAAAGTTTACGTTAACGTCACTTGCACCATAACATTACACACGAATTCTCTTCTTTATTATACATATTTCTTGCCTTCTGCTATCAGGGATTGGAACGAACTTCCAGAGCAAACCTGAAATTCTCCAAGCCTAAACATCTTCTAAAACAGACTGAATTCCAACTTGACTACACCACCCCGATACTATAACACAGTTAACAGACTTGGGCAAATATATCATGCTAGACTAAGAACTGCATGCAGTCCTTTCCGTCAACACCTTCATTCAAACAATATAGTTGATAGTCCCTATTGTACTTATAGTGCTATAGAAGATACTCATCATTTCTTATTTGTATGCCATCAGTTCACAGACCTTAGACGTAGCATAAAAAACCCAGTGTCAGATATCTGCAAACCAAAATTTAACGTTCTACTCTGCGGTGATATGTCACTAACTTTTGATCAAAATAAGCAGATATATAAAGCAGTATAAGAATTTATAGTTAAGTCAAATGTTTTAAAAATACGTATTAATCCTCCAATAACGCATTGCATTCATATGAAACATACCTCAATTTTTGCAATAATAGTAACTCTCCAATGCATGTTGTTTAACCCTTAAACAATCGATTAACGCAAAATAATCAATGTTGGTACATAAAACGCATGGGAGCTATTTTTGCGATTTTTCGACCCCTTTAAATTGCCCCACCCACTACTTAATTAGTTTTTCAGTTGGCAACCCTAGTCAAAATGCATCTAACTCTTTTGTGAACATTGGGAAACCTTAAAAATGACATCTGAATTTGAAAATACAAGGCAAATTTATCGTTCTATCAGGTAAAATGTCTATGTAAATGTTTATAGTGTCAAAATCGCATAAAATGGGTGTGGTCTTCATAAAGAGCCCCCTAAATTGGGTCAAGGGCTCAAAAAATTGAACCCCATAAGTTTCCAATAACAATCAATTCAGCAAAAAAATCAATTTTAGCACAAAAATCGCACAGGGGCTGTTTTTCTGACATCTCGACCTACACCATAAAACCGATATACATTTTTTTGGGAAACGTTATGACGTCCATAACAACGTTGCGTACATTATAACAAAATCATAGCTTTTTTACGCCAGAAATGAGATTTCAAAGTAGATCTAATCTTAATAGAATCTAACATTCGTGCTTTTGTATTATTGATTTTATCAAACTCGTTGCGAAAAAGAGATAAAATGCTCGGCAAGCCTAGCAATTTATCTCTTTTCCCCTCCCCAACTCGTTTAAAAGAATCAATAAAACATGAGCACTCTTATAAGATCCTCTATTTCCAATAGGGTGGGGATCGTATGTCAAAAAGGACAAAAATCGCCAAACATACAGGCGTACCAATCTCTATGCATATTAACCCTAATTTTGAGATTCACATTATGCATGTTATGTGTTGCCTTGGAAGCCATGCATTTCCACATATCCCAATAGCCCAAACATGTTTATTTTGTATGACAACTTGTTTTCGCATTCAGGGGGTCCCACTAAACAATTTGGCATGTATTAGAAAACGCCCTAGGATTTTTTATAACATTTTTTTTCGCAATCAGGGGGTCCCACGTAACAATTTGGCATGTATATAAAATGCCCTAGGAGTACAAGGTAGATCAAATAACCAACCACCTCATCCCCTCCCTCGGGTTTATAGTTTTTACATGGTTTCCCTCGTTTTATTTCTTTTTTCGTGCATTTGAGTATGCAAATGAAATAATGTTCATATAGGACCACTGGATGATAAATGGACTTGTTATATTGTAATACTCGTAACTGATTATATAAAACACGCAACAATGATAATATGGAGATGAAATCAGCTAATTTATAATTTAATGATTTCCCCTTATTTTTAACGTTTTTATTAATATTCACGAATACGCAAATTATGCAAATAAGATGATTTGCATATTTGACCATGGAATGAAAGCCCTGTGTCTGCGCTTTATTTTGGTACCAATATTAGTAGTAACTGAGATGTTATTAAGTTTGTAGGCATACCCGATTTTGAAGAAAAATCCAGCAGATGACAAAATGCATGAACTAAATTACCCAGCATGCAAAGAGTTCACACGTGCAATTTTGTTTGTGTGACGTTTCTGTGTGTGGTTCTGAAACGTCTAAATACGTAAGTAATTAGTAAACTTTGCTTTCAAGTGGGCCTGAACCCATTACATTATTCGGCAAACGCAGACGTTGTTCATATTCAGTACTGTACCTTGATACCAGTGTCTTGCCCAAATGCAACATTTCATCAGGGTCTACACTATTCGTTAAGACATAAAAACATTAAGAGATACAAATACAATTTTATTTGGAAATTATAACCTACGACCCCTCTATATACACACGGACCATTCCAAATGTATTGTATCAAACCAAAATGTAAAAAGGAAACATCTATTAGTGCAGTATTATTAGTAGGTTAAATCGATCATGTCTATTATCTAAATCTCGATTTGAGTCAAAACAGACGTGATCAGTATGATCTTGAAACGTGCCGTTGCAATCGATTCACATCGCAAGGCAAACCTTTCTTTACAAAGTGTTTTATTTGTTTTGTACAGTACTCATGCTTATTTATAACAGCTGCCTGTCGGTGTGTTAATATACAATTATTGACTTATGATGAGGTGGACATGGAGTGTTTTGAACAGTAAACACGGAGGGGAGGTCAATATGATTAAGTTTACTGTTCAATAACACTCCATGTCAACCGAAACATAAGTCAACAATTGTTTTATTATAAAATAAATGTATGTTACGCATTTCCTGTCATTTTAAACCATTAAAACCATTGATGTTACGGATTGATCATGCGAAATTACTTTTCGTTCTGACGTCACTTCCCGTAAGTCATGCAATATTACCCCGTGCCGTATGCTTTGCAACGTCACGTCCGGCAAACCATGCAATATGTTATATTGACTCGAGTGGAAATGCTCTGGGCCAATCAGAATATGTTTATTTATAGAATATATAATAATATACATTTATTGACTTATGTTGTGGTGGACATGAAGTGTTATTGAACAGTAAACGTCATATTGACCGACGCGGAGCGGAGGTCAATATGATTAAGTTTACTGTCCAATAATATACAATTATTGACTAATGAGGCATTGGATATGATGTGATATCGACCAGATAATACCAATATTGACCGAGGCGAAGCCGAGGTCAATATTGGTATTCTCTGGTCGATATCACATCATATCCAATGCCTCATTAGTCAATAACTGTTTTATTATATAACATTTAGAGAAAGATGTACGGGTATTATTGCACCTGGAAAAAAATACTAAACTTATATACAAGTTATGGGACAGACAAGCATTTAGCAGAAACAGTGCAACCCTAAATAAGACCACCCATTTACTATTGCATATATGTTGTGCATGAGTGTCATCATTCAATATTTACAAACAAGAATTCTAACACACTTCGCATGTAGAGCCAATGATAAAATAAGTGTGATATGCCAAACAATAATTCACAGCTTTGAAAGCGCAGGGAAAATGTGATAGCTGACGTCATTTGTTACTGGTAAATGACGTCATTCATGGCGTTAGACGGTGTAACGTCGTTTTTACGCTTGAAAGACGTTACAAATACATGTAAACGTATGCGACGTGGTCTAAGTATTGGCGGGAGTTCTTCAGTGCAAAGGCGGAAAGTTGGAAGAAGCTGAAGACTTCAAATTTGTTTTCGCCGTTTATTGTGCATTAAAATCGAAATAGATCAGCTCCAGTGCGTGATTTGTTGCGTTCTCAGCATCTACGATATGATTATTAGCCACACTTTAGAAAAGCAGAACCAGAACGGAAAAAAACAGCAAGGAGTCTAATTTTAGTAACTAATATACACTGGCAAGCGCGCGCAAGCCAGTGAATATGACAATATATTGACTGGCCACGTGAGCGCTCTAAGCCAATGAAATTCAGTCTTTTTTCTTAGTTATATAATAACACCCCATGTCTACCGAAACATAAGTCAACAATTGTTTTATTATATAATAAATGTATGTTACGCATTTCCTGTCATTTTAAACCATTAAAACCATTGATGTTACGGATTGATCATGCGAAATTACTTTTCGTTCTGACGTCACTTCCCGTAAGCCATGCAATATTACCTCGTGCCGTGTGCTTTGCAACGTCACGTCCGGCAAACCATGTAATATGTAGTTATATTGACTCGAGTGGATATGCGTCTGGGCCAATCAGAAGATGTTTATTTAAAGCTTATATAATAACACGGTTTATCATAATGACGTCGCGTCTGAGAGTCAATAAAATCGTAAACCACTAGTGGTTTACAGATTTACGGGAAACGTAATGACGTCCATAACAACGTTGCGTACATAGTGACAAAAGTATGACGTTTTTACGGCAGAAATGAGAGTTCAAAGTAATCTAAATGTCATATGATAAATAGAATCTAACATTCGTGCTCTTGTATTTTTTAATTTATTGAAAATCGTTGCGAAAATAGATAAAATGCTCGGTAAGCCTCGAATTTTATCTCTTTTCCCCCAACTCGTTTATTAAATTCAATAAAACATGACCACTATTGTAAGATCCTCTTAAAGTTAAGTGTAAGTTAACACCAAAAGAGGTGACAGCTGAGCTGTCATACCTTTGAGTGTAAACTTACACTTACTTTCTTACTTAAACAACTTGATGATACTTGATCCGTGAAATGTGATTTCCAACAATGTGGTATTTTGACAAGTGAAGATTCAGACGAGCGTATGCAGCCTCCTTTTAAGCTTAGAAACTCCAAATGATGTTCGGTCAGTAGCTTAACAGCGCAGGCTGGTCTGAGCATTTGCTGATCGCACATACCACATTGTTGGAAATCTCATGCCGCGGCTCAAATGTTAAAACATTTCTACCTCTTATTCTTGGTTATTCTCCGGATCAATACAATCGAACAGGGCATAGCTTTAAAGGAAGTCGAAAAGTTACTCTCAAATCAGTGGCAGTTCAGCTGCCACCAAATTTGGTGTATTACACTAACTTTTTTACAGAATATGGAGTTGATTAAACGTCTCTTCGTACTTCAGTATAATGTTGATCTTTTCTCATCATCCGTTTCTTTCCAAACATTTGGATTCTGATGGGTAGCAGAATACTACTTAGGATGGTTCCCTGTGGCATGAGAGTCGTTGCAATCACATTTGGGAAGTGTTTCAGACCAGGATTCGAGATAACATAACTACTAGATAGTTGTAGATTTGCGCTATTTCCAAATGACTCATTTTTCAGATTTCTTACATTTGATAATGTCAAATACGCCATTCCCTCGTCTGAATTTCTATAAAGATCAGTAGTTTACCAAAATCACACGCTGCAGACCAACCCATGGCACCCTAAGGAAGAGCCACATAACAATCATAAGACATAAGGAAGACAAACAAAGTAAAGTTACCAGCTCTCTCTTCTTCACCAGTATCAATACAATACAATACAAATTTATTAGCATATCAGCAAAATACAATGCCTTTGGCTATATACAATACAAAGCAATATGACACATCTAGCTAGTCTGTTATACAAAAATACAAGCACAGTCGGCTGCAGAGACAAACTTCACCATTCCATCCGTTACTAATACATATACGCATGTTCTTACGCATATGTATTAGGGGCTGGGATGGTCAAATTAAGATGTTTACGTCGTTTTTGACCCATCCGTGTCATGTGAAAGAATGTTAATAACTATACTATTTTTCAAGAGATAGCTAAATCCTCAATAGTTTGAGATCTCAAGGTGTTTGCTTTTGACAATTTAAGAAGAAATGTTTTGGAATGTGTAGCCATAATAGAAATATAAATTTCGAAACAGATCATGAATTTAGTCATTTTCGTCGCTGCATCACATCTAATTCACATATACTAGTATAATTGTGATGGTACATACATAGAATTGGCGAGCTATAACCAATAACCTTGTGGCAACTATTATTTCTGTTATTGTGTGTTAGTTCATTATTATATTAATAAATTTTATTATTTAGTTCTGGTTTTTAGATATCACTCTTTAACCTTTTCCTTCAAGGATATTCACGCTAAGCTCCACCCACTAAGAATAATTATATTAATACACGTTCACGTTTATACATACAACAAAGAAATTACGTGCCACGTTCACTAGTGTAGGATCATATCTAATCATATTTCCATATTTGCAAACATAGTAGACCCTGATCAGTCAGGAGCTGCCTTATCTGGGTCTGCTATGTTTGCAAAAGTGTCAAAAGTCGTCTTTATGGTGTAAGGGGTTAAAACGTGCATGCGAAGCTATCCAGTGAGGCTCGAGGCATAATTAGTCATAGACAAAGAAGATTTATTTAAGAAGATAAATACAAACATAAGCCCTGTAAGGCTTTTACTCCGACAAACATAATTTTGAAAAAGTATAATAATATCAGAGTGCATGCACATAAAACAAATTCTAATACACCTAGCCTATAGAGTCAACGAGCCGCTGTGACGCCACTTCGCTAGAACCGGCCCATATGTACCCCTGGGTTACTTCTCGGGACTAAAACTCGTAGTTGTGTTTGAATTGATTGGTATTTTTACGGAAAGTAGTGTTCCGTAATATTAGGTTTTTTATGTTATTCCGCTGCGCTATGTATTTCAGTCCGAATGGTAGGCCTAGAATGCGTCACAATGAGCCATCCTGACTTAACTGTATCAAACTTGATAGAAAATTCCGATGGTCTTAAAAGGGTTGATTGCTTTTAGCGACAGAACAGCTGCTTTCCTTCTAATGCGATGTTTCTTTTGTCGGTTTATCTTCTATTTTGGCTACTCTCCCTTTATGTCAACCATTGGTCCTAGTTTCGTTTGACTTCTTAACGATTCCTTTTTGTTGCTCCCACTGAATGTGGGTATTTCGCGCATAGGCCTGATTTTGTGATGCAGTTCTTCGTGCCCTTTTTAGTTTAGCAATCAGCTTGGTGAGGAAGAGATAGCTGGTTGCTTTGTTTATTTGGTTTAAACATATTTTATTTCACTAAACAATAACAAGTACAATATACACTGAAGGACTTTAAAAACGCAAAAAACGAAATTCATAATATTTACTAACTTTTAATGTATTAATTTTATTGAGATTAGGCAAAAATGAACATCAATGTGTCAGTAAAATATATTTTAAATCTTAAGCCCCGTTCTCACTGTCCCGGTTTAAGGTGCCGGTTCACCCCGGTTTGATGATCCGGGATGAACCGTGATGAACCGTGTCACAACCGTGGCGGCACCGTGGACAACCTTGGAGATCCGGGATGAACCGTGTTGAACCGTGTTAAACCGGCTCATGTCCCCGGTTGTTTTAAAATGTTTAAAACAACCGGGACTCACCGGGAGTAACCGGGAAGGCTGTCAAATACCGTGATAAACCGGGAAGACGCCGGGAGCAACCGTGTCTCCACCGGGACGGCGTCGGGGCGATACCGGCGTAATCCGGGAACATCCGTGTCTCCACCGTGATAAACCGTGTGGTTCCACTGCCTATGTATATGTAATAAAATGCAAAATAAAAATGAAAAGTCACTCCTGCTGCACCTAAAATTAAATTAGATTCATCCAAATGATAAGGATGGGAAAGTCCATTCGTCACAAGTTGGTTAAATTGTCAGCAGTATAAATGTGCTCATTAACAAAGCTAAATATGAATAAATGCACTTATAATTACTGAAGAGTCAAGCATATATGAGCCACGACATGAGATCCCCAACAATGTGGTAGTTGCCATTAGCAAAGCCTCAGACCAGCCTGCGCCTAGGCGCAGTCTGATCAGAGCCTTTGCTTGTCGCTTGATTATTCTATGACTGTTAAGCTACTGACCGAACAACTTTACAGCTTAATTGGGGACTGCACAGGCTTGTCTGAGTCTACACTTCTCAAAATATCACATTGTTGGAAATCACATGCCCCGCTCAAAGTGTTTATATATTTTTATGAAAAAGCAAGACAATCTGGGCCAAGAATTACAATGTATCCTTAAAGTTAAGGAGTACTTAAGTTAAGTATTGAATTTCCAGGATGCAAAAAATAACGTTTCCAAACTGATTAAAACCAAAATAGTTACCTTTTTTCTGTAGATCACAATGCTATCTTTGACCATGAGTACTGCATCGGTCTTGGCAATTTATTAAGCATTTAATGTACATATTGAAGTATCAAGACTTAAATTAAGTCTTCCTTAACTTTAAGGAGGCATTGTAATTCTGGGCCCAGATCAACAACATTTAAACCTCGTCGTAAGAAAACAGGTCTGCTTCTGCTTATTTGTCATGCAACTGAGCTGCGAGGTTACTAGGCAATTTTGCTTTCGCTACTCAGATCATGATTTCTCTAGTAACTCTTATATGGATGTGCAGTCCAATTTGTGTCATAACTGTTATGCGATAGAGACAGAAGAAAACTGATGTTACTCCACGTTTTTATCCTGGTTTTATAGTGTAGAGTAGCACCGGGAAGCAACCGTGGCCCTACCGGCATGTAACCGTGGCACAACCGGCAGTTACCGGGACATCACCGTAAACAACCTGGGTAACACCGGGGTATACCGGCACGAACCGTGGCTCCACCGTGCTGCACCGTAAGTGCTCCGTGGTGAACCGGGGCTCAACCGGCGTCTTGCTTTCTCGAGAACCGGGGCTATGCCGGGGTAACGTCGGCACAGTGAGAATGCAATTTATTTTTTACGAAATGTGTCCCGGTGCATCACGGTATACCGGCTGTCCTGCATCGGGATGAACCGTGGCTACACCGGCACAGTGAGAATAGGGCTTTATGTCAAAATAAAAAATATTGTAAGAGAGACAGACTATCAAATAGCTATTTGCATGAAGAAAATTTTCGCCCTGATTATTCATTGGAGTAAATTGAAGACTCTGACTAGACTATGTTGATGACAACGCTGCTCTTGGCATGCGCTGTCCGCGTGGAGAAACTTTTCGTCCTTGACAACCCAATAAGCGCAAAGTGAAGAGTCTAGCTTGACTATGTTGACACGCAGGCTGATCTGAGTCTTTGCTGAGTGCACATATCATTTTGAATTTAGTTTAGTAATGCACTGAATCATATACAACTTGCTGATTGAACTCTTTTTTTCTGTACCTCAGCCCTAAGATGGCATTGCATGCGCGGATCCAGAAATTTTGCCAGAGGGGACCAAATTTGCCTTTTTTTAGTTTGATGAGGGTAGGAAGGATCCAAATATCACTATTAGCGGGCCATCAACGACCCGCCGCTGATGACCCAACATTGAATGCTGGATTGGTAGCTGTGATTTTTCAGGGGATCCGGACCGGTATTGCTAAGGAACCCTATATTTTTGTAATTTTCCGGGGGGGGGGGGTCCGGACCCCCTGTCCCCCTCTGGATCCGCACATGCATTGTAAAATACATGCACCTATACCACTGGAACCTCATCGACAACCTGCATATGCTAGGAACCCGAGACTATGTTGATAAGCTTACCTTCCAAGACATTGTTGCATTTTATACGATATGACGCACTGGTACAGATTGTTACTCTTTTCAGACCAATGGAGTTTTCCATACATCTACTTTCAATAAAGTCAGGGTGGTACATTGTATATATTGAGGGTCACAGGTTATGGTTTCCAAATAAATCATGGAATATCGAACAGTGCAGTCCCTGAGGAAATGCCGCATGATGGTCTACACTGCTTGCCAGCGTACTCGTTTAGGGGGTTCTGGTCTACGGTCGTGCCAACCAAGAGTGACAGTGACGTACTATTCTGTTTACATTTGTTAAGTAAATAATTAACTTGTACACTCCACTTGAGCTAACGCGAATCGATATATCACTTGTGTATTAATCCTATCCTGTGGATAGGATTAATACACAAGTGATCTATCGATTCTAATTTCCTTGTAAGTTTGTAAACAAAACATGACGTCACTGTCACTCTTGGCTGGCAGGACAGTAAAAGGGTTTTACTTTTGCAGCGTTTTTCGCCTGTCATGCCTTTCGCGCAACATAACAATTAAGCGGATATAAATTGAACATATAAAATCAAATTACAATTATTGTAAAAAGGTATTCAAACCAATTTGAGATACTTTTATAGCTAATAAACGTCTCCAAGATATTAAGTCTTAATTTTCAATCTTTTTACGACAATCATTAAACAGGAATGAAAAGTAATTATTTCGAACATCTTCATGTGAAACAAGCCATGGACGGCGTAGATTAGTGGATAAGCCATGGCTTGCAGGTTCGATGATACCTGCCTCAACACTTTGTCGGATTAATTTTCAAGTCATGACCCGGTGTCTGTAATGACCTTAGCTGTTGGAGAGAGAGAGAGAGAGAGAGAGGGGGGGGGGAAAGAGAGAGATAGAGAGAGAGACTGAGACAGAGAGAGGGGAGAGAGTAATCGAGCAAAATGGAGAACGCACTCCACCCTTAAACAGCACATTAATGTCATTCACGTAGAAGGGGTCATGCTAAATACCACAAGGTACACAAGGTACCGCAAGGTAGCACAAGGTACCGCAAGGTAGGTAATAATACCGCAAGGTTGATTTTTGGTACCGCAAGGCTGATACAAATGCAAAGATGCATTAGGATCTAGAGGGGGAAACTAAAGAATGACAAACTGTAATAAAACATACAAGGGATACATACCACAATCTCGTTACTGGCCTCATACCTTCCCAGAATTGGTACTGTTAAGTCAGGATGTTCCATTGTATATATTGAGAGGTCACAGGTTATTAAAAACATACAAACAATTATTAATATTATTTATTATTTCTCTGAAGATTGAGCAGATCCTGATGTAATGTCCCATTGTGTGGCATTTCATCTTGGTCTCCACTGTTTGTAAAAGTAACCGTTAAGGGGTTTTCCGGTCTACATTCGTTATTTAGCATGAATGAGTCAATTTTGTTGCTGCCAGACATTCTTCCACAAATTTAATGTGGATGCAGGGGCGGATCCAGGGTTTCTGGAAGGGGGGTTCATATATATAAAAGTGTGTATGTGTTGAGGGGGGGGGGGGGGGGTTGGTTAACTGATTTTATCTCATCATTCCTAGATATCCCATGAAAATGAAATAATTTGGTCTCTGAGACCAAATTATCTAATTTTCATAGGATATTCAAAAACGGGGCGGGGAGGGGGTTCGAGCGAGCCCCCTGAACCCTCTCTGGATCCGCCACTGTGGATGTATGTATTTAGATGCCAGTGCCCTACCCAAAGGAAACAGACAACTCTGAAGAATAGAATAAAATAAAATACTTTACTGTAGGGTATTTGTCACCATTCTTGATGGGCATGCCTATTTTGACCTAGTCTTACTGTTTTTCTTTGGAATGGAATCCATTCATATTTACAGGCTAATCTTAGATTTTGTTTTCGCATATGCAAGGCTTACTGATTCTAGACAACATTACGTTTCATTCTCTCCTGGGAATGACCGAACTCTTTGACCAGCATATTACCATTATTGAACATACTACAATGGGAACAAGTTTCAAGCTAAACTTAGTATTAATAGAGCCTCAATAATCGGAAATCCGAACAATAAGATCACATTTTAATATAGTAAAACCTTTCTTAAGCGGCCACTTAAAAATAGACAAAAACAAAGGTCTTAATGGTAAATAGTAGCCTAATGGAGGTCGAAAGTATTGCCTTGGAGCATTCTGCAATACTTTTGACCTGCATTAAGCAATAAGCGGTCTTGAAAACCAAATTTTGGTCTTCTTTTGAGTGGTTGCTTAAGACACGTTTTACCAGTAAAAGGCATTTAAGCCCCCCGGTGGCTTAGGCTGCTGTCCGTTCTAAGGCGGTGGTTCTGTTGTTGTTGACTTTTTGTTTATTGTTACTCCCATTGTGGGAGTCTGTAATTGTTCCATGTTTTGTTGTACGTTACTTTATGTCCATTCTAGTATTGCAATCATCTTGATGGGGAAGAGAGAGCTGGTTGCTTTGCTTAATTTGTCTTCCTGGTGTCTCGTGATGGTTGAGCGGCTCTTCCTCGCGGTGCCACTGGGGTTGTCTGCGGTTTGTGATTGTGGTATTTCCTGATCATACTCACTTACTATTTTTACTGTACTGTTTTAAAAACAATCTCGGATCCTTTTCCGCATTTCACGATAAATGTCGTCTGCTCTCTCTCTCTCTCTCTCTCTCTCTCTCTCTCTCTCTCTCTCTCTCTCTCTCTCTCTCTCTCTCTCTCTGCTTTTGTTTTGAGCTGTTTAATTTTTAATCAAGTAGTCATTCTTTAAAGTTCACCTGGATTCCCACTGCAGAATGTCATAGAAGGTATAAACCTAGCCAAGCTAGATTTGTCAGAAAATCTGACTATAGCCCCGCCTTAGCGCTGTAAAGGCCAAGAATGCATAAAAATCTAAATCAACTTCAATCAAGGACCATACCTCTGCTGCAAATTTGCGAAAACTTACAGGTAGCAATCCATACTTAGATCTTGTCAATATCGACCCATATACAGAATTCGTTTAAATATTGGTTAAAGCTGCATAGTCTGTAACTTTTTATCTTCTAATTTTAGAAATAAAGTTTCTATTTTTCATGAATACAGTAAAAATACTCGAATTCAGGTAAACATTTTACCCTTTTCGTAAATCTTAACAAATTATCACTATCAAAACAACAGCATTTATATTAAAAAAATCAACTGTCTAGAATTATTGGAGGGACGTAAATAATTACAAACAAGAGTAAAACACCTGTTTTTATAAGATAATTCACTTTTCCATGCAGTTTTCAGCTGTAATGAACATGTTTATTGTGAAAACATAACTTAATTCTATTTTTACAAATGATTTAAAAAGAAAAGAATTTTTTTCGAAAAATATTCATAGTTACAGACGTAGTCTCTTTAAGCATCCCCAACCTATATCTTGCCAGTACCAATGCATATACACAGTTTGGTAAAATTATATCAATGTGTTCTCAAGATATTGAGCAGAAACGAAAATCTGACATCAATCAAGGGCCATAACTCTGTTACGAATTTGCGAAAAACGACAAGTAACAATTCCAACTTAGATCTTGTCAATATCAATGAATATACGAAATTGAATCAAATTTTATCAATTAGTTTTCAAGCTAACGGAGGAAACGATATTATGTACGAAATTCTGACATCAGTCAAGGGCCACAAAGTAAGAAAGGCGGCAAAGATCAGGGATCAATACAATCAAGTACCACACCTGACCCAGGATACCACATGGGAAAGTGACACAATTAAACATCACAAACAAGATTCAAGAGGTCAGCTCTTTCCCAGCAGGTGACCACAAGGCAGCAATGAACAGACGCGAAAGCATGACAAACACAAGACATAAATAACACAAATGATCCTCAAAAGAAGTACCGCCTTGGAACGGCCAGTAAAGTTACTTTACTGGAGGGCTTAAACCGGTTTCACGGTGCCAACCTCACCCTTAGTTCAGATGTGGATCAACTCTATTACAAGTGTGCAAAAAATTGATGTGCAACAACCCCAACCTAGATCTTGTCAGTACCAATGTATATACAAAATTGTTTATGTGTATTCAGCCAAGCCTGAGTGAGATCTTTGATAACATGGAAACGCAGTATATTATTCTGTATTTCATATACCCTTTTGAGTGTTTCCAAGAAAAAAGAGACAGAAAAAGACAAGAAAACAAAACAAACAAAAAACATTGCGTAGTTATACACAGGCAGATCGAAAATCATACCATCACTAGTGAATATGTCACTGCTCAAGAAACTAAAACTATCTCAGTGCAAAACAATAGGAAATTCATGCTAGGTACATAATTTATGACAATTTTGCACATTGTACATGTGTTTTATTGAAGAAAAACGAAACTTTTGCTTGAAAGGCCCCCCATCATCGTTTGAGTCTTCAAGATTACTTTGCCATTCTATGAGAAAAGGTTTAATTACGATTGACAACAAATATGCGTGAAATTTTCTATTATTTATATCTAATGAAATGTCGTACCAATAGTTGGCAATCCGAATCGAAAAAAGATGCATATTTTTGGTTTTGTTGGCATTTTTGAGTACATTTGTTAGACCACTTTTAACATAATATTTAGCATGTGTACAAAGCCATAGGGGTAGATGCCAAGTCTGAATTTGCATTTGAAGGACAGAAATTAGGTCAAAGGTCATTGAGTGCAAAAATGAAAAAAATATGTACTACTATAAAACAACTATATCTTTTTATATGTAAACATATTCATTTCAAGCCAAATTTGGTATTCTCAAATTCTCAAAATTTTTCAGACTTATAACTATAAGTTATAAGTCTGAAAAATTTTGAGAATTTTTTTTTAACTAAATGTTCATATGTCGACTTTAAAATGGGGTCAAAGGTCATCAAGTGCAATAATCGGAGCATTTTACAAACTGTGTTTCTTTTTTTCTCTGGTCCAACAACAAGATGTTTTTTAAACACTAAAAAGGGTAGAAGTCTTTCAGAAGGCTTAAATTAATATGAATATCATTAAAGAAACCCCTTTGGACGCATCCTCTTATGGATTTTACAAAGACAAACTTCGTAAGTTTTGTGCAATTCAGACAGAAATTCTCCCTCAATTGGGCTAAACTGAGATATATGGGCTACTTTGAGTTTTCTGCACCTCTCAGAAAGTAAAACTATTTTCAGTTTAGAACATGTCTTGGGGCCTTAGAAACCCATAATTTAATAACTTTTTTTATGGTAATTTGTCTATGAATCACCTGTAATCAACGTTACCCTACTGACATTGAAAATAACAGTGCACACAATACAAGGCTAATGTTGATTTATTTTAATAGTATTAGTGAAAAAGTTCGAGCATTAAATGTTTAAACTAGACATAAAAATCAATTGCATACATTTGTGATATGTATTTCTGCTCATCAGTGATACTTGTGTTACATTTTATACTAAATTGCAGATAATGGCTTTACTAATTACATGTATTAGAATAAACCATGAAACCTGACCTGAAATATACATGATGTTGATCTCTATTCTATTTGAAAATGTTCATTTTCATATATTTGAAGTTGTTTATAACTTTTAACTTGCAATGAAGTGAAATCAAGTAAATATTTATATATGCTAATTAGTATGTAATTTGTACTGGCTCCAGCATGTAACGCATAGCTACTTACAGATTCATTTTCCTATTATATACATTGCATTGGAATTGGCAAAATATCTTTCATAATGAAATCAAATTATAACTATATTAACAAAAATGGATCTTAAATTGCTGCACATATATTAATGAGGTAACGTAGGTAACAAAAGGTGCCTAACATAAATGGATAAAGGTAGTAAATTGTTGTTAGGCTTATATAAAATTTGGGTCTGCTCTCCACAATTTGCTTACATAAACTACACACATTTTATTCTATATAAAACTTGATACAAAAGAATGCTATGGGATGGTCTGCAATAAGTGAATGGCATTTCCTGGTCTTACTCAATTATTTTTGTAATTTGCTTGGTTCTTTTACATTCATATTGCATTTTTCAGATTTCTACCAATGGTACATAACGATAAATATGCAATCTACATCATGATTCAAATTTTGACTTAATATCAATAATTTACTTAAAATAGCATAGCAGTATTCCATACATCTAGTGGCAAGGCAGGAATTAAGACAGGTGTAGTGCTGAGTGTCTTCTATCCCAGATATAGATTCTTGAAGATTGCAAATATAACATCGTAGTACAGAACCAGCATGGTTTATGTCCAAATATAGGATGTTACATAGATCTAGTATTAAACATTTTCCTTGTATGCTGAATTCTTTTAATTTTCACTTTTCACTGTTGACAATTACATTAAAAAATTAATTTATCATCTGTCCCTATTAAAATCTTCTATGCTTTTTTGAACTAGATTTCATATCATATTGTAATGATGTTTATCTTAATATATTCTGCAGCAATTCTGATAGTAACTATTCTGATTGTTAATTATCTTAGACTAAGGTTGGTTGAGGTAAGGTTACCTGAGCCATATAGCAGTCTTGTAAAACATCTGAACATATTTCATGGTAACATAAACAACAAATCATTCGAATGTTTGTGATACTTTTTTTTAAAGATTAGTTGGCGGGTTTATTCTTAAGCATAAAACAAAAACATGACTGCCAAAATTCACTAGTATGGTTTGCATCTCTGAAACTCACAGATTAAACTGACTGTTGAAAAAGTAGTGTCACTTGCAGCTGATTTCTTTGCTTTTCTTATTCACAAGGTAGTTTGTTTTTAGTTTTGTTTATGCACTATTTGATATTGTTGAGCTATTTGTAACCATAGTACATGTTTTATATATGTCCTATGAAACGTGAGTTATGGTCTGTTTGTTGGTTTTAAAAGGTTTACTAAATTAGGCTTATTGTGATAGTCTTAAATATATATATATGCAAAACCATCGAAAATGTGAACAACATTGCTGACAACAGCTTGCAGTGAACATTTTAAGCATAAACTTGCTCACGTGATGACTTACACTGTTTGAGGACTGTCTTGTACATTGTATATAGTGAAAAGAAAGTAGTTCAGTTTTAATTCAAGAGTAATGCCATATTAAAGCTACACATTTTGAGTATGTTACCAGTTGCAAGTGCTATCCAATCTGATATATTGCACTTGTATCTATGAGCAGTAGATGTATACATTAATGTAAGTCACCTACCCTACATTCAATCAACCCCTGTCTTAGCTAATTGTTATAGTTAACAGAAAGATCCTACACTAGAACAGGCGAGTTAACTACCTTAAGATCTTATATACATCAAGCATATCAGAGATGTTAAACCAATTGATTATGCTAGTAAATGTGCATATTAGATAACCATTTCAGGACACGTAAATTACACTAAATACTAAGAAATGACCCCAAACTGATGGAAAACTATGAAAACAATCAAATCATCATGTGCTCCAATATGGTGTATGCCTGTGTGTTCCCAAGAAATCACCATGCAGACATCTGTTTTGGGGAAATTAAATTTGGAATAAAACTTGCATTGGCATTTTGCAGTTAAAAAGAATAACATAAAGAAACACAAGCCAATAACCTCATAGCATTTGATCTCTTATCATCATTGCAAAAAATAATAATTTATCGACACTGAAACAATTACAATGCATAAAAATGTTGCACTGTGAAAGACATCAATATATATATTTTATGGTATCTTAAAATTAGAGGGTACCTTTAATATCATATCTATACTGCTTCTATATATGGATGAATACGTTTACACCAGCAGCCTGATTTCAAAGAAATGCTGCTTTTGAATCAAACATCATTTCATTAATATGTGCAAATGAAAGGACACCCCTACAATTAAATGTTAAAAGTTATATGGAGGATTACCCTTAATGCCAGGGCTATTTCCATGATATACCCCACAAAAGTTAACAATGTTTTCACTGGATGGTCATTATTAGAAATGTACCTGTACATTAGCTTTATGTTATGTTTGTTACCATCTGTTAACAGGTCAATGTAAAGACCAATGTGAGGATATATTGAATTTATATTCCTTCCAGTATATGGTATTTACCATAGTCTATCATAGTTTCAACACGCCTGATGTTTTATGAAAGGAGGCGTGGTCTTTGTGTTTTCATGAAGCTATGCTTAGTATATGCAATTAGCAGGTAGTGGCATATATGAGAACAAACACAACAAATGTGTGAAATGAGAAAAGAAATATATTTTAGTCCTATAAGCAGAAAATCATAGCCAAGTCCTTCATGAAAGCTGTAGCTAGGAACATATACCTTTGAGAAATGACTCAATTTCAGAAGGTAAAATGTAACGTTAGTAACAACTTAAACACAGCTTATGTATAAAAGGATAGATAATTGCATAAAATGACATATTCATACAAAGCATTAAATAAAAAAAATCCTTAAAATGAAATGGTTATTCTTAGTTGTATTACATTTTAATTGATTTTATACAATAACATACTTTACATGCCTATTATGAATATTTGACTGCGGGAAACTTGGTGAATCATTGCTTTCAAATCATGATAGACACACACCTAACAGGATAGCAATAAAAAATCATCCATTAGGATAGCAGGGAACTTAAAATTTGAATTTTGCCCCTATATAAATAAAATATTGCTACAATTTTCACCGATTTTGCACTTAAATCACCCTTGATCCAAACACACATCATGCCTTGATGATGCTGTTTGTTTATATAGTATGACTGTATTATCCAAAAGAGATTTTGCATTATTTTGAATCATAATTTTGGATAGCTAATTGATAAAAACGCTTAAATCTGACGTATATACAAGAATTTGCACTCAGTTGACCTTTGACCTAATTCTGGGACTTTGGTGCATTTCCGGACTTGGCATCCACCCCTATCCTTCTTAAAACACATCAAGATACACTTTGAGCATGGATGCCAAAATGTACTCAAAAATGCCAACAGATTTTTTTTCAAGCTCTGTATGGCCAACTACAACGTCGATAATAAAACTTGTGTATTTTATGCAAATTATTTAGGTAACCTTATAGTGACGCCCATCAAATGACGCGTTTTCTTTTGGCGAAACCTTTTTTAGTCATCATTTCACTGAGCGCCGTACGAACCTCACTCGAGATGTAATTGCCTCTCGAGGGGATGGGAGGTCAGAACCAGCCTATTTCTAGCCTATATCCACTTGTGATTTTCCAGGAGCAGGGACCCCCTGCCCCCCACCACCCTAGATCCACCCATGTATATAGTCATGAAGTACGTATTGGTTTTGTAATCTCTTCCTAACAGACCAGCTCCGCTTAACACAGACTGATCATAACTTGACGCGTAAAAGCTGGTCATAAGGCCTTTGAGTTATCTGTTGTTTCACGGCCTTGGAATCTAAAGAACCATAAACTTCAATGTTTTCAATATATTGGTTGATGAAATAAGCTCTTGTTCAATGAAGTTTTGTATTTTATTGTATCGTACATACAATCTCAAATTACATTTCCAGCAATCAATTACATTGTAGAATTTATGGGAACGACTCTATTGTAGCTATGACAAAACAGGAATTGTATTCCTAAGAGAAATAAAAGAACAAACAAATTTAAATTGATTTAAGATAAAGAGATGAAAACTCCATTAGTAAATGTCAACAGATCAATATAAAAAAATATACATAAAATTGCTGAGGTGGCGTTTTGTTAGGTTTTTCTTCTTTTTTCCCTTTGGGTTTGTTTTACAGAACATGCTATCAGTTACACTACTACACATCTTGCGATATGTAATAATAATATTGAGCCGCAGCACGAGATTTCCAACAATTTGACATTTTAACAAGAGTAGACTCGGACGAGCCTCTGCTGCCACCTTTTAAGCTTAGAAACTGCAAATGGTGTTCAGTCAGAAGCTTAACAATCATGCAATACTCAAGCGACTAGCAAAGGCTCTGATCAGACTGCGCGTATGCGCAGGCTGATCGGAGGCTTTGCTGGTCGCACATACCACATTGTTTGAAATCTCATGCACTGGCTCGTATGTAAGTATAGTTGTAAACTAGGCCCCAGCAACATAAAACAATCATGCTCAACTAAACAAAGTTTGTGTCTGGAGAAAGGTAGGGGTTCCAGGCTCCTGTTTGCACTCCACCACCAGGTTTGATAGTGAGTGCCCCCCTCCATCTCACCACCTGTGGCAAAATTATTCAGCATGCAAAAAAAAAACAAAAAAAAAAAAAAACAAAAAAAAAACAGGACTACTGTCCTACCAGCCAAGAGTGACAGTGACGTCATGTTTTGTTTACAAAGCTTTCGTGGACTTATGACCGATCGATTCGCGTTAGCTCAAGTGAAATGTACACGTTAGTGTTTTACTTAGCAAGTGTAAACAAGTATTACGTCACTGTCACTCTTGGTTGGCACTATAGTAATCAGTTAAATGCCGTTTTCATGGTGTCAGATAAATACAATCAGCAATAATCTGACCCGTATTCTGATCAAGTAGATGGATAATGATGGAATTAATGGCCGCCTTTTCAATTTGACTTTCATGTTCTGTCCTCCGCTTCAATTATGGGATTTCAGCTTTATGATACAAACGCATTATGATGGACTAGTAATTACTCGAGATTCTGTCCTCAGAGACAATTGAGATAATGGTATTTTTCCTCTCGTATAAACGTTTGGTATGAAACTGTTTCTACCTCCCTATTTCGTGTTTGAGGTCATTAACGGCTCTGACGAGGCTTTGCGAGTGTGCAGGCTAGCCTGAGCATTTCAGGCACCAAGATTATAAATTGATTTTCTAATTTCTCAACAAAAATATATTATATGTTGTGGGTACTCAAAAGAACCATCTCGATGAGACGGTTCTTTTGAGCACCCACAACATATGTTAAAAGAACCATCTCGATGAGACGGTTCTTTTGAGCACCCACAACATATGTGTAAACTAGTGGGTAAGAAAATATTCTGGATTGTTGTAAACTCATCTATATAATATTAACTGATATCCATCGAGGAGGGAAAATACTAAAACCAAACTAAGATTCTGAAAATGTCCAAATATCTTTCCTTTCTTGGTACACACGTACTGCTTAAAATGCTGTCTTGGCATTGCATATAAATCATGCGCGGATCCAGGAAGTTTTGTCAGATGGGGTCCAACTTTGACAACGTTTTTAGTCGATGAAGGGAGAGGATCCAAACAGCATTAAAAGCGGGCCATCATGGGCCCGCTAGCGAAACGCCATTAGAATGGCGTTTCGCTGGCGGGCAGATGATGGCCCAACATTGAATGATGGCTTGGTAGCTTTGTGATTTTTCAGGGGATCCGGACTAGTATTGCAAAGAAACTCAATATTTTTTGTGATTTTTCAGGGAGGGTCCGGACCCCCTGCCCCCCCCCCCCTCTTGATCCGCACATGTAAATACGTTGCTAAGACTGCATAAATACGCAGACTGATTTGCGTACACCCCTAGCTATTGGCTGTTAGCTTTTTTACATGAATAGGTATTCCCGTGACATGGTTAAAATTATACTGATCAACAATCTTCACATCAATAATTAAAAACTACTGTCAAGATATGAGCCGTGACATAAGGTTTCAAACAATGTGGTTTATGCAACCATCAAAGGCTCAGACCAGCCTGCGCATACGCGCAGTCTGATCAGAGCCTTTGATAGTCGCTTGAATATTCTACGAGTGTTAAGCTACTGATTGAACAGCATTTGGAATTTCTCAGCTTAAAAGGATGCTGTACAGGCTCGTCTGAGTCTACACATGTCAAAATGCCACTTTGTTGGAACTCACATGTCATGGCTCATATGTAGGTCAGAGAACTTAATTAAAAATAATCCTCCTGTCAGTGCTGAAGTTATATTGAACCAATGTGTTTTCTATTTGAGCGTGTTTTAGTTGTTGACCCATTTATGTCTCGTCTCTCATATATGGGACATTATCAACTCTTAGATGACTATTAAAAATGAAGCAATGCATTTTTTATTAAGTTGTTTACATCTCGTACCAAATAAACCACATTGAGTGGGTTTATGTATATTATGTTGGGTGGGGTAGGTCTTTAATATGTTACTTATCAAGCGAAAGCCAAAAAGCAAATGTTCGTTTGGCTACATGTCATTTTGTTCTAGTAAGCATGTAACTTAATTTTTCTAACATTGCACGACCCTTGGGTCTGCACTATAATCACTATGTGTCCGTCCGTTCGTTAGCAGTTAGTAAAAATGCTCATAGTTCTTGAACCACATGGCATATTTTGATCACATTTTGAATACAAATGCATGTCAACATCATCTTACCACCGGCATGTGTAACAGCCTTTTTTATGGACGTGGGTTTGCTGAGCATCATTTAGCCGGTTGTGCTCAGTGGAAATGCTCTTATTAATCCGTTAAACGGCATGTTATAATTGGATCAGATTGTGCATATTTATTTAATTCAACACTGTCATTCACTGGTATGATCTGATATGCAAAATGGTGACAAGGCTTTGCCGAGCATCATTTTGGCAGTCTGTCCGTCCGTTAGGTTAGCACTTAGTAAAAATGCTCATAACTCTTGAACCACATGTCATATTTTGATCACAGTTTTCATACAAATGCATGTCAACACATTATATAACCACTGGTATGTGTAACAGCCTTATTTTGATGGACGAGGGTTTACAGAGCATCATTTCAGCTGGTTGTGGTCAGTTAAGATCATATCAACTATTTGCATGCCGGTAATTTTGCATGCTTTATGTCATTTGCTGATTTGTTTTGTTTTTTTCAAAACCAATGTTTTCAAATATTTCTTCCAGAAATACCATCAGAGTGTCAAACAGTTTGTTTGCAAATCTTATTTGATAATCAGCAAACGACTAAAATGCAAGAATCAAGCAATGAGTAAATGAGACATTAGTACAATGTATGTTCAAGAATCATTCGTTAATAAACAGATACATTGTATATAATGAAGAGCATCCTCCCACATTAATGTTCATTTATATTTCGTCATTCATTTCTGGAATAGTGCAGATAGCTGTTACATCAATATGATCAATAGAAATACTACATCAGAATGCCCGCAAGTATTGCAACAGCCGTTTCTCACACACGCAAACGCATGCCAAAGAAATAGTCTATGAATGCAATGTTCTGATGCAATATAGTATGTTTAGATAGGTCGTTAAAATGGGCCCCATCGCGAGAAAACCTGATGTTGCTGCATACGAACAACAAAGGCGCTGACCAGCCTGCGCGTCCGCGCAGTCTGCTCAGTCGGCCTCTGTTATTCGCTATCGGGCTCCTTGCTAAAATTTAATATTCTAGCTAGTCTCTGTAGTTGGACAAGCCGGTTTCTTGAAAATTAGGTGTAACATTTATATATGTTTTAGTTAGCAAAAAATGATTTCGCTGATGAGATTGCGCAGGTGCACAGGCTGTTATGTGCCTTTGTTGTTCGCATACAACAAAACCATTTTGTCACGACGTTTCTCATCATCAAGGTCAAATGGTGGTCCCAGGGGGTTATATTAATTTCGTAACTCTGCTCATGACCATTGGTTGTCGTGTACTTTGGAATTTCTCAATGAAACACTTCTATACATGTAATATAATGAGTATACACAGTTGAAGTTAGAAGCACCATTTTTTCTAAGAAAAAATAGTAAAAAGAAGGTGTTTTGCTATTCTATAGAGATGCAAGCCAAGTAAGCCAGCTGAAAAACAACAACAACAACAACAACAACAAAAACAGTTTTTTCGCTGTTCTATAGGAATGCTAGCCTAATAAGTCAACTGCAGTCGCATCATGAAATAAAGAATACGTCTCACGTTTGCTTCAAGTCCATCTTGGATTCTGAATTTCAACAAGGGAACTTTCCAGTTATATGATCTGAATACATTCTAGTAATCAGTGAACATTTTGCTGAAAGGAGCATACAAATACTCCTTGAAATTTCGCAAAGCATTTTCGAAATCCTACCGCAGTCACTCAGAATTGATTGAATATAAATGTTGTTTGGAAAACACTTCTGCAACAAGGGCATATCATAGTCAGAATTGTATGCTGGTTTAGTTTATAAATTTAAAAGAATCATTGGAAAGCCTTATTTCTGATCAATTCTGGGCAGGCTAGTTTGAACCTCACTCTGTCAGGAACCACAAAGACAGAGTTTCTCGCGTGGAGGCCAAATCTTGTGTGTGTGTGTGGGGGGGGGGGGAGTTGTGCTTGGTCCTGGTTTTGTGTTGTCGTCTTTGTGTCGTTACCCATTTTGTAGGTGACAATATGGTAAGTTTAATATACCCTTCAGAGCTCCAATTTAATATAGCCAATACCTCTGGCACCGAAGCCGCATTTTAGACTTGGATTTGTCAATTTCCACTGATATTGTTTCTACCAAAATTTATGATAACCGTGACGACTTTGATCTTGAAATTGTCAATTTACCATTTTAGATGGTGATGTTCCTCGCTCTACATCCTATGGAGTCTATATCTCTCAACTCATTCGTTTTGCTAGAGCATCTAGCTATGTTGCTGACTTCAACACTCGCGATAAATTGTTAACTCAGAAACTTCTTAAACAGTGCTATCAGTATCATAAACTTCACAAAACCTTTTTCTAAATTTTATAGACGATACTATGATTTGATATCTAAATTTAAAATTGAACTTAAATCTCTCTTGCGCCAAGGACTTTCGGAACCTGAATTTTATGGTGACTTGGTGTATAAATTGAAGAAGATTTTGACTCTTATAAATTTTCAGCGCAGTTCATTAAAATAATTTCCTATTATTAAAAGATTGGCTGTTAATGTATTGCAACAGACTGCATGCTTGGTGGTCAACCCAATCACGGTTGGCAACTTTACTTTCCTCTTTAATTGCACGCCAGTGAGTCGACTCTATGACGGTTCTGACTTAAAGACTTATCTATTGATGAGAAGGTACGGGCCTGATGCTTTTGCTGTTTGTAGGGTCCACCGGGGTTAACCTGTTGAATTTCTTTTGCTCCAGTATTCATTTTTATTCACTGTTGAGTCCTTATCTTTGCTTTATCTCCTTGTTATATCTTGATTTATATGTTCTAGGAGATAATGCATTGATAAGTTAGGGGTCTTTCATGCAAACCAAATATCTATGTGTCTTGATCCATATATGAATTAAGGGTGGGGTTGGCGCCGTGAAACCGTTTTTAGCCCTCCAGTGAACATTTTACTGACCGTTCCAAGGCGGTACTTCTTTTGTGGATCGTTTATATTTTTCTGTCTTGTGTTTGCTATGCCTTTGTGCGCGTCTGTTTATATGTGCCTTGTGGTCACCTGCTGGGATAGGACTGACCTCTTGGCACTCGTTTGTGGTTTTTAACTGTGAGTTTGTAACTTTTCCATTGGTATCCTGGGTCAGGTGTGGTACTTAATTGTATCGATTCCTGATCTTTGCACCCTTACGTACTTTGCTGTGGAGGAGAGAGCTGGCTGTTTCACTTTAATTGTGTTCTTTCATTCCTGTTTGTTTCTTTGTTTGTGTGTGTGTTCTTATGGCTTTTCCTTGAGGTGCCAGAGGTTGGTCTGCAATTTGTGCTAATGGCATTTCCTGGACATACTGTAAATTCGGAAAATTTCGCAAGGGTTTTATTTCCGCGAAACTTCGATGCGGAGTTTCGTGAAAATAAAACCCTCGTGAAATGGCGAAATCACTCTCTCGTTCACTGATGTAGGTAAATCATGCTCTAGTAGCGATTTTTGTAAACGTCGCAAATATGTCTTTTAACGTTATTCGCGAAAATAAAATATTCGCGAAAACCGAATTTACAGTTCCCACTAATCTATTGATTTGACAAAAGAAAACTCGCACGTATATATGCATCAGCTGTTGGAATTTACCCGACATTATACTAAATGTAGAAGGGCATGTTTGCAGCGAAACTTGTTTCGATGAAACATATGGCTTTGATCAATTATATCATAATAATTAATAAAGTTGCATTCTACAAATAAACAACGGAACAAATTTACCACATGATGTAAACAAAATTGACTAGGCTTCAAGAGAACAACATAGTCTACAAGCAGACCAACATACGGATTGAAGTGTTTTAGACTTGCTTTGTCAGCCAGTCAGTCACGATTTGCGGATCCCGAGGGGGTTGAGTGTGTCCGCTTGAATCCCCCCCCACCCCGTTATTAAATATCATATGAAAATGAAATAATTTGGTCTAGACCAAATTATCTCATTTTCATGGGATATTTAAGAAAAAATAGGTAAAATCAGCAAACCAAGCGCAGTGGCTCAGTGGTAGAATGATTGACTCGAGCCCAAGGGGTTGCGGGTTTGAGCCTCACTGACGTCACTGCGCTGTGTCCTTGAGAAAGATACATTAACCCTTGTTTAGTACTGGTTCAACCCGGAAGACTGTCCCGACATAACTAAAAAAAGCTGAGTGGGACGTAAAGAATCAAATCAAACGAACCAAACAGCAAAGCGAATCCCCACACTTTTATACATATGAACCCCCTTTTCAGAAATCCTGGATCCGCCACTGATCACGATTGTTTGTTTCCTTGGTTTAATAACCGCTGTTATTTACGATGAATTATTGGCAAATCACGTATTTACAGCAAACATGTATTCAAGAATAGAAAATGATTCGATTTTCCTGCTTAACATGATTGTTGTTTATCTGATCAGGACTCATCGATTGGCAGCGAACTTAATTTGCCGGAATCATGAAAATTATATCACTCACTTGACATAAATATGATCTCCTTGAAGACTGGGTGCCTTAAAATTAAAAACAAAACAGGAACACAGTAAAACCTATGTAAAACAGACCAAAAATGTTTTTCAGGACCAATAAGTCAAAAGTATTGCAGAATGTCCCAAGGGGAGCATTCTGCAATACTTTTGACCTTCATTAAGCTACCATTTGTCATTAAGATTTTTGTCTGGTCTATTTTTGAGTGGCTGTTTTACACAGGTTTTATTGTACTTTGAATAATTCCAAAGGCAATGCATAATATCATCAAACATGGTAACAATTTGAACTGGCCGATTATTCCGCTAATTCAATTTACTGTTGAACAAGCATTGAAGTCTACTATGAGGAAGAAGTAAAAAAAACCTTCTCAAAAGTGCACCGTGTACTTTAGCGTGGTGTAAATTCGGAAATTTTCGCGAGAATTTTAGCATTAGAAGACACATAATTAGTGATGTGAAAAATTCGAGATTCAGGCAAGATTTCCCTATATCAATAAACGACAAGACTGATTTTGCCATTTCGCGAGGGTTTTATTTTCATGAAACTTCCCATATGCGAAGTTTCGCGAAAATAAAGTCCTCGCAAAAACATCCGAATTGATTGTATCTGCGAACATAGGTCTTCTTTTTCCCATAATCAACTCGCATTAAAATGTAAAAATCAAGTGAGTATGACCTGGAAATACCGCAATCACAAACCAACCTACGGAACCGCGAGGAAGAGACACAGTACACCAACAGCCACACGACAGCTAAAACACAATTTAGGTAAAGCAATTCAGCGAGATGATTGCTAAACTAGAAATGACACTGGGTACTGCATTACAAAAATTACCTAACACAACCCCCAACACAAACAACGGGAGCACCAATGAATCAACAACATAGCCACCGCCTTAGAACGGACAGCAGTCGAAGCCACCGGGGTAGGGGGCTTAAACATTTCTATTTATATAATGGATAAACCTAATCTGAACCTAGCCTGATTCATCAATTCATGTATTGATGAGCCACGAAACGAGATTTCCAACAATGTGGTATGTGAGACCAGCAATGTTCGGAATTGAGATCGGCGGATCAATAGAAAAGATGCAGTAGTCTGAGTGGTGTTTAAATATATAATTTTTACTGCGTTGATGTTTCCTTACCTTTTAAAAATGACATCACAATCAAACTCTTTGTACCGCTTGGATGTTTACTTACCTTTTCAAAATAACATCACAATCAAACTCTTTGTACCGCTTGGATGTTTACTTACCTTTTCAAAATAACATCACAATCAAACTCTTTGTACCGCTTGGATGTTTACTTACCTTTTCAAAATAACATCACAATCAAACCCTTTGTACCGCTTGGATGTTTACTTACCTTTTCAAAATAACATCACAATCAAACTCTTTGTACCGCTTGGATGTTTACTTACCTTTTCAAAATAACATCACAATCAAACTCTTTGTACTGCGTGGGTGTTTACTAACTTTTTTGAAATAACATCACAATCCAACCCTTTGAACTGCTTGGATGTTTACGCAACTTTTTAAAATAGCATCACAATCAAACCATATGTACTGTTTGGATGTTTACTAACCTTTTTTTAAAATAGCATCACTATCAAAACCTTTGTACTGCTTGGGTGTTTACTTACCTTTTCAAAATGACATCACAATCAAACCTTTTGTACTACGTGGATGTTTACGTACCTTTTTAAAATAACATCACAATCGAACCCTTTGTAAACCAATGACCTTTTCCATAAAATAAGTATGTATGATCGGAAAATACCACAATCACACACTGCAGACCAACCCAAGGCACCGCGAGGAGGAGCCACAGAACATTCGCAGCAACAACACACCCGTAAGATAACAACAGCAAAGCAACCAGCTTTCTCTTCTTCTTCAAAACGGCCGCAAAACTAGAATGAACACAAAGTAATACTTTACAAACCAAAGACAAACACAGAACTCCCACATACAGTTGGAACTGCATTAAAAATAGATCAACAACAACAGAACCACCACCTTAGATCGGTCAACCTAAGCCACCGGGAGGGGGGCGGGCTTAAATACATTTTACCGGTGCCAAATCTTCGCCCTAGATTCTGGTGTTAAAACACAAAAAATGTTTAGCTCGCATGGAGGCTTCCTAACTAATAAAATATAGCATCACAGAGAAACAATCAAATCAAATTAACACACTATGATGATACAAAGAAAAGGGCTCATGACTCACAGATATATAGTCAAAGCTAAAGAAAAAGCTCAAGTTGAGCTTCGGTGGGCCCAGCCAACGACAAGCATGAGGCACCAACCAACGGATTAAAGATTTACGTCAGGGCTGAGGCCTGACCCTACGTCCTGCAATTAAAGAGGAAACCATAGCTATCAATCGTGATTGGGTTCACAGCCACGCATGTAGACTGTCGCAACATATCCATGGTGTATCCCACTCTTTTATAACATTTTAAAGTTCAGCCAGGAGGGTCCATTGCACATATTTTTTATCATTATTATATATTGATTTTGTTGGGGGGAGGGGGCTGCAGGTTATAATTTCACAAAATAAACTGCCTTAAACAGTTCAAACGCTGATGAAATGCCGTTTTCTGGGTCTTCACTAAAGGTCAAAGTACCCGTTTACGGGTATCTAAACAACAAAGGGTTAAATAACGGTGATGAGGTTAGAAAGAGAAAAGGACTCGTAGAATGCATTGTTCCCGCTGACAGACATTGCCACAAGTTTAATTATGGTGGGCCCAACAAAAAGACAAACATCAGGCTCCAACCTAACAATGCAAATTTAAGTTCATGAGCTTCTTGGTCCAACGACATGCAGTTAACAATCAGCTGCCATTCTGTTTTATAAATAGACATTCAGTTTGTCGCTTTATATCGATGCGGTACTTCACAAAGTACTGTGCGTTAATGAGTGTGCGCCAGATCCATCGCCATGCAATTAAAGAGAAAGTAAAAGCAAAAAACATAGCATTGAGAAAACTACCTTTAATAGCTTTTAAGCTGTTCTACTAAAGCTTTGTCATTAACCGCACTGCTTAACCCAGTTCTGATTTGCAGTCAATGCATTCGGACTTTCATCGACCCACCATGATCATCCTAGAAGATTGCACTAAAGCAAAATAACAACTACTGATCTGGAAGAGGTGGCCGATTATCCATATTTTTTATTTCTTACCATAACCAACTAGAACACATTCGATGGCGCACCATCGCAAATCCCGACACTCTCGAAAAAATCTAATGGTATTTGACCTTTTGGCCCCACCCTAAGGTTACCAGTTTGATCCTAGGGTGTCCTGGTCTAATAATCATCCCCTTTAATTTGACATGTCACACGACCATGTTCAGAAAACTAATCTTTTGACCCACCAGCATCCCCAAGTCCCACCTCTGGGGCATGAACCAGGCGACCGGATGAAAATCCCGTCTAATATGTTTACTATCTTTCACACAAAGTTTGGTTTAAAATCTTTGGAATTGATTTTGTAATTGAAATTTAATAATATTTGACCTTTTGAAAATTGGGTTTTTGTGTTGGGTCTTTGTTTTGTGGTGTAGTTCTTAGTGTTGAGGATCAGAGCGCTGCCTGCTTTGCTTTAATTGTGTTCTTGCTGTCGTGTGGCTGTCAGTGTTCTGTGTCTCTTCCTCGTGACGCCATGCATTGGCCTGCAGTCTGTGATTATTGCATTTCTAGGCCCTACTCACTTGCTTTATGGCATGCATCTGTTTGGTCCAGAGAAAGGCAAGGTTCGACTTCGATTAGTTGAAAATTGGCAGAAAATTGGCAGTTTGTTTGAATGTGAGCTGAGCTAGTTATATATCCCTGCTTATGTTGTCCAGTTAGCTATGATTAGTTGTGTCACGTATTCCCTTCTTGGCATTAAAACGTCAAGATACCAGAGTGGACAGAGAGATAATGTCACACATTATTCCATAATATCCGCTCATAATTATTTGGAATTAAAGGAACTAGATTGAATTGTATATTTATTAGCTATTTGCTTACAAGTGTCGCCTTCTGCGAAGAGTTTGGACCCTGGACAAGCCCGACAAACCGTCAGGGCTCATTAGGCTCCAAACTGTAAAAACACTTTGATGGTATATCTAAATATTTTTGAAAACGTAAATTGAAACAAAAGACACCAGACGACAAAGCATGCAAAATTACCTTGTATGTAAATACTTATACCTATATAAGCATAGCGCCCTTTAAACAGTGTAGACCCAGATCAGACGACAGAACGCGGCGTCTGATCAGGGTCCCCATTGTTTGCTTACAGAATGTTCTAGTAGAATTTGAAGAAAAATGAAAACTACCACCAAACACTGAAATAACTGAAAATAACTGAAAATTGTTGACTGGGACGTAAAGCATCAAAACAAACCAAGTATCTTATCAGACCCTACACTGTTTGTTGTCATGAACGGCATAGCAAGCAGCTGAACTAATTTGAAATGCTGATCACCTACCTCTTATAATAGATAATAGGACATACAAATATAATACAAGCCACTGAGGTGAACATATATTAATCAAGTGATTTTGTACATTGCCATTCACAGGTTCGAGGACCTTTAATTGAGCCAATACGAAATGACTTGATTAATGACATTTTTATAAATTAACTACTTAATATATAGCACTTTACATGCAAGTATGTTAGTGCAGTACTGATTGACCTCAGCTTTAATACAGCTGACCTGGGACCAATACTGATGACCTCAAGTCAATATTGTTTGACCTTCTATCAATACAGAAATCCATGCAAAGTAGTAAATTGATAAAAAAAAAAGCAAGTGAGTATGATCAGGAAATACCACAATCACAAACGGCAGACAAACCCATGACACCGCGAGGAAGAGCCACACAACAAGAAGACAAACTAAGCAAAGCAACCAGCTCTCCCTTCCCCATCAAGATGATAGCAAAACTAGAATGGACATAAAGTAACGCACAACAAAACCTCGAACAATTACAGAATCCCACAATGGGAGTAACGAATCAACAACAACAGAACCACCGCCTTAGAACGGACAGCAGCCTAAGCCACAAGGGCTTAAATGCATTTTACTGGTACCAAATATTCCCCCTAGATTCTGCTGTTGTTGAGGCATAACAATCTTAAGCTCGCATGGAAGTTTCCTAACTATTGCAATGTATCATCATTGAGAAACAATCTAATCAAATTAACACACTGTGATAAAACAAAGAAAAGGCTCATGATTCACAGATAGCCAGAGCTAAAGAAAGCTTCAACGGTTGAGCCACGGTGGGCCCACCGATTATTGGGGTATGTAGGCTGCATCTTTTCACTCATCTCAAAACTACAAAAATAGGTTAATCTGTTAAGCACACATAGGTTATGTAAGAAACACAGTAACCCATTGGTACTTATCGCAAATGCACAAACGTCTCCTATTAACGCCCATGCTAACATAGCCAGTGGGGCTTGAGGTCTAAATTTTGGTCTGAATCTTCATCTACAGTATAAACTTTGTGTGTGCGAGCAGAGAAGGTTCAGGCGAGTCTGCGCAAATGCGCAGGCTCGCCTGAACCCTCATTGCTCAAAAATGCTAAAAAGTGCCTAAATTCCATGCGCTGGCTCAAAATAAAGATCATCTATCATAAGAAAGATATGAATCAGGCCTAAGTAAGACAGGTGCAGCTGCAAAACAACACAGTGACACAATGATAGATTAGTTTAAGCTACAAATAGAAAGGATTATAATCGCGGTGTGATTATAAGAATGCAATTAGATTCAGTAAAACGCTGTATCTGACTGATGCCATTATTTTGCATTTTAATTGCTGAACACCCATAAATCATCTTTTGCAGACACTGGAAACCCAGAATCATGCTGATCTTGTCCACAAAATTTCCATTGAATTCAGGAATTGTAGTAATATTTTTTTCATCATGCAACCAGACTACATGTTGCTATGTTGATAGTAAATTTATATAATAAAGTATGATTGGTTTCTATTCTGTCTGCGTTATATAGTTTAAAAATAATGTTTGGTCGATTCAGTTGGCATTCTCCATCATTCGTTGTTTTTTGCATATTCGGTTATACAATTCAATTTAGAATAGTTGGTGTCAGTTGATGTAAGTATTCAAATACCCGGTACCATCAATTGGCGGATTTTAGCATCTACATCCCTTTTCCTCATAGACTCATATCAACAATACCAGCTGAACTACTCATTTCTTTATAATCACTTTGAAAGAACACATTCAAAAGGGAGAACTCACGATTTACAAGTATAACTGCAGACATAAATAAGTCTGGTTTTTGTTGTTGTTGTTTTTTTTTTGCAAATTTTAAGACTGTTTGGCCATTTTTAATTTCATTGCATCTAGGCTTAGAATTGAGACAGAAGAGTAGACTAGCCATATGGTGTAATGCATCTTAGAGTTTCATAGATTTTACCCCAATGTAGAAGTTTTAATTTTAACCCTTAAAGCGCCAAGAAAAAAAATGTCGTCTGCTGAAGTCGTCTGCTGCAAATAATTGCCTAGCATTACTGACGAAATAAGTATAGAAGCAAACATCGTGGACCTAGAACAGACTGCTCTTATAGGAGCAGTCTGATCTGGGTCCACACTGTTTGCCATAGAGGCTTCTTAAACATTTCAGCATACGAGAAAAGCAGACGACTTTTGTTGCGATTAAGGGTTAATAATTTGATGATAACGCTTGAAATATTCCTCTTTTTATAGAACATGCAAAAGAAATCAAAATCTAAGCCAAAATATCTATGGAGTAAAAATTGTTCCAAAATACCTTAAAGGCTATTATTCCTTTCTATTTGTGGCTATTATTGTCTTATATATAATATTATGAGGTTCTGGATGGGGTATACTGATTAGTGAATAATGGCCCTTTTTATAATGAATAGTGAGCCAAAAAAATAATGAATAGTGAATAATGAGGGCCTAACATTTAATGAATAATCCTATTTTTTAATGAATTGAAGAAAAATTTAATGAATAGTGAATAATCAGATTTCTTTGCCACCTTTCTTACTTTTAATGAATAATTGGTCTTATTTTAATGAATAACCCAAAATTTGAATGAGATGAATAATGGGCTAAATTTTTAATGAATAGTGAATACCAGAACCCCCCCATCCAGACCCCTTATTATACTGTGAAGCTCGCGGTTGCCAACATCTTTTATAGATAAGGGATAAGGGGATCCCACGGGGAAATCAGTACTAGCTAGATTACTGAATATATAGACATGACCAAGTGACATAACAAGCTATAAATGGAATAACATTTTATTCTTAAGTAATAGTTATACCATGGGTTGTCCGCCTGTGCGTGGATTATCTTACGTACAGGTGAACAAACATGGTATAACTATTTTATACCACCTACATCAGTGTAGACCTTTTACATCATGCTTAAGTTGGTATAGTTGGTATGATTGTATAAAACCAACCTATTGGTATATTTAGCATCAAATAATACTTGAGCATTTTATGTTTGTTCAGGTTTCCAATTTAATTACATGTTCTAGCTTTATCAAGCTCAAATAAAATTTTCACATTTTTTTTAAATCAGTGATAATTAATTTTCACCTTCTAAACACAAGAACTACTATTTCACTTGTCTTCTAGACTAGCCACTAGCCTGATATCATATTCTTTACAATAAATGATAATTTTATTTTAAATTAAGAATATCTTTACTCTCCTTCTTTCCTCTATGATAGCAATATTTGTGACTAGGTGAAGATATCAGAGAGAAGAGATCAGACCAGCTATATGAGATCAAATAATACTGTATGAACAGTAAAGTAAAATTGACAAAGACATCAAGGTCTAGGAGCTAGACTACTTGTCTTCCGAAAATGAATACGTGAATGAGCAACTAAAACACATACTTTTAAATGCATGCATTCAAGTTAACTCGCTTCGGCCACAAGGGCACTAGCAAATCATTATGACAACAAAAGGAAAACACAAATCTCTCTCTCTCTCTCTCTCTCTCTCTCTCTCTCTCTCTCTCTCTCTCTCTCTCTCAAAATAACATAAAACAGCACATCGAAATATTACTTAAAATTTTATATTATTGTGACAATTAGCAACATTTAAGCTAGAATCTCACTGGGATGCGAGCAACTTGCGACTATTTCGAGACTAATTTGAGACACGTTTTGGCGACAGAAATACGACATTGCAACCATAACACAGTGCGGTCGCACCAAATGCAGTGTGATTAAGACATATTTCCGACAGTCGCACGAATGTCGTTTTGTTTGTTTGATTTAATTCTTTACGTCCCATCAACAATCTTTCAGTTATAAAGGGACGGGTCTTCCTGGGTTGAACCAGTACTAAGCTAGGATTAATGTTCTTGCTCAAGGACACAACGCAGTGACGCCGGTGAGGCTCGAACCCGCGGCCCTTCGGTCTCGAGTCAAGCACTCTACCACTGAGCCACTGCGCTCCCTACACGAATGTCGTACGATTGTCGCACGAATCATTGGCGAATATTTCACGACATTCGCGCGACATTCGCGAGACACTCGCACGATGTTCGCCTGATGAAATTGCGAACATTTATTACCATCGACCGCCTCACGACGTTCTCACGAACGTCGTGCATCTGTCGTGAGAAGGTCGTGTGACTGTCGCACGATGGTTTTGCGATAAATGATAAACCAAGAAAAATAAATATACTAGCAAGCATTGAAACTTCAAACTAGGAAGGTACTACGCTGTTGGAAGGAATTAGAGGGCTGGAAGAGCTAGATTGTTCGAAGGTGTCACAACGTTGGGTGGTGTTGGACTGTTGAATGGTGGCAAATATTGAGTTTGAAGAAAGTTAACTTGTTTAAACTGCACAGATATGATGGCCCATCAAGCAGCTTGAGAGGTCAGTCGAGAACGCACATGCTCTAATTGCCCATACGTATGGCATGATGAGCCCAATCAAAGCAAATTGCAATGAGTTCGGATGAGCCTCGTTCTGCGAAATTCTATTTTATACAGTTATGCGCACAACAAAGCCACAGATCAGACTGAATGGATGCGCATTCTAATCAGAATCTTGGTTGTCCGCTGCAGTGATAATTTGTTTATACGGTTCTGTATGCCAACAGTCCAACACCACCCAGCAGCGTGACACCTTCCAACAATCTAGCTCCTTCCAGCCCTCTTGTTCCTACCAACAGCGTAGTATCTTCCTAGTCTGAAGTTTCAATGCTTTCTAGAATGTTTATTTTTCTTGGTTTATCATTTCTCGCAAAACCATCGTGCGACAGTCGCACGACGTTCGTGAGAACGTCGTGAGGCGGTCGATGGTAATAAATGTTCGCAATTTCATCGGGCGAACATCGTGCGACTGTCTCGCGAATGTCGCGCGAATATCGTGAAACATTCGCTAATGATTCGTGCGACAATCGTACAACATTCCATCGTACGACTGTTAATCACCCATTCGGTGTGACCGCAATGTGATTATGGTTGCAATGTCGTATTTCTGTCGCCAAAACGTGTCTCAAATTAGTCTCGAAATAGTCGCCATCCCAGTGAGATACTAGCTTAAGTAAGCCAAATCAATACACCATACTTATATGAAACTATCCTCTCAGATAGCAAGAATACTTGACAACTGGAATTAGTCAAAACTGTATTAGGAATTTTGTCGAATAAAATTTTTGATCATGTTAAAAATTTTCGCGACTACTTTGCGCCACTTTGCGACACATGCGAGGAAATTACGAATCACTGGCGACTGTTTCGAGACTGCTTTGCGACCCACTCGCGATGTCTGTCGCCAGCTGTCGCAAAACAGTCGCAGTCCAGTGAGATAGGGGCTTTAGCAACAATTATGCATTAAACTCGGAACCACTCATATATGTTGAAATTGTTCCTGAAAATGTTTTGTGAATGTCTCAGAACAATAATTTCACATGTATTGTAGTGTATGCATAGCATTGAATGGAGTTGGACAAATACATGACCGATCATGACGTTGTTCGGTTTATGGTCAGAACTAAAAATAAGTATCCGGTCAATGTACTTTATGTTCATTGAATCAGTAGCACCTTGGGCAATCGTGGGTTGTTGTTTCACAAATAAATAGGAAAAACCACGTAAACAGTATAGTATGACTCATCATATTGATCCCCAGAATAATTATATATTTATGTTTTCCTACATCCTACATAATCAAGTAAACAGGTATCGAAAACGTACAGAAAAAAAGATTTGCTAGTGCTTTGCGCAGTCTGATCCGTGCCGATATTTGGCTGTCCTTATGTTTGTTTACAACAGTTACGGGGAATTTTCTTGCAGGTCGAGATCCCTTGTGGATTAATATTCGCATTAGTTTATCACAGCTTGTATAAATTATTGATTCTTTGAATTGTTTGTGGTCATTTTGCTTCGGTCAGAGATATTAATAAGTTTGTTTTGCAACAGCGTTAGTCATTCATAGGTCATTTCCCGGATATAATCTGCTTACTCACAGCGAATATGGTGCAAAGTACCAATAATATGCAAGGTTGCATTTTGAACACTCTTGAGCTCGGCGGAACCCAGTAAACAGATATTAATTAGTACGTTTTGTTATGAAGAAAAAGAAGACCAGTTTAGTGTCTGGTTTGTGTTTCTAGTCGGGAAGATAATCCTCGAACTTTAGCGAGTGGATTATCGCCCGTACAGACGCAAAACCATGCACACTTATTGCACCAGCATGCATTTGCGCTTTGTGCATTGCGAGATATTTGAATATGAATGAAAGGTGCAATAATTGAATTTAAGGTAAGGTCCCTGCCAAGACCAATTAGTTTAAAGCTGCATAGTCTGTAACTATGAACTTTTTTCGAATTTTTTTTTTTCTTTTTAAATCATTTGTAAAAGTAGAATTAAGTTATGTTGTCACGATAAATCTAATTTCTACAGCTGAAAACTGCATGGAAAAGTGAATGATCTTATAAAAACAGGCGTTTTAACTCATGTTTGTAATTATTTGCGTCCCTCCAATAATTCTAGATAGTTCAATTTTAAAATAAATGCTGTTGTTTTGGCACTAATAATTTGTTAATTATTACGAAAAAGGTAAAATGTATACCTGAATTTTAGTATTTTTACTGTGTTCTTGAAAAATAGAAACAAAATTTCTAAAATGAAAAGATCAAAAGTTACAGACTATGCAGCTTTAAGAGACAAAGATTTTGGAATAGTTTTCAACTAACATGGCATGGTGGACTTTTGTACTTAAGTCAAGGACAATATAGTCAACTATCTTAGGTTGTCTAGCCCATATGATGCTCCATACGATATTCTCTAATTTCCTAAAAAACATATGTTTGCAATTTAATAAGAGCTACCTTTGCTGGAAGGTCAAAGATCATTTATGACCTTTTATTGTCACTAAAAGTCATTATCTCATTAGATTAAACACATCAAGTTAGTTTTTTTACTTTGGCTTTAACACTTGTCGAAAAGAATCGTCCTTCAATATAAATATAATTCAGAAACACGTTTGACCTTGTCTTATAGTCGATCAAGGTGAACATAGGATCACTAGGAGAGCCCACATCCACAATGATACATACCAAAGCACAGGGTCGTTAATTCTTTGGGAAGAAGATTGTGTTGTATTTTTCAATCGACTTAATGTGGGCATGTCAAAGTTTTTGGCTGTGTGAACTAGACTACATACTATCAAATTTACATTTTCTCAGCTAATGAACGCTCTGGACATATTAATTTTGAGTTCCATTGGCCTTAAACGTGTGGCTTCTAAGAAAAATATGGTAAAATATACTAATGACACTTCAACATGAGTGGTCAACCTTGATCATAGGTAATTGTCGTTTTAGATTATCCATATCTAGTAAGTATAATGACTTTGGCTTCAAAGGCTTAGAAAAGTCAACGTTTCAATATTTTTCCCATTAAATGCATTAGGAAGTAAATTTGACCTTGACGTTAAGTAGGTCACAGTCAACATAGGATAATCATTTGACCAAATTTGGTAGGCTCTACATCCCCAATACTTCGAACATGTCCCAAGGTCATTGGCCTTCTGGTTCTGAAATGGGAGCTTTTCAATGTTTTACCTTATATGGACATGGTTGCCATTTTGGACATGTGACATGAACCATTTGTATTTTCCATCGACCTAAGGAATCAAAATTAATTGGCCTAACGGTTTCTTTTATGATTTTATATATTGATGGGAATTTAATATGAGTGACGGTTAATCTGTATCTTTGTTACTTATTTTTAGTCTTTGTCTAATTTGGCTAAACATATGGTGACTTTGGCTTTTGCAATTAATTAAATGCACCAGGAAGCGCAATTGACCTTAATGTTAAGTACGTCAAGGTCAACCTAGGATCATCATTATATCAATTCGCTCTCGGTATCGAGAAGATTTTAAAAGGATTCTTACTATACACCTGTATATGAGCATGGCTGCCATCTTGATCATGTGACCATGACCATTCGCACAATATTCTGGTCACCCATCCTGAGGAGAATTCATCCGAGAATTGACCCAGTGTTTACAGAGGGGAAGCTGTTTGATAATGTTGACAGACGTACAGACAGGCGTGGGAGTCAAAGGTATACTATTAAATCACCCATGACGTGAGCTCACCCATGACGTGAGCTTAAGAATAGATCTGCGTATTATTATACCCGTTTTTTTTTTCTTTAGAAAAAAGGGTATATTAATTTCGTACCAAAGTCAGTCCGTCGTCCGTCCGTCCGTCCGTCTGTCTGTCTGTCCGTCCGTCTGTGCGTCCGTCCGTCACGTCTCTTGTAAATGCATCTCCTCCTTAACCGTTAGACGTAGCAGCTTTAAACTTTGTACCTAGATAGGTCACATGATGTAGAGGGTACTGGGCAACATTTCGTGTGACCTTGACCCCTACGTCAAGGTCAAAGGTCAAATAATGTAATTTCTTGTAAATACATCTCCTCCTTAACCATTAGACATAGCAACTTCAAACTTTGTTCTTAGTTAGGTCACATGATGTAGAGGGTACTGGGCAACATTTTGTGTGACCTGGACCTAGGTCAAGGTCAAAGGTCAAATAATGTTATTTCTTGTAAATTCATCTCCTCCTTAACCGTTAGACGTAGCAACATCAAACCTTGCAGGTGAATAGGCCACATGATGTAGAGAATACTGAGCAACATTTGTGTGGCATTGACCCCAAGGTCAAGGTCAAAGGTCAAATATATAATGTACTTTCTTGTAAATGCATTTTCTCCTAAACTGTTGGACGTAGCAATTTCAAATTTTGCAGGTGCAAAGGACATATGATTTGGAGGGCACTTGACAACATTTTGTGCGACCTTGACCCATAGGTCAAGGTAATATAGTGTACTTTTTGTAAATGCTTCTTCTCCTTAACCATTAGACATATTAACTTCAAACTTTACAGGTGCATAGGTCATATTATGTAGAAGGTACTGAGCTAAATTTTGTGTGACCTTGACCCAAGGTAAATGTTATAGGTCAAAAAACGGGTATTCGCGATGGTGTACCATCGACTTCTGCTCTAGTTTAGATAGTTATTGTTATGTATTATTTTGAATATAATTGTTTTCTGTACCTTGACCTTAACAAAAGATCCTTAAATGCATAGAAATGACCCCTAAATATAACCCAATTTTGTGATGACCCCCCAAAAATATCGACAAATTTTTCATACCCCAAAAATATTTATTTTTCTAAAAAAAAACAAAAATATTAAAATTCAAAATTTTGAACACAAAAAAATGACCCGAGCCTACGTATGCATGAAAATATCAGAGTACCCCCCCCTCCCCACCCCACCCCCTGGGTGCAGTCCATTCAATTAGGTTTCATATTTTCATGGAAACAAGTAACTAGTATTCTCTCAAATACCTGTCTTGCTGAATTTTCAAAGAATCTGGAGAGAATTGAATGTTTGAAAGAGTTAAAGTGCTATTAAAGAGGATAATAATTTCTTAGTATGAGGTGTTGATTCAATTATTTCTACTGTTTGGACGATTGCCAGTCTGTATTTACCTAAACGCGTGGAAAATGCATTTTTCGGACTACACCTCATTAATTGGAAACTGACCCTCTTCTTCATGTGAAGGAGTTGGATTGGTGGGCGTGTCAGAAAAGCGTTATAATTTTAGTGTTTATTTAATTATCTATTTAAATATAGGGCTACGGAGGTTCACTGGTTTTCTTTGCATACATACAAAATCTATTAGATTCTAAAAAGAATAGGCCTATGATGAAAATAAATATTATCAATAAAATATAACCCATAACTATTTTCAGACTAGTTTTGCCTAAGGGACCTTTTCTCACACTAAGGGTCCTATCGGATAAAAACTGTCAGTTGCATATGGCGCGTACCTGTAGAGGGGTTAACGAACAATACACGACACTGGCTGTCGGCCAAAACAGTTGTGTATTGGAGAAAACCACGTGGTACAGCGAGCGTCTACATAAACAAACTGTCATTCAAGCATTGGTATAAGAGTCGTGATTCGTCCCGTTTGTGTATTATGGATATGAAAAGCTCTACATTAACTTATTTATTTTCAAGTACGCTCGGATAATTTCATATTGCTTCAGAAAATGAAAGAGAACGGACAATACACACAGACAGCAGGTGATATGAGTGGAAATAATTTTCGGTCTGCAGATCCAATGACACCGTCCCAATCAACAGTTGAGGGGCATATTTTACGTGATGCTACCAACGTGAAAACAAGTTGTCACGCTAAGTGTTCAAACTGTGGAAATAAAGGATCTGAATGCGTACAGAAAAATGGTATGGACAGAAGAAAGAATCTCAAACAACAGGTAAAACTAACGCGTGATTACATCAGATACTTGAATCACATTCACCGCAACATCAGTTCGTACTTGAATAAAATGGCAAACAATTTAACAGAAATCACTGCAGAAATTTTAGACAAAATGAAAGAGTTGCCTGAGGGTGTAGAAATTGTTGCAGAAGCAACAATCAATGCTATACAAAATGAACATGAGTCGGAATCTACAAGATTAAAAAATAAACTTCATGAATTGGATTCTTATATCAAGAATGCAAAGTCAGTTGTTTCGACAGCAGAGGACCTAATTTTAGCAGAGGATAAGGAATTCACTCAAAAGACAGACAATATTGTAACACACTTAAAAGATGTTGAGAAAAAATTGCCAATTTGTCCGAATGAAAGGTTCATTTACATGTTGACTGAACCAAAAAATACCGAAACAGCATCCATTGAAGAACGGCTGGGATTTTTTGAAAAAATAAGTATACCATGGAGAATTGAGGTGAAAAGAATAGGTTCATTCCGTCCAGATGCAGTAGCGAGTTCCAGGTTTATTACATCTATGTGTTCCGCAGGGCATGATGAAGCTTGGGTAGTCTGGCAGTGGGGTCCAAATATTCATTGTATTGACAAAGGTGGAGATGTTATCAAGACGATAAAAGCAGGTTGTAAAGTGGACGATATATGTACAGATTTGAATGGAAATTTAGTGATATCATCCCATGATGCTCGCTGTATCAAAATACTTGATGATGATTACCAAGTGAGACAAACCATAAACGTGGACAAAGTGCCAAGGGGAGTGGAATTTTTATCCAAAGATGAATTGGTAGTGTGCTTGGTGCAGAATATGCATTATAAAAATGGTGACCAAAGCAGTGTAATGCATATCAGTCAAGACAACAGCAGTCAGACTCAAGTTTGCAACTCAGATACTTTAATGCAGCCCTGGAGGATAGCTGTCAATATAAATGGTGATATCTGCGTTTCTGACAGAAATAAAGGTTCTGTGATGATATTTGACTGTGAAGGAAACTTGAAGTGCTCTTATAGTGGTCCAGATATGTCGCTTAGACATGCCTTTGCACCACACGGTATATGCTGTGATCAATATGGACAAATTTTTGTTGTTGATCATTCTAACCATACTGTTCATGTTTTGGACCCCCTTGGTCGATTCAGGGGATTTCTGATAATGGACCAAGAACTTGAAAAGATGGCTATATTCATGGGTACCAGCTCTCCTTTCTCAATAACCATTGACCAAGGTGGGGATGTATGGGTTGGAAATAAGTTTGGTTTTATTACTGTTCTCAAGTACAATATATGATCTCATTCCAATAGTTGTTGCTAATATACAAAACTCTATTTGGCGGCATTATCAAACCGTTAAAATTATTTAAGGCAGCCTTTTATGTTAATTAAAGGCCTGATATTTTGTAAATATCAAGCCTTTTATAGCATTCTTAATATAAAGACATCACAATACCATTTGCATAGACTGGCTCCAGTCCTTAAAACAATTGTTCATCAATTTGTCATATCATATACGTGTAGGCAGTCTAACTTTGATGGCTCTGTTTTAAAACAGAGCCATCAGAGTAAGACTGGCTACAAGTATATGATATGACACATTGATGAACAATTGTTTTAAGGACTGGAGCCAGTCTACCATTTGCACTTAACATAGTTCCAGATAACTTAAGCAAATAATTTGAGTTAAAAATTGCAATTATTTTCTTAGCCATCAAACTTAACCTGTTATTGATGACCAAAAGAACCGTCTCATCGAGATGGGGTTTTTTGGTACCCTCAACCAGGGTCTTTCTATATGTGCAGAAAGACCCTGTCACAACCAGGCCTTTATAGTTAAGAGCGCATACCAGTAAAATAATTTTCTTATTTCTCAACCAAAACATATGTTGTGGGTACTCAAAAGAACCGTCTCAATGAGATGGTTCTTTTGAGCCCCCAAAACATATGTTAAAATTGATTGGTAAGAAAATATTTACCATTTTATGCTGAAAATTTTTGTTTATCTATACCTATGGTGTAGACCCAGGTGCCACAAGCCCACAACATACAGGTAGGTTTTGGCTAAGAAATAAGAAATCAAATTAAAAAGCTGCAAAATAGAGACTGCATTTAGATTGGTTGGCAGTTTGCAAATTATGCAATATACCTGTATTAAATTTTGTTTCCAATTTGTGTTCCTTTGCCAATTTAATAAGCGCACAATACTTATTATATTGTTACATATACCATTTTTGTTACTTTGTTGTACATGTATCTTTAATACCTGTACGTTTGCTTTAAGAGAAGCTTTTTCCCAAATAAGATATGATTAAGTTTACATACATGAATGATAAATTCCATATTATGTGTATATGTTTGTGTCTGAAAAGTGATGCTTCCACTAAGAACACACAACAGATTTTTTCTTGGAGAAGAAGGAAAATGTTAATAGCATCTGGGCCTATTTTACCAAGGTCATCTTATCTATTGAATTCCATAGAGGTCAAAAAAAATTCTTAACCATCTTAAGCATATGTATTGGTTTCTCAAAATAACTGTCTCATTGAGAAGGTTTATTCAAGTACCCACAAATTTTACATACACGTAGTTTGATTGAGAAGTAAAAAAATAATTTTCAATTTACACAATGTTATTTGAAGGCCTGAAAAATTGTTTTTTGTTGTATTGGTAAGCTTTAACAACATAGCAGGACTGCATAAAAATTTTGGACATGTAGACCTTAATTGATCAGCTTAAACATTTGATCAGGCTGATTTGATTTAGGTTGACACTGTTTAGTTAAGAGTGCGTACCAAAAAATAATTTTCTTATTTCTGAACCAAAACATATGTTGTGGGTACTCAAAAGAACCGTCTCAATGAGACCGTTCTTTTGAGCTTCCAAAACATATATTAAAAATGATTGATAAGAAAATATTTACAATTATACGCTCAAAATTTTTGTTTATCTAAACATATGCGCTGTCATTCCAACACAAAGAACATTGTCCAACTCAAAGAACGTGCTAATAACCTTTACAACTAGTTTGGACCCAGTTCATGCCTGACAAAATGTTGGGCCTGATCTCTGATCTGGATCCAAACTGTTTGCCACTCTAATCAATGTATTCCTGAAAAAAATCTTTGAAAAGGTAAAAAGCTGCATATGTCCAAATTCATGCAAACAACCAGATATTTTGACAGGCTGGTGTCCAAATGTTAAGGGTTAATGTGGTACCATAATCAGGTTAACTCTTGCATGCTGGGTTACTTTTCAATTTTTCATGCTTTTTTTGTCGTCTGCTGAATGATTAAAATGTGAGATCAGTATGGATCCAGATCAGGACCGACAAAATGTCGGTCCTGATCTGGGTGCAAAATGTTTGCAAGGTTTATCAGCAGACAACAAAGTTGCCATTAGCAGCAAGGGAAGAGTTTAAGAAGTTGTAGGTTTGTTATTTTTAGATTTTGTAGATAAATTGAATGTTGCTGACACCAAAGAATATTTGTAAGCATATTAAAGCGCACAACTTTTTACTTTACATCTCTTCAACATTTTATCTTATTTTTAGTTTTATCATAATTCATGTTGATCTAGTAGGTGTTTGATGTTATATGGGCCTTGACGTGAGAAAACCTGTCTTCAGGGTTTGTGAACAACAATTTGTCAACAAAAAGGTGAATATCAGCCTGCCCATCCATGAAGTCTGATCAGTGCCTTTGTTAATGCTAACTGGAAAGTATCCTATATACAGGCGAATTTCAATATTCTAGATAGTCTCTGTAGCTGAGCAGGTTGGTTTGAGTGTCACCATGTCAGGAACAGGGAAGACAGGTTTTCTCGCGACAATAAGCCCATAATGTAAGTTGTATGTATGCTATCTGCCCAACAAAAGGTCTGAGGGCCTGATCTGGATCGAAAGGGTTTGACACTCTGATGGTACATGTATTCGGAATTCCTGAAAGAATCTTTTGAAAATAAAATTGTTTTTGAAAAAATAATCAGTCAGACCACAAAAATTCATGCTATAATTTTCAGCATGTGAAGAGTTAATTAATGTCAGAATAGTATTTTTCATAAATCAATCTTCAAAATAAACAGGGCATTTTCTCTACAGTACAAAATTAATGTAGGGTTGACAGTCTCAGTAACTTCAAGACTGCAGTTTTACAAGTCGGATCTGAGTCTGCACTTTTTAATTGTCTTAATCATTGTTTATCGGGCTATTACTATGATACATGTAACTATGAATTTTGAAATTTTAGGGCATTAATTTACATACCTTTACATATATTTAGAGTTTAGCTGAAGCAAAACCCAGTAACCTAATTATTTGGAGATTATGCAAATTATTAGCATTTACTGCTTTAAAAAAATGACATAATTTGCTATGTACGGTAAACATTCTAAAACTTTGAACACTTTTCTTTTTATGTTCTCAAATAAAATGTTCGTTATCTGTGCTGGGATTCACAAAATGCTTGTCTGAATAGCAAACAGGGAAGACCCTGATCAGACTGCTTTTTTTGAGAAGCAGTCTGATTTGGGCCAGTTTGTCGAGGCCTTTTCAGGCAGGCAACTAGTGTTCAAAGTTTTAGAATATTTACCATATGTACTTTAAATTGAAACACTTTAATACTGTTATGCAGATGAAATATATACTGTATGCTAGTAGATTCACAAGCTTCATGTAAATGGTAAACAGTGTGGCTCCTGATCAGTTGGCTACCTCAGAAGCCAGCTGATTTGGATTCACACTGTTTTCTAATGATGATATACATGTGCCATATTTCAGCTAATAAGTGCACTATGCATAACTTTTTCAAACAAGCTTTAGCATAGGTTTAGATAAACACAAATTTTGAGCTTAATATTGTAAATATTTTCTTACCCATCAGTTTTAGCATATGTTTTAGGTGCTCAAAAGAACCATCTCATTGAGAGGGTTCAGTACCCACAACATATGTTTCGGTTGGGAAATAAGAAAAATAATTTTTTGGTACGCACTTTTAACTAAAGGCCTATTAATAGACTCCATTGAAAGTCCAGATACATGTGTTAATTAAGCCAGCTGATCAGGATTCACAGTTTTTGTCAACATTACAAGTCTATATAGGCCTCAACGAGAGAAAACCTGTCTTCGGGGGTTTGCAAACAACAAAGACGCTGACCAGCCTGCGCATCTGCACAGTCTGATCAGCGCCTTTGTTATTCGCCTTTTGGAAAGTATCATATCTAAACTTGCAACAAGTAATTTTTTTATTTTCTATCTGGTCTCTATAGCTGAGGAGACTGGTTTGAGTCTCACTTTGTAGAAAACCCCTAAGACAGGTTTTGTTGCGTCAATGCCCATATTAAATCAATGAAAGAACACCACTGGATTGGTTGGAAGAGGGTTATAACAAATCCATAAAAGTACTCAGCGTGCAATAAAAGAGCATGCACATTTATTAGGTGGTGAATATGTCATTAGGGTTCAGCAGGACAAGGGTGATATGTATAGTGTTGTCACAGCTCAAGATAAAATACCTATGCATTTAGCCATTTACCTGGAACTTGGTGGGTACATTTGTAATTTTGTATCTGTAAGATCTTGAACATTTGGTTTCTATCCTCTGGATGTTGTTACATAATCCACAACATCTGTTAGCATAATTTTTAATATACATGTACATGTATTTTCAAACAGATGGCATTTGCTACTTGGTTCAGAATAAAGTTGACAATTTTCTCCATGTGATGCAAAAACATTATCTTTCAGTGAAGAATTTTAAGAGGTAACAGTCTCTAGTACAGTTCCAGCTGTTTGGGAGCGCAGTGGCTCAGTGGTAGAGTGCTTGACTGGAGACCGAGGGGCCACAGGTTTGAGCCTCACCAGCGTCACTGTGTTGTGGTCCTTAAGCAAGACACATTTTTCTCAGCTTAGTACTGATTCAACCCAGGAAGATCAGTCCCTGTTTAACTGAAAGATTGTTGATGGGAGTAAAGAATCAAATCAAACAAACAAAAAGTTCCAGCTGCTTATATGACCTGCACATTTTAACTTGTTAACCCATTTCTGATCATATAGATTGCAATCAAATGAAAATACATTAGTTTGTTTACTGTGAGTGAGTGTACTTATTGTACTTTCAAAGATAGATGAGAATCGTTGTAAACAAACACTGGCGAGTTTACCTTGATTTTGGGCGTACAGGTAGTCTCAGTTTACAGGTATATTGAACCTACCACGGATTACTGCATATGTAGTGAATAGTCATGCTTTACCCACTGTACCTGTTTATAAGAAAAATAGAATTGCCTCATTACTATGCATCTTTGAAAGTATTGTATAGTTATAAAAATAAATATACCTGAGACTGGCTCCAGTCCTTAAAACAATTGTTCATCAATGTGTCATATCATATACTTGAAGCTAGTCTAACTCTTATGGCTCTGTTTTAAGACAGAGCCATCAGAGTTAGACTGGCTACAAGTATATGATAGGACACATTGATGAAAAATTGTTTTTAAGGACTCGAGCCAGTCTATATAAACCTGTACCTATAAAGGTTCAGAAGAACACAATATTGGGGCATTATAGTTGTGAATATTTTTTTATCCATCAAGTTTAACATTTGTTTTGGGTGCTCAAAAATCTCATCTCATGGAGATGGTTCTTTTTAGTACCCACAAGTTGGCCACAACATATGTTTTGGTTGAGAAATAAGAAAATTGACCGATTTCTAAATTTTGCTGCAAAACGTTGCTGTGAAGGAAATAGATTAGTAGACGTGTCTGACATTTTATCTTCTGTTTGCAAAGGTTATCAGCTACTAGCAGGTAAAGAGTTAAAATGACATTAGGTCATTCTAAGTGCAACCTAGCTATTATCTATCATTTTTTTTTGTTTTAAGATGTTACTGGGTTGTTCTGGTTTTTATACCAGGACTGTAGATAACTTTTTGTCACCTGTTGATTTCCACCCAAAATTAATCTTTTCTAAAATTTCTTACTGTGTCAAACAGTTGGGATCCAAATCAGGCCCAACAAACCAGCAAAGGTTATATTAACAGACAGCACTTGCATGTTAACAGTACGGTATTCATCTTGATCTTTGCAGCCGCAAAGTGCTCTTGTAAAGGATAGTATGGTGCCTTGACTTATCTTTGGGTACTCAAACAAGAAAAACAAACGCAAACACAAAATAGTTCCAGATCAAACTGCTCCGTGAGGAGCAGTGTGATCAGGGACTATTTGTTTGCTGCTCCTAGAAGAGCAGTCTAACCAGGGGCTGTTTTTTTTCATGCCAGTAAGGATGCACTTTTACCATTTGAGTAATTCTGCATTTCTCTTTTTAGTGGTAAACTGTTTATTTACTGCTGGCTGTAGCCTTGATGTTCCCAAAGAAACAGTAATTAGAGTAATACTAATTAAAATAACAGCCATTTGACCTACAATTTATCAACCGTTTTTTATGCACGCAATTATGATTGAAAGAACACATTTTACGCAAATGGTATGTTTCCAATGATATATTGATAATCTCGGGGAATAGTGAACTTTAATAATCTCCATAAGAATGTTTGTATCTCCTCCCCAAACATGCACTTGGTGGGGGAAAATGAACATTATCTATTGTATAGATCCCAGATTTTGTTCACCTTGGCCTCTGATTCTTTAACTTGGTACCGCTGCATTATGTACTCAAAGCAGCCGCAAGTGCAGGAGGTTTACCAACTAAATAATTGAGCAGATTTCTGATCATGTTTTTAACAAAATATGACAAAATGCCTTTTCTTTTCGGCAAACAAATGGAAGTGAAATCCAAATCTTAACTAATTAAATTTGCATATAGGGTAACGATCAGTTGAGGGGAAACACTGACCTAAGCCACTGACCTAAATAAATACATTATAATGGACTATTCCAGAGATTTTCAGAATATGTTCATTTTACTATAAAAAGGCCTAAAATCCTTTTTTAATTTGTATAAAAATAATTGAGCTCCAACAATGTGGTATTTTGACAAGTGTTGACTCAGACGAGCCTGTGCAGTCCTCTTTTAAGCTTAGAAACTCCAAATGCTGTTCGGTCAGTAGCTTAACAGTCATAGAATATTCAAGAGACTAGCTAAGGCTCTGATCAGACTGTAGACGTGCGCAGGCTGATTAGAGGCTTTGCTGCTCACGCATACCACATTGTTGGAAATCTCATGTCGCGGCCCAGTTATGTCTAGTGTAACATCAAAGTTCAATATAATTTGCATTAGGTCTTGTTAAATATAGATCGTTACTACTCATTGTTCTTGTATCAATGAGGTAGTTCTAATGAGTACACAATATAAATGTATAGGCCAGAATTCAGACACCACACATTTATCATAGGGTAATTTTGAGGAAGCGCACAATATTTCCTTCAGGATTTGGAGGCTATGTTTTCTGTTTTGTTATTTGTTAATTATTTATCTGCCAGTGTCGTCTGCTGCAAATCTTTGCAAACAGTTTGGAACCAGATCAGGCCTGACAGAATGTCAGGCTTGATCTGGTTCCAAATAGTTTGAGATCATGGTGCCTGTTCCTGAAAGATTTTTTTAAAGTTGATTTTGAAAAATCAGCAGACGACAAAAGGCATGCAAATAGTTAATATTGTTGAGCAGGTGCAAATAATGTGTCTCAACAGGGAGATAGTATTTGTTACTGAGTATTCTTGTAATGAGGAGATTATAACGAGAAATATTCTGAATCAGCATTTTGACTGGTTGTGTAGACATGTTAATGTTAGCATACATTTATTTTCACAGATATGACTTTGCTTGTTAAAAAAAACAAGTTTACTTTTCTCATTTCTGGTTCTGTTTTTCATTCCCACACCCTCAGTGTTCCTGTCCCCAATCATGGGTTTGCAATATAGCCAACCTAAGAACATAAGCAGACGAGAATGCAGACGATTATAGTCGTGACTGACATGAAGGGGTGGAGTTCGTTTATGCATATACTACACAGTTTGTAAACTGAAATATACTTCCTGTACCCAATCCTCCTAGCTCACGCCTTATACATTATGAATTACAGCACTCGTGCGTAACCAGTTGTCGGAAATCGTGATGTGAGAGTTGTTGGTACAGCTGTTATTGCGAGGGCCCACCTATTAAGATTCATTTTTCCAAAGATCTTAGTAACTGTTACAGCTACAATCATGTGATCATGTGTACATGTGATTGCCAATTCCACTAAAACCATGCAAACTGGCATTTAAGCTCGTTTTCGACACAGAACGGCTCTGGTTGTGAGCAAGTCGTTTTTAACAAAGCAAAATGCAAAGGAGGAAACCGTTAAAATCATGGAATAAAACGGAAATAAAATGGCTTTTCCTACCTTGTTCGAATGTGTATTGTCTGTATCGCTAACAATATAAATCGAAACGTGCACATGTACCTAAATAAACGCATTTTTCTGACTACTGGTTACGCACGAGTGCTGTTATTCATGTTTATAAGGCGAGAGCTAAGAGAAAAGGGTACAGAATGTTTATTTTAGTTTATATACTGTGTACTATAATATAGAATTTGTACTGTGACCACGATGGTGACCATCGTGGTCACCGTACAAAGTCTATATTATGGTCATAAATGTATCTTAAAAGTATGTCAATAACCAAAATGCAGATGATGATAACCAAAATGCAGATGACCTTGAAATCTGGTGCACAACATAGGGACTTGTGCCTTGAGAAATGATTGGAATACGTTCTAGAAAATATTCTCAGAAACTGTGGAAGTTCAAGTCAGCTGCTAGATATGATGTTGACTATAAGGTTGTGCCAAATATAATTATTAAGGTCAAAGTCACTCAGATATGATTCTCATCAGAATCCTCATGAATAAGTGGAACTGCTGGACTGATGTTCAGTCTCCAATGCCAATTTTATGTTACTTCGTGTAATCAAGCAGGCACACAACATTAAAACAACTTCGTATCAACGTCGATGTGACGTCATGTCACATCGACGTTGATATGACGTTGTTTTGGCGTCATTTGCCTGCTGGGTAATATAGAACAAAATCATCTTCAATCCTCTTTGATAGCATTGCATCATTCAGCCAAACAAAACTAGATTACATAAGTATATATAAAGTGCAATATATTTTATAAATAATAATAATAAAAATAATATAAGGTGGACCAGTGGAGATACATCACACAAAACCACAGTGTTTGAAGCTTTAAGTACTTTGGCCACAAAGCAAAGACGCAGAAAAACAAGGTCACATAACTGTTAGGGAAATCCTTTGAGCCAACAAATGGTTTCATGACCAACAATTTGTAAATATAATAACTTATCTTAAAATAAGGTATTCTAAGCATCAGATGAGTGGCACCGGACAACATGGTTCTCCGGGTTTCTTACATTTGTACGATGACCACCGAATGCTTAGGCGTAGCGACCGTTACGCAAATACGCAGGTGCGTAATGAAAATTGTATACATTCAAAGAATACCGCCTAATAGGAGTAATTGGTTTCCCATCCCATAAGGAACTACTTTTTAAGGACAGAGTTCGCTCCTAATTGGAGCGAATTTTGTCCTTTAATGGCAGTCCCATCTTTGAAAAGATACTTGCTGCTCGAATCATTAGCTTCCCTTTGATGTGCGTAAATAGAGGATCTTACATGAGTGCTCATGTTTTATTGAATTTATTAAACGAGTTGGTAAAAAGAGATAAAATGCGAGGCTTGCCGAGCATTTTATCTCTTTTTCGCAACGAGTTTAATAAATCCAATAATACAAGAGCACGAATGTTAGATTCTATTTATCATATGACATATTACTTTGAAATCTCATTTCTGCCGTAAAAACGTTATAATTATGTCATTATGTACGCAACGTTGTTATGGACGTCATAACGTTTCCCGAAAATCGATAAACCACTGGTGGTTTACAGATTTTATTGCATGGCGTTATTTCACTCCCAGACGCTACGTCATATGATAAATATCTGCATTCTGGATACGCCCATGAAATGAACAAGAAAAGACTTATTTTAGTCGGCTTAGTCAGTTCTCCAGCTGTCTCCTTCCCTGACTAATACTGACTAATATCGTCACAGCTTGTGGCATTACTCGGTTAAGATGCTTCTGTTTGGATAGTCTGTTTACCCTTTATATACTGATATTGATGTTTCCATCTGACTTGATGCAATGCTTTTGTTAGAAAAAAGAAATTAGGTTTGGGTTTGAAACTTAATATATGGATTCATCAGGGGAAATAGCTGGTCCTAATTTTCTTTTGTCTTATTTATCTCTCTTTGCGCCATTTTGTCCCTTTAAAGGGTAAAAAATGAAAATTTTAATCAAGATATGCCGAAAACTATGATAGGTAGGAGCCCCCAACTTGGTCAGCTGATAGAGGATAATGAGTAGATTACCTGTACACGGTGATTGTTTAAAGTTTTTTTCTCTCAAGTTATTGCCCATTGCAATTTTTGTCATTTGAAAACTTGTAATAACTAATTTAACAGAGGATGGTGAGTAGGATATATGCAGTGGCGAATCCAGAGGGGCTTAGGGTGTTCGCTCGAACCCCCTTCCCCCAGCCCGTTTTTAAATATTCTTTGAAGATGAAATGACCAATTTTTAGCTCATTTGAGCCGAAGGCTCAAGGTGAGCTATTATGATCGGTCTTTGTCCGTCGTCTGTCCATCGTGCGTATACTTTTTCTTAAACGACATCTCCTGAACCACCGATCCAAATTTCATATAACTTCGCATGAATGTTTCCCATGATGCTCTCTTTCAAAATTGCATAAATGGTTCCGCTCCACTGAACACGAGGGCCGCTAGAGCTCCAGGTAAGAAATCTATAAAACGACAACTCCTGAGCCACTGACCCAAATTTAAAATAATTTCACAGAATAGTTCCTCATAATACTCTCTACCAAAATTGTACAAATGGCTACAAGGTTTCCTGAGCTCCAGATAAAAACACCTTTAATCGGCATTTCCTCCTGAACCACTCGTTCAAATTCAAAGTAATTTCACATGATTGCAAAAATCTTGCACAAATCGTTCCAGTCAACTGAACGAAGGGGCTGCCAGAGCTCTAGATAAGAAATGTTTTTAAACGACATCTCCTGAACCACTGGTCCAAATTTCATATATATCTTCACATGAATGTTCCCCATGATGTCCTCTTTCCAAATAACGGTTCGTTTCCACCGAACAGGAGGGCCACCAAGCTCTAGATAAGAACTCTTTTAAACTGCATCTCCTCCTTAACAACTAACCACAATTCAAAAAAATATTACAGAATTGTTCCTCATTACACTCTACTGCTAGAGCCTAAGAAAAGAAATACATTTAAACGGCATTTCCTCCTGAACCACTGGTCCGAATTCAAAATATTTTCTCGTGCTGCCTTCCACGAAAATTGCACGAATGGTTCTGGTCAGCTGAACAATGGGGCTGACAGAGCTTGAGATAGGAATTGTCTTTAAACATCTCTTTCTGAACCCCTGGTTCAAATTCTACACTGACCTAAAATGAAAACTTTACATAGTATTCAAAAGTATATATTTTGATGATAAATTTAGTTTCGGGGTTAATTTTTTCGATCATCGAATCTTCAATGCCTTATCGATGTCTCTGAAAACAAATATTGGATGAAAATCATAAATTGCATAATTTTTATGAATAATTCAGTTCAGAGGGGTCAAAATGAAAAATTCTAAAACAATTAAAACAGTCACACAGATTTTGGAAACAAGAAATAACTGACTGCGTGCTTTATGTGATGATAAAAAGATCATCAGTCACCAGTGAGACCTCCATTTTTACGAATGCTTAGCAGAATACGTCGCCTCATTGAACTTACGTAACGTTGTATGAGCACGTTAGGGATACGTGTGCAATGCTAACAGAGGTGCATATTGGAGTCCTTTAACGCATCCATTTGATGATTGGACCTGACCCTCCAACCCAATTCATCCTATACGTGTTCTAAGGAGTTCATGACCCGGGATGAAGCAGGCAAAGCAAGAGGTTGACGTTATTTAAGCATGGAATTATGTGGTTATTTACGTGTTGTGTGAGGCATTGCATTGACATGCTGGAAAATGCCAGGTCCGTTAATTTGCACAAAATGACTGAATATCTTTTGTGCATGAACCCCGTAAAGACGAGCAAAAATGGTTGCCGTTTAAAACGATTACGTGGTCGAGTTAACGCGTCAACGCGATAAGGACGTAACGTCGTCAGACGGGCGCGACCGGGTCTTGCACGAACTCTGACATACCCAGTTTTGTTGTACCGGTTCATAAGATAATGAAATGTTTGTCTAGATCAGCCAAAGTGATGCGCGATATCATTTACCGTAGACCCCGCAATGAGCACGCCAATAACTTGGTTTCTTTGATCTTTGGAAAGACGTGCCGTCACTAAATGGAAGCGTTTTGTAACAATAAATTATTTTTTACTACCAGTACTCAGCTGCAAATGTTTTCGTGTCGGTTTTAAAGCTGTTAGTGAACCACCTCGTCCTCAGCACGTGCAGCGTAAGGAACACGTTTTTCAGGCGTTGACGCTTGAATAGACCTTGGATTGGAATAAAAATTGCATAATCGTTATCTGCGACGAAGTCTCGATAAGCATGCGTAAATCTTACAAAGACATGTATAGTAACAAAACAGTTATTCAAAGAAATAAAGTGTAAAGTTTTCATTTTGGGTCAGTGTATATAACTTCACAGGAATGTTCTCCACGATGCCTTCTTTCAAAATTTCAAAAATGGTTCTGCTCCACCGAGCAGGAGGGATGCCAGAGTTCCAGATAAGAATTCCTTTAAACGACATCTCTTTAACGACTGACCCAAATTCAAAATAATTTCACAGAATTGTTCCCCATGATACATTCTACCAAAAGTTCCCAAATAGTTTCACTCCACTGATCAAAGGGGCTGCCAGAGATATAGATGAGAAATGTCTTTAAAGGAAATCTACTACCGAACCACTAAGTCCAAATTGAAAATGTTATAGGGATCTTGTAAGAGAGACAAACATTGCAAATGTGGCTGTCTTGTTTGAAGACAGGTTTTCCCTTGATTCTGGGAAGATTGATTTTCCTTACAGATAGCTAGATTGTCCATTATATGTTTTAAGGTGTCACAGGTAGACTTTCCTAATAAATGTGTACTTCAGTCTCTGAATATTGCATCTATCATAGCAAACAGTGCAGACCATGGTGAAATGCAACAAACTACCAAACTACCCTTTCAGGGATTTCCAGTGTAAAATTGATTTACTCCGGGGGACCCCTTTATCAGACAGGTTCAATTGAGTAATGCTCCTGGGTCTGAAACCACTAGGCCTAGAGCCTTGATATTATGTTTGTAGCATCATCTTGTGAACCTCTACCAAGTTTGTTCAAATTATGCACCTGGCGATCAAAAATGGCCCCGCCGCGGATGTTACTCGTTTTATTTGTTGAAGTTCTACGCCCTGTTAGTTTTGTCAACATAACCCATGTTTCTTAGCTTTCAAAATTCAAAGCTGGAATTTGAGAGGAGCTATGCTCTCCCTATACCTTTCTAAACAATCATTCTCAGGTGAGCGACCCAGGGCCCAATGGCCCTCTTGTTTTCATTTTCCTGTATTTAAGAAAAATGAGTTAAATCAACAAAGCGAACCCACACACCTTTTAAAATATGAAATCCCTTTCGAGAAATCGTGGATCCGCCCCTAAGCTACAGGGAGCTTCAAGCTCTCGCTCTCTTTCTCTTTCTGTATAAAATGAGCATAAAAAGTCGGCATCTGCCAGGGCGAAAAGGTGAGTAGCCGTAATCGTACAGGTATATTGTTAGTTACAAACAATTCGTGTTGTTTTTCGCAGGTTATTATCCTTGATAAGTTTCCATGGTTATATACTGTTGTCAGAATGTTTTAGCTGAAACATTAATCTTATGTTGTTTTTTCTTCTCTATCTTTCTATATACACTCTGCATAAACTCAGCCATTACACCAGAAAGTATAGGAGTTTATGGCCCCCAGGGGTTTTGGGGATCTTGGGAGAATGGCCATTTATTTTCAGGGAGCTGGGGAGCACTTGTAATTATTCAAGGGGAGCTAGGGAGCAAGCTCATAATTTTGGGGATTTAGGGAGCATTGCCAAAAAAAATAAAAATAAGGAAAAGCCTCCATTTTGTTTGATTTTTAAAAAAAAATCTTCTGCTCTAGCCCCCCAGACCCCCCTTCAAAATTCTTAATGATTTCATTATTTCGTACTAATATGCTCATCAAGATTGATCTAAGAGAGAAATATGGCAATTCAATTTTCTTGTTGATTTTTGTCTATTTTTTTTATTTTTAGGTTGGTGATAAAATACTTTCGGACGCCCGTGATTGCACCAGATCACACAATTTTTTGTCAAAATTTTCCGGGGGGCATGCCCCCGGACCCCCTAGCAACAGTGTGACTACACAATGTTACGGGACCACCTACACACCTGCTATGTTATTATCTTTTTAGGTAATTAGCCCTTTTTTAAAGGATTTTTTGAAGAATGTTACTTGATTTAACTGAAGTTAAACAAGCATAAAGACACTAATAAGCAAATGTAGAAAATATTTTTTTATAGTTAAATGCTTTCACTAAAGTGTCTAAAAAAATCTAGTTTAAGCTATTGGTAAAAATCAGCCCCTGTTCCAAAAAAGAAAAACGAATGGTATGTCTCTTAACCTCCAAGCCTACTCTCCCAGGTACAGCAACAACATTTTAAGGATGGTCTCATGCTTTGAGCCATATATAATGCATTTCATTGAAATTAATTATATGTCATGCATTCCATGGCTTTTATATGTCATGTATTCCATGGCAAAGACCTGTCTTTACATGTATAAGACAAAATATTAAGTGATCATTAAAGCATGCGCTCTTATATAGCTTCATAGTTTTTAAGTATGTAATTTTAATTCTACGGAAAGATAAATACATTTTAGGGAGAATTTCCTTATATTTTTGGGGATTAGGGGAGAAGAGGAACTAATTTTAGGGATTTGGGGAGCGAAGTCAAATACTTTTAGGAAGACGAGGACATTATTTGCAGGGAGACGGGGAGATCAATGCATTATTTTCAGGGATCTAGGGAGCACAGACCCCCCTTAGGGGGCCTCGTTTATCTTGAAACTCGGACACTCCCATTGTTGCAAATATGGATGTCAGTATGAAAGATAAAGGAGTGTCGATGCGGTTCATATACGTGTGATAATGTAAAAGATGATGTCAAAAACATCCCTGTACATACGTTACCTTAAAACAGTTTGCACTTAAGATGATACATTGCAATACTTACAGGAAGCCTTCATTCGAACTGGGCATTTTTGTACAGTAAAACCTGTCTTAAGCGGTCACTCAAAAAGAGACCAAAAAATTGGGTTTCAAGACAGATTGATTATGGCTTAATGCAGGTCAAAAGTATTGCAGAATGCTCCGAGAGAGCATTCTGCAATGCTTTCGACCTTCATTAAGCTACCATTTGTCTTCAAAACCTTTGTTTTGTCTATTTTTGAGTGGCCGCTTAAGATAGGTTTTACTGTATTTTAACAGCAGCATAATCAAGGGCGAAAGTTCGGCAAGTAAAATAAAATAAGATCACCAGTGACTGCTGACTTTCTTATTTCATAGGCGGTGATATTCTATTGTTGTTGTTGTTGTTGTTGTTGTTGTTACTATACTCAGAAAACAACAGAAAACTTCCTCAACAAAAATGCACAGATATGGCATACCCCAGATAATATGACAACAAATTTGAGATAAAACACCGAAAACAACTACAAAATTAGGTGCCATACTTTTGACAGAGAGCCAACAATGATTCTAGAGCCAGTCATTGTAGAATGCAAACGAGAAAAACAGGTTCAAGCATTTATGAGTGTTTGTGACTTTTCAGTATAGAGGTTTGCACCATTTGGACCTTACTGTACTTTAATCATTGAATCGTGACATCAACATTCATTTTGACTGCAGATATCTGGAACTATGAAATGCATGTATATGTTCAGCGCAAAGTGAGAATCGGTACAATTCCGGAATTGTACCTGCGCATTGTGAGAATTCCTACTTTGTCCGACGATTCCGGAATTGTACCGGACAATTCTAGAATCGCGCAAGGGGTATTTTATCGATTTTTGCTATAACCAGGTCCTGCGCAAAGTAGGAATGGGCTGGACAAAGTGAGAATTGGGTGTACATGCATGGGAGTCCCATTTTTAACTTTGACCGTTTGCAAAGAGGTGTTTTCTCATTTTCAAACTCGAATATAATCCGACGGCAGCCACTTCAAACACATTACATTTTGTTTGCACTGTTTGCATGTTCTGCATTACCGGGATTATCCTGTATGTGAATATTTGAGAGAGAGAGAGAGAGAGAGAGAGAGAGAGAGAGAGAGAGAGTGGGGATATATTGAGTTAGATTAATCTGGGTATCGCTTAATATGTATCAAATTCGCCAGTTTTGAGAGAGAGAGAGAGAGAGAGAGAGAGAGAGAGAGAGAGAGAGAGAGATAGAGAGAGAGAGAGATGGGCAGTTAACAATTTATTATTTAAATAAACAGTCTAAATGTGAGTGATGCCCGTTAGTCCTTTATTCAACAGTTTTCCGGGCATCACTAGTTTATAGATGATGTCAGCAAAATTTTGGCTTAGAATAAAACGGCTGTCCTTGAGAAGAATCATAACAAGTTACAGCCAGAGAGAGAGAGAGAGAGAGAGAGAGAGAGAGAGAGAGAGAGAGATGGAGAGAGAGAGAGAGAGGAGAGAGAGAAAACGATTATGATAAGGAAAACAGCATGCCTTTTTTTAAATAGCGACAACCTTTTGATGAAAACATAAATATCATTTATCCGAGAAGTCAGTAAATTAAATAATATTTTGAGTGTTTGTCTAAGACGGGCGGATGGATGTACTGGGCAGACGAAATGGTGCCGAAAAGAGAAAAATCGCAGGTTAACTCGATACATAATGTTGGCTTCATTATTTCATGTATCATAATATATCACGCAACGGACACAGTGCATGTCAATGCCGGTGCAATACGCAAGTTTATGTGTGGTTTATTCGCATTTACGAGCGATAATCCTCTCTCTTAGGCCCATGAGTTAGCTTCCAGAACACACGCACACCCCATAAAATAAACATAACTTAAAACACAATGAAATCGTCACAAGAAAAATATCAGATTTTAAATCAAATATTACTTTGAATTCAGAGGCCGCGGGTTCGAGCCTCATCGGCGTCACTGCGTTGTGGTCCTTGAGCAAGGACAGTTATCCTAGCTTAGTAGTGGTTCAACCCAGGAAGATCCGTCCCTGTTTAACTAAAAGATTGGTGTAAGACATCAAGAATCAAATCAAACAAAACAAAACTTTGAATTCAACTCACATGGATTGGTCTATCCTGTTTGTTTTATTATACATGCGTAGGATTGTCCATTCATGTTTAACATCACCCATCGCCATAGAACAGCTTGTTTTTATTTGATATATGATCCGAGAGTAAACCCAGCCAGAATCCAATCGCGGGCCACTATCGGCCCACCAGCGAAACGCCATTCGGATGGCGTTTCGCTGACAGACCGGCAGTGCCCCTATTTTACGTGCAACAGAGATTACCCCATTCTATTGTAAACGGTATACACTGCACAGAAGTTGTGTCGTCGCTTTTCAATTCCATTTTCCTGACGCCCCAATTTTTATGATATTGATATGAATTTTGTCCAAATATGTGCCTTTCAATCGGCTAAAATTAAGCGATGCTTTGAAATAATTTTTTATCACTTCACGATTTTTGGGTTCAAAAATGTATTTTTTTTAAGACAATAAGCGTTTTGAGTGTAGTTTTGTTAATAAATGTACAAGTGATTTCAAACCCATCTAGCTGACTTGAAAAGGCCAACCAGCTGAATTTTTGCTTATGACAGATGTTTTTGATCAGTTTCCGCATTTACCCTAAATAGTCCGATAAATATGCCTTATCATACAGTCTAAGCGCAAATTAGAATGCCATTTGATCAGGGTTTACACTGCCATTTCAATCACCATGGGGGAGTCAAAATTTATTCACCCAAGTTTTAGATACAATGTTGTTAGATTTTATACATTTTTTAGTAAATGCCAAAAGAATCGAATAAATAAAATCCTAGAACTCTTCAAAATAATTTTAGTATGAATATATCGACAATTTGTACAGCTTGCTAATTTAGCATTTATTTGTCTTTATTGCTTATTTCGTTTTTTGAGACATGAATAAAATAATTAGGGTGTGAAAATGAAATAACTGGAACCAATGAAACGATACTTAAGGCGTGGCATGAAGGTTACATGGTCAGTTAATCTCTCTTTAGTGGGCGGAGTTTCGGTATTGTCTGCAAATGTTACCTGTTAATCGGTGTTTATTAGAAACTACCGAAGCCCCCGTGGTGTAGTGGATAAGCGCTATGCCTTGTAAACCAGGGGTCGCAGGTTCGATTCCCGGCTTCTCCATAAAAAACCATAAAACCACATAAAACCACTTTCGGTGAGCCTTCGGGTGCTCCCGTCATATAATAAACACACAAATCATAAACCCTCCCGGCGGTACTGGTTTCTACCCAGGGAAAGCCACAAAAAGTATTTACCAAAAAGACCTGTGAGGGCAAGGTCAGTCGGCACTCTGATTTGGGCTGCTCGGGATCTTTGATGAGCTTTAAACGTAATATAACTTAGACCCAAGCTAGTCATCAGCCCCGTGTATGTCGGACTGATCAGGGTCTTCGGTGTATTAGAAAACAAATCTAAATCCTGTTTAACCAAAATTGGTTTGATTAAGATTGGAATTTTGATAAGTCAGCTCATCAGGATCCACATTCTGTTTCACATTCAAATGGGCCCTTCATCGACATAACACCGCACGGAGACCCCAGGAAGGGGGGCGCTACTCTGATTAGTTCTTCATACGTAGGCTCGGGCCCCGCATCTACCGTTCACTCAAAAAAATATCAAGAATTTCAAGCACCCCAAAAAGTATTCTTCATACCCCCCCCCCCCCCAAAAAAAAAAAATCATTCTTCTGAAAACCAAAAAAAAATACTGATATTCTAAATTTTGAGCCCCCAAAAATGGCCCATGTCTACGTATGTATGAAAATATGAGAGTACCCACCCCCCTTCCCCTGGGACGGAGACGATCATTAGATGAACATTTCCGTGTGGACAACGTATGAAGAATCCAAACAGCGTTTTCAACGTAAAGCTCATGTTCTATTAAACAAGGAGGGTCCAACAGTGAGGTCATAATATGTTTTAGTACAAAGTTTGAGGTATCCGCAAATCTTACAGTTATAAAATAGTTATAACGGGTTTGGGATTTACCCGGGGATTTACCCTTCATCACTGTCATAAACGACTTGTGGAATAGTACAATGTTATCGCGTACTTCATTGGCGATCGTAAACATAGTTTTTGCATAAAAAGGTGCACATACCTGCAATGCCGTCGTTTGAACCGCGACACGAAAAAAAAATGAAATGATATGAGTGTCCAGTGAAGACTCAAGCAAGAGAAGGTATCAGCCAACTCAATTTTTGATTACAACAGTACATACACTAGTACGTTCGTCTCTACACTAGGTACATGTGAACATACATACAGACAGACGGACGGACGGACGGAATATCAGACAAATGGACGGACGGAAGATAAAACGACGAGCACAATGATATACAATCATAAGACGCACAGACAGACGAGCAGAAGAAACGGATTGATGAACAAAAGGACGATCAAAACATCCAAACTGAGTATATGTAGAGGATAAGTGTTGGTAGTCGGACCTACCGTAAATATTAACTCTTTTCTCGTCAGTCGCATGCTTCAAAGTGAGCGGTCTGATATTTTTTTACACAACACTTATCCTCTACATATACTCAGTTTGGAGTTCGACCTCGGCATTATGCGCAAATACAGTGAGTGCATAAAGAAAGAAGATAAACAATAATTATAATAATTAGCACTGCGAGTGTGAAACAAATCAGGCTTTGCTGCAAATTTTCTATGTTGATCATCATTTTAATAGACTAATGTTATTCCCCTTCTATTTTGACACCCAGAACACAGTAAAGTTAGAATTTGTACCCTGTCCTCCTGTCATAATACAGTTTACCCCTCCCTCATCTCAGCTGATTAACGATAACCTTACCCTTCAATGCGAATATGCAATTGAACTAATTGTGAAAGTTTGGAAACCTCTGTTCCATATCAATTTTACCCGCAAAACATATTACGAATATACGATTCTCACTTTGTCCCGATTCTCACTTTGCGCACGGACAATTCCGGAATTGTACCGCGCAAAGTGAGAATTCTCACTCTGTCCGCCAATTTAGGAATTCTCACTTTGCGCAGAGCAATTCCGGAATTGTCCAGATTCTCACTCTGCGCAGAACATATATAATTAGTTATTGAATGATCGAGATGGAACTTAATCTATATATTCTTCAATTGTTTTTCTGAGTATATTTATTTGCTTGTTGATGCTTCCATTGTTTTGGGGTTTGTTTGATGCCAGTTTTGTGATATTGTTCTTTTTCATTTCTCTATTTCTGAACAGAGAGAATTGGTTTGTTTTACTTTAAATGTGTTCTTGCTTTTATGCGTGTGTCTAAATATCTGTGTTTACCAACAACAGAAGCTATGGCCAGTAGCGGATCCAGAGGGGGTTTAGTGGGTTCGTTTGAACCCCCTCGCCGCCCCCGTTTTGAAATATCAGTGAGACCAAATTATTTCATTTTCATAGGATATTTAAGAAAACTGAAAAAAAAAAATAGCAAAGCGAATCCCCATGAACCCCCTTTCCAGAAATCCTGGACCCCCCTCCCCCCGCCCCCTGATGGCAAACATGTATTTAGCCCTGTTGTCTGTTCTTAAGCGGTGATTCTGTTGTTGTTGATTCATTGTTTGTTGTTGCTCCCATTGTTTGTGAGGATTTTCTGTTTGGTCCTTGTTTTGGATTCTTGATTTATAGAGTCCAGTTGAGCTTGTTAGTCTCTATACTTTTTAGCGCACCGGTTCCGGGTATAAACTTTGTCTTTTCAGTAAATCTCAACCAGAATGTATCCTTATCAAATTTTCCGGGGTGGTTCTGGGTGTACTTTTTAGTTTGGCAATCATCTTACCGAAATCAGAAATCAAGCTTAACCCATAAAGCACCAGCAAAACTACATTTATATTTACTATTACTGCATATATTTTCTTACATTATTGATTAAATTAAGTATAGAGGCAACCAATAGGAGCAGTCTGATCTGGGTCTACATGTTTATGGGTTAACTATGTTTGGAAAGGGAAAAGAAGGGATGCCAATTTATGAATTTGTTCTTGACATTACACATGGAGGTTAATACCGCATCAGCGAAAAGCGTCTGCGCGTATGCTCGCATACACGAAGTATGGATGTAGATGAAGACTAAGACCAAACTCATACCTCTAGCTTCACTGAATACACCAGCATGGGCATTTATTCGGGCATTTACGTGTTCTGTCTGGATGTCCGGACATGACCGAATTTCACAGCTGTTATCATATATGTTCATACATTAATTGGGCCTAGTCGCGAGAAAATCTGATTTTGTTATACAAGCAAACAGCAAAGGCACAGACCAGCATGCACATCCGTAGAGTCTGGTCTTTGTTATTCACTCACTGGCAAAAATAAATTGAGCACTAATATGCATATCTAGTTTTTGAAGCCGAAGTAGGCTGGATTGAGCCTTACCCGGCTAACCCCTAAAAGCAAGTGAGTACATGTATGACTAGGAAATGTCACAATTACAGATTGCAGAAACCCACGACACCACGAGGAAGAGACACAGAACACAGACAGCCACAACACATTTCAATTCAAGTAAAACAACCAACTCTCTCTTCCTCAGCAAGACGATTGCTAAAGTAGAGGGAACACCAAGAACCACACCATAGGTTTAGATAAACGAAATTTTCGAGCGTAAAATTGTAAATATTTTTTACCCATCAGTTTGAACATATGCTTTGGGTGCTCAAAAGAACCGTCTCATTGAGACGGTTCTTTTGAGTAACCACAACATATGTTTTGGTTGAGAAATAAGAAAATTAATTTTTGGGTACACACTCTTAACTAAAGGCCTGACAACACCAAATTAAGCAAGGACCAAACGCAAAGCCCCCCTCACCGACAATTTTATCACTTTTGTCAAACTCCTTTAATAAATTCACTAATACATGGGTACTCATAATGAAGAAATATGAGCCAGGGCATGAGATTTCAGGCACCCTTTAAACTTGCATATACAGTAGTATATATAGCTATAGGAGATAGCAGAAGAAGAAAAAGTGTTTGAGAGGAATGATAGATTTAGTTAAAAACATCAATATTAATCAGAAAAAAAAACATTTATATGAATAAAAACCATATCTCATCAGACTTTATAAGTCTATGACTCTCTTAACTCTTTAAGAAATCTTATTGTGGCTACCATATAGTCCACTTTCACTATCGTTGACATTTTTCTGAGAAGAAAAAGTGCATGCGTCAGTCTGTATCCAAAGCCTCTGCATTAATTTTCAGTGAATTTTGTCTTCCGAAATGAGTTTGTATGGACAGTCTGGTATTTTTTCACCATCGCATAAGCGATGGTGATATACGTTAGTAAACTTCCATGGGCGCGTGTTTGATTCGGGCCTGTTCCATTAGCAAGTTGCGGAAATACTACCCACGAGTGGATCTGGATCGAGTGTTAACTCCCCAGCAGCAGTGTCTTTTACTGTTCTTTCTCCAACGCCACGTCGATCAAGCTACTTCCAAAATTCCACCATTGCGTGAGCGATGTTGATATACTTTGGATACCGGATTGCTTCTAAAAGCGAAAAGGCCAATTAGAGACCTTAAAACTGAGCTGGATACGGCTTGCATCTGAAAACCAAACGGCCAATTAGAGACCTTACCACTTAGCTAGAATCCAGATCAAACATGGAGCCTTCAGATATTCTAGGCCAAGTGTGACGAAATAACTAGATGTAGATGGGTCATTTTCAATATGCCCCCTATGGCATTATGTGCATTGACTTCGATTGAGGAATACGGTTGTATAACCTATACATACTGCTGGGGAGGGGGTTAACTCTACCACTATTTAGTGTGTTCATGAGCAGAGTCTTACTGGAATATGCATATTTCCTGTGTTTTATTTGCTTACAATGGATCGCCGACTTACAAATCGTTAACTAAAGCAAAACTTACTCAGAGCTTGAAACACATGAGACACTGAAAAGAGTGGCTTCAGCAATGCAATATTAAAACACTATAAAAGTTCTTCTTTAATAACTGTAAAATGCCATGCGATGGTTCTAAGCCTTTTTAAAAGCTAACCTTGTCATATTTGAGCTGGTACTCTTATATGCAAATTTCTGGCCATTTCAGATTAGTTGAATAGAGAAAGTGAAAGTGATAACATACAGCTTGCAGCCGAAAAATTGCAGCCTAGTAAAAATGATTTGTTTTCTATGCTAAGTTCCTTTTAGTCATAAAGCATAGAAATACTTAAACAAAAACTACAAACTAAGAAAAAAGACAGTAACGTTTCAGTATTTTATCTGTTTTTTAGACCAATCATGGAACACTTTATATAGCCCTTCAACCCATGTTTTGGGGCGTTTTTTTATTACTTCAACATGTCTATTGTCTCCTGACACAGCAATCAATGGTCAATTTCCTTTCGAACATTGGTCAAACACTGTTAAAATTGTCAATTCCCTTTGGAAACAAGGTCTTGTCTGGGATGTTAGTACGTCGACAAATATCGCCGTCTGCGCCATCTAAAAACGGTAATGTTAGATGATGTACCAATTTTGAAATTAAGATGTAAGTCAAGTTTGCAAAAAACAACAGTCAGCTAGAATACGATATGCGCCATCGCATTGCGTATATAAACTAATAATAAAAGACCAGATAAGACCGTGTAGAAAGACTTGATGTTCAAGTTCTGTAAAATAATTCCATACGATTGGCATAAAATAAACATGATACTATTAAATTAAAACAAGCGGTGTTGGTTTGGTACTTCAATGGTTAACCCAATTGTAAATAATATGGAGCCATATCAAGCGTTTGTTTTCATGATGTGCATTTGAATAGGTACATATAAGTAGCAATAAGCAGACGACATTTTCTGGGCAAAAATAATTAGCAGGATAAGGGCTTGCTTGCATCGAATAGCCTGGTTTATACCACTCTTACCAAGATTAGTACGAAATATTAGGCCACTGGCTAGACATGGTTTACCTCCCCCAGGGGGAATTTTGTAGACCATATTTTTCTTGAAGCTCATCTTGCAAGGATTTTGCAACATGTTAGCCCTCTGACAATGGCAGCGTAAAGCTGTAACAGCCTGTAACATACGTTACCCTACAAAATATTTGATAATTAATATTCTTTTTAAGAATTCAGAAAAGTGCAACAGATAAGGCAAGATTTCCAAATTGGCTATATTTTCTAAGTAAGCTATTACTTGGCCACAGATAAAGGCCGATGAAAACAAATATAGTCATCCCTAATGTAGTGTATGTTACATTTTTTCATTGAACCCCCTTTTAAATGACAAATGAATCTAATATAGTTTGTCTTAAACTTTTATTGAAACCAGTTTATGTTCATTAATTTTGTACTTTATTAAAGGATTTTTTATTTACCTTTACAAAACTGCAAGCATTATGTTTCTATCGTATATACTTTTTGAGTTATCAGGTGTTGAACATGGTAGCCCCATATCACACAAAAATGCAAAATGAAATTCTCCAGGCCTTGCACTGGCTATAGACCCCCTCCCCCAGGGGGAATTTTGTACACTATAATTTCCTAATACTATATTATATAAGACACAAAATGAAATATGTGAGCCCTCTAGGAGTGGCAGCGTTAGCGTGTAACATCGTGTTATGTACGTTATCCGCAAAATAACATTAAATTTACCCTGATAATGTCTCCAACATAACATATTAACGCTTTTTTGAAGTCTGGCTTAGGTTTAAGAACGTCATATAACACAGTTACATATTTTAGCAGTCATTTGATAAATGCCTTGTGTTTTTGCCATTGTATATGTTACTTAGTGTTTCATATGTTATTTCCAAGTATCAGTATGGTAGTTATTGACTATACATGTATTACATCCATCAGTGAATATAGCAAATCTATAAGGCTGCTAATCAAATAAAGTGAAGTTACTTATTATGGTGTCTTGCACTATTTATACAGCCCAGGTTACATACGTTACCCTCTGAATACCATTAAATGTTCAAGATTAGGTCTCAATCACGACCTGCTTGTACTTAGTTGCAAGCTGGCACATGTCTATGTAGTTCTTTTTACTCTTGCTCATTTGCTGAGGAAGTAACTCAAAACATTAACTATAATAAACCCTCTTTTCATTTATAGAGACATCAAATATAGTTAACATAATACCCATGGAAAGTATGTAACATACAGTGAAATATGTGAGTAACAACTTATAATATCAAAGAAACCCCGTCAGATAGAAGTTAAAGAGCTATTTCTTGCCAAACTAGCAACTCTTCGTATATTATCCAAGGGCTTAAAGAATTTTCAAATACAGCTTATTAATCCTCTATCAGATTCATCTTGCAAGAATGCTTCATTATGCTAGCACTCTGGTAATGGAACAATTACCTTGTATCAGCCAATAACATATATATTCATCAACATCTTTGATAAATTAAGTAAATGATATGACTTCTGAAAAGTGCAAACCATAAGGTAAGATTTCCAAATTGGCTATATCATCTAAGTAAGATATTTTTGCATCACAGATATGGACCTTTGAAAACAAATATGCACCCCATTTGTTACGTATGTTACATTATTTTCATTCCTATAAAAATGATTTATGAATCTAATATAGTTTGATTTTTTAATGTGAATGGGCTTACTAAGTCGTTTTGTATTAAAAAATGTTTATGTACCTTTTGGAAACTGCAAATAGTAAAGTTTCTATCTTTTATAATGTTTGGGTTGTTAGATTTTGAACATGGTAACCCAATATCACACATCATGTAAAATATAATTCTGTGGCTCTTTTCTTGGGGAACATTCAAGTTTTCTTTCACCCAGAGGTACTCGATTTCCTTCCAATTTATTTCCACACAATTCGTTCATTCTGGAAAGCTTTACTTGTTTTCATGGGAAAGAATTGATAGTTCAATCTTTGTATGTGCATCTCAAGGACAGAAAGCAAGGCGGAAGTAAGCTCATGTTCAGGCCATTTGAAATAGTCAGTATATGTGTATGGCTTTGGTACTTTTCTCAGAAGCATATTGTACTGCAGCTTATTCACTTTTTATAAAAAGCACAGGGCTTCATGTAACTGATGAGTGCGTAGAGCAATCCTATATCCGTTTTCCTACCCTGCTTAGAATGTAGATGAACTAGTGGGGAGGGGTTCTCTATCAGTTTGATAGGAACAATGTTTCCGTGGTACTGAGATATTTGCACATTGGTAGTGTAACAATCTGTTAAACAGTGTATGACTGTAGATCTCTTCCCCCTTATTCTGGCCAATGTTGTTGACATTCAGAAGGAGCACATTTTGTTGCATACAGTACACCAGTGTTGAACAAAATGCCCAAGTTATCCTCTGCGAGAATGTTTGTAAGACATTATAGACTGGTGCTTTTACATTGTATATATGTATCAGTGACAAAACCAACATACCATGCCTTTAGTGACTGGTTGAATACTGGTTCCATCTGATCCTTGAAGGTGACAGGAGAAGCTATCAGGCTATGTAGTTACAGCATTACCATCAAAGTTATGCGCAGCACTACATATCCAATCTAATTTTATAGTTTCAATGTGTTATTGCAAGACGTGTGGAAGTTTGGACCTGTCAGTTTTGGTGGGAATTCTATCAGGAGTTGACAGTGACCATGGTACAGGTCCCAGAAGGAACAGCAGTGTCAACCCAAGGTCAACATTATGTCCAACAGCTAGAAGGTCATGCTGACCAAAGAATCATCTGGCTGATTGGACATTTTCTTCTTGACCTCGCAAGCCTCAAAAGTTTTTTTAGCTTGTAGCATTTTATGGGGTTGCGAAAGACAGATTTTCCACTAAAAGTGAGTCAATGAAGTCTGCAACAGCATTCCTGCCAATGCCATCAGCCTCAACAAAAATCCTTAGTTATCCAAGGCTTAGCAGGAACACCGAAAGACAAAAAGTACAGTTCATTGTCTTCAAAACTAGAACTAAAATGATTGGTGAAGCCTGAAACTGCCTCTGGTACTCGTTCTACTTTGCATCTAAGCAGATTGGATATTTCATTTCAGTGCATTGAAGAGTTGTTTCAACATATTGAGCTTTGATGTGATGAGTAATACACCATTCCATTTGTAGTATGAAGCGTAGTTCTAGCTGCTGAAGCCTATAATATCTCCTTTGACTTGGCATGGGGTTTATTGTTTGACTGATAGTTATGTCAAAAGCATTTCTTTAGCAAAGAACCAATGATTGTGACACACTAAACCCATTTTGTTTCAGAAGCTGCGATGTGTATCAGACAAACTTATGAGTGTAATCAGTTACACAGGTAAATAGTGTGCGTAGTTGGTGTGATCGTGTGCAATGAACATTGGGAACAAGGCAAACAGATACAGCTGACATGCAATTCAAAGTTGCTTTCCTTATAGCCCCAATTAGTGTCAATACAATCTGAATTATATCCATATACCTTGCCCAGAACTGAACTGTTTCACAGTGAGTGTCTTTCAGAACTTCCCATTAGAATGCATGGTAAACATAATGTATCAACTGTTTATGTGAGCAAACAGCAAAGGTTGATGGATCACACTATTGTAATAGTTTAAATCACCATAAATTAATAAGGAACTTCAATTTATTTCAGCCTTATAAATTTTCTAAATTCACTGACAGACTTAATACATGTATAGTCAACAACTACTATACAGATACTCAGAATAACTTGTGTATCATTTTGGTAACACATATAACAGTTACAGCTTAAGGCATTTATTAAAGAATGCTAAAAATAGGTAACTTTGTTAAAAGAAGTACATTAACCTGTACCAGCATCTAGACGATCACTTGCATTTTCTCAAAGCAGGCAATAATCAAGGTTTATGAATGAAATTCGCCCCAACCGGTTAGATACGGTAAGAGAACATGTTATTTCAGGAATGAACATGAAAAAATGATATAAGATTGCCCTTGTACTATGTGATAAACATTTTGCTTGTCAAAAATATGTAGTTTTCTTGAAAACAGATTTTAAGACTGGTCAGTTTGAACTTTCGATTAGTGTAAACAAGGCTTGTTAGAGACATTAGATTGAAAGTTTAATGCTACTATGAGTGTAACATACGTAGCATGGGCCGGAAAGCTAGTGTAAGTGACCATAATAAGGATCTTTAAATCATTTAAGTAGCAGCCTTACAGACTGCTATATTCTGTGACAGATGTAATACACGTATAGTCAATAACTAACATATTGATACTCGGAAATAACGCAGGAAACACTAAGTAACGTATAAAACGGTAATAACTCAAGAAATTTATAAAATTAATACCAAAAATATGTAACTGTGTTATAAGAAGTTCATAAACCTGTGTAAGCATGCAAATATGTACGAGCATGTCATGGTTGAGACATTATCAGCGACGTTTAATGCTATTTCGGGGGGGTAACGTATATTACATGATGTTACACGTTAGCGCTGCCACTCTCAGAGGGCTAACATCATTTATTATGTGTCTCATATAATGTAGTTTCAGAAAATCATAGTGTACAAAATTCCCCCTGGGGGGAGGAGGGGTCCTATAGCCAGCTCAAGGCCTATATCCGATGTGCAAGGTCTTCACTAATGTAGGTGGTATAAAATAGTCATACAATGTTGTTCCACGTACAGGCGGACAACATATGGTATAACTATTACAAAGTAGTTGCTATGAACACAAGAAAACGGTGTCAACTAAGTAATTTAAGGTTAAAGAGGTAAAATGTCCTGATGTTTTTTTTTATTCGTGAAACTGAGCTACAGTCATGCACCAAAAGTAATTCCACAACATGAATTTTCCCATAGACTATAATATTTATGTTTACATAAATGCCAGGTTATAATAGCATTGACAATTATTGGTTTGGCTGAAAGATATAATCCGGTTTTGAACCCTGAAGGAGCAAAGACAAGATCAGTTTGTAAGTTTTGTCTAGAATACGAAATACCTGCTTTCAATGCTATCGAATTGCAATAATGATTACTATTTACATTTTACGTGCCACACTATAAAACTATAGACTAGTTTTACTTTTGATCATTCAGAGGTTCATCCGCACAATAATGCTATGGACTGAAGCAAAAGCTTTCTCTTCAAAGTTTCCGATCACATGATTTTTTGACATTTCATTCTCCTTCAACTCTGTCATGAAACCAACAGAAATTGAAAGTCCCTTTTCTCATGCAGTATATATCAAATATATTTATAAAATTGATATATCTGTCAACAGCTATTAAAGGTCCTTGAACTATCATTGACCTATAGTGCTTAAATGGCCATCCTTGTACTCTACAGACTAATATGCTTACGGCTAATCAAAAACATATAGTTATTGTTCAAAATAAGCAATGTAACCGACAGATGACGGTCAGAACTATCGTTTTTATTAAAATAATAATTATGTCAATATAGACTTATTATATATATGATAATGAAATCGACACAAAATAATGACAATTGATCCAAGCTTAGCTAACACGTGGCTTCATAAAACGTGATCAACTTTATAACATCTATATTGATTTGAATTTAGGGCATTTAGGTCACTGAACAAGTCGTATCAACGAAATTTTACGAACTATGAAACCTGTGCAGTTTTGCACATGTTTCATTAGCTGCAATTTTCCTACACCTGTACCAACAAAATATGACTGGTGCAAATAGTTTAAGAGTGTCCTCTTAAAACATTGTCGTCTCATTTTAAACAAGAATTGTATTGTTTTATGTTTGTTTGCTTTTGGTGGTGCTGTACGTCCCAGTCAACGTTTTTTCTGCCATTTTGGGACGTTTTCTTGTCTAACTGGGTAAAACCAGTACTAAGCGGAGGAAAAAGATTCTTGCTCAAGGACACAATGTTCACTGTGCCTCCGGCGAGTCTCCAACTATAGCGACCCATCGATCACAAGTCTAACACTCTACCAATTTAGCCACTGCGCTCCCCAGCACTTGAAAATTTACACACAAAACTGATACCAGCAATTAGTCATTTTGTAATATATTGTATTTTATTGTAGACAATCACAATTTGGGCGGGAAACGCGATCCGCGGTTTGAATCCCTTCAACAAAATAAAAGACGAAGAGGACAGGTCTGCGCGTTTTCATTAGTCCTTATTTGTAAGTACAGTAGTAATGGATGTCACTCTGGGTACCGGGATTTTTAAGCCTTTTGGGGCTTAAAAATCCTGGTACTCAGAGTTTGACAGACAAGAAGTGTTTGTGAAACACATATGCCCCCCTCCCCCCCAGAACATATGCGATTTTAGTAGAGTTATACTAAACTATTTTTTATTATTTTTTAAAAGTAAGTTGTATACATTTTGACATTCCTGTAAAGATCTTACGAGAAGGTACACAGATGTGAAATATTAAGGCCCTTGGTCCAGCTAGTAGTTCAAAAGTTATGGTCATTTTTTATCCATTTTGTAAAGAACTCAAATGTCAAGGTCAATGCCATATAATTTGGTATGTTTGAAATGGTCTTCTCACAAAGTACGTGCATATGAAATATCTAGGCTTCAGGTCCAGCAGTTAAAAGGTTACAGCTAACCATAAAGTTTGTTAACATTGTCTATTTATTTTCAAACGTATGTCAGAGGTCAATGTCAATGTCATAGTCATATATTCAGTTTATTTGAAAAGGTATTCCCACGAGATATTTCCATGTGAAATATCAAAGCCCCAGGTTCAGGATTTCAAAAGTTATAATTAATGTTAAAGTGTGTTGTTATTGTTTATTTATTATCAAAAGAAGGTCAAAGGTCAAGGTCGGTTGGTATATTTGAAAAGCTCTTCCATATGAATTATAAGGCTCTGTAATCAGTAGCACCAAATTTATTGACAACGTTAAAGTTTGTTGTACGCACACGTGTACGCACGCACGCACACGGACCAATTCAGAGGACTGTGAATGTGGTGGGTTAATTATAAATGGTTATTGACTTTGAAAATCGAGTGTTCGAAATCTGAGATGTCTGATCAAGAAGTTGTTTTCTGTCTACAAACGTGATTTTCTTCTCATACATATTATTTTGTTATGCACTTTAATTCTCTGCCTACTAGTGTCGTCTGCTAGTAAACTTCGCAAACAGTTTGGATCCAGATCAGGCCCGACAAAATGTCGGACCTGATCTGGATCCAAACCGTTTGACACTCTGACAGTGATCCTGAAAGATTTTTTTAAAGTTAATTTTGAAAAGAAAGTCAGCAGACAACAACAAAAACATGAAAAATACACCTAGCATGCAGAGAGTTAAATGAAATGCACTTGGATAAAAAGAATGAAAGAGGATACTCTTACTGCATAATACGATACAATTATTATGACATGAAGATATGACATGAGCATATTTTTGTCTACAGACTACAGTTACTGACTATATTATTGTAACAACAAACATTTTAGCCCTTAACCTGCTGTTCGCGACAGTTGTCATCTGCCCTCATCTGCTTCTGTACTTTGGTGGCATATATTGCAAACAATATTAACCCTGATCAGACTGCTCATAGGAGCAGTCTGATCAGGGTTCATAATGTTTGCCTCTATGATAAAATTAGTCTGGAGTGCATTTATATTTGAATAAATGCAGCAGGCGTTATAACCAGACAAATTTTCTGGACAAAATAGTAGCAGGATAAAGGTTAGGTAAAGTTTTTAGCATTTGTCAAGTGAAATGATTGTTTGTGGCTATTTTATACCATCTACAGTCTTTTGAAATATTTTCTCAAATATGAGTGATGCCCTGAAAGCTGCAAAATTCAATTTTACGGGCATATCACCAGCTATTAAAATCGTTTAAATGGCCAAATGCAGTTTCTACATTGTACACCATGTAATTTATGACAAAATCTTAGAAGTGTTATATAGCAAACTACTTTTGGTTTGTGATTCTACACTGAAAAAAGAAAATGATAGCTTTACACCAAAGTTGGTGGCAGCTGAACTGCCACTGGTCTCAGTATAATGTAAAATTGCTTTAAAAGCTATAGTATGTTTGATTGATTTGACTCGGAAAATAACTACAACAATAACAGGTAGAAGTGTTTAATATTCATCAGCGGAGAAAGTTTGGCTGCAAGTTGTTTCAGTAGGAAAGTAAGTGTGAGTTTACACCAAAAAGGGGTGGCAGCCCAGCTGTCACCCCTTTTGGTGTTAACTTACACTTAGTTTACAGTGTATCGTGAACCCTCTTAAAGAAACTCCATAACATCAGAGCTACAATTTGCATTACTTTCAATATTATCTTACCGCGATGTCATTAGTAGTCATAGAACTGAGGTCTTTCTCCAACAAAAAAAAATTGTATAACGGACGAGAAAATATTCCTCCGATGGCATTATTCTCAGAGGCCATGGCCAGATAATTAGGTTTTCTTAAGTGTGTTATAAGTGTTTTTTCTTGTAAGCGATCTTGGTCATATTAGTTCCTCTCAATCGCGCGTCTGTCTAATTAGTTTCTCCCAATCTAGGCTGTTGCTACTGTATATGTGTTTTTGTGTGTCGTGAATTCCCTGTTCTTTCATCAGATTATAACTGGTATTGACATCTGCGCGACCCTTGGGTCTGCACTATAACCACTGTGTAAGTCCATCCTTCCGTCCTTCCGTCCGTCCGTTAGCAGTTAGTGAAAATGCTCATAATTCTTGAACCACATGGCACATTTTGATCACTTGTTACATACAAATGCATGTCAACATCATCTAACCACTGGCATGTGTAACAGCCTTTGTTGGTGGATGAGGGTTTGCTGAGCATCATTTCAGCCGGTGCTGGACAGTTATATCAGTTAAAATGCTCATAACTCTTGAATCGCATGGTATATTTTGATCAAATTTTGCATATTTATTTATTTTAACATTGTCCAGTGACTCGTATGCAAAAATATATTTTTGTCGAGCATTATTTTGGCTGTCCGTCTGTTCATTAGCAGTTAGTGAAAAATGCTTATAATTCTTGAACCACGTGGCATATTTTGATCACAATTTGCATACACATACATGTAAACATTATCTAACCACCGGCATGTGTAACAACCTTTTTGGATGGACGAGGGTTTGCTAAGCATCATTTTAGCAGGTTGTTGTCAGTTAGTGAAAATGCTAATAACTCTTGAACGGCATGGTATATTTGGATCAAATTTGATATTTTTTCAGTTCCATGTAAACGTTTCCTGTTTACAGTCACGAAAAAGGGTCAACAAGTGCAAAAGTCACGAAAACATATGGCATTGTAAATAATTGATGATATTGTTGATTTGTTTACCTTAATACATGTCGTAATTAAAAACTGGCCATTCAACATAACATTTTATCCAATTGGCTTGTAAACAATCGGCAGTGTAGGTTATAGTTCACTTTAACACTGCACTGGAAATAAAAATACTGAAACTTAGTTGTGAAAAATCAACAAATTTTAATCTGGAATGTAGCAACTTTTCCAAAAAAAAATAACACTGATTTTGTGCAAATGAGTCAATAAATATCATAGAAGGAAAATATGATTGATTTTTTGACTGATTGATTGATTGGTTCATTGATCGATTTTGCTTTGCTATTAAATTATTCTGACCAGTTATATTGTTTTTTTTCTGTATTGGTCTTTTTCATAATCTAAATTGTTAATCAACAATTATTATTAAATTAAATGATCTACAACCCAGTAATTGAATTCACCACCTTCAATTTATGTTGGTTATCTTAATGAAGCAAACATTCTGCTAGAGCTTTGTATAACTGTAAATACAATGTTAACATTAATATCAAACTTAGGCAGTGCACAGCATATTCTAGCAGGAAAAGTCCCAGCATTCAAACTTGTAGACAAAGCATGAAATGTCACGTCCAGTTCAAATGATGGAGTGATAAGAATACTAAACTATCCTGATATTCTGTTACAAGACATTGCAAGATGGAAGATCTACATCTTCTACAGTCCAGTTATTGGGATGATTTCCTCACCCTAGTTATGCTCCTATTGAAACAGGCTTTGGCTCTGTTGCTAAACTGCACGAATGTCTCGCTGATGTTGCTACAAACTGGTTATATTTAAAAATGTTGCATGACTCTTTAAATGAAAAAACAATGAACCACAAATGACTTTAATCAGCGATTACATAATTGCTTGTTTGTTTAAAAATTACAAGAACATGTGGAATAAAAGGGCTGGCGCTAAAGGGAAACACCTAAGCAAGGTGGTTTCTTCAAAGACCTGCTGCAGCCAAGTACTCTTTGACATTTTATGGTAATGTGCTTAGATGCCAGAAATAGACACACAAAAATAGTAAGCATTTATCATTCAGACACACGTGAAATGTGGAAGAGGTTTGATAATGATGTGAAAAGAACGACTCATGTGTTTGAAGGAATATTCAAAGATCTCTTCGACAATGACATTCCATCTGATCATCCCTTGAACTTCGCGTCTGGTATAGTGAAAACATCTGCAATTAAAAGCCTTAGACAAAGGCAGTCAAGTAACAATAAACTTCACGAAGAAGCATTCGATACCATCTGAAAACAACATGCCACTTAAAGGCTACTACGACCCACTTCCCAAGTCTGACATTAAGTAATGACAGAAATGCAAAAGACAGTCCGCATCAAATTCAACAGTGTAACAATCAATGGAGAAGTAATGTATTTAAGGCTTTTTGCAATGAACTCTTTTTGAACAATCCCCTTTTCCTGTTAGTATGTTCAAGAATGACTGACCAATGATTGCATGTACATTTTTCAACTACATGCACAAGCTAGAAAGTGAACAGGATAACAAAATTGTTTCAGTACAGTCTGCATCATTTTTTACTGAAATTTAAAGTACAAAGAGAACAGCCTCAAACTTCTAACAAGTAGAAATCGGCGATACAAATGCATCCCATAAAATTAACATCCAAGTTGAAATCACTATACCAAAAGAATGAAGAATGTAAGCAAGGGAAGAAAAAGCAAATTGCAGCATATTACATGTATATATACGTGATATAGAAAATGCTGATGAAGTACTGAATGGAAGGAAATCTCATACCTCAGTGGCGGCCTGAAAAATATGGCCTTTGCCATTACAAAGCACAACACAGAATATCTACCCCTGCAATCAAACTGGGAAGAACCAGACACACAAAATTAATTATCCCCAAGCAGCGATTGCATAAAAAATGGTGCCAGTAAGATCATTGTAAACAGTCCATATGGTGACACAGTGTTTGTTTATTGACTTGGGTGCTTCCATTTGGCGATATATTACATAAGTAAGGAAGCCTCTATGCGAGCTTGGGGTTTTTAAAACAGCAGTATCTAGGTTGAAGATTCGGTCAGCAAAATTTATTTAAGTCCCCCAATGGCTTTGTCTATATATATGGCAGTAGTTTTGATTTTGTTTATTCATTGTTTGTTGTTGTTCCCATTGTTTATGGGGTTATGGTGTGTCGTTAGTGTTCTTTGGATCTTCCTGGTCATGCCATGAGTTTGTCTGTCGGATGTGGTTGTGGCATTTCCTGGTCATACTCACTTACCTTTTGGTTTTCCTGTTGCATCACAGGCCAAATATTTTTGCGAGTTAGATATTCGTTTTTACGATGAACAGGAACACATGTCGTTTTGAAACGTTTTATTCCTGTCCATGAGCTCTTTCACAAGACCACAGAACAACAGAATACATTGATGTACTTCTATCGTTTGACTGGTTGTGACACTTGCAATGCCTTTTATGGAACAGGAAAGAAGTTGGCACATAAAGTGATATACAGAATGCCAAAATCTTTCAGCAACTATGTGAGCAACTTGCCTGCACTAAATTTATAGAGTTACTGTGTATTACTTGACTTTTCGCTTTCTGTAAAGGCGGCAACTTTAATATTCATATCTGGGTGTGACTCGGCTATTTCATCTGCTAAGGAAGGGAAATCAGGTTTTATTTAAAGTTTGGTAAAGAGTAAATAAGCTTTTTGATCCGCACAAACGTGCATGCATTTCATGAAAATCCTAACCGCATACACCCTGAACTCACATTGATTAACCCTTAAAGCGCATAGTCACAAAATGTATGTTTTTTCGTCCACTAAACTATTTGAAGCCTCATAGATAAACAGTGTGAACCCAGATCAGACTGCTCCTGTAGGAGCAGTCTGATCTGGGTCCACAATGTTTGCCTCCCTGCTAATGTTAAAAAGCCATTTCCAGATGCAGTTATTTTGCTGGCGTTTTAAGGACTAAATAATGACGGAGGTGGTGGCACAAGATGATACAGTTACTTTTGAATAAAACCACGCATTCTTTTCAGCTTTTACCTATGCCTAAGGTTGACTAGTCCTAATTACGCATTCATGAGGCGCCGCCTTTACAGTAAGTGAAAAGTCAAAGAATAGTAAAAAGCAATGAAATTAACTTAATGAAATCAGATGTGAGGAAGCGAAGAAGAAAGAACCACCAAAACGCTACCACCGAACAGATAACAGCTTAACACTGCATGTTAAATAGAGGATCTTACATGAGTGCTCATGTTTTATTGAATTTATTAAACGAGTTGGGGAACAAGAGATAAAATGCGAGGCTTGCCGAGCATTTTATCTCTTTTTCGCAACGAGTTTAATAAATTCAATAATACAGGAGCACGAATGTTAGATTCTATTTATCATATGACATTAAGATTACTTTGAAATCTCATTTTGGCGTAAAAACGTTATAATTGCGTCATTATGTACGCAACGTTGTTATGGACGTAACAACGTTTCCCGTAAATCGATAAACCACTAGTGGTTTACAGATTTTATTGCATGGCGTTATTTCACTCCCAGACGCGACGTCATATGATAAGAGCTGTTGTTATCATCTTGAAGACTTGTGGATTGTCTTGCAACTGCAGAGTTTGGAAATGAATCCTTTGTGTAGGCACATGGCAGAATGGCATTGAGACCGCTAATTATTAGCCAGTCTACTACACCACACAATTTGTTGAATGATCTTTTATGTAAATTTTCCATTGTGAGTATGCTCTTCTTTCTATAATGAATAGCTTTGTACATCCTTGTGTGTGTGTGCAATGTAGCAGTGCAACGGAAAAAAGTCTGAATATTTCTTCTATTTTGTATTGTGCAGATGTGGCCGCGGGTTCGAGCCTCACCGGCGTCACTGCGTTGTGTCCTTGAGCAAGACACATTAATCCTAGCTTAGTACTGGTTCACCCAGGAAGACCCATCCCGATGTAACTGAAAGATTGTTGACTGGGACGTAAAGAATCAAATCAAACAAACAAACAAATCTTGTGAAGATGTTGTCAAATTGGATGCTGAATCTGAGAGATCAGTGGGTGTGTTACACCATGACACATACACTTTGGCTCGTTTTATTAGAACTAGTCATTAATAACTGAGTATGTCACTGTGAATTGTTGACAAACGTCTGACATTCATAAAGTATAATATACATGCATGCCATATGTTTTCGTGGATAATGGACTTGATGAACTTTCATGGTCAATGAAATATGATATCTCTTAACAAAAAATAAATAGTTTAATACTTGCTTGACACATGTTGACATACTTTATGCAAAAGTTGGAACGTTTCCGTCAATGTCCTTGACAAGAATTCTTCCCACATAATACATTTATAAGATCTGATAAAGATTTTGCTAAATGAATGAACCGTAAATGCATCATCTATTCATTTTGGATGATTTTATTTTAGTAGGAGCTACCCAAATGCCATGTGATAACATTTTAACTTGCTTTCAATACATGAAAATATTTTATCATCCTAATTTGTCATTTAGCGTTCATATCATACAAACTTGAACCATAGTTTAGATCACTGGTTTAAATTGATTTTTATCAGCAAAATTATTTAATTTTATGGGCTCCCTTCTTTAAAAGGCTGTAAACTGTTTTGACCCTACATATGGAAAATATCATTTGACTAAAAGAAGTCTACAAAATCATGAGTTTTCGTGACAAAATGTACTTAATAACCTTTCGCCATCAGTGTATTTGGATTTATTTGCACCTCATATAATACAGAAAATATTTTATCATGATCCTAATTTGTCATTTAGCGTTCATATTATACATGTACAAACTTGAACCATAGTTTTGATCACTGGTTTAGTTTAAATGGATTTTTATCAGTCAAGTTATTCAATTTTATGGGTACCCCTCTTTAAAAGGCTGTAAACTGTTTTGACCCTACATATGGAAGAGGCATCATACACCTTTTTCTTACCAGATGTCAGTTGTTAACATTTTAACTTGTATTCAATACATTTATACCAAAAGAGATCATTTGCCAGAAATATTCTACAAAATCATGGGTTTTCGTGACTAATGTACTTAATGACCTTTTGTCATCGGTGTGTTTGGACTTATCTGAACCTTACATGATTAATAACATTTTAACACTCTCATGTATCATTTAGTGTTCGTATTATGCCAGCTTCAGCAATGCTTTTGATCATTGGTTTAAATTTTATTTTTATCAGTAAAGTACCCCTTTTTGGTGGGCCATAAATTTTTTCGCCCCAATAAATGGCAGTGACACAATGCACTGTTTGATTTCCAGATGTCATTGATAGTATTTAAACTTGTTTCAATACATTTATACCTAAGGAGGATTATTTGTCAAAAAGAATTCTAGAAAAGCATGGGTTTTCGTGACTAATGTACCTAACGACCTTTCACCGTCAGTGTATTTGGACTTGTATGCATCTCATATATGATGCAAAGTATTTCTAGCATCCTTCTGTAGCATTTAGTGTTCAAATTATATCAACTTAAGCAATGTTTTCGATCTCTGGTTTAAATAATGTTGTATCAGTAAAGTTATTTATTTGTATGTGTGCCCTTTTTTAATGACACGTAATATTTTATGCCCTGACAAACCGGGGTGGCATCACATATTTTTTTATTCAGGACACTCTTAGCTTTAATTTGATGTATGTTGCTGCTTGTTACCCTGTGGGGACCACCATCTCGAAAACTAGCTCAATTTTTACTGCTTTGCTGCAGCACTATAGTGAAAACACCAGTATCTGATTATCGTAGGCACATAGTCATGTAATTTAATTGTTTTTGTATGTGCAAATTTGATGCAATGTTTTCCTCTGCTCTTTTTCATCCATAACTCTAAGCATAATTTGGGGTGCTCAAAAGAGCAGGCTTAATGTCGTTCATTTGAGTACCCGCAACATATGTTGGTTGAGAATAAAGAAGCACATTTTAAATAATCTCTCTTATCTAGAGGTCTGAGCTATCGATGGCTGGTATCTTTCTACTTACAAACGGAATCACTCGAACCAACGCGACAACACTCTTTTCTCTTAGTATTTTGCAAGCTTCTGCTAGATTGGCTCCAGTCCTTAAAACATTTTTTCATCAATGTGTTATATCATATACTTGCAGCCAGTCTAACTCGGATGGCTCTGTTAGAGCCATCCGAGTTAGACTGGCTACAAGTATATGATATGTCATATTGATGAAAACTTGTTTTAAGGACTGGAGCCAGTCTAACTTCTGCAAGCTCGCTTATTTTTCTGTATGCTTGCACGCCTGCCATTCTTTCTCCAATCAGTGTCTATTTCAACGAGTGTGTTGTTCCATCTAACGTCTTACCAAACTACTTTAAGTCAACAATTGGAATTAATGGCTGTCTCAGGAGGGAAATAAGCAAGATAAACTACTTCAGCTTTTCGGTAAACAAACCTAATCGCACAACAAAACGGAAACACAGTTTTCAATAACAAATGGAAATTGGAGGTTCCGGTCTGATCCAAGTTCCTGTGCGTCGTCCAGGCTATTTGCAAACAAATTGCAACCTTGCAGATTACAAGAAATCAATGCTTATGGTGTCTCTAGGGTTAAAATTAAGATATTGTTTGACACTAACGCCTTGGAATTAAGCAGCTGTAGACGGTTTACGCCACTCAGAATGAAACTTATTGTCTAAGTCGTGCCATTAATGTCCATATACTTAGTATATTAACGCGGCGCAGACAACTTGATTTTAAAGCACTTTTTATGTATGTACTCTTCGGATAAAAGGGGTTGATACTTGCATCTTATTCCAGACCACAGTTGGCGGACTTGTAAAAAAAAATTCTTCTTTCGCTGCATCGTTTTTAAATGCATATACATACATTATAAGTGGCGTACAATAAAACCTGTCTAAATGGGAGCAAAGATTGGTTTTCAAGACCGATTATCGCTTCACGCACGTCAAAAGTATCACAGAATGCTTCAATACTTTCGACCTGCATTAAGCTACCATCTGTCTTTAAGACCTTTGTTTTCCTTTTTTGAGGGGCCGCTTAAGACAGGTTTAACTGTATAAACAAACGAATATGTCTAGGAAATTTCAGGACCATATACCCAGCAAAACTATTCTCCGATTACAATGTTCATGTATATGTCTAATAACAACAATTCGGTGAAATCCATATTGAAGTCGGTGAACATTCAAAAGAACTATGGAAATTTGAAGGGGCTCTGGGTCAATACTTAAAAGTTTCAAAAATCCAATGCTTAAGTGGAATTGGGAAAATCTAATGACATTAGGGTAAAGTCAGGTAACTTCGGACATCAGGTAAATTGGGACAGGGACCTTTTTTTAATTTCATATTTTAGTTTTTGAAAAAAAAATAACTAAGCAAACAGTGAAATTCCTGATGAGACGGCTCATAAGGAGTCTCATCTGGATTTCCACTGTTTGCAAATGTATGTCCGAATTTACCTGATGCCCGAAGTTACCTGACTTTACCCTATGCTTGTGATTTATCTCTGAACACTTCATTTGCAGATGATTAAAAACAAAGTAGTGACGATAGAGTTTTGGTAGCAATCGACTGATTGAAAGTCTTAACACAAGAAACCAGAAACAATGCAATTAAAACAATCAGTTAGATAATTTTAGAGGGAGGCAAAGATCAGGAATCGAAACAATCAAATACATATGCCATACCTGATCTGTCCAAAACACCTAAAATGACAAAAAACACACAAGAAAACACAACACACAAGAGAGCAAAGAGGTCAGCCATTTCCCAGAAGGTGACCACAAGGCTGCAGGTAACAGACAAGACAACATTAGATTGACTTAGGATATCCGGACAAAACGGCATGTGCATAACCACACATTGGTCATATATACTCAGTATAAGTTTCATGAAATTCCATCCCTTGCTTACTAAGTAATAGCTGAGGATCGAAGAAAAAAAAACATGAAAATATAGGCAATCAAAGGACAATAATTCTTCTTTAAAAAACGGATTACACCCGGATAGAACTTAACATACTTAACCACACCATGGTAATATATATTCAGTATACGTTTCATAAATTCCATCCGTTGCTTACAAAATTATGGCTGACGACGGAAAAATCATTGAAATTTAGGCAATCAAAGGACAGTAACTCCTCTATAGCTGATGACTACCTGATGAAATTTCGCATGCATAGCCAAAACATGTTCATATATATTCAGTATAAGTTTCGTGAAATTCCACCCCTTAGTCACCTAGTTATGGCTGAGGACGTAAAAATCATAGAAGTTTAGGCAATCAAAGGGCAATAACTCCTCATAAACGGATGGTACCCTGATGAAACTTAACGTGCATATCAACACTATGGTCGTATATATTCAATATAAGATTCAAGAAATTTCATTCAATGGTTACCTAGTTTTGGCTGATTTAGGCAATCAAATGGCGATAGCTCCTCTTTAACTCATGACACCCTGATGAAACTTCACGTGCATAACCACAGTATGGTCATACACATTCAGTATAAGTTTCATGAAATTCCATCCATTGGTTTCCTAGTTATGGCTGAGGATGGAAAAAAATCATTGAAATTTAGTCAATCAAAGGACAATAACTCCGCTATAGCTGGCAACATCCCCAAAAAATTCAAGTACATAACCTCACCATGGTAATATACATTCAGCATAAGTTTCATGAACTTCCATCCATAGGTTACTTAGTTATTGCTGAGGACGGGGAAAATCATTAAAATTTAGGCAACCAAAGGGCAATAACCTAGCTATAACTGGAGACAACAAAAAATCACGTGCATAACCTCACCGTGATAATATATTCACGACCCTCCATCAATAGGTTACTTAGTTATGGCTGAGGACGAAAAAATCATTGAGATTTAGGCAATCAAAGGGCAATAACTCAGGTTTAACTGGCGACACCCAAAATAATATTCACGTGCAGAACCTCACCTTGGTAACAGACGGACAACGCCAAACCAATATCCCTCCGCCTTCGGCAGGGATAAAAAGGAATTTTTCAGGAGCAGTGTTATGTGCTACTTTATTTGATCTAAGCTTAATTAATCATGTACATGTGCAGATAAAATGTGTATGGCTTATCAACGGATTGCATTGAAACACACAAAAATGAATTAATCCTTGACCAATGTCAAATACCAATACTTTGGAATCGTCTCCCCGTAAATCGTCCCCTTTAAAAATAATCAATATTTTAACGGATAGACACCTAAATTCGGACAGCGACCTTGTTTGTTTCATATTTCAATTATTGGAATAAAAACTAAACTAACTAAGCAAACAGGGAAAATCCGGTTCCGTCTCATCTGGATTTCCACTGTTTAAAAATGTATGTCCGAATTAACCTGATGTCCGAAGTTACCTATATCAGCTTGCAAATTGACTATTTAAAGTCCGAAGAACGGATGCTGTAATTCTGTTCTTATTTGACGAAATTTACCCATCTGCAATCCCAAACCACTCCTACCCAATATCAACTCAAAAAAAAGTTTGAAGAGAATCGGCCGTAAAATGCCCAAGATAGAGTACTGAAACCAATGTTCAACATAATGCTTAGCTTATTTAACAAAAGTTACCCATCTACAACCCCAAACAACTCCTCCCCAATATCAACTCTTATATAAAGTTTGAAGAAAATCGGTTGAAAAATACTCAAGATAGAGAGCGGAAACGAAATTGTGACGGACGAACGGACGGACACTTAGCACAATTTTTTGAACGGAGGTATACCATAATGGCTCACACTTTTTAAAGTGGCGGGGTATAATTACCCAGCATGCAAAAAATTCGGCAGTTGTATCTAGACCTCGCATCAGCGCAGGCTAATACAAGCATGCACAATCCGCTCATGCAGGCGTTTAATGTTTTTATTGCATGATAAATATTTGTAAAGGCGCGATGCACTTTTAAAGCATATGAAAACGTGCATGAAAGTGGTTTGTTGTTTACGCGTTTGAGCAGTTATGATATGAATAGTACTTAGTTTATTTTAATTATTGATTGTAAAATTTAGCCTAAATCTTGGATAACTCGTAATACGTTACCAGAACACATGAGCGCGTGTGCCTCTCCGTGTGAAAGTAAACCCGCGATGCGTAAACAAATTATGATGCGTAAACGAATTCTTTTGGCGAATAAGCCGAAAATCACAAACAAACTCGTGGCACCTATAAAATTGATATTCACACATACGAGCAACTACACAGAGTCCAGAACACGAGCTTTGCCAAACTGGTAAAGACACAAAGGCAAGAACACAGTGTTGCCAAACTAGAAATGACACAAAGGCAAGAACACAGTGTTGCCAAACTAGAAATGACACAAAGGCAAGAACACAGTGTTGCAAAACTAGAAATGACACAAAGGCAAGAACACAGTGTTGCCAAACTAGAAATGACACAAGGGCAAGAACACAGTGCGCCTAACTAGAAATGACACAAAGGCAAGAATACAGTGTCGCCTAACTAGTAATGACACAAAGGCAAGAACACAGTGTTGCAAAACTAGAAATGACACAAAGGCAAGAACACAGTGTTGCCAAACTAGAAATGACACAAAGGCAAGAACACAGTGTTGCCAAACTAGAAATGACACAAAGGCAAGAACACAGTGTTGCCAAACTAGAAATGCGAAAGGCAAGAACACAGTGTTGCAAAACTAGAAATGACACAAGGGCAAGAACACAGTGCGCCTAACTAGAAATGACACAAAGGCAAGAATACAGTGTCGCCTAACTAGTAATGACACAAAGGCAAGAACACAGTGTTGCCAAACTAGTAATAGCACAAAGGCAAGAGCACAGTGTTGCCAAAACTAGTAATGACGCAAAGGCAAGAACACAGTGTTGCCAAAACTAGTAATAGCACAAAGGCAAGAACACAGTGTTGCCAAACTAGTAATGACACAAAGGCAAGAACACCGTGTTGCCAAACTAGTAATGACACAAAGGCAAGAACACAGTGTTGCCAAACTAGAAATGACACAAGGGCAAGAACACAGTGTTGCCAAACTAGTAATGACACAAAGCCAAGAACACAGTGTTGCCAAACTAGTAATGACTCAAAGGCAAGAACACAGTTTTGCCAAACTAGAAATGACACATAGGCAAGAACACAGTGTTGCCAAACTAGTAATGACACAAAAGTAAGAACACAGTGTTGCCAAACTAGTAATGACACAAAGGCAAGAACACAGTGTTGACAAACTAGTAATGACACAAAGGCAAGAACACAGTGTTGCCAAAACTAGTAATGACTCAAAGACAAGAACACAGTGTTGCCAAACTAGAAATGACTCAAAGACAAGAACACAGTGTTGCCAAAACTAGTAATGACACAAAGGCAAGAACACAGTATTGCCAAACTAGAAATGACTCAAAGGCAAGAACACAGTGTTGCCAAAACTAGTAATGACACAAAGGCAAGAACACAGTGTTGCCAAACTAGAAATGACTCAAAGACAAGAACACAGTGTTGCCAAACTAGTAATGACACAAAGGCAAGAACACAGTGTTGCCAAAACTAGTAATGACACAAAGGCAAGAACACGGTGTTGCCAAACTAGTAATGACACAAAGGCAAGAACACAGTGTTGCCAAAACTAGTAATGACTCAAAGGCAAGAACACAGTGTTGCCAAACTAGAAATGACTCAAAGACAAGAACACAGTGTTGCCAAAACTAGTAATGACACAAAGGCAAGAACACGGTGTTGCCAAACTAGTAATGACACAAAGGCAAGAACACAGTGTTGCCAAACTAGTAATGACACAAAGGCAAGAACACAGTGTTGCCAAACTAGAAATGACTCAAAGACAAGAACACAGTGTTGCCAAAACTAGTAATGACACAAAGGCAAGAACACGGTGTTGCCAAACTAGTAATGACACAAAGGCAAGAACACAGTGTTGCCAAAACTAGTAATGACACAAAAGCAAGAACACAGTGTTGACAAACTAGAAATGACACAAAGGCAAGACACAGCTTACAATGCGCACTACTTATTAATTTGTTTAATCTAATCAATCCATGCCTTTGATAGTGCATTTTTGCTTGATGGTTTGGTGTCGCTTTCATTTTTTTTTTCAAACATCTCTCAGCGATACGTTTCCAAGCTTTTGCTATTCATATGCAGGCTTTTATTTTTGTGGATAGATATCTGACCTAATCAAAATATGTGGAGCTATAAGAAAGTGTGAGTAGACTGGGGCTTAACATTCACCCCACTTTAAACACTATTTTGATTGCTCTGAGCGAACAGGCAGTAAAATAAGCCTTTCATTTTCGAGTGTTTGGAATAGGCATGGAGTTTGGTAGACTCCCAATTTACTCTGGTCAATGAAGCAACCTAGGAGTTTGGAGATGGGTAAGGGTGACTATAGGCTCCTATTTTACTTTTACATATATACGGATTTAATCCAACTGCAAACTCCAAGCAAACTTCGTAAACTTTTGATTTTCGCAAAATACACAATAAAGCCAGACAGATTGATTAAACCTCGTTGTCATTTTATAAATGGATATGTCAAGTATGTCACATGTACATGGAAACCTACTTTATTTCTATGGGCCAGTGCACGACACTTCAGTACTTATTGCATCGGTGAGCAGCGAAGGATCAGGCGAGTCTGCGCATATGCGCAGACTCGCCTGATCCTTCGCTGCTCGCCTGATCCTTCGCTGCTCGCATAAACAATTTATAGGGATGTAGATGAAAGCTCAGACCATCAATTAGACATCACTAATCGCTGGACTTGTCAGCCTGTGCGTTTATTAGAGGCATGTGCGCATATTCGATAAGTACCTAAACATTGTGATGGCTCCATTATGGATCAGATTTACCTCATTATCTAGAACGTCATCTGTTAATCAGATATTCCTACTTGATGCAGGATAAATCCTCTGTTCACTTGGTCTGAGTTGAATTACTTTTGATATTTATTCACAAGATCTGTACACATTCGGAAAATGAATGCGTCAATACATTCATCAGAATTAACCATGCGTCAGATCTTGGTATGATCATCAAAGGCTTCTACGAACCAGAGAACTACTGATGTCTCAACCCTTAATAATAATTAACTGACAATATGTTTATATAATAGTTCTGCTCCTAAGTTTTGTCCAACTCTGCCGCCCCTGACCCTGAAACTTCCTGTTTGTCCCAAATTGTAACTTTTATTGTCGCCTGAGCTTTAAAGTTTTATACTATGATAAGCAATTGCATTTACCATTACTGTATGGTACGTTTACTACACTGCTACTGCCATGTATATGTTGTATTCTCATGGGCTTTTATTGTCTATTGGAATTTTCAAATAAACCTATCTCTATCTATCTATCTCTATTTTTGCATAGGCTTTGCCTACTTTAGGGGTTCAAAATTTGGAATTTCGATATTTTGTGGGATTTTCAGAAATATACATGATGTATTACCCTTATTAAAAGAAAAGCAGTCGGTTTTGTCAAATGATCTCAACCATAAAGTGATATTTATCATTTTAAGCAATTTCGTCTAATATATGAAATTCGGTTTCTATAGACCCATACAAGTAGTTTCTGAGAGATGGGTGTTTAACATATTAATGACCTTGTTAGAAAAGGTAAACTTTGGAACTAACTAATCAGCATAGGTGAACATTTACAAGTTCTAGTATCCTAAACTTTTGAAATTCATATCTTAAATTTTGCAGTAAAGTAGGTCAAGGTCAAAGGACCATTATTAAGACAAACATGGAAAAGCCCACTAGGTGATGTTTTAATAGTTCTCTATCATAAACTCATGCCAATCAGGTGACCCTCGAGTTGGTTCAACCATAATTTGTATAAAACTTTATTGAGGAGCACATGATGACGCTACATATCAGTGCCCTAGGTATTGTGGTCTCAGACAAAATATTTTCATTCCGTAAATCTATCTACTTTCACTCCTTTGTCCTAAATATGAATTGGACTAGAACCATTTGAACAATCAGCAAAGAGGGCAACATAATGCTCATTTCTGCCAAGGTAGGTCAAAATCCAGTCAGTAGTTAGAAGCGGACGATGCACGTCTGACATTGCTCAATGTGAGCTTTTGTGATGGTTGGCGTTGTGCTCAGGTGAGCTAAATCAACGAGAGTGGGTCGTTATTCTTAGCGTTACACAAGCAAACAGCAGTTCATACTTTGAAGCGCATTTTCGTATTTTAGACTCAACTTCATTTCCTTTAGCTTCGGTTAGGCAGTAAATTGTTTACCAGCCGTGGTAGATATGATCGGATCTAAACGAATTAAGATATTGCTGACAGATTATTCAGATTGTGCCCCGTCATTTGCATTTTCAGGAAACTTTTCTCCCATTCTTTGCCCTGCTTAATAAACAAAAATGCCAAGACAGGACAAGTCGGTCGCACGATTCTATGTATTAATGTACGATGGATTCGCAGACAGCATCGTAAACAACGTGCATCCTGATAAGTTGCAAGCTGTACAGTGTTTTCAACTGAGCGTATATCTAGGTTCAGCAGGAATCACAATCTCAAGCTCCTTTGAGCCAATTCATGAGGGCAGAGGAGTTTGAAGTTCAATCCTTATACATGTATCACTTCTAAACCCTAAAACCGAAAATATCATGTCATTACGTAATTACTTTGTGAGCTTTTAGTTTAGAGGCTATAGAGGTGATATAAGAATCGAACTTCAAGCTCCTGTGATGAGACCTAGGGTTTAGTATTTATCGCATATGCAAGCAGCGAAGGCTCAGGCGAGACTGCACAAATGCACAGTCTCACCAGAGCCTTCAGTGCTCGCACACACAATGTAGGGACTAAGTTGAAGGCTAGGACAGAAAACAAAAAAAAATAATATATTCTATACTCATTAGATAGATGCGCGCTAATGGATAAAAATATGGCTCTTCGCATATGCGATATTACAAAAATCTCTTGACCTGGCACATTTCTCTAATTGAGTATTGATTGATCGTCCATCATCCTTAGCGTCTTATAATACCTCATGTTGGTAAAAAAGAATTGGGACATTTTTTTTCTTATTCTTAATGGAGTTTTTTGGTAAATGACCGAACTAAGAAAATGATTGATGCTACATCTACTTCTACGTAAATCAATGATATTGGAGAGACAAAGAGTAGAAATGTCTATATATTTCCAGAACTAATCTAGACTGTCTCAAAAAAGAAAAGATAAATACTTATTCTACAAACGTGCACTACAATATATAGTTCCAAAGGACATTCAATTTTCTTAGTGACTATGACATTTAGTTCATCGAGTGAAGTGTAAAATGTATATATCATGGATGGCGAAGCCACGAATGAAATGTACATTTCGCTTTACAAGATGAAATATATGTCATATTCATGACAAAAACTTGAATTTCTTCTTATTGTATGCTAATTCGAAGTGAAACAGATATTTTTGCACGTATGACATCACACATTACTCCATATTTTAGTTCATTTATAAGGAAGTTACAGGCGTTCGAAAATCCGGTGTGGACTCAGGGAAAAAAGAGGTCATTCAATCTCACCAGTGGGAAGAGTTTAAATTATTTGTTTAAAATGTGAAAATATTACTGTTGAAATATAGGGCCTACATTTACAGTCTAGGGACAAGATACCCCTGTACTTTAAAACAATCACTGCTGAGTAAAATTATATATATCAACAGTCTGTCAGATTTGCTTTCAAAATAAACAGCCTAGATAAAATTGTAAGCTTGTCGTATCTCCACACATGTAAAACTTGAGGCCAGTGATAAGCTTTGGATACAAGTAAACTTCATTTAACAGTGAAGATACATCTGGCGACATTTGATCAGCGTCTGCACTGTTACCCATTGAAGGGCCAGCAAAACACATCTGAAAATATCGTCTGCTAAAATTGTTTGCTGTAATATCCCATGTAGATGGAAGATTCAATTGCAACATGAAGGGTCAATAAACTTACCTCTTTTGATGTATGTGGCTGTTTGTCACATACTTTGCTGTTTTTATACAGTAGGAACTAATTAAAATCAAGTTAGTTTCTGGAACAGTCTAGTTTGGGTTTTGATAGATAAAATGGATTCAACAAAAACAAGACAATGATAAATATATTATGTTTTGCTGTATGCATGGAGCTAACTTATGACAGAGTAATTTCTAAATTCAGATGCTGAACCCAGTTAAATAAACAATCAATCTCAGAGTGTTGATAACACAATTACAGGCGAAATTTATGAACTCGGATCCGAGTTCCTCAAAAGTGCTTGTCTCTAGACTGTTTTATGTAACTAATCATCGCAAAATTTCAATGTTTTGTATATAATAAATATTTGCTAATTACAGATTTAGACTTATTGCGTGGATGAAATACAATGTGAATCCTGATCAACTCTGGATCTATGCTGTTTTCAAAAGAGGGTACAGAATTTAGAAACAATATATGTATAGTTTCTTTTTTGCGTCAGTATAGACAATTATTGGGGATACAAGTCTTATGTCAGGCTAAGGGTTTAAAGTTGTTTGATTTGGCCTACGCGTAGAAAGGAGTAGACTGAGTACCAATACGTGCTAGAATGAGCCTCTGTATATCTCAAATTGACCATAAAGAAGTGGTAAATAGTGTGTTAGACTAACTTCAGTACTTTCACACAAAAAGTGAATGTCTACAAAAACGATTGTGATAGCTAGACTGACATAATTCGTAGATGTTAATATTGCCTCTATGAATCTATGCCAAGCGCTACCACGCCATATCTTGTCTTTAAAAATATGCTAACATACCAGTGCCACCAATCCAGATTTTAACTTAATATACTGACATAAACGCCATGATGAGAGGAATGGAAAATGTAGCCATATTATGCAGTTGAAATATATCAATATGAACAAAAAACATCTCGCCTAGCTACTAACCAAAGTCAATTATTCTAGAGCGGTCATAGAATCTTTAATCAAAATTAATTTCTACAGCACCTAAGGTAAGCGATTTTACCAGAAATATATTCCAGTAGCAGATACAGCTTGAACCCCACTCTCAGCCCCCCGTTTTTAAATAGCATATGAAAATGAAATAATTTGGTCTCAGTGATATTTAAGAAAACATAGATAAAATAAGCTTTAAAAGCTTCACTGACGTCAACTAAAAACGCCCCCCTCATTATCACTGATTTCTTAGCGATGATATACAAAAATGAACAGCCACGTACTGCTTCTTTATGTAGAGGTTGGGCGATGTTGGGAAATGACTTTAATTTGATATGTAGGTGACCCGTTATTCCGATGACGTCATACAGGCTCAACGTACACATGACGGTATTATGCATCGATCGCTTATGATTTCAATTTCAATTTGCACCCAATTTATGCCATTAATGTTTTGCTAACCAATGAACAAATTTTGGATCACTTTTTTAAACAGTTGTGCTTGCGAGTAATAACTTTATGAAATTATGACGTCATATTTAAGACAAAATGTAAGGTCCGTTTACGAAACTTGCTAACATTCTCGTTTTGCTTTGAGTAATGGAAAAAATGATAAAGTGGTTCATTAGGTAATGTACACAGAATATGCCTATATAAAATTACGTTAATTAAGATGACCTGAACCGCCTAATGGCCAGTCGTTGGTCTACGTTAACGTCATCCAAAACGGCCGTCTGGAACACCTGCCAGATCGCGTTTCCTCAGCAATCGTCGCTGGTTAAAAGCTGAAGACGTTTGCAAATAATTCGTAACAATATTTTCACCCATTTTGCAAAGTCATGACGTTTAAGTTTTATTGAAATGGATGGCGAAAAGGTGGGTGGTGTAAGTTGTTTCGTTCAGCAGACGCATACAAACATTGTTTGAACCTTATAAACGCATTTCTGTTTTACAATGGTAAAACACGTTTTTCTTGTCAACGGATTGTGTCTGGAAACAAAGCAAATGTGGCTAAAATCTTGAGTCACACGAAACTGGTGACCCCTGTCTCAAACCGATGTCGTTTTCTCAGCCTCAAATATTCTTTCAGCAATTTTGTTGTCATGAGATACGCTTGGCTTATAAGATGTTATAATGAACTAAAATTCATAACTTAAGTCTGATCAGTCTAAGAGATATTCACGTTACTTTTAGATGAGGCGTTTTTTCTTGACGTCAGTATACATATGAACCCCCTTTACAGAAATCCTGGACCCGCCCCTGTATTCTATGAACTACTGATTATCATTTTTGTTCCGCATTTTTTGGTGCCAATCTCATCTAGAACCTCCGACATACTCATAAAAATTAAATGGGTTTAACAACCGCTCGTGAGAAATTCAAACTGTGTCAGAACGTATTTAATAGTGCGAACGCATAGGAAATTATCCAAAATATTCACATTCAGAAAACTATGCAGCCACGTCACATTATTTGGCAACGAAATGAATTACAACATATGAACCATGTTACGGGATATTGACACTTTCTATCGACTTTGCCTCCATTTCGCCTGCTGCGTTTTTCCTGGCTTGGCATCTGGGCGTTAAAATGAAAATGTCTACAAAAGGTGTACACCACATGGCTAGTCTACTCTTTTGTCTCAAGGTGTGTAAAACACAACAATGTAAGGTAGACTTGCTATCAAAAAAGGACAAACAGTTTCTATTATTTACAGAAAAAAATCAGACTATAATTTATCAGACTAGTAGAAAAAATCAGACTATTATTTATCAGACTAGTAGCTAGTCTAAAGCAGGACTCGCGGTTATAAAATATTTTTCATTGAGCTGAGCATGAAATTTCAACTGCAAAATGCTGAAGAAAAAAACGTTCTTGCTAAAAACTTCTCTCAGATGCTAATAAATGTAGGTTTGACATTAGCTTAGTTGAGTTGAGCATGAAAGAAGTTTTATAACCTAGAGTTCAGAATGCAAAACGTTAACATAACATAACATGTAATTACTAAGCCAGCATCATCTGTTTAGTTAGAATATTTTACAGATATACAAATAAAGCGTATTCGAAGCTTTGACAAAGCACTACCTGCATTAAGGGGCTATTTCGCCCCCAGCCACCCCCACCCCAGCCCCCCCAAAAAATTTGCTTCTCACCAATTAATTTGAGCCGTGGCATGGGATTTCCAACAATGTGGTATGTGCGACCAGTAAAGCCTCAGATCAGCCTGCGCATACACGCAGTCTGATCAGAGCCTTTGCTAGTCGTTTGAATATTATATGAGTGTTAAGCTACTGAACGAACACAAGTTGGAGTTTCTAAGTCTACACTTGTCAAAATGCCACATCGTTGGAAATCACATGATTTTCTTCTTATTGATTTATTAGAACAATAGTCTAATAGTCTAAGTATAAACCCACACCGAGCGTATACTTGAATTGAACGCAAAAACTCTACTGTCTGAGCTTCCAAACGGTAACCAGTATCGTGTCACTGCGAATGGTCGCATAGTTAAAAAGCAGCCGGATACGGGAACCAGTCCAGCGAGAGCCTCAGGATCTTCTAATGCGCGTCAGTCAACTGCGACGAGAACGGACAGTGCTTAGGACTACAGCCGGCAATATGACGAAACCCTATCCATTTCCCACCTGAATGTTTGTGGCTGGACAAATAACAACGAAGCTTTGAGAGTACATCTATTAAAACACATTGACTCTGATATAATTTGCATAAATGAAACCCATTTACGAACAACACAAGTTATTGAACTTGAAGGCTATCAATTCTATGGTCATAACCGTCTATCTGTTCATGTAAATGCACCCAAAGGCTCTGGGGGAGTCGGAATATTTGTACGAAATGAACTGAACAGTGTGTTTGATATTTCAGTCATCGATAGAGCATATGATGGTATTCTCGGTTTACTTTTAACTTGTAAAGAAACTTTGTACAAGATTGTTGTTTTTGCAGCGTATCTCCCGCCGGAAAACTCACCCTGGGGTCGAAATGCAACTGACTTCTTTTCGCATTTGCTTGGTCAAATGTATCTTTTGTCCGATATTGATATGATAGTGCTTGCTGGCGACCTAAACTCAAGAATTGGCAAAATGTCTGACACGATTATCGATATGGATAATATTCCATCTCGAAAATGTCTTGATGCAGTCGTCAACCAGCACGGTCATACATTTTTAGAATTTCTCAATGACTCCAAGATGTGTGTTCTGAACGGAAGATTCCATGAGAGCGATGACAATTTTACATCTGTTTCGTGTAAAGGTAAATCTGTTGTCGATTATATATGCGTTCCCCAAGATAATTATGTCGATTGCAAATGTTTTCAGGTAATATCACCGTCTTCACTGGTCGATAAATATAGTCTGTACGAATATGTCGGAGAACGTAGTAAGCTACCGGATCATTATATGCTGAAATGCCAAGTTCAACATCGGGCTAAAACGTGCGTTGACTCGCAAACGTCAACACCGACGGGCAGAACACAATGTAAAAATCGTAAATATAAACTTCAAGCGATTCCTGAAGACTTCTTGTCTTCTGAGTTAGTGCGCAGGGCTCTATCTGACTTGATCAGACGCATCGAAACATGTAGGGAAACGCAGCAAAATATTGACTCAGTTTATGATCAGTTTTGCGACACACTGATTCGAGAAATGAACGAGACTATACCGTCATTCGACTGTTCCAAAAGGGTAAGAAAGCGCTATAAAACATACAAACCATATTGGAATGACCATCTAGAGGCTCTTTGGAAAGATATGCGACAGAAAGAACGCGCCTTCACCAAATACACTCAAAACAATTATGTAAAACGGAATCTTCTATGCAGATTTAAGGTTGCGCGAAACACTTTTGATAAAGTACTGCGAAATACTGAAAGAGCATATAGACGTGACCTCTCAATTGACATAGAAACTGCCTGTACCGATGACCCTCGTAAATTTTGGGACCATTTGCGATCCCTCGGACCAAAACGCAAGCAAGATACACCATTCGAAGTTTACGATGAGCAAGGAAATGTAACATCGGACCCTGATATTGTCTGTGAAAAATGGTCAACCGATTTTTCTTCTTTATACAATCAGCGAGATACGAAAGCCCAGTTTGATAATCAATTTTATGACGAAATACTCAAACATAAGCGATTACTCGAAGAAAATATGCTTGACCCGTTGTATGAAGAAAATACCTCGCTGAACCATACTATTAATCGAAATGAGGTCGAACGTGCTGTTTTCCGTGCCAAGAATGGTAAAGCGTCGGGAATAGACAAAATACCGTACGAGGTCTTAAAAAACCAGTCTATTGTGGATACATTACATAGCTTATTCAACCTTTGTTTTGACACCGGAATAATACCTAGTATCTGGAGAAAAGCCATTATATCGCCATTACCTAAAGATTTGACGAAAGACAAACGGTTGCCGTTAAATTATCGCGGTATAAGCTTACTATCCGTGGTCAGCAAATTATATTCCTCTGTATTAAATAAGCGCTTATTAAACTATCTTGAATCAGAAGATATGCTGGTCGATGAACAAAACGGATTTCGTCCTGACAGGTCGTGCGAGGATCATGTATACACCGCTTGTACCGTTATAAGAAATAGAATGTTAAATAAGCAAAGTACATTTGCCACGTTTATAGACTTACAAAAGGCTTTCGATTTTGTTGATAGAGATGCATTGTTGTATAGGTTAATCAGTAACGGTATAGATGGTAAGTTCTACAACTCCATTAAAGCCATGTTTTTGGACACCACATCGTGTGTAAAATTAAACGGTATGCTTACCAGCTGGTCCCCAGTCTCATCTGGAGTCCGACAGGGTGATAGTATTTCACCAACAATTTTCGCATTTTTCATCAATGATTTGGCAGAGGGTTTAAAAAGGCTGCACAAGGGTGTTAATTTTAATAATCATGAAATCTGCTGCTTGTTGTATGCTGATGACATCATGCTGATGTCAGAAAGTGAGGAAGATCTGCAAATCATGCTCGATTTTGTCCACGAATGGTGTCATAAATGGCGACTGCGAATAAATTATGCCAAATCAAATGTAATGCATTTTCGAAACAAAGGAAAAGACTGCAGCAACTTTAATTTTCATATTGGGAACCAGATGGTTGAGTACACAAAAGTTTACCGTTACTTGGGCATTCATATGCATGAGAACTTAGATTTTTGTGAAACAGCCGAAGTACTGTCCCAGGCTGGTGGCAGAGCTTTGGGTGCAATGATATCCAAAATACATGGTTTTAAGATACAATACATACACTAAAATGTTCAATTCTTGTGTGGTTCCAGTAATTGATTACTGTTCAGGAATATGGGGGTTCAAACAATTTAACAAAATAGATACATTGCAAAACAGAGCTATACGATACTTTCTTGGGGTCCATAGATTTACTCCAATACTTGCCATAAATGGGGAAATGGGCTGGACATTATCAATTCATAGGCGTTGGGTCAATATGATTAGACTGTGGAACCGTCTGATTAGTATGGACGATAACCGCCTAACAAAATGTGTATTTAATTCTGACTATACTGCTACAGGTAAAACTTGGTGCTTAGACATGAAAAATCTTCTACATCAGGTTAATATGCAACAAAGTTTTGAAAACAAACAAATTGTTAATTTAGAGCATGTTAAAAATTTGTTTAATAATAAGCACCAACAAGAATGGAATGAAAAACTGCATACTGTATCAAAACTCAGAACCTATGTAACCTTCAAATCAAACTACGAGACTGAAACTTACTTAAAACTAAATATTTGCAAAGCTGAAAGATCTCATTTAGCTCAATTTCGCTGTGCTGTGCTTCCACTTAAAATTGAGACTGGTAGATTTTTGGGATTAAACGTGGAAGACAGGCTTTGTCAAGTATGTGACCAAAATGCAGTTGAAAATGAAATCCATTTCTTGTTGCATTGTACTTTATATGATGATTTGAGAAGAGCTATGATCGTCAAGTCAGAAAGAAGGGATATTGGATTTAGAACATTGACAGAGACAGAAAAACTCACTTTTATTTTAAAACATGAAGAAAGGCAATGTGCAAAATTTATATTCAGTGCAATGCAAAAAAGAAAATCGGTATTATATCGTTAAATAATTGTATTTTCAACTCTTTCTCTGTTTTAAAACACATAAAGAAATTCGTCTGTCGATAAATATTGAGCATTGGAACAAACAATGTGGACTCTGACTAGACTGCTTCATGTGAGGCAGTCTGATCTGGCTCCACATTGCTTGCTTCGAATGCCATTAAAATGCAAAACTAGACTACAGGACAACCATCAGCAATGATATTGTGAATAAGCTTTCCCTACTCTGAACTGCGGGGGTGTCACACAGAATCATCCTCGCAGATTATTGTGGGAAAGGCTAGTACTACAAAATAATGCTATATGGAAGTAACTGCTTCCTCTGAGTACATAAACCACATTTTGCACCGACATGCCATTGTTATTCTCCACTATCACTTATCCTGTTTACTTGTGTCAATTTGATGCTTTACATGTAAATGTTGTATATATGTAAACGGAATAGCATATACCACATATTTTTTGAAGTGACATATAGGCCCAATGCGGCCGGGTGTTAAACATTAAATTATTATGTTCTTTGCTTTGCTATACACATGTCACTATAATAAAATTATCTTATCTTATCTTATCTTATCTTATAAAAGTCTGTGTTTGCTATGGTAGCGAAAATGGCCGCAAAAATAACTGAAAGTAGGAAAGTGACCATTTATGAACAAATTTGAGACGTTTGACAGGGAAATTAACATAGAGCACAAGCAAATATCATCTAGATATTTTTAACAGATGACACGAATTACCAAGGTGCACAACATTATTAAAAAATTGTTGTTTTTTTCTGGTTCTTTTTCTTGTTTTTTTTTTTTTTTTTTTTTTTTTTTTTTTTTTGGGGGGGGGGGGGGGGTATTTTCTAATTCTTAAAAATTCGGTCTCCCAAAGCCTCAATTTATTTGTCAAAAATGGCAATATCTTATTTCAAGCCAGTTTTGCATCCATTTTTGATACTAAAGCAACGGAATAAGTGAAATAAATACCAGACTTTCGAACTTGGGTCATACTTCTAACAAACCTATCGTAGGAAATTTGTGAAAAACAACCTTTAGTTTTTGGTTTCAGAGGGGGCCAAATAAGCCCCTTTATTTATAATGCACGTAGCTTCGTTTTGGGCAAATGGTCTAAATTTTTGTTAACCCTGCATGCTGGGATTTATTTTCTGAATGTTTAACGTCTATTTTTGTTTTGCTTTACAAATTAACGTTTTCAAAAAATATGTCATTGTCAAACAACTTGGATCCAGATCGGGCTTGACGTTTTGTCGAGCCTAATCTGGGTCGAAACCGTTTGCAAAGTTATCAGTAGAAGACGCTAGCATGATCAAAGAGATTTGAGTTTTCGCGAGTCTCTTTTTGCCAGCATTTCTTCTATATTCTGTTGTGAGATTGCCAACAAAAGGCTGCACCTTAAGTAATCATACTGGTTCAGTGCTTCAGACTTCATTCCTTTCTTAGCCTTCGACAAATCCTTGGCGTGGTCAAATAGGTTGCGATAGAGCGTCTAGTGTGTGCATGGCACTCATGATAGGTTTTAGATTTGTTGCAGAGTTTAATTATGTTTTGTCAGAAAGAGACTCCATGTAGTCTCTTTTTGACAATAATCTGACTGATGCTATTGAGGCGTTCATCTCTACTTCAAGACATCTAGATTACTGAATATTGATAATCGTTATTTTGAAAAAATGTTAAGTCAAATATAATCAACAGAACAGAACTGTTAAATAAAAGGTTTTTTCATTTAGAAGTCCCTTTTTGGACTTTGAAAATCTTGTCAATAACTAATGGCACAGATTCATCTTAAATTTATTATAAACGAGATGATTTTACTTCTGTGGGGGTTGATCGAATGAAATAGTTAATTTGTCATTTCTGGCGCTCCCCCTTTTTTATTGTAACTTATTCGTTTTGCAAGAGTTTGTTCAAATGTAAGTAACCTCAACAATAGAAACCGTTTATAACAAGAACTCCGCGGACATCGATATCGCACCCGCATTTGGGCAAAATAATAACGTTTGATGTCAATGTAATATACTTACAGAGTCAATGGAGCGTCCAATGTAGGTCAAGCGTACCGGATCAAGGTGCATAATTGTTGAGAATGTCAAGGACAATTACTATGCAAGGATTCATAGACCTTGCTGACACAGGTAGAGAGAACCCCACTTTAGTAAAATTTTGACAGAGTCAACGGAGCATGAAATATAGGTCAAGGGTAACAGGTGCGTGCTTGTAGAGGTGTATTCCTGTTTCTCCCACTTTTTGATTTTTAGGTAAATTTGGGGTGGGAAGAACAGGAATTGTGGATAAGGTGTAAAGGTGTTAATCCATAGCCTGAGGACATATAGTTTATTTCAGTAAAGGTAAACATAAAACAGGTACTATAAAGCACATACAGGTGATAATAATTGAGCACATCAGATTAAATGTATATACTTAGGTTTTGCTATAATAATCAAATTCAGACAAACAGTGAAGACCAAGATAAAATGTTGCAATATGTGGCATTTTATCAGGGTCTGCACTATTTGTTGAGATAAAACATACTTATCATTGTATCAAAATAGACTTCATTTTTTCTAATTTCATGCGGTTGCAAACTTGTAGCGCATGAGACTTTGGTATTTATCGCATATGTATGAATTTTAACATGTAGATGTATATATCTACAACCTTATTTACAAGAACTTTCTAATTTAACCCGGCTGTATAACGGAAACTCTACATTTCTCCTATGTATATGCAGACAGAGACGGCTATGATAAGTGTATGCGCGCAGGCTCGCTAAAGACTTCCTTGCCCGCTAGATTGTACATCCACATGTATTATATACATAATAATTTTCTAATTTAACCCTGGAATGCATGCTGGAAACTCTAATCTTTGTGTAGGCGAGCAGAGACGGCTATGACGAATCTGTGCATGAGGGCAGGTGTGTCTACGACCCCCATGCTTGATAGATTTTGCATTTGCATAAGTGATCGGCTCTTGCTACAAACTTATTCGTAATAATTTTCTAATTCTGGAAACCGCAATCTTTGTATATGCTTGCATAGACGGCTCTGGCGAGTCTGTGCATGTGTACAGGCTTGCCTAAGACTTCATTGCTCGATAATGCAATATAAATTATTCAGTTCATAATCATGCAAATATGCAGAAGATAGGATGCAGCATCGGCGTACTGTACTACGGTGATCTCTCCAGCTTGAAGTCGCAGTTTCAGAGTGTTGAGTCTGTATACTTCCTCCTCTTAACGGGACGCGTTCCTTTAGCTGCATATTGGATTAGGGTTATACTATTCGATGCCTCAACTAGACAGCTGTGTCCCCGCATGCAATCATGAGTTGGAAACACTTGCATTGCTAAGTTACTTTTAGGAGTCTACAGGAACCTTTTAGAACATGCAAATTTTCCTATTTTTTCTCATTGATGCCAGCAGCGAAAGCACAGGCGAGTCTGTGCATTTGGCAAAAACTGGACTGAGCCTTCATTGCTTTAAAATGCGACAAATACCAATTTTCCAGATTTTTTCTCATTGATGCTAGCAGCGAAAGCTCAGGCGAGTCTGTACATTGGAGCCTTCGTTGTTTTAAAATGCGACAAATACCAAATTTCCCGATTTTTCTCTCTCGTTTAACGCAAGCAGCGAAAACTCAGGCGGGGCTGTGCATTGGCATAAGCTTGACTGAGCCTTCTTTTCTTGAAAATGCGATAACCGTGCATTGTGAGATATTTCAGATAAAACATTGGGATATATCAATAAAAGGTAATAAGAACTTATTTTCTGAAAAAGGTTGTTACTGGAAACACACAATCAGAACACCTATTCAGGGCCTGCACTGCTTGCCCCGATACAAAGATAAAGATTTTAAACCACGGACCCAGAGAACCATAACCAAATCGAATCCAGAACGGGATTTCTTCAGTTTTATGTCAGTATCAAACGGTTTGGATACTGATCACGGCTGACTTTTTGTTGGGCCTGATCTGGGTCCAAACTGTTTGCAAATGTTAATAGTTGACAAATAGTTTGATAAATAAAGATTCATAAATTATGAACAGATGAAAGCTTCATTATCAATTAGTTTAAAGAGTTGATAGGAATTGTTCAAATTAAGGATTAATGTTTTAATTTAAAATAAGGATAAACATTAAGGTTAATTATGATTATTCATACTGTCTTGTCCCAATTAAGCTCTTAAGCAATTAAGCTAGTCCCAAGATTAATGGATTTACTATGAAGAAGTAAAATATTTCTGAAACAGACTATACTATACAGGTAAGTTGTCCTAAATTTTACATAGTGGGAATAACAGGAATAAGAATTTCTAAAAGTGGGAGAAACAGGAATAAATCCTTGTAGACTATGTGAAGGGCATGTACTATGCAAGGTTCCATAAGCCTAGCTATCATAGGTACAGAGTAATACACTATAGTATTTTTACTTGACGTCAAATTCTGACAAAGTCAATGGAGTCAATGGATCTATGTACAGGCACTCCGCCTACTTTCGTTTCTTATTGTGGACAGTATACTTCAATGATTGACCACATGATAGTCCAGACTGAGAAAGTAGACCTAGTATCTGTATGTAAAATTCTTGATGATGATGAATTGAATGTCTCCACACACAGGCCTATTGTTATGTACCTTAACCTGCCACATGTCGAGCAGTTTCTATCCGATGTGCCCTGTAGAAAACGAGTCAAGTGAGGAAGAGATTCTCAAATATCGTGATTGTCTAGATACCTTATGCTTAAACAGATCACAAAACGTTTTCAGTCCCCAGAAGCAAAATGACATCTGACATGACATGTATGGTGAAATCTGCATCAGATGATCACTTACCCAGCTCCAAAAATATTTAACAAACATTTAAAACCCTACTGGGATCAATCAATGAAGGACTTACATAAAGCAATGCGAGAAAAACGCAAAATGTGGATTTCAGATGGTAGACCTCGTGGTATTTCATTTCCTTCATATAGGCAATACACAGAAGCTAAACGCATCTTTAGGCAGTACCACAGACACTGTTCCGAAAATTATCTAAAGTCATTAAATGAAGAAATTGACAATGCAGCCGGATTGGACAGTCGTTATTTCTGGAAATTGGTCAATACGAGACGAAAAAACTCTACATCAAACGTCGGTGCAGAACTAAGATTTAATGGTAAAATATTCAGGGACTCACAGAACATATGTGATCAGTGGGGACACTATTTCAGTGAAATGTATTCGCATAGTGAAAATGAAAACTTCGATACAACAAACTATAATTATGTCACAGAGCGTGTTGCTGAATTAAAGCATCAAACGGTATCTGATGATGATATTGTGCCTGTCACACTCCAGGAGTTGGATTATGCAGTTTGTCAGCTAAGCAAAGGCAAGGCATGCGGAGATGATGAAATTGACAATGAACACATACACTTTAGTGGAAGGAACTTTAGAAAACTTTTGGTCGATTTGTACAACGCTATGCTTCTCAAGTCATATATCCCCATAAGTATGGAAGTTGGAATAATTATACCCTTGTATAAAGGTGGCACCAAACCGAAAGACAACCCTGACAGCTATAGGGCGATTACACTTACATCTTGTGTACTCAAGCTATTCGAACGGTTATTGTTATCGCGAATACTATCTACGCAGAGACCATTTCATCCCTTGCAAGGAGGCTTTCAAAAGGGCATGGGTTGCACGATGACGTCATTCCTGGTCAATGAATCCGTTCAATACGCCAAAGAAAACAATAGCAAGCTTTACATTTGCTTTTTGGATGCCAAAAACGCCTTTGATAAAGTATGGCACGACGGTTTGCTCTTGAAGTTCTACGAAAGAGGAATTGATTTATACATCTGGAAAGTCTTAGCATAACCAGCTGTGCTGTTTAGGGGACGTAAATCAAGCACGTTCAACATAAATCGAGGAACCCGTCAAGGAGGAGTTATTTCGCCCTTTGGTTTTTTTGTGTTTTATCGACGACCTATTACATCTACTAACTTTGTCGAAGAATGGACTTAGAATTGGATCGTTGGATGTTTGTTGCCCTATTGCAGCGGACGATATGCTTTCACAGGCACTGACCCATATCGCGTTACAACTATTAGTCGATGTATTTGTGCATTATTTTTATCTATGGAGTTTAGAATACAATGTCTTGAAATGTAATGTGCTTGTATGTAATGAAACAAACGCTGAATATAAACGATCGAATAGGCAGTGGAAACTTGGCACTGAAGATCTGTCTGAAACTGACAAATATACACATTTAGGGATTGTATGTACGAAACAGATGGACATGAAAGATAATGTTGTAAAAGCAGCATCGCAAATAAGGAAATTATTCTTTGGTCTAATTTCATCCAATTTCTGCGAACAAGACCTTAACCCCTTCACGTGGAAGCGTATTTATGAAACGATCGTTTTACCAAAAGCCCTTTATGGTTGTGAACTCTGGTCAAATATATCTCAAACAGACATGGATCTACTAGAAAGATCTCATCGTTTATGTCTGAAAACACTGCAAGAAATAGGTAGATATACCAGAACAAACGCTGCTTTAAGTCTCATAGGATCTCTCAACGTGCAGTATGAAATTGATAAACGTAAGACATCATTGTTTGGCCAATTGTGCAGGTTAGAGCCACAGTTTGCGGTTAAACGGCTGTTCATGCATAGGGTAATATATCACTATTTATATAACCGACTGAAGGCTGGCTTCATCGTGGATGTTTTTCGGAGTCTCGAAGAGTATGGTTTAAGCTATGTGCTGTCTGAATTTATCACTTCTGGTAACTTTCAGTCAAGACATTCTTTGAAAAAACTTGTAAAAAGTAAAATATCCGAAGCATCTGTTAGAAATGTTGAGTCTGTTAATGCTGAAGATGCCCTATACCGTTTCAGAAGCATTCACCCAGAATCAAAATCATGCTACTTCTGGGAACTCTCCAGAAAACATCCATACATGTTACCTGCTTGTAAATCTGTGGTGCAAATGATTACTCTACCTTTTAGTGTATATCACCCGATAGTAACTTGCTCGGCATGTGGTTCTCTTATTACGAAATATGTTGACCATTGTATTCTCTGGTGCCCTGCAAACGCAGATATTAGACATAGAATGTGGCTTGGGTTCTGGTATAAATATGGAGTTGATGTGTACCTTCGCTTAGCTAGTTGCGCACGTGATCATCTTATAGACTTCTTCTTTGGTTGTTATGACATTATTGCTGACGTAATCAATCATGCCGATAAGGAGGAATTATATTGCTATATAGCACGTTTTATTCATTTGCTTAAAAAAAAGCTGCATCCTGCGCTGGTAGCATGTTCAGTGTGCTTAATGGGCATATGGCCTCGGGACCCATTGCACTGACGTTGGGTGGCGTCTGGACGCTGCGTCGACGTCGTGCGATGCCTATCTGTAAACTATTTACCACTTGGTAATTAAACATACCCTTTATAATCAGTACATATGTTGTTGACGAAGGCCCAGTTTAGCTATGTGTGAACCTGCCGGCTGATCTGTCCCTTTGATGTCGGCAGATGCGTGTGAACTGCCTCTAATGCACACCATTTTGGATTTGTCATTTTATGTTATATGTGTATTCAAAGGCCCAGATAAGAAACTTTTTGAGCGTAAAAGTGTAATTATTTTCTTATTCGTCGGCCGTTTGAGCATATGTTTTGGGTGCTCAAAGCGACCGCCTCATTGAGACGGTTCTTTTGAGTACCCACAACATATGTTTTGCTCGATTCTCATCTGGAGGCCTGTTGTATATATGTTAGCTTTATCATATGTTTGTATCTTTGTTTTGTTGTAACTATCTCTCCTATATCTTGGAGGAAAATAAAGAATCATCATCATCATCGTGAAATGTAGTCAATGGTACCGGGTAAAGGTGCGTGCTTTGTAACACCCGTTAGTGTCTACACGCCCGTAAGTGTCTACGCGTTTACAATAACGGTTGCAATTGCAACCGTTAGTGTCTACGTCGACACTAACGGCTGCAACTGCAACCGTTATTGTACACTGTCGACAATAAGCGGCGCACGTGTCGATAATATGTGCATAATCAACGCTTATTGTCCACAATGTCCGATTTTATTTCATGACATTAGACACCCTTGACTGACTTCTTGTCAAAATATAGGAAAAACTGAATGTTTTAACGGCTAGATTCTACTTCTTATGGGTATATCGATATCGTCTTTCCGTCTTTAGCCCAGTTTATTATTCAATTCGTGAGTTATATGTCCAGGTTTTAATTGATAATTTCTCAGCAATTAATAATCAACAGTTAGCATTCTTAGTATATGTCATCACAATTCATTTCCTTTTAGACGGATGGCTGAGAATGGGTTTGCTCCCCCCCCCCCCCCCCTAGGGAATTTTGCAGACATATCCTATCTTGTAGAGAATTAAAAGCTGAGTCTTTTAAGAGATGTTTGCACTCTGTGCTCCGGGGCGTTAGTCTGTAAGAGCCTGTAACATACGTTACTTTATCAAATTAAGAAAAAGTAAATTGAAAGTTTGGGCTACAAATTGAAGACATTAAAATATTTATTTTTAAAAATCATTCATATAGTCTGCATACTGGATATCTTAGCTACGTATGACAGCCATTTGAACAAAATTGCAGCATCCTAAGGTGTCATATACGTTACATAAATCAGATAACCCATTAAAATTTGCAAGTGTGGCTATTATCATTTACATTCACAATCTCTCTGTGTGTTTTGCAAGATCTTTTAAACCATGGCTGACTAGCTTATGCAATTAACTAACAGAAAAATTAAAGTTTGTTTCCCTATCTAAAATATTTTTTCTGGAATAAGCAATTAAACAACCCTACCCCTACCCAGTTTTAAGGTGAAAAGTTTGGTATTAAAACTAAAGTAAAAATAGATAAAAAATATTTGCAGTTGATGAATATGTTTCATTGCTTGGGATTCATTTGCTTATATGAAAAGACTCATAAATCTGCAAGTTTGTTGCAAAAATTTGAATATCAGAGGCTGTAACATATGTTACCTGATGTAATAAATGGGCAAGCTCATTGTCTTTACGTAAAATATGCCTAAAAATGTTTTAATCGCCTCGAGGGAATTTCGCAGACATATTCCTTCTTAAAGTACAACTCAAGCTGCATCGAATAAGGGATGTTTGCACTCTCTAAGTTGGGGTGTTAGTCTGAAACAGCATGTTACATGCGTTACTATATCAGATAAAGGAAATGTTTTTTTAAAGTTTGAGCTAAAATTGTGAAAAAAACTCACAGCTGCTGGATATCTTACATTGTTTATGGATTTTAAGCTGGCTCGTATGATAAAGACTTATAGATCTGCTAGTTGTCACCAAGTTTTAAAGATCAGAGAGTGTAACATATGTTAGCTTGATAAGTAAAATCATCAAACAGTATTTTAACATCTAGCTGAGTAAGGGCCTGCTCCGTCCTAATCCCCTTTGGAATTCTGCAGACATGTTACATCTTATGTAACCATTCAAGGTGCATTTAATAAGAAATGTTTGCACTCTGTAAGTCGAGGCGTTAGCCTGTAACAGCTTGTTACATATGTTACTATATCAATTTGAGAATAAGAAATTTGATTGTTTGAGCTACAGAAAGAAGATATAAAAATCATCTAATAAATTGACATTCTTATAATCTGTATACTGGATGTCTCTACTACATATGGAAGCTGTTTAACATTAATACGGCTAACTGTGGTGTTGTGTGCGTTACATGAATCTAATTATAATTTAAAAGCCATAATTGTGGCTATCGTCATTTAGTTTAACAACTACTATGACTTGGTTTCAAACTGTTTTATTGGATTTTACAAACATATACTCAATTGACTAATAGGAAAAACCAAGTTTGCTTTTCTATCTTAAATATATTGTCTTATAGGAGCTAATACACAGCCCTACTCCCAGTTTTACTGAGAAGCAAATTTTGTTATTACCGTTTAAGTAAAACACATGAAAGCGATTGCAGCGTATGGATATTTTACATTTTCTTTGTCTGTCTTGCTGATATATCTGCAAGATGTCATTAAGTTTAAGATCAGGACATTTAATGTGTACTTATAAGTCTTTGGTGCCAAAACACTACAAATTATATTCATATTTGATTATCAAGCCCATGGACTGTTGTTACAGATGTTATCAATGGCCTTTTGGATACATTTCCTAATACTGTGCATATAATGCCAAATATAGAGCCACAAATAGAAAAGATAGTTTTACATTTGTACAAGGCAATACAATAAATGAAATGGTCCAAACTAATTCTCATCGATTAAACACTCATGTTCAACGTTTGTCGTTGTCTGCTTCTGTGGTAATCATAATTATCACACGCCTCCTTGCAACTAGTAGAATCATCCCACAATATTTCAATAATTTACTGTTATAAAATTTTACCACCAGTCCACTTAAAATTGATGAGCGATTATCAACTTTCCAATTTTGCCATTCACGGCTTAGAACATTCAGAAACTGATATGAATTCCTAATAGTTGGCTCTTTGAGTATGAGTTTCAAGTGATACTCTGCAAGTGGGAGAAAGACTAAAGCTTTACAAGGAGGAAAATTATGCCATTAAAAGCAATGAGTACCTGGACTGATGTACCTTGATATTTCTGTGATAAAGAATCATATCTTAGCTGGTTAACTTTTATTAATTTAGCATTTCCATATATGCAACAAACATATTTTCATCTAATAAAATTATAATGTCTCTGTACTTATTATCTTTCCCCAAGCATTCAAAAGCTTATTTGAAGTCTTAGCACTACTGAAGTGCTGAAACCAAGGTAACTCTTTCCCTTCAGATAAACAAACTAGATGTATCACAGCAGGTAAAGCAATGAAATTCAGGATGAACAGAATGCAAATTAGACCCTTTCACTTCAATGATTCTATAAGTTTCTAAGATAAGAGTGCTTATTAAAGGGTGTAACATATATAACTCGTCATAATAAATGAGCAAGGGCTTTGTCATGACATCCTTTTTGATTACACAGTCAGAGGCAAGTGTTTTCAATTTCAGTGTTTTCAATGGATCATGAAATGGGGCAACCTTATCAACTTGTTTACTCTGTATAAATCTTCCATAGAGCATAATAAAGAACTACTGGTTATCCTATTCCACCCATAGTCCACTTTCCTTCTTTTGAATGCAACAGCTAATGATATGGCTGCAAAAACTGAGAAATCAAAGGTTTTACATCATTTTAAGGCTTGCTTCAATGTACTGACATCAAAAAACAACCAGCTACAAACATAATTGATGGCAATGTCCAACTTTGTGTTCTTTCTCATATACCAGATAACTTTCAATGTGTAACAGAAATTGTTTCAGACGGTCTGCCAAAACCATCAAAAGTCAACATTGTAGCTAAAGAAAACTTATTGGTATCCTGGGTCAGGTGTGGTACTTGATTGTATTGATTCCTGATCTTTGCACCCTTACTTACTTTTATAAAGTTCTTTGGGCGCAGCAAAATACTATTGATCTAAGACCTGAGGACTTAAGCACCAAAGGGCTGAAAAGGTTCCATGGCAAATGATGCAAAAAAGCAGCCATCAAATTTCTGTTTGACCAATGTCAGAAATCTTAAAGTATTCTTAGAGGTACACGGTAGAGACAAAGCTTTTGCAAAATCAGAGCAAAGTTACCATTTGACTAGCACGGATTTAGAGGCAGCTGCAATAAGATTGGTCTTGCCACTTCACAGGAAGAGACGTATATCAGAGTCATACTCCATTGTCTGCATATATGTCAAACGGCATTAAACCCATATTTTATCAGGTGTTTGATCCCATGACACTGACATGCTGTTTCTGCTTTTGAAGAATGCTAAGGAGTCAAGTTATAGCTGAGTCAATTTGTTTGACGCTGGCACTGGCCATACACAGAAAGAAAATTAAGTCTTTTGATGGCAAAAGAGGAGGATCACACGAAATGCTTATATAAGTGATGTTTGTCACAATTACCAATTTTAAAAAGTAAACTTAATTAATGTAACAAATATTACACCATAGGAAGCTGTGTATTATTTAAAAAACACTTTCTTATGTATCAAAGGTATTCAGCATGCAAACTACATGAATAATTCAAATAAATAGATAGTTTTATGTCTTCTTTCTGTTTCTCAGACTTTCAATTCATTTATTTTTAAATTGATATGGTAACATACGTAACATACCATTACAGGCTACCCCCTGGTTAATAGAATGCAAACATCTCTTATTTGATGCAGCTTGAATTGTTTTTTAAGGTAGGATATGTCTGCATAATTTCAGAAGGGGTGGAGAGGAACAGGATTATACTCAGTTTGCAGTCCTAATTCTATGCCATGATTCTACTGGTTGTGATGAAATGGGTGATTATTTTGCAATAGAAGCAGACACAATGATAGACATTGTGATGGTGACTTGAATAAAGATTGTTTTTGAATAATTGTATTGAATAGGAATATTTATTAAATTGTGTCATTTAAATGAGAACTATTATTTTCTATCTATATGTCTATACATTTTGATATTATAGGCATTAGGAAATACATGATAAAAAGTTATATATAACATCTGTAACACAATTCCATGGGCTTGTTATCAGCAATGACTATAATTACTAGGAATAAGGCACCAGAGGCTAGAGTTAAATAGGAAAACATGTGAAAAATAGTATTTTTCTGAAATATCATCTCTTACTTCCAAGACAATTTCCTTGCTCATTCATTATGCCAGGTAACATACGTTACATACTTTAATAAGTGCTCTGATCCTTATGTCAAACATGCAAATGTATGATTCTTTATTGCATTAGCAAGACAGTGCCAAAAATGTTAGATATCCACGAGCGTCAAATATTTTCATATATTTTTCTTCAATAATAGATACCAAAATTGGATACTTGAAATTGGGGGTAGGGTTGTTTAATAGCTCATATAAACAATGTATTTGAGATAGAAAAGCAAACTTTGGTTTTTCTATTAGTCAAATGAGTATTTTAGTAAACTAAGATTAAAAACACTTGTAAAAATGCACAAATTGTCTGTAAAATGAATGATGTTAGTCACGATTCAACTTTCAAAAGGGAAATTTAATCTATGTAACGCATATAACACCATTGAAGGCTGTAATTTTGTTTAAAATGCTGCTTTTATGTAGCTTAGGCATCCAGCTTGCAAACTACATAAGAAATTTGAATAATTAGATGGTTTAATGTCTTCTTTCTGTAGCTCAAACTTTCATTTTGATTTTTTCCTTAGTTTGTTACAGTAACATATGTAACAGGCTGTCAGAGACTAACGCCCCGGAGCACAGAGTGCAAACATCTCTTAAAAGATGGGGCTTGAAATTTTCTTCAAGATAGGATATGTCTGCAAAATTCCCTAGGGGGGGGAGCAGGACCTTTTTTAGCTCGAAGTCTATTTATTATGTTAACTTGTTTAGAAATATATTGTTAAGATTAACCAATTTTGTATACACATTATTATATTGGATTGTACATGTCAATTGTCATTTTTCGCAAATTTGCAACAGAGTTAGGGCCCTTGATTTACGTCAGAATTCATCTGTTTGTTTAATACCTTGAGAACGAATAGACTTATTGAAACCAAATTTTTTAACATATTATCATTGCCAAGATCTATGTTGGTACTGTAAATTGTAATTTTTCGCAAATTTGCAACAGAGTTACAGCCCTTCATTTCCGTCAAAATCAAGTTTGTCCTCAATATCTTGAGAACGAATAGACTTATTGAGACCAAAATTTGTATGCACATTATCATTGACAAGATAAACGGTTGGATTGTAAGTTGTTATTTTTCGCAAATTTGCATCAGAGTTACAGACAAAAAGACAGACAGACAGATGGATGGTCGGACGCCTGAGGAAAAACAATAAGTCTCCCAACCCTAAAGGAGGAGATATAATTAAAGGCTGAACGACAATCCAACGCCGAGTAATTTGAAACATTGAGTGACAAAAACAACGATGTTGGCTCTGTGTGCATCCATCCGCCTTTCTTTATACGGCCGACCAAGATGCTGATCAGACTAGGCAGATGTCCAGAATGTCCCAAGTCTTCACTCGGTGAGAGCTCAAAATGGTTTGTTTTGTCTTATCTGAGAAAGAAATATGGTCACATTTCTTAATTTTCGTTTTTCATGAAATGTAGACAATAACGGTTGATACTGTACATTATCGCCGCTTAGTGAAAACATGGCCCTGTAGACACTAACGGTTGCAACGTAGACACTAACGGGCGTGTAGACACTAACGGGCGCTACAGTGCTTGTAGAGTATGTCACGAATGATTACTATGCAAGGTTTCATAATCCTACATGTAGCTATATTAGGTAGAGAGAAACAAACTTTAGTATTTTATATGACGTAAAATTCTGACAAAGTCAATGGAGCGTGAAATGTAGGTCAAGGGTAACAGGACAGGTGCGTGCTTGCAACATGTAGAGCATGTCAAGGACACCTACTATGTAAGATTTCACAATCTTAGCTATCATAGGTAGAGAGTTACACACCTTAGTATTTTAAGGCAATGGAGCGTGAAATAAAGGTCAATGGTATCGGTTTAAGGTGCGTGCTTGTAGAGTATGTCACGAATTAGTACTATACAAGGTTTCATAATCATAGCTATCATAGGTATAGAGAAACACACTTTAGTATTTTACTTGACAGAATAATGACAATGTCAGTGGAGTGTGAAATGTAGATCAAGGGTACCAGTTCAAGGTGCGTGCTTGTATAGTATGTCAAGAATGATTACTATGCAAGGTTTTAAAATCCTAGCTATTATAGGTAGAGAGCAACACACTTAAGTATTTTACTGGAAGTAAAATTCTGACAAAGCCAATGGAGCGTGAAACGTAGGTCAAGGGTAGCGGATCAATGGTACCGGGTCAAGGGTACCGGGTCAAGGTGCGAGATAATGGAGTATACAACGAATGATTACTATGCAAGGTTTCATAATCCTAGCTATAATAGGTAGAGGGAAACACACTTTAGTATTTTATTCGACGTAAAATTCTTACAAAGTCAACGGAGCGTGAATGTAGATCAAGGGTACCAGAGGTGAGTTCAACAATGCGAGTGCTCGCCGAGCGCTCGTTGATTGGTACCTATCTTTATTCATAATGTGTAAAGCCTGGCATCAGTACAACGAGCGCCCGAGAGCGCTCGCATTATTGAACTCGCCTCTGGTTAAGAAGGTACGTGCTTGTAGAGAATGTCTCGAATGATTGCTATGCAAGGTTTCATAATCCTAGCTATCATAGCTACAGAAAAACACACTTAAGTATTTTACTCGACGTAAAATACTGACAAAGTCAATGGAGCATGAAATGTAGGTCAAGGGTACCGAGTCAAGGTGCTTGCTTGTAGAGTATTTCACGAATGATTACATTTGTGACGTCGCGGCTTAAAATCCTGACAAAGTCAATGGAGCGTAATATTTAGGTCAAGGGTACCAGGTCAATGTGCGAGCACGTAGAGCATGTCAAGGACAATTACTATGCAAGGTTTCATAAGCCAGCATAGCTACAGAGAAGCACACTTTAGTATTTTATGACGTACAATTCTGACAGTCAATGGAGCGTGGAATGTAGGCCAAGGGTACCAGATCAATGTGTGTGCTTGTAGAGCATGTCAAGGACAGTAATTATGGAAGGTTTCATTATCATAGCCTTCATAGCTACAAAGAAACAGACTTTAGTATTTACGTCGATACATAAATTCTGACAGTCAATAGAGCATGGAATGTAGGCCAAAGGTATCGGGTCAATGTGCGTGTATGTAGAGCATGTCAAGGACAATTACTATGCAAGGTTTCAAAAGCCAGCATAGCTACAGAGAAGCACACTTTAGTATTTTACGACGTAAAATTCTGACAGTCAATGGAGCGTGGAATGTAGGCCAAGGGTACCAGGTCAATGGGCGTGTTTGTAGAACATGTCAAGGGCAATTACTATGCAAGGATTCATAATCCTAGCCATCATAGCTACAGAGAAACACACTTTAATATTTTACGTCGCGACATAAATTCTGACAGTCAATAGAGCATGGAATGTAGGCCAAAGGTACTGGGTCAATTTAAGTGCTTGTAGAGCATGTCAAGGACAATTACTAGGCAAGGTTTCATAATCCTAGCCATCATAGCTACAAAGAATCACTTTAGTATTTTACGTCGCGACGTAAAATTCTGACAGTCAATGGAGCGTGAATGTAGTTCAAGGGTACCGGGTCAATGTGCGTGCTTGTAGAGCATGTTAAGGACAATTACAATGCAAGGTTTCAAAATCTTAGCCATCATAGTTACAGAGGAACACACTTTAGTATTTTACGTCGCGATGTAAAACTCTGACAATCATTGGAGCATGAATGTAGTTCAAGGGTACCGGGTGAATATGCGTGCTTGCAGAGCATATTAAGGACAATTACAATGCAAGGTTTCATAATCCTAGCCATCATAGTTACAGAGGAACACACTTTAGTATTTTACGTCGCGATGTAAAACTCTGACAATCATTGGAGCATGAATGTAGTTCAAGGGTACCGGGTGAATGTGCGTGCTTGTAGAGCATGTTAAGGACAATTACAATGCAAGGTTTCAAAATTCTAGCCACCATAGCTACAGGGAAACACAATAGTATTTTACGCCACGACGTAAAATTCTGACAGTCAATGGAGCGTGAAATGTAGGTCAAGGGTACCAGGTCAATGTGCGTTCTTGTATAACATGTCAAGGACTATTACTTTTCAAGGTTTCATAATCCTAGCCATCATAGCTACAGAGTAACACTTTAGTATTTTACGTCGCGACGTAGAATTCTGACAGTCAATGGAGCGTGAAATATAGGTCAAGGGTACTGGGTCAATGTGCGTGCTTGTTGAGCACGCCAAGGACAATGACTATGCAAGGTTTCATAATTCTAGCCATTATAGGTACTGAGAAATTAATTGTGACAAAATTTGAGGGACGGACGGACAGAAATTCGAACTCCTATATCGCATCCTGCTATAAGCAAGTGCGATAAAAGCAAGGATATCGCTATCGTAAACTTCGTAAAGCACTCTCTAAATTCTACCAAAGGCACTCAGATTTGATAGATAAATACAGTGTTGGCTTGCTTGAAAATGCAAACTCTTTTGTGACAAGGCATAACAGAGCCAGTTTTTTTTGTGGCGATTTAGTTTATTAAGTCAAAACCCCCTCTTTAGTTTTCCTGATCAGTTTCAAAAGTCCATTAGACGTTATGAAAGAGTGGGATATAGCACTGATATCATACGACAGTCCGCATGCCTGTTTAAAATATAAACCCAATTATGTTTTATTGGCATGGTTTCCTCTTTAATTTTACGGCGTTGGGTCAGGCCCCAAACTTTATTATGACAATGACAGGAAACTTTCAGCGGAAAGTCAGTACCAGCACGGAATCTAGGACGAAGAATTTGCCCCCCCCCCCTCTACCACCACCACCACACGGTGGCTTCGCCTGTTGTTAGTTCTAGGGTGGTGTTTCTGTTTTTGTCCTCGCTAGCTTTGCAATCATCTCTGAGGAAGAGAGTGCTGGTTGCTGTACTTTAATTGTCTTCTTGATGTCATGCGGTTGATTGTGTTTTATGTCTTTTCCTCAGCGTATCGTGGGTTTGTGATTGTGCTCACTTATTTTAATTCAAGGGAAGCAACAAGCATTTGATGTCAGAATCTTGAGCTTTAGGAATTATGTCTGCTCTTCAACTTTTGAACGGTGATCATTCATAACAGGGATGTCGGAACTATTTGAAAAGCCGCTATTGTGTTTTGATCAAGGTACACATACAGTGATATAGAGCGGTTCGGTACTTAAGAATCCTACCAGTTAAACCTGGGGCAGGGCAAGGGCTTGCTCTGCTTTAAGTATGTATGTATAAGATAGAGTGTCACCTGCTGTTTTTAGCAATAGAAGTTAATTTTATCATATTTCTAGCGTCTAGCGCTCAAGTATATATATACACTGTATATAGGTGTTATAGTTTCAGACAAGAAGATTTTTTCATGTTTTCCTTATATAAGCCTATGTAAAAACTGTGACCCCAGAGCAGGTCCTTTTTTGGCCCCAGGGACATAATTTGAACAAACTTAGAAGATGTCCCCAAGGTGATGCTACTAACAGAATATCAAGGCTCTAGACCTTGTGGTTTCAGAAGAGATTTTTTTTCACGTTTTCTCTATATAAGCCTAAGCAAAACAGTGACCCCCGAGGCGGGGACATGTTTGGCCCTAGGGGTATAATTTGAACAAACTTGGTAGAGGTCTACTAGATAATGCTACATATCAAATATCAAGGCATTATATTATGCTTTGCGGTTTCAGACAAGAAGTTTTTTTTCACGTTTTCTCTTTATAAGCCTATGTAAAACATGTGATCCCCTGGGCGGGCCATTTGGAACCCAATAGACATAATTTGCATAAACTTGATAGAAAGTCTTTAGGTGATACTACATACAAAATATCAAGGCTCTATGCCTTGTGGTTTCAGATAAGAAGATTTTTCACAGTTTCCTTATATAAACTTATGTAAAACATTTCACCCCAGGGCGGTGCCATATTTGGCTCCAGGGGCATAATTAAAAAAAACTTGGTAGAGGTCTACTAGGTGATGCTACATACCAGGTATCAAGGCGCTAGACCTTCTGATTCCGACAAGAAGGTGTTTTAAGTTCTCATATTGAAAATCTATTTTAGCCTGTGTGACCTAGATATGCTACGGACCAAAACCATTTGAACAATTATTAAAGAGGGCTATATAAGGATCATTCCTGCAAAGCCAGTAGTTTAGGAGGAGATGTCCTTCGAAGCAGTTGTTGACTACGTAGACACATGACGCACGACTGACGACGGATGACGGACATCCAATGATCATAATAGCTCACCATGAGCCAATGGCTTCTATAAAGGTGAGTTATAAACAGAACCTATTTTCTGACAATCAAGAGTATAAAAATAACAAGTGTAAAACAGCTGTACAATGAAAGTCACAGTTAATTATATCTAAATCAGTCATTTGTGTAAGAAGAAGAAAAAATGATAAAAATAGTTGAATTTGTATTTAAGCACATAAAAATTTAAAATATGGGTCACTATTTGACTCTCTATTAATGTACACATATTTACATCTACAAAATCCAATTTGTAGCCCTTGAAACTGAATATGTCGAAAAAATAACACAAGACAGTGATGTCAATCAATTGCCTCAAGGTCTTGTATTCGAAAACAAAATTGTTTCAATTACATTATAAGGGTCATGGGAAGAAATTTCTAACTATTAATAAATTTTCCTTTTTAAAGGAGGGCTTGCCTAGTTGAAAAACAGCATGTGCACCTTGTATGTTGGGAACACCTCCAAATTTGGTTATTGTTTACACTGCACTAAAACCGCTTCATAGACGAACATTAACAATAGATATTGAGTCGGTGGGTAAGATACTCTTCTGGCAAAAGAAAAACACAAACAGTTATCTAAAGTGGCACCTAGCGCCGTACACTGAAGGACTTTAAAAACGTAAAAAAATGAAATTAATAAAATTTACTTATTTTTAATGTATCAATTTTTTGAGTTTTGGCAACAATGAACATCAACACGTCAGCAAAACATGTTTTTAATTTCATGCCAAAATAATTATTAATGTTAGGACATCAGTCTATGGAATAGATTCAAAAGTTGAAAATTGAAATTTGTTTAGGAATCAGACGTGATTTAAAGTTATTGTATTAAAACTATTTTTTTAAAAAAACCTGGATACAAATTACCCTCGAAGCCCTATTATTTGTCTGGAACTGATGATAGCCAGCCAGAACGGATATCGTCGATGCAAATATCGTTGATACACTCTACATAAGTTGCCGTCTTAACGTCAGGTCGTCATTTTTGTTTAACCAGACCTGCGTCGATATTTAACTGTCCCTGTAGCCTGATAACGATCTCTGAGGGGCTGTATAGTTGATCGCCTTTCCCAAAGGCCTAGAACTTTTCAAATAGTCATTTCATTTTTCCCATATAAACATATTCCTAATTTGTTGCTAGTCTATAGGCTGGTGCTAAGTTCTGATAATCATACTAATCCACTGAAGACAATTACATTTATAAACTGATGAACATAACCATTTGGAAAAGAAAGAAATATTATTACAATATCTTACGTATATTAATGACCACTTTTATTATCAGACTGGTAGCTATTTTATATAGTTGACTGATGGCAATTATAATGGCCCACTTCGAATCGAAGTTTTGTTCCTACTATAATAACTAAAGTTCAATTCGAACATCCATAGTCGCTACTATAGTGACGTCACGAACCTACTAAAGATCAACGGTGGGTCAGAGCACCATTACTCTAGTAGCTTGTCTGGTTCCCTCCTCTAAACATATCTAGCAAGATGGGTTCAAGATCTATCAGTAGCCTCAAAATGTTTTTATTTTACAAAATAAATTCTTGATGTGTTCTATTTGCGGCCAATCTTATTCGTAAGCGTTAATTAGAGTAGTCTGTGCAGTTTATGCACACCCTTTTTGTGTACGATGAAGAATTGAGGTGGGGCATACAGGGCTATTCACTTTGTTTAGTTGACAACTAATTATAAGGTTGCAACTGTAGTCATTCAGGTGTAAACGTACGCCCACATCTATTACGTAAGATCTTTAGTAGGAACTTTAGTTTGAATCAAAGTGGGCCAATATCATTCCAATTGCCCCAGATCGTTCATGTTTTGACAATCGTGCAATGATTAACAAAGTTATAAAACTAAAGCTGCAGTGTTTTTATACATGCTTATGTACAAGCTACATGTCAAATTGACACAGAAGTGTATGCGCCACGCCATGATCCCAAAATATATCCTCACACCAAATTTAGGATTCCTACCTCAAATTATATACAGATATGCTCTGAGCTCGACCTTGCTAGAACTGAAACCAGAGGTAAAGGTCACAGTGAACTGGAAACATTTGGTGACTCGCCAGGGTGGAAGATGTATCTACAATCCAAATATGGAATGCTACCATATATAAAATAGGCGATCTGCTGTGGGTGCATTTTTTCAAGAACTGACTTTTGAGATCAAGGTCACAGTTGATGAAAACAGTGAGCGACATTCTATGACCACAACATATATCCACAAAGTGAATTTGGGGGTTAAAATGGCATATAATATGAGACATGCTCTGACAGGGTTCGCACAGACCTGGAAAAAATTGACCTTGGTCCTGGAAAACTCTTGGAATTTGGAAAAAGTGCCCTTTGTCCTGGAATTTTGTAAAAATCATCCTTGAAAATATGAATTAGTCTTTGAAAAAATATAAAAATACAACTAGTCCTTTCAGATTTATGGGATGCGCAAAAAACTGTGTGAAAATCGCAAACAATCTGAATGAAAATCGTCAGATACATGTCAAAAAGCGAGGTGCAACTCGTATTCTTTTCTATTCAATTTGTGCGGTAGTCCTGGTTTTTATCACCGGTTTCGGAATCAAAGAAATTGAGTGAGGCTTTTCATTTCGCCACTTTTGGTTGAAAAAAGTGCACTTTTAAACGTTGTGTTATACAAAATTGGGAAGAAATTGAGTCCTTGGAAAAATGAAAAAGTCCTGGAATAGTCCTGATAAGTCCAGGACTTCTATTTTCCCATTTCCATACGAACCCTGTCTTAACTTGCTGTCGGTGAGTTGTCTTGTCGTTGAACTGTTTTGTTCCCATACCCACGACCGTTATGCTAACAGTATGTTATATAAATAGACAAACCAGGTAGAGGGTATCACTATTCCGACAGAAATGCTTGCGGCGAGAGCGCCGCAAGCAAAAATAGGTTAAACTAGGGGCACAAAAGAGATAATAAGGTGCTGCCAACTAGCGGCCTGCATCAGCTAAAAAAACAGATCATGCAATAAAATCATACAGAAAATAAGCATAGCACATACAGTTAAAAAGCATAGCATAAAAAGAGTAACATAAAACATATTGTTAAACAACACAGCTTACAAGCCTGACCTCAACCGCCACACATGGCGCAGTTACATCTCGGGCCTACCCGTGTGAGGATCTGACCTTTGAACTAACGTAGGCTCGTTGCCGTTCTGAGCTCATTGGGCAAGTTGTTCCACACACGGGCAGACTCTAACCTTAATGATCTCTGTTCATATGTGGCAGTTCTGACTGAAGGTATCTTGACTGTGTTTTCATACCTGGAAGAATATTTTGTTTGTTTTCAACTAAATCCTTGAGGTAGTCTGGTGACGTGTTATTAAAACACGTATATGTTTCTGTTGCAATGCATCTCAGTCTGTTCATGTGAAGTGTTAGAAGATTTACTTTGCTCATAAGCTCTGTCTCATAGCTAGAAATAACCATTAAAACAATCCTGATGGCTCTGTGTTGGAGTTTTTTCTATTTTTTTCTGTATTTGCCTATATACAGAAATGCCATATAAGAGGACAATAGTTAAAATTTGACTGTAATTATAAGCCTAGTTTCGACAGATTTATTTCAACTTTTTATAGTGATTTGATGGTCAAAGGGAGTTAATACGGTGCGGAAATGGCTTTTATACATGAAAAAGTGGCTAACTCAATTTTGCCCAAAAGTGGACTAAAGCATCTTGCTGCTGTGACCCCTTCAATTCTTGTCTGTTAAGACATAAGACATAAGACATTATACTCTCCGACTTTAAATAAAATTTGTCTTATGTCTTATTGCTAAGCCTCTGTAAAACATTTAGCTGCCGAACCGCTTCATACACGTTTTTATTTGTTGTTTGGGTTGTAAACGAATAAACAATACCACAAGTGACTGACCGATGTACAACATCGCAAGTTCCGTTAATCGTCGTTCAATCGCAAGTGTCTGGTGACTTCCGCTCCCTGGGGTGTTTACCGGTATATCCAGTAAGTCCGACAATACAATGAACGGACACTAAGAAAGTAGTAGAAGTAGTAGTAGAAGTAGTAGTAGAAGTAGTAGTAGTAGTAGTAGTAGTAGTAGTAGTAGTAGTAGTAGTAGTAGTAATAGTAGTAGTAGTAGTAGTAGTAGTAGTAGAAGTAGCAGCAGCAGCAGCAGCAGCAGCAGCAGCAGTAGCAGTAGCAGTAGCAGTAGTAGTAGTAGTAGTAGTAGTAGTAGTAGTAGTAGTAGCAGTAGTAGTAGTAGCAGCAGCAGTAGTAGTAGTAGTAGTAGTAGTAGTAGTAGTAGTAGTAGTAGTAGTAGTAGTAGTAGTAGTAGTAGTTTATCTATGTCACTCTTGTATGGTTATCAGCACATGGTCATGGGGGGGGGGATGGGTAATTTTGGAACGGGTGTACGATCCAGTATTTTTGAAACATACCCTCATCAGATACCTTTGAAAAAAAAAACAGTTTATTCATATACTTAATTTCACAGAAGGTTGGCCTATTAATATTCTGTTCTTTGAATTAATATTCCCTTTCATATCCGATGTGATTTGTAAACAAGCTTTCAAACGACTCTCGTCATGAGAAAAACTGCTTTATGTAAATGTGAAAAAAAGCTTGACGTTTATCTGAGCGAAAATATGTGCATACATGGGTGTCAGAAAATTTGGGCCATTCAAATGCCTAAAATCAGAAAATATGGGCTTTCATATACTTTCTTTTAAAAAGGGGGGGGGAGGTTGATCATATACCTGGCGGTGCTGATAAAGGGGGCAATTCGGCACGCACATCTCTACTATGCCATATATAGGGAGTTAATCCCCCCCCCACACACACACACACACCCCGAGGGTCACACGAATTAGTGCACGATTGTTATACTAACAGTTACACGACAGTTATGTCCATGACAACGATATTGGTCTCCGGCATTTTGGATATTTATAGGTTAAATTCGGTAACCATAAGATGACATAAACATCCGGTTTGTGTTTTGGCATGTTTCATTTTCATTTATGATCTAGAAAATTCAATTGGACTCGCGGACAAAAGGTAAAATTCTATCTGCATTGTTTTGTTAAAGATTAATTGAGAAAATATGTTATGGTTTAAAAATAACCGTACATTAGTTGCACAATTATTGGCAAAATGGTCATTGTGTGTGATTTTTGGATGATATTTTCCTGTTTTCACTTTCAGAGAAGAAGAACATATTTTGACCTTTGTTTGTCTATTGTTGACTCAGGTAGCCTCGAGTATTCTAGGCTGTAACATTGTCTGTGCAGGCACGATGCTAAAGAATCAACCTGTCTGCTTAGGCACATCACGACTGAAAAGTTGGGTTTGTGTCAATACTCAGTGTGCATTACCCAAAACACTACATTAAAAAAGTAACAAGCACTGAATGGCTATAAATATTCCGTTTATGGACACACCAAGTAAGCTTTGGGAGCTAAACAATGATTGGTTTTACAGTATTTTTTAGCGAAACAATGATAAGATTTTCACCACTTAAACAGATGGCTCACCTCTGGTTTACCATGCGCAGTTTATGACGTAGCACTAAATATTAACATTCTGCTTGTTAAATAATGGGTGCTGCGCCTCCACACCCCTGCCTTCTTTTCATGTAAGGGCAATTAAATCATTTGGTGGCCATGTTGTTACGATCTTTTCAGATTCCATTACAATGGTAGAAACCCCCTATCAACAAATAGAATACAATGCGCCCGGTAAACCATTAACTACCCAAACATTTTTGTGTCAAAAAAGTGTTTTCAGTGACGCGTGTTAACGCACATTGTTAACAATTTTGAATCGACCAATCGGGTGGGTCACATGATTTGGTGACGCATTCGGTAAACAAATATGTCACATGTACCCATAATGCTCAAATCAGACATCATCATCTTCAGTAATTGCATCCCTCAGAACTGAGTATTCTCGCAATTGTGTTGAATTTGCTCATGCGCCATGGCTAAAAACTGGTTCTATATGTACAAGTAAAATAGGTCTGTTAAAATCAATAGGTTAAAAACATCTGTGGCTGTTTTAAGGTGTGAGGGTGGCCAGCTGGATCTGGAAGGCCTCCAGCGTTGACTGGCTCACTGCTTCTTGCGGGAGTTGATTCCACAGTACGATCGTTCTGGGGAAGAAACTTTGTTGGTAACCGGTGAATGAAGTTGGGATCTGTCTGAATCGTGCATTATGGCCTCTGGTTCTGTTGTCAAGAGGTGTCAGGTACCGTTCGGCGGGGATGTCTACCTGTTGGTGAGCTATCCGGTACATCATAGACAGGCGGGCTTGGTCTCTGGGTTGCAGTAAGGTGTCCCAACCTAGGTCCTGGCGCATGGCTGTAACACTGCTTTTACGGCTGTAGTCACTCTTGACAAATCTGGCAGCTCTTCTCTGTACCATCTCTAGCTGGTTTGAGTCAGTGTCTGTGTGTGGAGACCAGACCGTTGAGGCGTATTCGAGAGTCGGTCGTACGAAGGTCTTGTAGGCAGTACTCTTTGCTTGTTGGGAAGCTGGTCTGATGTTGCGTCTGAGGAAGGCCATGGTGGAGTTTGCTTTTTTAGAGATGTTATTTACATGCTTACTCCAGGAAAGGTTGCTGCTTATGGTGACTCCCAGGTATTTTGAATCAGACTTTATGGCTAACTTCTGACCATGGATGAAGTAGTTGTGTTGAATTGTGTTTTTCTTGTTTGTAATGCACAAAACTTCACATTTCTCAGCGTTGAAAGCCATTTGCCACTTCTTTTCCCATTCTTGTAGCCTATCAAGGTCTTGTTGGAGTTCTTCGCAGTCCCTCTTGTTGCTGATTTTCCTATATACCAGGCTGTCATCTGCGAACAGTTTGACTGTGGATCGTATACCCTCTGGCATGTCATTTATGTAGGCTAAGAATAATAGTGGGCCTAGTACTGTGCCTTGAGGGACTCCGGATGAAACTGGCAGAGGCGTTGACTTGGTGCCATCGATGACCACCTCTTGGGTTCTTGCTGAGAGGAAGTCTTCCACCCACTTCAGGAGGTTTCCACGAACTCCATAGTGTTCTAGCTTAAGGAGTAATCGCTGGTGGGGTACCTTGTCAAATGCCTTTGAGAAGTCAAGGAGGACGGCGTCGACTTGCTGCTTCTCGTTTAGTCCTCTTGCTAGGTCGTCAACTGTCATGATCAGCTGTGTCTCGCACGATCTGCGAGACTGATTAGTATTTAAAAAATGCTTCCCAGTCCCGGCGGAGACAATGAGGCTGTAAATATCAAATCTCCACAAAAATTCAATAATTTACTGTCCTCACACAGTAGCCAGTAAAGCTAGGTTGGGATTTAAGGTTGGCAAAGAACTCTTCTGGTAAAAGAAACCACAAACAGTTAAAGCTGCATATTCTGTAACTTTTGATCTTCTAATTTTAAAAATAATGTTTTTATTTTTCAAGAACACAGTAAAAATACTTAAATTCAGGTAAACATTTTACCATTTTTTTAAATCTTACCAAGTTATCACTATCAAAAGAACTGCATTTATGTTAAAATTCAACGGTCTAGAATTATTGGAGGGACGCAAATAATTACCAATAAGAGAAAAATACACCTATTTGATAAGATAATTCACTTTTCCATGCAGTTTTCAGCTGTACTGAACATTTTTATTGTGAAAACATAGCTTAATTCTACTTTTACAAATGATTTAAAAAGTAAATAAAATTTTTCGAAAAATGTTCATGGTTGCAGAGTATGCAGCTTTAAAGATAAAGAAGCTTTATTTAACGTTGCTTATTTGAAACAGACAACATAAGCTCTCTAGAGTTTTAAACTGCGACAGTGCTCCAGATAGCGTCCATACACACGTAAATTACGGGTCCGTTTTTCCCAAATACTGATAGAGTTGAAAATTAGTACATACCAATTACGGGTGTGTTTTTGCCTGTTCGTCGTGTATGGTACATTTAACTTGTAGCCTGTAGTATTTATTCATTTCAAAACAGAAGACGCTTGATATTTGAACTGATTTGTGAATCTGTAAAAATTTATGCGTTCAGAAAGCCAGAATCAACTTGCTGGACTGTTTATCGATGTTTTATTTTTGCCTTAATACAAACTCCCCAATGTTCAGTTGCTTCCCCTTTCCATGTCTTCCTTGAAGAATACGTGTTTTCAGAATTATATGTGCACAGAGACCTCTTCAGGGAGTTTGCTATCAGTTTTGTCCTTGAATCAGTCAATGTAGAAACTGAAAGTAGGAATTTCTCGGCTTTTGAAGCACAGCGTGTTTACAGATGGCAATAAAACAATCATGGACAAATATTTTTTACTGTTTGAAGCATCAGTTTCACAGACCACATCCCCTGTCTATACCGGTGAAGTTACATACTCTGACACACTTATACCTTGTGTTGTTTGTCTGCGAGGACATTTCATTGAATCCTGGGCCTACATGTACAAAACACCCATGTGGGGTTTGCAGCAGGTTTGATTTGGACCAGTACTGATGGTAGTCAAAATTATCTTGAGCACTGTGCAACATGAGGATATCTTTTAACAGATACTTTAATACCTGCCTTACTCTATCTTCCTAGCACAACCTTTTTTTGCGAGCGTCAACAAGGGAGCTGCTAGTACCATTTTTAACACCTTTGGTATGGTGCTGCCGGGATTCGAACCCTTGACCTCCCACTCCAAAAGCGGGCGCTCTACCAACTGAGGTATTGGGACGGTTTACAAATCGACAGAAAAAGTTGCTTCCTACAAGTTACAACACATTTCCATTGTTTTGTGGTTTTCTGGGCTGATTTTTGATATATTGTCAATCAAAGTTTTCAAAATATGATTTAATCCTGCGGTCAAAAACCAAGGTGCTCTGAGTTTTTCACCTCCCAAATGAAACAGTATGGTGGCTAGCTGTGATGTCAGCCAGACCTAATGAATGAAAGCCATGACCACGCCGCGCTGTCGCACCTATTTCTGCCACGCCAGAAATATATTTTCCCTTTTCCGTAAAACAAATAGGCTTATTCCCCATTGTTTTTGCTCTATCCTCTGCAAATATTAGACATCATAGCTCCAGTTAAGCAAAAAAAAAAAAAAAAAAAAAATCTTTAATTGTTATTGTGTTCTTTTGAGTACCCACAACATATGTTTTAGTTGAGAAATGAAAATACTAATTGTGAGTTATGCACTCTTATCTGGAGGCCTGTGACATTATCTCATGTGCTTGTCAATGCTGATTTATTTTTAGAACAATGGTGAAGCTACACATCAAGAAAGGAGACGAGTCTCAGTTTATGTATGAGACCACAGTGGAGATGCCAGTAGCTGACCTACTGAAGGATGTGTCGGCAATATACAATGGCAGACTGAAGGTACAAAGGATATGTTCAGGTATGGTGCCAGGAAATATTTCTCTACCTTAATTTTCATCAAATATAGTACTTGCTCATGCTTATAGCCAATTATCTTTGAGGGGGTGGACAGGGGGGTACCCAACCCCCACTTCCCTCCCCCTTTCAACCCTCTTCCCTCCCCCTTTCACCCCACTTCCCTCCCCCTTTCACCCCACTTCCCTCCCCCTCTCCCCCCACTTCCCTCCCCCTGTCAGAATTTTCCCTCCCCCTGATAAGTTTTTGTTCTTGTTCATGAACTTAAGCGTACCCAACCCCCACTTCCCTCCCCTTTCACCCCACTTCCCTCCCCCTTTCACCCCACTTCCCTCCCCCTTTCACCCCACTTCCCTCCCCCTCTCCCCCCACTTCCCTCCCCCTGTCAGAATTTTCCCTCCCCCTGATAAATTTTTGTTCTTGTTCATGAACTTTAGCGTAGCCAAGAACCAAAATTAATTCTAAAAATAGCTTACCAAAGACCCATCTGCATTTTCAGGGGACAAAGAGTTAAACATACTTTAGCTTGTTTGTTTTTATGCTTAACCCTACTTGAATCAGCGGAAGGGAGGAGAATGGCTGTAGAATTTATTTCAATATCAAATCTCCACTAAAGTATGGGACCAGGCCGAGGTCGAACTCTCAGCCCCTGTATCTGCAGTCAGACTTGCATCTGCAATCCTACACGTTATCGTCTGCGCTGCGGGACCCCTTAAAAGTACTGTCACATGAGATGAATGTCTCTTCTGGAGTGAGCAAAGTAAACAGTATTTATGTGTATATTAGGCCAAAAAACTTCTTGTTTTCGGTTACCCTAACGACCCTTATATTTTGGGGCCTCCTTTTTATGCCCCAAAGGAACTTTGGGAGGCATATAGTAATCGCACTGTACGTCCGTCCGTCCGTCCGTCCGGCTTCGTGTCCGGTTCATATTTCCTTTATTCTTTGAGGTAGGAATTCCAATTTTGGTATGTGGATACATCTTGGGATGGCGAAGTGTCGCGTACCCTTTTCGTGTCACTGTGACCTTGAACTTAACCTCTGACCTAGTTTTTAGAATAATCGTGTCCGGAGCATATCTCTTATATTATTTGAGGTAGGAATCTCAAATTTGGTGTGTGGATGCATCTTGAGATGACAAAGTGTCGCGTACCATAATTGGGTCACTGTGACATTGAACTTGACCTCTGACCTAGTTTCTAGAAACTGCATTGAGTCTGGTGCATATCTCCTATATTCTTAGAGATAGAAATTCCAATATTGGTGTGTAAATGCATCTTGGGATGATGGAATGTCACACATAATTTTCGGGTCACTGTGACTTTGACCTTCACCTCTGACCTAGTTTTAAGAGTTATTGTGTCCAGAGCCTATCCCTTACATTCTTTGAGGTAGGAATCTCAAACTTGTAGTGTGGATGCATCTTGGGATGACAAATTGTTTCGTACCATAATTGGGTCACTATGACCTTGAACTTGACCTCTGATCTAGTTTTTAGAAACTGCATCGAGTCTGGTGCATATCTCCTATATTCTTTGAGATAGGAATTCCAAATTTGGTGTGTAAATGCTTTTTGGAATGACGGAGTGTCACATACCATTTACAGGTCATGGTGGCCTTGACTTCTGACCTAGTTTTTTCGAGTAATCGTGTCCGGAGCATATCTCTTTTATTGTTTGAGGTAGGAATCTCAAAATCGGTGTGTAGATGCATCTTGGGATGACAAAGTGTCAGGTAGTATGATTGGGTCTCTGTGACCTTGAACTTGACCTCTGACCTAGTTTCTAGAAACTGCATTGAGTCTGGTGCATATCTCCAATATTCTTTGAGATAGGAATTTCAAATTTTGTGTGTTAATGCATCTACTCATAACTTGAAGGTGGAGCGGCTCTTCTTTGCGGTGCCACAGGGTTGTCTGCGGTTTGTGATTGTGGTATTTCCTGATCATACTCACTTACTATTTTTGGCAATATTTCAAGCGACCTTGATGTCACAGTCAAGTTCATATACTATATTTTCTTGTAAATACATTTCTACCTTAATGGTTGGATGTAACAACTTCAAACTTTGCAGGTGCTTAGGTCACATGATGTAGATGGCACGGGCAACATTTCATGTAAAAGGCGGTCATTTGCGATGGTGTACCATCGACTGAAATCTGAATAACATCGACTGAAATCAATAAATACATGTTTTTGTCTTACTCTTAAGTGTCAATTAATTATTTGCATACTTGGTGATTTTTCATGCATTTGTTTCCATCTGCTGATTTTTTTTTCAAAATTAACTTTTTCGATTTTTTTCATAAACATCAGAGCCAAGGTGTCAAATACTTTGGATCCAGATCAGGACAAGTAGAATCCAGATCAGGACAGGCATTCTGTCGGTGCTGACCTGGGTACAAACTGTTTGCAAAGGTTTCCAGCAGAAGACAAGAAAATAAAGTAAACTTGTTCAGTCAGATCCGGGAGATTTCTTGATCTTGTAAAAAGTTGTATTTTATACTTAATTTCAGGGAGTCTCCCTGTACGATAAGCGATGGTTTGAGTCGGGTAGACATTATAACATAAACATAAGCGCCAAGGAGCTTTTGAAACTTCATGAAAAATTTTCGCATGTGTGGAAAAAGGGAATGACTTTCCTCTGCATTTAAGCCTCAATACATTTTCTTTTTCTTGCAAATATCACTGTAAAATGTGTGATACATCGATAATGTGAAAAATCAAGACACTAGCATAAATTTAGTAAGCTTGACGATATGCGTGGTATTAAACTTTCGGGTCTGTCAAACAATCATTGTTTAGTTAGTTTCTCAAACACTGACAATGCGAACTATCGAACATAGCACTACTCATGTTGTGTTTTAACTTTTTATCAGTTTACAGAAGTCAATTTGGTTCTTTGAACAATTAGGCTAATCGGTTCCTTAAAATAGTAGATTTAAAGCCTCCTATATTAGTTGGATTTGTTTCTGTCACTGAGTGACAAGATCTATCATTCACCTAAAGTAAGTAAGGTTGCAAAGATCAGGAATCGATACAATCAAGTACCACACCTGACCCAGGATACCAATGGGAAAGTGACAAACTCACAGAAGACACCACAAACGAGAGCCAAGAGGTCAGCCCTTTCCCAGCAGGTGACCACGAAGCACATATAAACAGACGCGCACAAAACATAGTAAACACAAGACAGAACAAAAAAATAAAAGATCCACAAAAGAAGTACCGCCTTGGAACGGTCAGTAAAATATTTTACTGGAGGGCTTAAACCGGTTTAACGGCGCCAACCTCACCCTTAATTCAGATGTGGATCAAGACACATAGATATTTGGTTTGCATGAAAGACCCCTATCTTATCAATGCATCATCTCCTAAAACATATAAATCAAGATATAACAAGGAGATAAAGCAAGGATAAGGACTCAACGGTAAATTAAACTGAATACCGGAGCAAAAGAAATCCAACAGGTAAACCCCGATGGGCCCGACAAACAGCCAAAGCATCAGGCCCCTACCATCTCATCAATAGATAAGTCTTTAAGTTGGAACCTTCATAGAGTCTGAAGTCCGACCCACCGGCGTGCAATTAAAGACAACCTACCCTGATAATCTCGTTTTCTCGGTAATCTCTGTTCTTTGAACGACAGTAAAAATCAAGCTGAAATCCTACTGGCGCCATACATTACGTGGGTCGTGTGACAAAATAGTCCACACAAATATGCATATTTTTCTTGGTGGACCTTAATATAACTTATAGGCATAGAACTGCCATTTTCTTTGAATTTTCTATAAAAAAAATCAATTTCCCGCCCCAATCTTTCCAGGCTCCCCGCCCCCTCTATCCCCGCTTCCCGCCCCCTCTACCCCGGCTTCCCGCCCCCTCCACCCCCGATTCCGCATCCTCCACCCCCGATTCCGCACCCTCCACCCCCGTACCCCCGCCCCCCCTGTCCACCCCCTCATCTTTGGCAGATACCATCTTTGGGTAACACTCTGCTAAGAAACAGAGGTTTTGGTTTCTATATATAGTTAGAAGTGTCTTGGCAATTCCAAACAATATATGATCAGGATAATCTGAGGAAATACAACAATCAAAGATCCAGGGATCAAGCTAGGGCGACTAGGGCAAAAAATCACCCTAGGGGCCGAAATATCGCCCTAAATGGGACCCAGAGAGAAGTGGGAGTCTCCATATAAAAAAAAAATTTTTTTTTTTAGGGAGACTCATTTTCATTCTGTCACCGCACAAACGCAAGCTATGGTGACAATCTACTACCACTGCATCCTGTTTCTCCTTCCATTAAATGGCAATAGTATGTGTAATGGCTAATTTGGTTCAAAATTGACAGAAAATGCTGTAACTTTGTGCTATAACCTCTCCCTATCTGACTGTCACTTCTCCCTAAATTTTCCTGCAGGTAGAAGTCACTTCGCCCTACTGTCAGGGCCCAGCTTGAACCCTGAAGATCTTTCATTAGATATCCAGGAGGGTCTGGGTGGGGTCCCAAATGCAATTAAAGGGGCTGCAACCTTGAAGGCAAGTGCATCTCAAGACAAAAGCAACTCCTTATTAAATCATGCAATATGCCGCTAGCCATATCAAAACCGATTGAAAAAATAAGTAAGTTATAGGTGTTTATATAGTAGACAATTGAAAGCAATGGGCGGCAGCCACTTTTAGGCAGAGTGATGTCATAGAGCCCTAATTAAATAAGCATAAACAAAATAACTAGTTTCCTTTTATTTGTTTCAATTTCCATCGCAGTTTTATTGATTCACAGATCTGTTGAAAGTAGGTGATTTTGAAATGATTCTCATGGCCACTTCATAAGATTATAATAATAAATCTCACTTTAAATAAGCTGATTTCATAGTTTTCATACATGTATAACATGACTATGAGTATAAGATCCTATATATGTTAAAAACAAAATGTTTTAGCGTAAAGTTGTAAATATTTTCTTACCCATCGGTTTTAACATATCTTTTGGGTGCTCATTGAGACAGTTCATTTGAGTACCCATAACATTAATGAGCCGCAACATGAGATTTTCAACAATGCCGTATGTGCGACCAGCACGGCCTCAGATCAGTCTGCGCATACGCACAGTCTGATCAGAGCATTTGCTAGTCGCTTGAATATTCTATGAGTGTTCAGCTACTGACTGAACATCATTTGGAGTTTCTAAGCTTAAAAGGAGGCTGCACATGCTCGTCTGAGGCTACACTTGTCAAAATGTCACATTGTTGGAAATCACATGTCACGGCTCATTTGTTTTGGTTGAGAAATAAAACAAAATTGATTACACCCTCCTATCTGGAGGCCTGTATGTTGTTGTTTTTCTGTCAGAGATTGAATGTCTAGCAGAACATGGCATCACCCTTCCTCCAAATATGCAAGGCTTGACAGATGAGCAGGTGGTAGATCTGAAACTTAAAGATGAATGGGCAGATAGATGTACACCACAGGGAGGTGTGAGGGAAAACCCAGATAAGATTGGTGTCAGAAATGGTCAGGGTAAGTATGGTTACCTAAGGCCAAAAAAAGTGTGTTTTGGGTAACGGGTCTGAAAATTTTAGGTAGGGTAGGCACTCATTATTTTTCTCGAAAAAAATATAATTTTATGCATTTTGAAAGGCATTTGGAAAAAAATATAATTTTAGGCATCTTGAAAGGCATTTCGCCTTTCAAAATGCATAAAATTATATATTTTTTCCAGAAAACCTGAAAAAATTCTATGTTTCACCAGTAAATTTAGGTAGGGTTGGGTTACCCTAAACACAGGTATATTTTTATTTGGCCTGACCTTGGTTACATGATGTTATCATTCCTCCATTAAGTGATTTGAATGAACCCTCTGTTTTCTTAACCCTTGTCAGGGAAAACAACTAACTGAAAAAGGCCCAGTAGCACATCTTGCACGGATCTAGGAATTTTTGTTAGGGGGGTCCAGGCCCGACGGCCAGAAAACAGTACCGATGTTTTTTTTTTGCAGGGGGGGGGGGTTATTCCTCAGCTTATTTTACAGTTTACAGAGGGGTTTAAATGGTTTTAATGCAGAGAAAACTATACTTCCCCAAGGATCCAGAGGGGGTCCAACATTTTCCAGAGGTGGGGGGGGGGGTCCAAATGCTAATTTCTATAGAAACCCATATAACTTGTGATTTTCCAGGGGGGTCCACTGACCCCCTATCCACCCCCCTCTGGATCCGTACATGCACTTGTTCCCTAGATTTTGGAGAAAATGCCCATACCCTTTTATGTTAAATTTTGAATTTAGCCAGTGTGGGCCCCAAAGTCAAAATTATTAGTCTGTTTCCCTGGCATTTCTTGGTTGTCCTGCCTGATCCAGATTTATCCCTATTAATTTGAAATACTGTAGATCCAGATCAGCTGGCTTCTGATGATGCCATCTGATAAGGATACACAATATTTTTCACTCTGATTGAAAAAAATGTTGGGTGGGGGGGCATGTGGGAAGTGTAGTGCATAAAAATAGTTAGCATGACAAGGTTTAAGATAGCTATAATTTGTGCAAGCCTTTAATTAAGACAATGGTTCTATACATGTATGCGAGTTTTTGAATAATGGTTATCTTAATTGTGTTATATACATTGTATGCATAAAGTCATTCTAAAGATATAAATGTGTAACTTTACAGCGAGACTTGATATTCAATTTTTATGCTATGTACTTTTCATACTTTGCGTATGCAAACAGACATGGCTCTGTCAAAACACATACATTGTATAAGCCGCGACATGAGGTTTCCAACAATGAGGTATGTGCAGCCTACAAAGCCTCAGATCAGCCTGCTCATACAGGCAGTGTGATCAGAGCCTTTGCTAGTCGTTTTAATATTCTATGAGTGTTAAGCTATTGACTGAGCATCATTTGGAGTTTTTAAGCTTAAAGGCTAGTCTGAATCTACACTTGTCAAAATGCCACATTGTTGGAAATTAATCACATATGAGCAGACTCATCTTGGCTGTACCTCCTTTCTGATGAATGCAAGTACTCTCAGCAGTTGGCTCATTTATTGTAAAATCCTGGACCCGAGGTTATAAAACTTTTTTTCATGCTCAACTCAACTGAGCATGAAATTTCAACTGCTCATAAAAACTAAATTGCTAAAAAGGAAAGACTTTTCTTGCTTTCAAGCTCTCAGATGTTGTATTCATCATGCTAATAAGTTTAAAAATGCCAACAATTGTTGCCATTTTAACATTTATGAGCATGATTTTGATGCTCAGTTGTTGAGCATGGAAAAAGTTTTATAACCTTGGACCCAGCTTTCGCATTGGCACATAATTTTGAATACTTTTCTTTTTACGTTTGCAAATAAAATGTTGGTTGGCAGGACTGGAAGTTACAAAATACTTGTCTGAGTAGCAAACAGGGAAGACCCTTATTAGACTGGTTTCTCAGAAGCAGTCTGATCTGGGTATGCACTGTCTATACCTTTCTGGCAGGCAACTACCATTCAAAATTTTAGAACATAAACATGTGCTGTAAATTTTCATTTCATTGAGCAAAAAAAGAGTAGGTACTCCTACATCAATCTGCATATAAATATTTGCATGTTTTTAAATGCACTATTTTGGATAAAAATGAATATTTTTTATCCAACACGAATACAAAAAGAAAAAAATGATATCTCATTTAAATATGGTTGTTATAATTGGATAGAGAAAAGAATGAAACCCTGTTTAATAATGCATAATTAAGCTGTATTTTAGTAAAACCTGCCAGGTTTTTTATATGTGATTCATTTATATTTCAGCACCTACAAACCAAATGGCAGGAGTTCTAACGAAAACAGTCAAAGAGGCCAAAGACATGATCTCAAAAGTAAGGGGAATATTGCACAATTTAAAGGGGTTCATCCTTTAACTTTTGCAATGCTGAACAAATTCATAATACTACCAATCTATTTCTGTTTTTCACCAAGCCCAGTTCTCTCACTTTACCGTTACTATGTATAAGGCGTGGGTGTGGTTTGTTTCCATCTAGGGCTACATCTAAGCACAAATTTGGGGCATTGGTACTACAACAGCAGCACGACAATTAGACAGTTAATTTGCCATATAAATTTCTTCAGCAGGACAAGGGTTAAAGCCCGCATTCACAGCTTTCCAATGAGTGTAGGCTTGGAAAATACTTGAATTTAGAGGGTTTGCTTGAAAATTAAAACTTGCATTGATCACTCAAATGTCTTGAATTCTCCTATTTTCTGTAGGCCTTAACACTGTTGATAGGGTTCTAAATCAGTATAAAATTGTTGTGCCTCTATTTGGTGCAGCATATGCTGCACCAAATAAAGGCATAACAATTTTATACTAATGTTCAATTACTAATTTCTCCATTATCTCAGTCTAGCATTTAATAGCTTTCTCCTACTTGCAGTTATTGCATGTGGGATTAGCATAGGTCCAGATAAAGACCATTTTGAGCATAAAATGGTGAATATTTTCTTATCCATCAGTTTTAACATTTGTTTTGGATGCTCAAAAGAACCGTCTCAATGAGGCGGCTCTTTTGAGTACCCATAGCAAATGTCTGGGTTGAGAAATAAGAGAATTTTATTTTTTTAATACACACTCTTATCTAAAGGCCTGGACTAGTAAAGGCTCTGGCAAGACTGTGGCTGAGCCAATGCTGGTGTACGTGCTAAGTACCAAAGTCTCACATGCTGTCTTTTATTAAAAGTAGTACATGCATATTGCATTTTCATGGTCTCATAATATAGATTTTAGACATTTCACAAAAAACTTACAATTTTAATGTATATTTGCTGAGTAGAATCTGCCATCTGCATTGACTTAACCCATATAAAGGTAAGTAAGGGTACAAAGATCAGGAATTGATACAATCAAGTACCACACCTGACCCAGGATACAATGGGAAAGTGACAAACTCACAGTGAGACACCACAAACGAGAGCCAAGAGGTCAGCCCTTTCCCAGCAGGTGACCACAAAGCACATATCAGGATTTTACACCAAGCTGATTCTTTGGGGGTCCTTGGGACTCAACTTCGATTATGACGCGGGTCCCATCATTGAAAATGGGGTCCCATCTTTTTATATATGGACCTTCCGTGAAGGGTTTTGAACAGGCCTTAGCTGTCAAACAGGTGTCGCAAAACATCAAGTCATTTGGTATCTCAACCTTTTGTATCCACCTAACCAGCTAGATAGGAATTTTTTATCTTTTTTGGGGGCTGGTTTTTGAGATTATTGGGACTTATCTGACTCCAAACAGCCGCTAGAGGATGGTTCTTGGTCCGTTTCTGCATTTCTTTCGCAAAAAAAGTTTCTCAGATCGCTCTGTTTCGATTTTTAGCTGCCATTTATTTCTAGTCATTTACACGCTTGATCGTAATAAAACCCGGCAAGAAGCGTCTATGTAACTCAGAGCGGGAGCAAGACATGATGAGATTTCAAAGTGCCATAGCAGCAAGAATTTAATTGGACTGTTTTGTAACACCTCCCGATATTATTGGTTAAACAAGAGCACCTGTCCTATTTATTTATAGATAGCCTGTAAATGTGGAAAAACCCGAATTGTTAGGAAATAACTTTGAAATTTGGGATTTTAATGAAAGGCACAACAAACACGTCTGCGTCCCAGCGTACACAGGTAAGGTGAATTTAGGGGTCCTATCTAATGATTTATGCGTATAAGACGCAGGATATTGTACTGTAAAACCCTGACAAATAAACAGACGCACACAAAGACATAGCAAACACAAGACAGAACAAAACCATAAAAGATCTACAAAAGAAGTACCGCCTTGGAACGGTCAGTAAGATATTTTACTGGAGGGCTTAAACCGGTTTAAGCCTAGTGTACTTTTTATGGGACATCGGCAAACAGCGCAGAACCGGATCAGGTGCCGCAGATTGAGGTACCCGAAAGTCTAGCTCTACAATTATGGGTGGGCACTTTCCAGCCAAAAAATCTATTACTCTTCAACATGAATTTGCATCTTACCCTTTGAGAAAAGGTCATTCTCATACAGGGAGATCATGTATTTGTGTATTGTATTCCAAGGAGGCTATAATCATATGTACTATGTTTAATGCCTAATAAAATTATGTTATGTTATGTTATGTTTGCTTACAGAATGTTCTATAAGAAATCAATTACAATTGAAAAATGTCACCCAACATCCCTTTAAAAGGAAATGACTGGTCCAATTGATAAGAATGAGAAATTCCATTCAGCTTAAATATGTTGTGTTTGAATGGTCTTGTTTCATTATAAAGGGTTACTGAACACCATTTCAAATCATTTTGGTTGTTGAATATGACTTTTTGGTTGTTAAATAGTGTAGAACCAGATGTATTGAACATCTTCTCAGCTAGATTTAAAAAGTGAGTACATATAGATAAGTTTGATACCGCTAATCAGTTTGATTTATGTAGTGAAGGCTATTGAATTATTTCCCAAGTGTCCCAAAACAGCTGCCAAAGACAGACATACAAAGAAATTGCTCATAAGAAGTTTAGTGAAACAGTGCCCTGGTTTCTCTTACTCATTGCGATCCATAGGTTTAGATAAAGGTTTTGATAAACAAAGTTATTGAGCGTAAAATTTTCATCCTTTAATTGACCTGCAGAATTCCATTTATTAGCATGTATTAACAGGCAGAGTGGAATAAGTGTGGATCCTGATCAGATGGCATTCAATACTAATCTGGATCTACAGTGATTTTAAAATTGGACAAATCAGGGTTCAGCAGGGCAAGGTTTATGTATCATCTATTTGACTGTGTATTATTGTTATATTTTCATAGAAAAAGGTTCAGGCAGACCAGCTGGTAACCCAGGCAACAATCAAAGAAGCGCTAGATATATTAAGAGGAGCAGTAACAATTGTGTACCCAATGGGTTTACCTCCACATGATAATATTAGACTGGAATTTGAAAATAATGAAGATCTCTCAGGAACACAAGTAAGGCATTAACTCATTGCATGCTGGGTAATTTTCCATGCTTTTGTTGTAGTCTGCTGACTATTTTAAAAACAACTTTTTTAAAAAATTCTTTCAGGAACACTATCAGAGTGTCAAATGGTTTGGATCTAGATCAGGACCTACATTCTGTCGGTCCTGATCTGAGTTCAAACTGTTTGCAAAGGTTAACAGGAGATGACTAACAAGAAAATAATTAAAAGTATTTGTAACCCAAACTGGAAACTATTTCCATGAGTAACATTATACAATTGATGCATTCTTTTGAGGTTTACATCAGGATTTGTCAACCCGAGAACAGTGATGTTCACCGAGGCAAAGCCGAGGTGAACATCACTTTCAAGGGTTGACTAATCCTGATGTTAACCTCAAAAGAATGCACCAATTGTTTTGTTATATGACACTGTCTCTCTTTCCTAGTTTTATTTAAAGTATTTTCATATTTATAAATTTACTCAAGTCAGATGTTCCTTGTGCACTTTCACTAGGAAGATTATTTAAACAATCTACTTCCCAAATTTCTGCAACTCTTATGAGATAAGCAAAATAATTGCATTTTTAACCCATATATGCCTAGCGTCCTTTATGTGGGACATAGACAAATAGCGCAGACCCAGATCAGTTGCCACAGAATGTGGCGTCTAATCAGGGTCTCCACTGTTTGCTTGCATAATTTTCTATTAAAACTTGAATAAAAATGAAAAATAATACCTAACATCCCTTAAAACAGAAATGGACTGTTCCAGTTGATAATGATGGGAAATTCCACTCGGCATAAATGGGTTAAATGCTGTTCTCATAAAATGAACAAACATTTGACCTGTGAAATATACATAAGAAACCAGTCAGTGTTTCAATGTCTATTTATACCCCCCCCCAAAAAAAACTTTTTTTGAGGTGGGGTATACTGTTTTCACGTTGTCCATGCGTGTGTGTGTGCGTGCGTGCGTGTGTGCATCCGTGCGTGCATCCGTCCGTAACGTTTTTTTTTTTTTTAATATCTTGAAGAGTCATTGCTGGATTTTCATCAAACCTTGCAAACATGTTCATATATGCAAGACAAATACTTTAGACAAAAAAGTTAGGGCTAGGGGCCAATTCTATTTGAGTTATTTCCCTTTGTAGTTCTAAATGGCCTTTAATATAGGGTTTTATGCTTATGCTATTATAGGCCATACACAGGCCGATCCACTCCTACCACATCTTTTGATGGAACACTTTGATACTTTGCCTATACAATGTAAACACATTGAACATATGCATGAAGGAGTTTACTTCAGAAAAAATATTTTTTGACAAAATGACAGCTGTGAGAACTTAGACAATTTTTCCCTAATAATGCTTTTGTATATGCATAGACGGTGCCTTCATGGGCCGATCAACTCCTACCACAGCTTTTGATGGAGCACTTTGATACTTTGCCTATACAATGTAGACACATTGAACATATGCATTAAGGAGTTTGGTTCAGAAAAAATAATTTTTGACAAAATGACAGCTGTGAGAACTTAGACAATTTTACCCTAATAGGGCTTTTGTATATGCATAGACCTGCCTTCATGGGCCGATCAACTCCTACAACAGCTTTTGATGGAGAAATTTGATACTTTGCCTATACAATGTAGACACAGTGAACATATGCATGAAGGAGTTTGGTTCAGAAAAAATAATTTTTGACAAAATGACAGCTGTGAGAACATAGACAATTTTACCCTAATAGGGCTTTTGTATATGCATAGATGGTGCCTTCATGGGCAGATCAACTCCTAGTACAGCTTTTGATGGAACAATTTGATACTTTGCCTATACAATGTAGACACATTGAAAATATGCATGAAGGAGTTTGGCTCAGAAAAAATAATTTTTGACAATACGACAGCTGTGAGAACTTAGACAATTTTCCCTAATAAGGCTTTTGTATGTGCATAGATGGTGCCTTCATGGGCCGATCAAATCCTACCACAGCTTTTAATGTAGCAATTTGATACTTTTCCTATACAATATAGACACATTGAACATATGCATGAAGGAGTCTGTTTGAAAAATTTTTTTGACAAAATGACAGCTATTAGAACTTAGACAATTATTACCTTATATGACTTTTGTATATGCATGGATAGTGCCTTTATGGGCCGCTCAACTCCTACCACAGCTTTTGATGGAGCAATTTGATACTTTGCGGATACAATGTAGACACATTGAACATATGCATGAAGGAGTTTATAATTTTTGTTAGCACAGATTCTGCTGAAATCTTCTTTTCAAAACTTAGGTCTGCTGGTTTGAACTATAATTTGCCAAGTTTTTTCACTGAATCTTACTGTGCGGGGGTATCTAATAAGCATTGCTTATTGATTTTTTTCATTTCAGCTTTCTGTCGGCTCTGACAAAAGCCATGTCACCTGGGCTAGATTTAGTTCAATCTATTTTTAGCTCTCTGTCGAGCCTGACAACACTTGTTAACCTGTCTTTAGCTCATTACTGTTTGACATCATGATCTCTTTTATAGGAGTCATATAACAAAACTTTTTAAGATATATTTATATCCTCTAATTTTTAAAGTGTTTAGGGGATATTAAGGTTTTGCCTTTACAATAAACATTTCTGGTTTTACTTATGTTACTTAATATTACAGAAATGTTAAATTTTCATTACCTTTCCTCAGGAAGTGAAAGACTTTGAAGTTGTAACTAGGTATTATTCATCTATTAGGTTACTGTCTAGCCACTCCCCCAACTGGTTCCTATCTCCATTAGCTTACATAAGAGACCAAGACATTGCATACCACATGGTGATACTTGTAATATTTGTATAATACACACATGCATAGTGGGCCAATGTATCATATTAAGTGAAATTTTCTGCTACTACTTATTTGTGCCTATAATTCTTTACTTTATACAAAAAAGAAGAGATCAAAGCATTAAATTACAGTTGACTCTCCATAACCATTTCCTTCATGAATATTCATGCTAGGCTCCACCCACTATGAATAATTATATAAATAAACTTTCATGTTGGTACATAGAACAAAGAAATTATTTTGTTAGGTCCAGTTGTGTAGGATCAGATATATCATATTTACAAGAGCTGCCCGATCTGGGTCTGCTCTGTTTGCAAACGTTTTAAAATGCTGTCTATGACAAAGTCTATAAAATCAAAGTTAGTTCATAGGCTGATAACTACAGTTCAGTGCCTTAACCCTTGTTATGTTGAATATTTTTGTGTACTACACTCCTCCTCATTTTTATCCTGCAGCAGTCTAATTGTAAGCATGTATTGTCAATCAGAGTGGATAATACTGTTGATCCTGATCAGATGGCTTTGTCAGAGGCCAATTGATATGGATCTGCAGTGTTTTCAAAAAAGAATAAATCCAGGTTCAACAGCTCAAAAGTTAAACTCTTACTTTCGCATTTAAATTAAATACTTTTGCAAACAGAGCAGACCATGATCAGGCAGCTCTTGTAAGAACTGCCTGATTAGGTTCTTCTCTGCTTGTGGAAATATGATAAGATGTGATCATACACTAGTGGACCTGACAAGTAGTTTCTTTGTTCTATGTACAAAATGAAAGTTTATTTATTGGGTGAAGCTTAGCATGAATATTCATGAAGGAAAAGGTTATACCGTTAAATACTAGTACTGTTCCATAACTTTTTTATTGAACAAAATGTTAATTTTGGTTTTCTCCTATCTAAAAGTATGTTTGTCGGTACCCTGCCACAACATATCTTTTTAAAGAAATAATGAAAATGCTTTGAATGTACAGGAATATACCCTTTCATTTAAATCCAGTGTACCTGAAATTTGAGTTGTTGAGAGTTCGCAGATTATTTGTTTAATACTAACCCTTTGTAGATGGGAAACCCCTAAGTTGATACTTTGGCAAAGAGTAGAGAACCAGATGAAATGCTGCATGATGCGGCATTTCATCAGGGTCTAAACTGTTTGCTAAGACAAAATTGATCTTCAGAAAAAGAAATACAATATTTTTTAAATGAAGATTTTAACCTGTGAGTTTGTGACCCCTCAATATATACAATCCTGACTTTATTGTGTGAAGCTTTATGGAAGATTCCATTGGTCTAACTAGGGCTAATTGTATTTGAACAGGCTTCGTTAGAAGTTATAGAAGAACAAAATGCATCAGTGTGGTTTTCTGGTAAAGAGATGATACGAGGAAAGCTGCTGAAAGATTATGTTGGTAAAAATGAGAAGACTAAAATTGTTGCAAAATTACAAAAGGTAAACATGTATATTTCTTTGGTATTATTTGGGCCTCAGCGTGGCAAAACCTGTCTTCGGGGTTCTCCACAAAGCGAGACTAAAATCAGTCTCCTCAGCTACATAGACTAGCTAGAAAATTAAAATTTCACCTGTAGCAAGTTTAGATATGATGCTTTCCGAAAGGTGAATAACAAAGGCGCTGATCAGTCTGCACGGATGCGCAGGCTGGTCTGCGCCATTGTTGTTAGCTAACATGGAAGTCAGGTTTTCTCGCGTCGAGGCCCATATATATCTTAAAGTAATAGATATAAAACTTGACAGCTTATTTCCTATGAACAAAATTAATGGGGGAAAATTGTTAGTTTGAATTTTTCAATTGCACCTGAAAGTATAATACGTAGGCATATGAAGCTATAGATGCAGAAGAAAACATCCATTTATGCTCCTTTATAATGTGTATTAGCAGAGTGGTTCTTGAATTGGTGATAAGTTGCAGTTTGTACTTTATATCATACCATACTATTTTTGTATCCTGGAATTTTACAGAAACATCCACGAGTATATGAAGATATGGATGTTGGTTATTCATATGAAGATATGGATGTTGGTTATTCAGAACTATTGAACCTGTATAAGCATAGTTATGACTCTCAGATTGGTCTATATTGTGAAAGTAAAACAGGAGATGGGGGCATTTGCATACTGGTACCTAGATTTACCAAAATTGTGTTACCAAATTAAAGTTGTGCTAATATAATGATCATTCCCTGTATTTAAACCTCAGCTCACAGCAGGACTTTAGTTAAGAGTGCGTAACGAAAAACTGATTTTCTTATTTCTCAACCAAAGCATATGTTGTAGGTACTCAAAAGAACTGTCTCAATGAATTCTTTTGAGCACCCAAAACATATGTTAAAACTGATAAGTAAGAAAATATTAACAATTTTACGCTCAAAACTTTTGTTCATCTTAACCTGTGGCTCACAGTCAGTTACGATAACCAACAGTCTGGTTTACCTTGGGGTGTATGTTTTGGTGGAAAATATAATGCTTAATTTGATTTAGTTACCATTGTTCTACCTCATCAGTATATTCCATGTGCGGATCGAGTGGGAGGGGGACTGGGGGTCCTGACCCCCTCTGAAAAATTACAAAAATATAGGGTTTCTTAGCAATTCTGGTGCAGATCCCCTGAAAAATCACAAAGCTGCTGAGCCAGCATTCAATGTTGGGCCATCATCAGCACGCCAGCGAAACGCAATTTAAAAGGTATATCGCTGGCGGGGCAATAATGACCCACTTATAGTGCTATTTGGATCCACCCACCCATCATCAACTAAAAAAAAAATTGTCAAAGTTGGGCCCCCTCTGACAAAATTTTCTGGATCGGCGCATGCATTCTCTTATACTCTGCTAACGTCCTGCTCATGCAGCTTGTAACACTGTCATTGCTAAAACATTTGTTAAAATATGTTTTGTGGCTGTTTAATGTTGTGGTTTCAGACTGCAAGTTACCATAGCAAACATTTGATAGGACTGGTGTTATCTTAAAGTAGCATACTCCTTTGTCACATTTTTACTTTTATCATTTTTAAATCAGCATGCTTTTTAAAGAATTGTGTCTTATTAAATGGCGGACTGTATAAACAGAACCATTTTGACTCTTTAGTTTCCTACTAGGATTCGTTAAACAACTGAAAAATGACTTAATTGAATTTCCGCCAAAACATGCATGCTCAGGTAAACGGGACTATCAGTAATCATAGAGGACTGTGGGCTACGGTTGGAAAACAGGCGTGATGATTAACTTAGTGAGTGTAGCTATTGTCATATGTTAGTGTTTGCAGTACAGTAAAACCTGTGTAAAACGGTCACTGATGAAGCCTAATTGGTAGAAACTAGCTAGTCTGGCACAGGAAATATGCACACTCTAGTTTCGGTTCTTTGGTGCAGTCTTTGCTTCCAAAGGCTACCCTTTTAAGAACATATTTAACTTCACTACAGCTGGTGACTGGGACTGTGTGGCGGCGGTAGAACGTCTCCCTGCCCTTCACTATAGTGTAGATTTTATTTTCTTGTCCTTTGGGATCATGGGTTTCATTGTGGAACTTTGAAACTATTAGAGGGTCACTGATGAAGCCTAATTGGCAGAAACTAGCTAGTCTGGCCCAGGAAATATGCACACTCTAGTTTCGGTTCTTTGGTGCAGTCTTTGCTTCCAAAGGATACCCTTTTAAGAACATACTCAAAAGGACAGAAAATTGGTTTTTAGGATCAATTATTGCTTAATGCAGGTCAAAAGTATTGCAGAATGCTCCCTTGGAGCATTCTGCAATACTTTCGACCTTCATTAAGCTACCATTTGCCATTAAGATCTTTGTTTTGTCTATTTTTGAGTGGCTGTTTTACACAGGTTTTACTGTATTTAGAAAAGTGACCCTTTTTAATGGTTTAAAATGTGTTTTAGGTGGGTCAAGGCTGTCCTCAAAGAGAGCCAGTGGTCAGTGAAGAACAACAGAAAGAGATGATGGCATACTACTACAGAAAACAAGAGGATATGAAGGTATGTTTAGCCTTCTTATTGTGAGGCTATTATTTTTTTCAATGATTTAAGGGATAGCTAAATTTTGGCTATGGCTACAAATAGAGGTTTGTCCATATATAGACATTTTACAAGACACAATAAGTAAACTGAATTCAAATACATGATATCAAACATAGCTCATGTTAATGGTGAAAGGCTTCAGGATCATTTCTTAATCCAGTGTTTTTTTGGCTGATGTTCTACACAATATGAAACTGGTGTTTGGTTGTGCTGTTACACTCATGGGAAATGTACATTATCTGAAACTGGTGTTCTGTTATGCTGTTACACTCATGGGAAATGTGCAAAATATGAGACTGGAGATCTGTTGCGCTGTTACACTTGTAGGAAATGTACAAAAACTGAAATTGGTGTTCTGTTGTGCGGTTATACTCATGGGAATGTGCAAAAAATGAGACTGGTGTTCTGTTGTGCTGTTACAATGGTAGGAAATGTACAAAAACTGAAATTGGTTTTCTGTTGTGCAGTTACAACCATGGGAAATGTGCAAAAAATGAGACTGGTGTTCTGTTGTGCTGTTACACTTTTAGGAAATGCACAAAATATGAAACCTGTGCAATTCTGCACAGGTTTCATATTTTGTAAATTTCTCACAGTTGTGCCCCTTTAACTGAGATGAAGGAGGCCCGCATAGAACCATGAAATTCTACCTATGGATTTTTTTATTCTCTGTTGTAATTTTTTTCTTCAGAAACTGGACAAAGAAGCTGAAGATTCCTATTTAGATTCACAATGGGCAGACAATTCAGCATTGAAGAAATCATTCCATGGAATAAAAGACATTAAATGGGGACCCCGGTGATAAAAGTGAATAAAAGACAAATAAATCAGTTGATGCAAGGTTTCAGATATAAACTCATGTGGAAGATCAAACTCTATTTTGAAACCATGATAATTCTTTGCACTCAGAATGGCAAAACCTCTATTGAGTGTGCCCATTCTGAGTGCAATAGAAGTAATGGATGCCCTGGTCTAAGTTATAGGTAGAGAGGATGTTCAGAGATATTTGCAATAAAACATCATTATAATGCACTTGCTATTGTAATGGGACGCCTGATTGGATAACATCAAAAATTTGCAACAGTTTATCCTGTGATATGCTGTCCAAAAAAGTTTGATGTCATAAATGACGTCACATTTCGTTGGATGACGTGCATTTTTCAGGGCTGGCAATGCTTAAATTTGAGATGAAACTGCAGACGTGCATAAGAATGGGATAAACATTCTAAATTTTCATTTGGGGAGGTATATCGTCATATACAGTCGAAAATCTCATTTTATGGCACTGTTCCTGTGATGCCATAAGACTAAATTTATGACCATATATATGAGGACATACCTCCCAAAAATTTTGAATACATTTATCACCTTAATCAGTGTGACTGAATGTCTCATGTATTTTTGATGTGGGTTCCTGCAGAGTTGAAAAATACTTGAAGCATGTCCTTGAAAATAAAATCCGTCTTGAAACAGGCTGGGAAAATTTTTGTTAGACCTTGAAAAATACCTGAAAATTACTTTTTCAATCCCATGACATTTTGAAGTTGGTAGGGCACATTTCTACTTGTATTTGCTTGCATTTTTTCCAAGAATGTGTCTGTCTGTCAGGTTTTCCTTGTCGGTAAAGGACCTCATGAATTTTGAGAGCTATATTCTTGACACTTTGTCAGCTGATAGGGGATGATAAGTCAATTACCTGAATATTATGGCCTTTGGAAGAGCACCATTCCTATGGAAAAGCATATGATTTGACCATAGTTTTTCTCAAACACAATCTCTAGTTCTGTAGGATATGGCCATGTAAACTCATTTTAGCCAAGTAGACTTTCCCATGCTTATCATTTGGATAAGTCAATTTCAAATTTTAAGTGTATTTGTAAGCAAAATAGTGGAAGTGCACTGTTCTGGTCAGGATCTTCACTGTTTTGTACATCCCATGATTATATGGGACAATAAAAACCAATATCAATATAACATGGGTTTGTCCAAAATAAGTCAAAACAATAACTTTATACTAATTTCTAAGCATTATTTTTGCTGTCTTGCATTTTAAAATTAATTCAAATAGTCAAATTCAGTATTTTTTCATAAAATTGTAATCCTTGAAAACTCTATAAGCCATTGTAGAGTATTGCAAAGTCCCGAATTTTATGTATATTTGTGTGTAAGAATTCTTAGACTATATCAAATCTATTCAGCTAAGCTTTGAGGTTTCTGAGTGCTATATACTAGGCCAAGAAAGAAACGCCGCATACAATAATTAAAAATATTGTGAGTTAAATGAGAGTGGCAAATTTCATCTCCTGTCTATGTTTTGCTATTTAGCCTGCTGCACATTTTCCCCATTTTTGTATTGAGGTCAGTCAATCCAAACCAGGGTACTGACCGATTTTCCTTTTTTCTGTTTTTCACGTGCACACTCAGTCTATTAAGATTTACATGTGCACTAACTACTGAAATCTCTAGTCGAACATCCCAAACGTCTAAAAACATTTAAAAAACTTGGAATTTAAGATTCCACATTGCTTATTAACGGTGACAAAATTGGCACAAATGGAACTTGAACGTGCAATAGGAATTTTACAAGCTAACGTGATGCCATTGATAGTAGCCAAATGATTTCGGTGCCATGTTAGGATGTTCGGACGTCTTAAGAATTGTTTCAGACAAATTGGGACAACATCACACCGTCAATGTGTGTGGATGCGACGTCAAGATCGAGACATCCAGACATCTCATTTGTGAAATAGATTTCATCTGGAGTCAGTCACAGCTAGGACATCCCAAAGAATTCGTAGTCCAAAAATCAGGGATCAAACTGTGAGAAATGGTTTCAAGAGATTTGTTCAAGACCCCAACTCCCAACATTTGAAGGAACTTAATTTTGGTGCAGTATTTACGTCAAATTAAGGAACCCGCGGTAGTAGCTACATCTAAATGAATTGAAAAACTGGCAATGAGCATTCTCTAGCACCATTTTGCTCTCATTTTTTTAATCACTGCATGTTTTTTTAATGAACTACATAACTGGTACAGTTAGCACTTTTCATAAATAGCGGCGTTTCTTTTTTTGCCTAGTATATGTTCAGTAGATTCATTATGAGAAGCAGGCGTAGGTCACATGATAACTGAAGTATATTGGCCAGTACAAGAGAGTATGTTACTTATCATGCCTGGGCATCCCAACAGTCTGGCCAGAGCCTTTCCTTCTTTGGAAAAATATGTATTAAAGTAAAGGTTCAGACCAAATATTAGGCCTGTAGTCCCACTAGGTAGCTAGGTATACATGTTTAAATAGAGATTTTACTCATATGTGTTAAGTACCAAAATCTATTGTTCTGGTCCATATAGCTATTTATTTGAGTGTTCTTTCTGTATAGTAGTACTTCTGTAATATATGCATGTGTGTATGTTTCCATGATTGTACTTGATTTAACCAAAGCCAGAAAAAATTGACTTCCGGACTATATTAACATAATGGTGAAAAAAAAGATCCTCTTAGACTGACAAACCAATACACACACATATGAGCCTGCATGAAATATAAAAGAAAGTTATTTTTATTTGTCCTGGATTTTAACTAAGAGTGGACGCATGGCCTATCTTGGGTCTTTTAGGCTAACTTACTGAAGCTCCAAAATCATAAAATGACACAATATAAAAGTTCCATTGTTTCAGACTTTCTTTTGTTTTGCATAGAAAGACAATCCCCATTTATTTTCATACCCTTTTAGCATAAAAAGGAAACCACCATTCTTGTTACATTTGTTGTAAGTATAGAAAGAAAGTCATCATTTATGTTACATACTGTGTTTGCATGGAAACAAAATCACCATTCATATTAATAGAAGGAAACTCACCATTCATGTTAGAAAATACGTTTTGATTGATAAATAAGAAGATACACTCTCTTTTCTTGAGTTCTTAAAATCGGTTTTGTCGTAAATTAACAGACCAGACTGAGCATCCTGGAAATCTGACCAGTTATGCAATAAATCAAAATAATGTTACATCCAAAATTTCTAAGTTTCTGGCTAGTCTCTGTAGCTTAGCAGATAGGTTTTCTCTTTTTATGCTCAACTCAACTCAGCATGATATTTCTACTGCTCATAAAACTAAAATTCTGAAAAATAAAGCCTTTTCTTGCTTTCAAACTCTCAGATGTATTAATCACACTCATGAATGTTAAAATGCCAACAGTTGTTGGCATTTTAACATTTATGAGCATTATTAAATTCATTCTCATTTGTTTAACATGAATTAAGTAAAAAAATTATTGGGGGTTGTTAGTAAATCTGAACACAGACTATCTATTTCTCAATGAAGCTAAAATAATGTCTGTATGCTAAACAAGCTGGCTTATATATGACAAAAGGAATGTTCCCATGCAATGAAGCCCATAGCCTGGGTATGGTTTCAGTATTTTCCAAGCCATGGTCCTGTACCAAAGAGAACTTGGATCGTTTAGAAAATGCGTTGTGTTTGAAATGCATGAATGATTGATACACTTTTTAAGATGGAATTGATATTTGTCAGTGTTTGTATATTTGTTCTGTATTTATTATGAAATGTCAAAACAGTTTAATCATATTGGTGGCTTTTGATTTGTTTTTAGGTCTACCGATGGTAGTGCTTATCCTATCTTGAGTGTCTGGCATCCCTCAATACATCCATCAATCTGTAAACTTTTCTTGAGTCAAATAAAAAATACCTTTGTTTAGGGTAACCAGACCCTACCTTAATTTCCTGGCGAAAACTAGAACTTTTTTAGGTTTTCTGGAAAATTTATAATTTTATGCATTTTGAAATGCTAAATGCCTTTCAAAATGCATAAAGTTATCTTTTTTTTTCAGAATTAAAAAATAATAAAAAAAATGTGTGCCTACCCTACCTAAAATTTTCAGAACACACTTATTTTTTTTTTAGCCTTATTAGGATTTCCCCAAGACCCATAAATTTAATTTTCCCAAAACCTCTAGGAGGCTCCCCTAGTTATGTACCTGCGATTTTGGTTCCTATTTCTCAACAAAGAAGACCACCTATGAACATCTTAAGTTCTATTCTATATCACATCTTCTCTGAACCCTCTGGTTGGCTTTGTTTTAAACATCTCATGCTCAAGATGTTCATCTGTTCCAATATGACAGCAGAGCGTCCATCTAAAAATACCAAGCAGCTAGTTACTTAACATTGTAACATTCTTATTTTAAGAACATCTTTTTAAAACTAACAAGACAAAACTAAAGTGCAGCTACCTCAACAACGCAGATCTTAAATTGTAGCAATGCACATACCAAAAGAAACCTTGGTGCCACTATCAAAATCTATCCATTTGTTCTAGGTTTAAATTAATACCTTGTCACTATCCAGTGGAGGGAATAGAAAAAATGAACTGTTGGCTGATGGATAAATAAACTTGTAGGGAGATTCAGTCTGTAATTTGTCTGCAACAGACTATTTAGTTATAGGTCATCGTAATTTGTTTGGAAAACCACAACTTGTATATATATAATTTAGGCCAGCACATGAGATTTTTGTGTTTAGTACATCCTTTTTGTTTGATTTGATTCTTTGTGTCCCAGTCAATATTTTTTCAGTTATGTCACGACGGGTCTTCGTGGGTTGAACCAGTACTAGCAAGTATAAATGTGTCTTGCTGAAGGACACAACTCAGTGACGGCAATGAGCCTCGAACAAGCAACTCCTCGGTCTTGAGTAAAGCACTCTACCACTGAGCCACTGCACTCGCATATTACATCTGTGAGCAGCCAAGGATTAAGCAAAGCTGCACATCTGCAAGTCATTCCAGAGCTTTCACTGCTCTCTAATACACAAAACATGGAAGATGATGAAAGCCTTGCAGGGATCATACACTTCCGTCAGGGGGTCCTTTTTTAGTCATCATCGTATTTCACAGAGGGCTGTATGGACCTCCCTTGATACGCAATTGGACCAACTGGAATCAATTGCAACTGGAATTGGACAATTGCTTCTCGAGGGGGTCATTTCCAGTATTTCTAAGGAAACATAGCCATTTGTGACCACCCCCTTTCTGAACCCGCACATGAAAGCTAAGACTTAAATTTAGACCTGTATTACAACTGTCAATCTGTGCAAGCTTGTTTGAGCAGTGAATTTACGAATATGTGATAAATACCAACATCTCATTACGACCCATTTGTTTCTGAACATCTAGACACATAGATAAAAATAGAACATTGAACACTGGTTCTATAGTCAGACTCTTGACCAGCGTTTTGTTGAAATATGAGATAAAGCATCCTACCACACAAGTGTATTTGCGTACTGCAGAACGAGAGCAACATAGAAGGTTGCCAACTTGTCATCATGAACAATTATCATTTACAATGCCAACACAACCCGTTCCCTTTAAATTTAGTAAACCTAGCACACTGTTGTTTAACTCATCCGTTAGTGCTCTGATTGGTAATGTAGGCCCCACTGTTAAAATGATAGGTTTGAGTTTCAATATGGCTTCATACATTTTAAAAATGGAGGAATACTTTTAAATATTTAGGCAAGTTAACATTTTAGCTGACCTGAGCCAAAGGCTCATGGGTGAGCTAATAGTATACCAGTCACTCTGGCGTCCGTCCGTCGTCCGTCTGTCAACATTTTCAAACATCTTCTTCTCTGAAACCACTGGGCCAATTAAACTCAAATTTCATATGTAGACCCCTTAGGACGCGGGAACAAAAGTTTATTCAATGGTCCTGGTCACATTACCAAGATGGCCAACACACCCATATATGGTAAAAACCCTTTGAAAATTTTCTCCAGAACCAGAAGGCCAATGACCTTGTTATGTAGCATTGGCGATGTGGGGCCTACCAAGATTGTTCAAATGATGATCCTAGGTTGACCTTGACCTACTTAACGCCAAGATCAAATTTTGATTCCTAATGCATTTAAATGGGAAAATTTTGATAAGATGATTTTTAATACAGTTGAAGCCAAAGAAGTTATTCTCACTTGATATGTTAAACTTAATGAGACGGTTCCAAATGTCAAGGTTGACCTTTCAGCTTAAGGCGCTCATATTGGAGTCCCATCAATATATTAAATCATAGTTTTCTCACAAATCATTGCTTCAATTGAACTCAAATTTTATGTGAAGACTCCTTATGATAAGTTAGACAAATTTTTATACAAAATATTTTGGTCACATGACTTAGATGACCGCCACGCCCATATATGGTAAAAACCCTTTAAAAACTTCTCCAGAACCAGAAGGCCGATGACCTTGTGACTTGGTATGTAGCATTGGGGATGTGGGGCCTACCAAGTATTTTCAAATGATGATCCTAAGTTGACCTTGACCTACTGAACGTAAAGGTCAAACTTGCTTCCTAATGCATTTAAATGGGAAATATTTTGAAAGTTAATTTTTTGAATACTGTTGAAGCCAAAGTCATTATTCTCACTTCATATGTTAAACCTAATAAGACAGTTTCAAGGGTCAATGTTGACCTTTAACCTTACAGCCAAGGTCGCTCCAATTGGAATCCCGTCAACATATTAAAACAAAGTTTTCTCAGATCCACTTGGCCAATTGTACTCAAATTTCATATGAAGACTACTTATGATAGGTTAGCCAAAATTCACACAAATTGGTCTGGTCACATGACCAAGATGGACACCACGCCCATATATGATAAAACCCCTTTAAATACCTTCTTCTCTGGAACCGAAAGGCCAATGGCCTTGGGACATGGTATGTAGCATTGGGGATGCGGGCCCTACCAGGTTTGCACATTATTATGAATCTAGGTTGACCTTGACCTACTTTATAACGAGATCAAATTTGATTTCTAATGTATTTATATGTGAAAAATCTTGAAATGTTCATTTTTCTATAACTGTTTAAGCCGAATTGTTTTACCTAATGAGACAATGATTTTATATAAGTACCTAATGTCAAGCTGACCTGTGACCTTTTATCCAAGACCACTTATTTGGAGATTGTTTTAGGTCACTTGACTTAAATGGCCACAGCCCCCATATCTGGTTAAACACAGTATGTTTCATTATAAGCCATAGTTGACCTAGACCTATTTTAACATTATTAAGGAGATCAGGTGAGTGTTTCAGGACCTTTAGGTCCTCTAGTTTAATATTATCAAAGAATTTCTTAAGACAAATTATCAAATTGACTCTTGTTAATTCCAGCATATCAATGCCCTAAAACGTGATATTGATCCCCAAAGTTGTGCTCACGGAAAACAATTCGAATCAAACAACATCCTTCAAATGTAGCAGATATTTACTCTTATTTTGCACTTGAACTCTGTTTCTATGTGATATTCACCAAGAAGAGATCGTCGTGGCAATTTATGCCATTAAATGTGCTTGCTTTTGATATTTTGCTGTCAAATGATTTTGATAGTTTTGAACCCAGCTGTGTAAGGCCCATTTTGGCAACTAGGGATTAATTTCTTATAGAAATTGGATTGGAATGAGTTTATTCTATAAAGAGTGCGGATTGGTCATCCTTACTTTTTTCTAAACCATTTTTATGAAGAGAATAAACATGCGCTAGTTAAGTCAATATGTTTTTCTCTGCTTCATTGATTCATTTTGTGAAGTTTGCTACCTCAATTGAGCATTTCATATGGACCATACACCGCGTGCATTATAGCGAAGCAATTATCTGAACCAGAGTTGTTCTTCAAGAGGTGTATTGTTTAAAGGCTTATAGTTTAAAAGTTCCTGTATTAAAAAGTAAGTGAGTATGGTCAGGAAATACCACAATCACACACTGCAGACCAACCCACAGCACTGTGAAGAAGTCACAACACATTGACAGTCATATGACACCAGGAAGATAATTAAAGTAAAGCAACCAGCTCTCTCTTCCTTGTCAAGATGATTGCAAAACTAGAAAGGACACTAATTAAAGCATAACAAAGCAAGGACCGAAATTCAGAACCTCCACAAACAATGGGAGGAACATTAACAATGAATCAACAACAAGAGAACCGCCACCTTAGAACAAAGAGGAGCGTAAGCCACCAAGGTTGGGGGAGGGGATGCTTGGCCCAGCCAGTAAACAGTCTCAGGTCATAAACTGCTTATCAGCAAAACACCAAGGCTGTTACTTGAATTTCGAAAGTTACTTTCTCATCTACACATCTCGGGCAAAGGGTATGTCAAATATGAATATAGTTGGCATTATAATCTGTCCAGCCTGATTTTACGATGCTAAAACACATTAAATGTTTAGCTCACATGGAGGCTTCCTAACTTATTTAATGTAGCAACACAGAAAAACACACAGTCAAATAAAATAACAAACTGTATATGTGCTGTAACAAAGAAAATAATGACTCATAGCCCACAGAAGTCAAAGCTAATAAAAAAAAAACATTTGTTCAGCCATGGTGGGTCCAGTAAAAACAAGCACCAGACCTCAATCTGCAGCTGAATTGTTCGAGTAATGAGTGGCCATTGACTCCTGATGCCTGGTCCACTGTCATGCAATTAAAGAGAACCCCGTATCTGTAAAAATGTGGGTGAGTTTATAACTAGGCATGCTATCCAGTCACATCTATAAACATCAAGAAAGACATTAAGTATAAGCTTTGTAAAGCTTACCACACACACTTAAATGATATGCTCGATCCTGACAAGGACCAGAACTCAAAAAGTTTCTGGAAATATATTAAAAGCAGAAAACAGGACTCTTCTGGAATTAGTACCCTGAAACAAGATGGAATTATAGCAGATACTGCACAGGCTAAAGCCGACCTATTAAACAGCAAATTTACTTCAGTCTTCACTACGGCAAATCTCTCCAATATACCGGACAAGGGCAGTTCCCCATTTGCTCCGATGGACAACATATCTATATCTCATAGAGGCGTGATGAACAGCATTAACCAACTAAATGAGAAGAAAGCATCCAGCCTTGATAAAATCCCCATCACCATTCGAAAAAGAAATTGTGAACCGTAGCAACTATTCTTCAACGTATTTTCCAACTTTCATTAAATACCGGAGTCGTCCCAGCTGATTGGAAAACTGCAAATGTTGTACCTATATTCAAAAAAGGAGACCGTTCAAAGCTGGCCAACTATCGACCAGTATCCTTGACATCTGTAGTTTCCAAGATGCTTGAACCCATTGTAGTATCTAACATCATGAGACATCTGGACTCACATTAGATCTTAAATGAGAACCAACATGGATTTAGACAAAAACGCTCTTGTGAAACACAACTGCTTCTGACTACAGATGACCTCTCTAAAACCATAAACTCTGGAAATCAAGTTGATATGGCTATTTTAGACTTTTCTAAAGCGTTTGACAAAGTTTTACACCGACGATTATCTTCCAAACTTGACTTATATGGAATACGGCATCATACAAAACAGTGGATTGACTGTTTCTTATCTGGGCGTAGCCAAAAGATAGTGGTGCAAGACCCTTCATCAGCTGAATCACCGGTAACTTCAGGAGTACCCAGGGGACTGTCCTTGGACCTTGTTTATTTCTTCTTGACATAAATGACAGTGGTGATAATATTTCTTCTACTGTCCGCCTGTTCGCGGATGATTGTGTCATATACCGCCCGATCAATTCTACACGTGACAAAGAAATACTTCAAAAAGACCTGTGACCAAGAAATACTTCAAAAAGACATAAACCTGCTTACATATTGGAGCGATATCTGACAGATGGAATTTAACATAAAAAGTGTGCTATCATGAATATCTCAAACTCTCCTAATAAGAAACGTTTTGATTATACAATGAACGGTGAGATCTTAAAAAACTGTAAAGCAGTATCCATATTTAGGCGTTGAATTAAGTGATAACCTCAAGTATAACACCCATATCGATAACATCACAGGCAAAGCTTCGCAGACACTTGGATTCATCAAACGCAACTTGAAATCATGCCCAACTTCAGTCAAAGATAGAGCATATCAAACCCTGTGTGGCCAAAACTGGAGTGTTCCTCATCCATTTGGAACCCTCAACAGCAAACCCAAATTAAACAGATTGAGCAGGTCCAACGTAATGTGGCAAGATTCGTAGCCGGACGTCCGTTTAATCTTTATCAACCTGACAGTGTTTCCTCCATCATCTCTTCTCTACAATGGCCTTCATTGCAGTCACGGCGACAACGAGCAGACATTATTCTCCTATACAGGCTTGTACACAGCTAAGTTGCAGTGCCAACATCATACCTGCCATCTCCAGCACTCATTCGTTCCACCAGGCAGAGTAACGACTGGAAGTTCATCCAATCCAATCATACATACCCTTAAATGCATACTGTTTTTAATCTGCTTTTAACTCCATCTTATTAACACCTAACACTATCATCTTTATTTTCATCTCACTATCATTCTTTTATCTTAGCCTCTTGGTTTTAATCTTTCTTACTAACACACCATGCGCAAGTGAACATCCCAATAATACTCAGAAGAGGGCTCGGGATTATAAAGAGATAGGTAGAGCCACACTGCGAGTGAACATCTACCAACGTCTTTCCAAGAACTATCCCAGTGTGGAATGCGCTGCCGACCAGTGCTGTGATTCCCCGAGCCTGGACGCATTCAAGATGAATGAATCTTTAGCTCAGGGCAATGTTCCAGATGATTGGCGACACGCAAATGTATCCCCGTCTTTAAAAAAGGAGAAAAATACGATGCTGCGAACTACAGAACGGTGTCGCTAACCTGCATCTGTTGCAAAACCCTAGAGCATATATTGGTGAGCAACATCAACAAGCACTTAGCCTTAGATAGCATACTTGCTGACTGTCAGCATGGGTTCCGAAGTCGGAGGTCTGGTGAAACCCAGTTGGTTCAGTTTGTGCACGATATCATCAGCAACCTGGATGGTGCGATGAAACGGGGGCACAAGCCGTCAGATTTGATCATCATGGCCGATTTCGCAAAGGCCTTCGACAAGGTCCCACACAGGAGGCTATTACACAAACTCGATTACTATGGGATACGAGGGTTCACCCACAAGTGGATCAGCTCATGGCTCTGTGGGCGCAGTCAACAAGTAGTTTTAGACGGTCAAGCCTCAGATCCAGTCCCTGTTTTATCTGGTGTACCCGAGGGTTCGGTCTTAGGACCGATCCTTTTTCTAGTTTTCATTAATGATTTACGGATAATATCAAGTCGTCAGTTCGCCTGTTCGCAGACGATTGTGTCCTGTATGGGAACATTCATTCATTGCAAGACTGTCTCATTTTGCAGGAAGATCTTGACAGTCTTTGGCTCTGGGAGGCCGATTGGCAAATGAAGTTCAATGTTGCCAAATGTCACTCTATGAGAGTGACTCGGCATTACTCACATAAACAAATCATTCATGACTACACTCTGCATCAGCAAACTTTGGAAAACGTTCGGTCCGCGAAATATCTTGGTATAACAATCACAGAGAACATGGATTGGGGTCAACATATCTCTGATATCTCGTCTAAAGCAACTAAGACTTTAGGTTTCCTTCGAAGGAACTTGGCTTTCGCACCTAGGAGTACTAAGGAGGTTGCATACAAAACTTTGGTACGCCCTAAATTGGAGTATGCAGCCTCCATTTGGAACCCTTATTGTAAAACTCAGATTCAACAAGTGGATAAGGTACAGAGGACGGCAGCCCGCTGGACCTGCAGGAGGTGGCGCAACACTAGTGTTGGAGAAATACTCGATGAGCTGCAATGGCCAACTCTGGAGGCCCGGAGGGATCAGTCCTCTCTGCTTTTCTTCCACAAGATTCATTGTGGGACTATGTCTATTGATAAAGACAAGTACTTGACCCCGTCTCAGAGTACAAGATCTACGAGGTCATCACACAACTCACAGTATTGCAGGCCCCAGACTTATAATGATGCCCTGAAGTATTCTTTTTTCCCAAGGACTATTCCTCATTGGAATAGTCTGGCTCCATCTGTGGTCGCAGTTGATACCACAGAGGAGTTCAGGGCACTCATTTAGATCACTCAGCCAGAAGTTGTTTTTTTTTTCAAAATTCTAAAACACTCACCGCAGAAAATGATCATATATGGTCGCCTGAGTATAAGAAGATAGATAGATAGATAGATAGATAGATAGATAGATAGATAGATAGATAGATAGATAGATAGATAGATAGATAGATAGATAGACTATCTATCTATCTATCTATCTATCTATCTATCTATCTATCTATCTATCTATCTATCTATCTATCTATCTATCTATCTATCTTCTTATACTCAGGCGACCATATATGATCATTTTCTGAATATCTATCTATCTATCTATCTATCTATCTATCTATCTATCTATCTATACTCAGGCGACCATATATGATCATTTTCTGAGGTGAGTGTTTTAGAATTTTGAAAAAAAAAAAACAACTTCTGGCTGAGTCATCTAAATGAGTGCCCTAAACTCCTCTGTGGTATCAACTGCGACCACAGATGGAGCCAGACTATTCCAACAAAACTTTGGTACGCCCTAAATTGGAGTATGCAGTCCCCATTTGGAACCCTTATTGTAAAACTCAGATTCAACAAGTGGATAAGGTACAGAGGACGGCAGCCCGCTGGACCTGCAGGAGGTGGCGCAACACTAGTGTTGGAGAAATGCTCGATGAGCTGCAATGGCCAACTCTGGAGGCCCGGAGGGATCAGTCCTCTCTGCTTTTCTTCCACAAGATTCATTGTGGGACTATGTCTATTGATAAAGACAAGTACTTGGCCCCGTCTCAGAGTACAAGATCTACGAGGTCATCACACAACTCACAGTATTGCAGGCCCCAGACTTATAATGATGCCCTGAAGTATTCTTTTTTCCCAAGGACTATTCCTCATTGGAATAGTCTGGCTCCATCTGTGGTCGCAGTTGATACCACAGAGGAGTTCAGGGCACTCATTTAGATCACTCAGCCAGAAGTTGTTGTTTTTTTTTCAAAATTCTTAAACACTCACCTCAGAAAATGATCATATATGGTCGCCTGAGTATAAGAAGATAGATAGATAGATAGATAGATAGATAGATAGATAGATAGATAGATAGATAGATAGATAGATAGATAGATAGATAGATAGATAGATAGATAGATAGATAGATAGATAGATAGATGGATGGATGGATGGATGGATGGATGGATGGATGGATGGATGGATGGATGGATGGATGGATGGATGGATGGATGGATGGATGGATGGACGGACGGACGGACGGACGGACGGATAGATAGATAGATAGATAGATAGATAGATAGATAGATAGATAGATAGATAGATAGATAGATAGATAGATAGATAGATAGATAGATAGATAGATAGATAGTCTATCTATCTATCTATCTATCTATCTATCTATCTATCTATCTATCTGTCTGTCTGTCTGTCTGTCCAGTCTCTACCTGCCTACCAGGCCATGAACTGTACAGTATATAAACATGTTTAGTGTTATGCCATTTTATCAACCGTGCCTGTTCCACTACACACTCTACGTTGGTGGTTTTCATCCTCATCTGTAAATGCCTACCATTGGGCGTGGAAAAGTAAATCATTGAAGTTGAAGTTGAAGTGAGACTGTGCACGACTAATGGGCTAATGTGCACGACTAATGGACTAATAGATCCATGACCGCAAACAACTCCACTCTAGACTTTTCAGACAACTTTTAAACAAAAGTATAGGCTTTAGGTCCTCTTAGTACTTAAAAGTAAAACATTTTTCCATTATGAACTTAATTACGAATGCATATTTTAATAATAGATACCAATAGTAAATGTATTGCAATTGTAATATGTTTTCGCGACTAGAATAGAAATGATGAAATATTATGATATCTGAATGTTGTGAAATTTACAGTGTAAATAATTTAAAAAATTGGATTCAATGATAAAACCTTGTTACAATTGTGTTATTTTTGTGAAATAGATGCACTGATATGATGACTGCCTATATTGAAATGTAAAGTGGGACTAAAATATGGGTGAGCTAAAGCTATTATACAGTCAACCTGCGCCGAGCCGCGTAGCGCAGTTGGTAACATGTCCGGTTACAGATGCCTGTCTGACTGCAGATACAGGGGTTGCGAGTTTGATCCTGGCTCAGTACCATACTTTCGACGAGATTGATCATGAAATAATTTCTACGGTCATCCCCTCCCATCCGCTGAATCATTCAAGAGGGGTTGTTGTCAGTTACAAGCGAAAGTATGTGCACGAAGTACTGGTGAACTGCTTGTTCAAGCTTGCCCGGGAAAAAATGTAGCTAGGTGAGATGACCCCCGGAGATGACCGTCCCGCTATGACCAGAGCTGTTGACTTGGGATAAAGCAACAAAAACAAACAACAAACAAACAGTCAAGCTGCCAATAGCGAATCACTGCCAATAATTAAAGGGTCACTTTTACTTTCCAACAATAAATAATAAATCTGATATCAATAATTCAGTCAGGTACAGTGACTTATCCTTCAAAATAAATCAGTTTATTTTTTTGTAGACAATAATATATTCTTGATCTAAATCAGTCAAACGTACATCAAGCATTTCCTAAGTCATGCAAGACTTCCATAGCAAAAAAGCAAAGTGGAAGAATTGTACCCAAATAAAAAGCCCAAAAGAAGAAACTCAAATAATAATTTGCATAAACATTGAGTATAATTAATGTACTTTGTACACATCAACTCGATTTGCATTATACGATAACTTAACACTTTGGCCACAAGTATCCTGACATTCAATTTTGTCAAAATTTTCTGTACTCATGCTGCTGTTTTTCTTTTCTTCTTGTTACTTAGAGTTTGTATGATGATTTTGATGGTATTGCAATAAGGTTGTTGAAGGATTTATTAGGAAATATAATACTTGTATGTTTATGCACAGCTATGCTTTTTAAAATGTTCATATTTTGTTGATACTTTTTAGCTGCTTGTTAAAATATTTGAAACTACATAATATTCTTCTAAGAAATGATGTGAATGCAATAAAACACCAATTTTATTATAATAGTCATTAAACTCATTACAGTATGCATTATGATTTGAATTTAAATGTTACCCAATCTGGGTAGTTTATCAACAAAACTTGATTATTTGCATGAAAAGTGATTCACTTTTTTGTATAGTGTTGTGAAGGTACAGGTATGTTTACAATGCTACTCTGCCTGTGTGGCTAATGTAATGATATCAAACCTTTTAGGCATAAAATGTCTTTATTTCTTATTTATCCATTTAAACATAACATTTGGAAAAGTGTAGACTCAGACGAGCCTGTGCAGTCTCCTAAGCTTAGAAACTCCAAATGGTGTTCAGTCTGTAGCTTAACACTTCTAGAATATTCAAGCGACTAGCAAAGGCTCTGATCAGACTGCGTGTATGCACAGGCTGGTTTGAGCCTTTGCTGGTTGCACATACCACTCATGGTGCAGCTCATATGTTGATGGTTGTTTTGAGTGCCCAGAACATATGTTTTTCCAATTTAACCCATTTATGCCTAATGGAATTTCCTTTTTTTCAATTGGACCTGCTTATGTCCCTTTTAAGGGTTGTAGGTGGTATTTCTCAATTTTATCAAAATTTTAATAGAACATTTTTTAAGCAAACAGTGGAGACCCTGATAAGACACCACATTCTGCAGCGTCTTATCTTGATCTGCACTTTTTGCCTATGTCCCACAAAAAGGATGCTATGCATATATGGGTTAAACATATACATACAAAAAGAACTGTCTCATACAGATATTTTTTTCAGTACCCACAACATATGTTTTGGTTGAAAATCACAAAAATACTTTTTTTTACTTAAACATTCTTATCTAGAGTCCTGTCTTCTGTACTTATCTTCCAAGCCCTCTGCCAGGGCCTCAAAAAACTCTCTTATCTGGAGCCCTGTTTCTGTTTCAGTTTAATAGCAAATGCCTATTCACAGACTCAGAAGACTGATAGAAATCACCAAAATCCTTGATCCCAAGATTTTAGTCTACCATCACAGTATCCAGCTCTATCCATGTAAAGTAAACCTAAGGCACTACGTCAGTTTAAAAGCCACTGGAATAAGATACCCCAAGATGACTTCAGCAAAATTACAAACATCCAAACTAGATACACCAGAGTTTCAGGCTCTCTTCACACCAGAGCTAAAAGAGCTTATATCACTATTTAAGAAGCACAACTATGAGTTGAGGATAGCGGGAGGGGCGGTGCGTGATCTTCTCATGGGGAAACAATCTAATGATATTGACTTTGCCACCACCGCCACACCAGATGAGATGAAAGAAATGTTCGAGTTGGAGGGAATACGAATGATCAATGCAAGGGGTGAAGGTCATGGAACAATTACAGCTAGGATTAATGATAAGGTTAATTTATTATACTGAAATTTTAGCCTGTTTATTAGGCCAAATAAAAAGATAACTGTGCTTAGGGTAACCCAACCCTACCTATATTTACTGGTGAAACCTAGAATTTTATCCAGGTTTTCTGGAAAAATATAATTTTATGCATTTTGCCTTTCAAAATGCATAAAATTGTTTTTTCAAAAATGCATTTCAGAATGCATAAAATTAAAAAAAAATCAAAAACAAAATTAAGTGTGCCTACCCTTCCTGAAATTTTCAGACCCATTTCTCGAAACACACTTATTTTTTTATTTGGCCTTGCCAATTTTTCCCCTTACCAGGCATAGAAAGGGTTTTGTTGGAATGGTCCATCAGTTGACCAAATACATTTTCACTGAATGTGTGCAATGACTTATTTATTATGAAAAATATGTCACAACCAAATTAAAAATAAAATCTATAATTTTGAACACTTAGTTACACTTCTGCTAACTTTGCAAGCACTTTGGAACCTGACATCTTTTCAGGCCTGATCTGGATCCAAGCTGGCCTTATGATAGTTTTCCTGAAAGGTTTATCTTTTTCAAAAAAAATCTAAGGAAAACCTGCAGATGACTATAAAGATATGCAATATGACCCAAAGTTTTTATCTAAGCTCAGACAACACAATCTAATTGAAACAGAAATTGCACATGCTGAAATGTCATTATGTGTGCATGTAAAATTGTAAAATCTTGTTTAATTGCACATGACTTTAGTTTAGAGTGTGTAACGAAAATTTAATTTTCTTATTTCTCAACCAAAACATATGTTGTGGGTACTCAAAAGAACCATCTCAATGAGACGGTTCTTTTGAGCACCCAAAACATATGTTAAAATTGAGGGGTAAGAAAATATTTACAATTTTACGCTGAGAAAAATTTGGTTTATCTAAACCTGTGACTGCAACATGTTTAAGTAGTATCTACTGCCGATCTTGTGTATCCAGTTTTATATAGGATTTTTATTGGAAAATATTTTGACATGTACTTCCCTTTCGTAGGATAAGCTCATCAAATGATGTAGATTGTTATTCTAAACCTCTTGATTGTTAATAACTTTATGAGTCATAGATCCAGATCTGGAAATTTTATTTGTGTAAAATTTTAATGATTTTCTTACCCATTAATTTAAACTTGTGTATTGGGTGCTCAAAAGAACCGTCTCATTGAGACGGTTCTTTTGAGTACCCACAACTGATGTTTTAGATAAGAAATAAAGAAAATAATTTTCCATGCACACTCATATCTGGAGGCATGATGAGTCCTTCTAAGTTTTACATGCCCACATAGATAAAAGTTAGAAAAATTTAAACCAAAAAATTGTTGTTGTTTTTTTTTCTGATCAGGAGAATTTTGAAGTGACTACACTACGAATAGACATTAGAACTGATGGGAGGCATGCTGAAGTTGCATTCACCAAAGATTGGCAGCTAGATGCTAACAGGAGGGACCTCACTATAAACTCATTATTTCTAGGTAAGAAGAAGATGACATTTTACAATGTTCTTAGGTGGAACAACGGTATCATCTTTTATATTGTTTCTAAGAAGAACATTCAGAAAATATTAGCTCTCTATTTTAACCCTTAAAACGCCAAGAAAAAAATGCATTTGAAAATGTCCTCTGCTGAAGTCGTCTGCTGCAAAAAATTTGCCTAACATTATTGACAAATTACGGTAAGTATAGAAGCAAACAGTGTAGACCCAGAACAGACTGCTCCTATAGGAGCAGTCTGATCTGGGTCCACATTGTTTGCCATAGAGGCTTCTCAAACATTTCAGCAGACGAGAAAATCAGACGACTTTTGTTGCAATTGGCGCATTAAGGGTTAAAATAAGAACAAGTGCTTCAGATAAACCTTATAAAATTCAGTATTGTACTTTATTAGCCCTGACAGTGTGTTTCATTATGTGATTTTATAATACTTGATTATAACTTTGAATGTGATCTGAATTGATTGTCAGATTGAGCTGAAATTTTGTATGGAGCTTTGGTTTGTGAGGTTCAGATTTGTTCAAATCTTAACGTCAAGTTCAATGACGGAGGTGACAACCATCTGTGAAAATTGGATGGATATTTCCACCATTCATGAGTTACATAGGTTTAGATAAACAAAATTTTGAGCATAAAATTGGACATACTTTCTTACCCATCAGTTTTAATATATGTTTTGGATGCTCAAAAGAACCGTCTGATTGAGACGGTTCTTTTCAGTACCCACAACATATGCTTTGGTTGAGAAATAAGAAATTTATTTTTTCTGGTACGCACTCTTAACTTAAGGCCTGCCATCACTCATGACTTATAAATAATTTAATTGATTTTCTCTAAATATATGTCTTTCAGGTTTTGACGGGACAGTATATGATTATTTTAATGGTATTGAGGATGTGAAAGAGAAGCAGGTCAAGTTTGTTGGCAGTGCTGAAGATAGGATACAAGAAGATTATCTCAGAATCTTAAGATACTTTAGGTAGGTGTGTCTAGAAGGGAACTTTTTATATGTGATTATTTTCTCATTCATTACTTTCGTGCCAACCAAGAGTGACAGTGACGTAATATTTTGTTTACAAGTGCTAAGTAAAACGTTACCTTGCACACTCCACCTGAGCTAACGCGAATCAATATATTGCTTGTGTATTAATCCTATCCTGTGGATAGGATTAATACACAAGTGATATATCGATTACAAGTCCCTGATAATTTTGTAAGCAAAAAATGAAGTCACTGTCTTTCTTGGCTGGCAGGATAGTAGTAAGAGTGTACAGTAAAACCTCGTTATATGGCTCCTCCATAAACCGCCAAACTCGCTTACCGCCATAGCTTTCCAATGTCCCGATTTCCGCAATGTAAAATTCCCTTGTTAAAGCTCCAAATTCGTTTACCGCCAACCGCCACTCATTTGGAAAAACAAAAGTGCTTATTTATGCATAAATTCCCTTGTAATTACCGCCACGCGACCTTGTGTCGTTATCAATTAACTGATCAAAGGTGTCGCGGACTAATCATGCGAGGGGCAGATAATTGCAGTGAACAATGCACATTGATGAATTGAAAAGCTTACCCAGGTAATCAATGTGAGATGTATTTACCTTTGATTGGTCTGAAAAACAAAAACGATTTTCTCATCAGTTTGTTTAGTTGTTTGTTGTATAAAAATGTTTTAATTATTCTTATTTGCAAACAGTTTACTGGTAACCTCCGCAGGTGTAGCAGTATTCGCTTACGTCTACGGAATTACCCATAAGGATAATGTAGATACTGTTTTTTTTCCATTGTCGCAAACAGGAAGCGCTCTAGCACATTGACTAACAGTGAAATGGTAAACTTTCAATATTTGACTTATTGCGATTTTAAACAATAAATTCTGTCAATACAGGGGCGCAAGAATTGAATGGGACTAGCCAGATAACGCCCCATAATTCAAAGATCGAAATTCCTAGAGGAGGTATTGTCAGGTCTCGCGAGAATGCGTTTTTTCTCACCAATAGTGCATGCGTGTCTTACTATGTCAACATGAAACTGACAGAAATCCAGACCTCGATCTATTGCCAAACTCGTTATACCGTCACAATTCCCTTTTCCCGTTGGTCGCGATATAACGAGGTTTTACTGTATTTAACAAAAAAATTAATTTTCGTATATCTCAACCAAAACATATGTTGCTGGTACTCAAAAGAACCATCTCAATAAAAACATATGCTTTAACTTATGGGTAAGAAAATATTTGCACTTTTATGCTGAAAAATTGTGTTTATCTAAACCCATGTTCATTATTAAAACATATCTTTTGGTGTTGAAAATGAGAAGTAAACTTAGCAAAACAATCATCTGTGATTTCAGCAGAACAAATTATAACAGATTCTGAGAGGGCATTTCAATCCTATAAGAATCTATCATGAGTGTGAGGATAGGATAGAAAAATCCGTCTCGAGGATCACCCTTTGGCATCATGAGGCTTGCCGAGTGATGACAAACAGTGATCCCGAGGGACGCGTTTTTCTATCCTACCCTCACACGATTAATGGATTCTTTTTCTTGCTCACCACTGTTGCTTTATTTTAAAATAAGCTTCCAGAAGTTCCTGAATACGCAAAGATGCAATTTTACATGATGACGTCCCTTTAATATAACAATGACGTCACTTGACGACCATGTGCGTGAGTTCCAATACAACCATTGTATATAGCCTTTATGTGACAGCCTGGGTAAGATAGACTGGGTTAGATAAGATTTTTCTATCCTAGGGTAAAATCTCAGATATCCTTATTCGGTGTGCAAGAAATAATAGTCTGCCCTTATATAGAGGATCTTACACGAGTGATCATTTCATATGAAATTTATTAAACAATCTTTTGTGAGTTTAAAAAAATTAATATGAAATGATTACAAGTGTAAGATTCTGTGTATCATAAGACCCCTTAAATGCGATTTTATCACCATCAAAGTTTGTTTATTTTAATGAAAATGTCCATTGTTGTATGGAACATCGTCATGACGTTACTTGTTCCCGCTGAAAATTTTATGTAACGTGTGGTGATAACATTATTTATGACATGATGTTATCCATTGAATAACAGTAACATCATATGATAAATAATATCTGTTCCAGCAATATGAGTCTAAAATACCATTGACAGTTGAGTGGTGATTCCTACTACTCAGAATAGCCCTTAGCCTACCAGTCACAACTTTTGTTGTCTGCTCCTTGTGTCTGCTTATGTTCATAGGTTGTCTATATTGCAAGCAATACGGACTCAGATCAGACTGCTCCTTGGGAGCAGTCTGATCAGGGTTCATAGTGTATGCTTCCATGTAAAAAATTTGTCCGAAGAGCATTAGAATATACATGTATTCAGCAGATGTAAATAGCAGATGATATTTTCAGGATAAAAAAATATAGTGGTGGGATAAAGGTCTTTCATTGGTTGTTAAGTTTCTTTACTTTTAATATTCCTCATATGTATATTATCCGACAGATTCTATGGTCGTATAGCCAAGGGCCCTGATGAGCATGATGAAGCTACACTGAGAGCTATCAGAGAAAATGGTGATGGTTTATCAGGTGAGATATCATTTTGGTCCCGCTGCAAGAAAATTTGATTTTGTTCATGTGAACAATAAAGGCTCAGACCAGCTTGCACATCTGTGCAGTCTGATCAGCGCATTTCTTGTTCACATTCTGGAAAGTATAATAGCTTAATTTGTTACAGGCAAAATTTCAAAATTATAACTAGTCTATGTAGCTGAGTAGGCTGGATTGAGCCTTACCAGGTGGAAGACCCGTTTTCTCACATCAAGGCCCATATGAATCAAGATACTGGAATAATGAAATAATGTTTTGATAATCTGAGACTAATAAATGGGATCTTCCCTTGCAGTGTATGCCTAGATCATACTGCTAATACAACTTTATTTTTATTTTTAGCATTTTCTTGACAAAGAAAATCTTCCATCTAATTTGATTATTCCTCAAACTTTTAATCCTCTAGTGGCTACTTTTGTAGTCTGCTAATAATCCTTGCAAACCATTTGTTACCAAATCAGGATGACAATTTGTTGGGCCTGATTTGGGTCCAAACTGTTTGACAATCTGATGTTATACCTGAAAGAATATTTTGAAAAAATTAATATTGAAAACAAAGTTGACAAACAATATAAAAGCATAAAAACTTACCCAACATGCAATGAGTAAATGATTAGCCCATAAAGCACCACCTATAATTTGCAGCAGACAACAATTAAAAATTTTGCTGCTTTTTCAAAAATAACAAAAAGGCATGATATTTCATGAGAATTGTCTGCTGGTTGCTGGCAGACGATCCTCATGAAATATCTTGCCTTAACCCGCCAATCGCAACAAAAGTCGTCTGCTTTTCTCGTCTGCTGAAATGTTTAAGAAGCCTCTATGGAAAGCAGTGTGGACCAAGAACAGACTGCTCCCATTGGAGCAGTCTGTTCTGGGTCCACGCTGTTTGCTTCTATACTTAATTCGTCAGTAATGTTAGGCAATTATTTGCAGCAGACGACTTCAGCAGACGACATTTTCATATGCATTTTTTTCTTGGCGCTCTAAGGGTTAATTTTATCGAAAATTTTAGGAAAGATGTCACAAAATTTGTCGTCTGCTGCAGTTGTGATTGGCACTTTAAGGGTTAAGGTACCAAAATGTTTGTTTTATATTGAAGGTATATCTGGTGAAAGAATCTGGATGGAGCTAAAGAAGATAGTGGTTGGTAATTATGCTGGGGGTATTATGAAGGCAATGTATGACACAAACATCACTAAGTATATGGGTAGGTGTTTGTTTCATTCTAACAAATATGAACTATTTAGCCTTGGTCAATATTGAAACTTTCTAGTGCATTTTACATCATGAACTCCTACTGAAAAGTCCATATTAATTTTGTTTTATCATGTAACAAGTCTACTGTTCATATCAATATCAGGGTGCCCACCCGTCAGGGAAAAGTCAGGGAAATTTGATTTTTCTTCAAGGTCAGGGAAAAGTCAGGGAATTCTGTAAAATTGTCAGGGAAATTAGAAAATCTTCAAAAGTCAGGGAAAAGTCAGGGAATTTTAAAATCATGCTTTGTTAATCCCTCAAAAATTGCACAAACAGATATGAGATGATGACTTCAGTAGTTTTAGGGTAAATATAATAGTTTTGCAATCCAGTTGTATTTCTCTTGGTTAGTAACTGTTATTTTAATCTAAGACCTAATCTTCGGTCACATTGTTTTAACTAGCCCCAGTCAAAGGCTGAAGTGAGGTATGTTAATGAGTATCTTGATGGTCTGTTGTCGTTGTCAGTTCACATTTTCAAAGAAGTATATATCTCGAGTTGTGATCAAATTTCATGTAAAGCACATATGGTAGGGGAAAGGATGCATAAGGTTTTTGGGCTGACTGGATTGGAACTCTAGTTGCCATTGCCCATGGCCCATGGGCAACATAAAGCTCCCATAGACATAAAAAAAAGATGAGCGAACCATCAGAGGTCGGGCCATTTAAGTTCAGGCCCACAGCTTATATATTTGATATAAAGCAATGTCCAGTGGTCCCTTACATAAATCCTGCCAACCATGCCCCTGGGGTCAAAATTTGTCCACACCATGGGTGTCATTATAGTCCATTGACTATAAAATGGAAAAAAATAATTCTCTAAAACCATGAGGCCCACATCTAATATATTATCCCTCATTCACTAAATACCGGTGTATACTAATTACCGGTGTATTCTGTTTCCTCCAAATGACTATCGTGTGAGTAATTATCATTTGGAAGTTTCCATCCAACATTGTTTACAATACATTTTTCTCTTGTCATTAAAGAAAAAAATGCAGAAATGTCGTTTCTGAGGGTAAATGACTTACTTCTTGTTTGCATAGTCCAATATCATGATGGTGGATTCGCTGTTATATATTATTACAAATATGTTTTCATTGGAAATAAACAAGAAATTGGCTTTGGAAAAGTGTGTCTACTTGTAGTGGAAGGTTTTGGCAGCCTGGTTTTCTACGTAAAGACTGAAAATGACGTCAACTTTGTCTCAGCACATGGGTCACATTATGCCCAAATATGGCTGAACGGTGTAGACATACAAAATTCCACCTCTATTTTATCTTGTTTGTCAACGCTCTTTTGGTGCACTCTCTGGTTGGACATATCCCCAATATAGACTGTGTGATCTGTTTATGATTATGGAACATAGTTGTGATGATATTTGTGATCATTAATAAAAGACAGCAAGTATTATCTTCGCAAAAACATTGTAGTGTTGACATATATTTTTATCACCTACATTAAAAAAAAGTGGTATACCTCTCAAAACAGGCAAAGAAAATATGATAAACTGTCAAACAGGTACTTTATTGCTATCATTTTGAAGTCCACTAATTGTTTCAATAAAGAAACCCATCATATGTAGAGTTTTTTACCCAGATAATTTTCTAGAGCATTTGTTTACACATACACCGGTAATTAGTAACAACGGACATTCAAAATATCGGCTTGGGTAGCCCAATATAAATTAAGTTTTCAGCATGTTAAACTTTATTTTGAAGCATATATCCTTTTTTTCAATTGAAAGAATGAATGATCAGTTTAACAATATGTAATTTATTGGTTTCTGTAGAAATAGTTTGTTTTATAGCCTGTCTTAAACAGTTAGTACAACGATAATCAGACATGGGGCGAATTAATCGTTAATGCTAATGCATTATTAATGCATTACTTTTTTCCAGTAATTCAAGGTAATGATTAATTCACCAGTTTTTGAATTACTTCAATGCTAATTCAATGCATTACTTTTGTCAAAATTCGCTGAATTACTTGCATTACTTTGAATTACTGTCTAACAGAAATTTTGCCATCAATATAGTATACAGACTGCACAATAGAGAAATGAGAAACACAACTTAAGGACTTGTTTCCATTAGTTATTTCCATTCACAGTTTCATTTTGTTCAACTTGCTTGTAAAGACTTTTATTTGACAAGGGAACAGGTCTGCTAAATGAACTGTGAAACTTGTAAGTAAGGGTTTTGATTATATATCAATAAAGTGAAACAGCTTACAGTTACTGGCAATCCCAGAAGAACCTAGTATGGTGAAAGTGTACATGGGGAGTGTTGAAATAAAAGATTTTTTATCTCACTTTATTTAAATCATTTTTTTTATCTATAATTCATTTAAAAACCCTTAAAGCGCCAATCGCAACAAAAGTTGTCTGCTTTTTTCGTCTGCTGAAATGTTTAAGAAGCCTCTATGACAAACAGCGTGGACCCAGATCAGACTGTTCCTATAGGAGCAGTCTGATCTGGGTCCACCCTGTTTGCTTCTATACATAAATATTTCAGTAATGTTCGACAATTACATTTTTGTATTTGCAACAGACGACTTCAGCAGACGTCATTTTTCAGATGCATTTTCTTTTCTTGACGCTTTAAGGGTTAAGGCTAATAAAATGAGTTTTACAATGGTGTGAATTTTGTTACAATCCAATATCATAGAAACAAATGTTTTGATCACAATAAGGGTAATTATCACTTGATTATCCTGTTCACACATTTTGACACTTGACCACTGACAGTGTCTCTTTGGTCAGTTTTGCTACAGGGTAAATATATTGGGGTTAAAAATATAAGAGATTATGGATTATGATAAAGCCTGCGCTTTGTGCAGGCTTTGTTTATTGAATAATTCAGACAAGAGATATAGGGCAGGAAACTCCAAATGTTTATAATTTTCCTCCCATAAAATATACTTCCATTGGAAAGCTTCCCAGCGGTATAAAAATATACAATGAAATATGATCACTTAAAAAGCTGGAGTTGCTACATCTGAGTGTTATTTCCTCAAATTTTCAAAAATTATGAAATTTCAACAAATGTTACTGACAAGAATACGAAATTCACTACCAAAAGTGAAGATATTGTAATCTGTGGCTCATGTGAAATATTTATATATATATTACATCTATATGTGAAATTTACATGTTTACTGTATGTACACATTTTGTTCAATGTATCAAAACTGTTCAGAGGTTACAGTAACGTATGATTCTGTTTCACATAAGTGAAAGTAATGCTTAATTCAATGCATTACTTTCTTAAATAATGCTAATTCAATGCATTACTTTTTCAAAATCCAGTAATGGTAATGCTTATTCAATGCTCAGTTTTGGCAAGTAATGCTAATTCAATGCATTACTTTCAAAAGTAATTCGCCCCATGTCTGCGGTAATTAGTAACACCAGTATATGTATATATCAATGTTCAGTGATCCCTCCTCTTAAATCTTGCCAACCATGCCCCTGAGGTCCAAATTTGCCATGTCCTGGGGTCATTTGCTCCCATAGACTCTGACATATTTAAAACTAGAGGACCTGAAGGTCCTGAGGCACTCACCTGATCTCTTTAATAATGTTAAAAAAGGTCAAGGTTTTAAGGCTTATAATACATATTTTGTTTTACCATGTGACTTAAACAATCTAATGAATACTCCATCAAACAGCCCAGTGATTTCTGAGAATCCAATGTTTAGATAGGTATGTGGCAGTCCAAATGCGTGGCATTGGATAAAAGGTCACAGATCAGCTTGACATTTGGTACTTTTATAAAACCATTATCTCATAAAGTTAAACATTTCTCAAAAGTATTATGATTTCGGCTTAAACAAGTTATAGAAAAATGAACATTTCAAGATTTTCCCAATATAAATGCATTAAGAATCAAATTTGACCTTGCCTTACCTTAAAGTAGGTCAAGGTCAAGCTAGATTCATCATTTGTGCAAACCTGGTAGAGACCACATCCCAAATGCTACATATCAAGTCCCAAGGCCATTGGCCTTTTGTTCCAGAGAATAAGATATTTAAAGGGTTTTTACCATATATGAGTGTGGTGGCCTTGACCTTTGAAACTTATTTATAGCCATTGTCTCATTAGGTTTAACATATCAAGTGAGAATAATGACTTTGGCTACAACGGTATTCAAAAAATCAACTTTTCAAAAAATTTCCCATTTAAATGCATTAGGAAGCAAATTTGACCTTGACATTAAGTAGGTCAAGGTCAACCTAGGATCATCATTTCAACAAACTCACTTACTATTTTTGGTAGGCCCCACTACCCCAATGCTACATACCAAGTCCCAAGGTCATCGACCTTCTGGTTCTAGAAAGGAAGATTTTTGAAGGGTTTTTACCATATATGGGCGTGGCGGTCATCCTGGTCATGTGACCAAAGTATTTTGCATAAATTGATGCTAACTTATCATAAGGAGTCTTCACATGAAATTTGAGATCAATTGGCCCGATGGTTTGTGAGAAAACTATGTTTTAATATATTGATGGGACTCCAATATGAGCGACCTAAGCTGAAAGGTCAAAGGTCAACCTTTACCTTTGGAACTTATTTATAGCCATTGTCTCATTAGGTTAAACATATCAAGTGAGAATAATGACTAAAGCTTCCACAGTTTTCCAAAAAATCAACTTTTCAGAAATTTTCCCATTTAAATGCATTTGGAAGCAAATTTGACCTTGACGTTAAGTAGGTCAAGGTCAACCTAGGATCATCATTTGAACAAACTTTGTAGGCCCCACTACCCCAATGCTACATACCAAGTCCCAAGGTCATCGGCCTTCTGGTTCTGGAGAAGTAGATTTTTAAAGGGTTTTTACTATATATAGGCGTGGCGGCCATCTTGGTCATGTGACCAGGACCATTTGAACAAATTTTCGTTCCCGCGTCCTAAGGAGTCACCATATGTAATTGGAATTTAATTGGCCCAGTGGTTTCAGAGGAGAAGATGTTTGAAATTGTGGACGGACGGACGACCGACGGACGCCGGAGTGACTGGTATACTATTAGCTCACCCATGAGCCTTCGGAAAAATTTTCTGAAACCATGAGAGGCAAACAGCTCAGGTAAGCAGTACAACATATTACCAAATAATCTTATGTAACAAAAATGTATGTAATGTTCTTTTCTTACACGCTTGCTGCCTGTTGTTTGTCTTATTTTATTTAAACACATATTTCTGATGTAAAGCTCCTACATTTTAAGGATTTGTTTGATTGAAGTCAGTATTAATAAAACACGGGTGAAGCAGACGGCAGAATGGGGAGGTGGCGGGGCAAACACGCGGTAAAATGGTCAGGGAAAAATGAATTTTGGTCAGGGAAAAGTCAGTGAAAAGTCAGGGAATTTCATTTCAGACTAAGAGTGGGCACCCTGAATATAATGCTCCAAGCTATCCACTTGTCTAAATAATTCAAACTGAGGCCAAATGAAAAAAAAAAGTGTTAATGGTAACAGGTCTGAAAATTTTAGGTAGGGTAGACACACCTATTTTTTTTAATTATTTTCTTTTCTGGATAAAAATATAATGTTATGCATTTTTAAAGGCATTTTGCCTTTCAAAATGCATAAAATTATATTTTGGAAGTGTCTGCTGACAACCGATGGTCACTAGACTTTTTGGTTTGGTGACAACTGGGTGTCACTAGCAAAAGTCTAGTGACAACCGTTTGTCACCAGCAAAAAGTCTGCTGACAACAAGCTGTATTTTTCCAATACTACTGTTTTATTAGCATGTTTTCTTGGAAATCTACCTGGGTTAAGTGGCATAATAAATACAGTTATAGAAAACTTGAATAAATATTATATAAGAAAATAATAAATTTACAATTTGGTATTTATATTACAGAAAAATATTGGATTTAAAGATTTATTGCTTATAGTTTGCATATCAAGGTTCATTTATCTTCTATAAACTTTTATGATACTAGCACAGCTCTAAAGGAAACAAATATGTTATAAACCTTTGTATCATGACTTTGCCACATTTCCTTTGATCTAAACTGTTCAATAATTTCCACAAGCCCCTGTCAAGGGTGGAGCTTATAATTGACTTGAATATCTGATGATTAAATTAAATTGTGATTTTTTGATTTTTTTATTTGGCCTGATTGATATGCCATTCAAGGAAGCTGACCAGCTTACAAAGTGGCATTCAGGGCATAATGCTATATCAAAGAACATGATACAGTGTTGCCGTAAACATCACACTAAACAATGTGCCATCATTTGTGTTTCAATAAAAGATGAACTTTATGCATGAAAAAGTTTTTTTTCCCTTAGATGGCAGCTCAGTAAATTAAGAATTAAGTACATGTATTTTAGGCAAACTTTAAAAACATCTTCTTGTAATAAACTACTGGGCCGATTTGAAAATAAGTTGGCAGTGTGGCCTTTAGGCTCTACCAAGATTGTTGAGATTATATTGATCCAGGCCTTTAGTTAAGAGCGTGTACCAGAAAAATAATTTCTTATCTCTCAACCAAAACATACGTTGTAGGTACTCAAAAGAACCATCTCAATGAGACAGTTCTTTTGAGCACCCAAAACATGCTGAATATTATGGGTAAGAAAATATTTACAATTTTACGCTGAAAATATTTGTTTATCTAAACCTATGTGATCCTTTGTAAAACATGGCCACAAGAGGACAGGACAGTTTTTCTATTGTATATAAAGGGAAAACTTTAAAACTGTTCTTGTCAAAAACTACTGGGCCAACTTGAAAATAATTTGGAGAAAAATTCAATGGTGCTTGGATGACCCTCTAGCCTAGGGCTGGCTAATCGACGCCAAAATGCTAATAGTTAAACAGTCCTTAACAGATAAGTAATCGCTCAAACTTGAAAGAAGGTCTATTTACTGCAGAGAAAAAAACCTTGCATACTACAGATTGTTTATCTGACGAATATTTTATATTTTTGTGCTACTTTGAAGCAGAGAAGTGCAAGTACAACTATTCTTTAACAATCAGTTGTTGAGTAAGCTTGTGGAGTACAACGTTTTCATTACTTCTTTACAGTAATTTATACCCACCTACTGTTTACTGCAAGGCACTTCCGGTATAAACAAAACACCACACCAGGCAATTACGCTTTAATTTTGATTGAATAAACAAACAGACCAGCCATTGAAATGAAAGTAACCAGTTTTGAATTTTCATATTGATAATCATTCTTCTTTTGCATATCGACCGATTAACTAATATTTTGATAAATCGTGCCAGCCCTACTCTAGCCTCTACTAAGGTTGTTCAAATCATATTGATCTGTTGAAACACATTTAAGTTAAGCTGAATCCCTGGGCATTGTAACAAACCCAAAAGATTTTTATGAGGCTTATATATATTTGACCATCCAAATTTAATTGATTAGATGAAGTTTCCATCAATGTATAAAGTGAGAAAACATCAACTTAAACTTTTTACCCACCTTCTATCCTAGGTTTACCAGGTGATGGCAATGTAGAAGAGTTCCAGTCTGTCTGTAAGAGGACTGAGGGTTATAGCCCAGAACCAATGACTAGAGTAGCAGCTTTATTATCAACAGAAGAACAGGTAACTAAGCTTCTTACCTCCCCTCTATCCTAGGTTTACCAGGTGTTGGCAATGTAGAAGAATTCCAGTCTGTCTTTATGAAGACTGAGGCCTATAACCCTGAACCAATGACTAGAGTAGCGGCTTTATTATCAACAGAAGAACAGGTATTTCACATGAGTGTGTTTGTGTAAGTGTGTGCAAAACTGTGCATAAAATATGGCATTGGGTATTTGTGCATGAATCTTCTTGTTTAATACTTCACCAACATCTAGGGTCATATGAAAATGATATTTAAACCCTGTCTTGTTATATACAGAATACTAGGTGAGTGTCTTTTGATATCAAGTTTACCAGGCTCGGCTTTGAGAGCGCTTGTTGACATCGCGAGGCTTAATCATAATCATAAAAGCCATATCAATGTGATGGTTCTTATGAGAATCTAAAAAATATGTTATAACATGGATAAGAAAATATTCCGAATTTTAAGCACAACGTATATGCTTATCTGGATATATGAGTAACATGTGGGGATCCAGAGGGGGAACAGGGGGTCGGACCCCCTCCCCCTGAAAAATCACAAAACTATAGGTTTTTTAGCAATACTGGTCTGGATCCCCTGAAAATCACAAAGCTGCCAAGCCAGCCTTCAATGTTTGGCCATCATTGGCACGCCAGCAAAATGCCATTTATATGGCATTTTGCTGGCGGGCCAATGATGGCCCGCTTATAGTGATATTTGGTTCCTCCCTTCTCTCATCAACAAAAAAAAAAGTTGAACCCCACCTGACAAAACTTTCTGGATCCTCGCATGTATAAGATGTTTAAACTATTTTTTTTTTCAGGTGTATGAGCTAGACCAACGTCTTAAGATGTCAACAGATGAGTTAAAGCTAGGCTTATTTATTGTGAAATACAGAGACCATAACCCAGGAGAGGAAGATCCTCTTAAATTTTACAAACACCTTTTAGCTGGAGTTTCAGGAAAGGAACCCAAAACAAAATTGAAAATATGTGAGTTGCTAAAATACAAAGGACTGAATGAAGTTGAGGCCTCCATAAAAGACTGGGACCAACCAAGGTTTCCTGTTAATGGACAGGTCGTGCTAAGTGCCAATGTTCAGAAGGGTCCTATGTTGGGTATTGTTTTGAATGAACTTCGGAAGAGATGGGTAGCAAGTGATTTTTTATTGACACGTGATGAACTAGTTTCACAAATTCCTGGAATAATTGAAGCAGAGAAAGAGAGAACTTAAGAAATCATTTTATCAAAAGACGTCGTGTCTGGCAGTGAAATAATGCTATGCAATAAAATCGATAAATCACTAGTGGTTTACAGATTTTAGGGAAACGTTATGATGTCCATAACAATATAGCGTACATAATGACAAAATTATAACATTTTAACAGCAGAAATGAGATTTCAAAGTAATCTTAATGACATATGATAAATAGAATCTAACATTCATGCTCTTGTATTATTGATTTCAGTAAACTCGTTGCAAAAAAGAGATAAAATGCTTGGCAAGCCTCGCATTTATCTCTTTTCCCCAACTCATTAAAAAAATCAATAAAACATGAGCACTCATGTAAGATCCTCTATGTAAAAACTATGACCAGATTTTAAAGCTAGGGAATAATTTTTTGTGTCACTATCTAAACCCTTTTCAGACCAATAGAAGTTTCCATAACACTACATACAAAACAGTCAGGCTGGTTTATTGTATGTATGAGGGGCATTTGGAAAGTATGTAGCATGGTCTTTTATCTCAGTAATGCCCAGGTCACACATTCACGGATTTGACACAGGATTAGCTTTGGATACGATCCTGCATCATCCGCGGCAATCCGTATTAGTCCGTATATTTCCGTATTGCATCTGTAATCATACGTAGTAGTACTTGGGTTGTGCATCTGTATCGGACTACAGAAATTGTCATTTCAGGGGTCATCCGTGGGAATTTATCCGTAGTGGAACAGGCGAGGTAATCCGTGAATGTGTGACCTGGGCATTACCGACTATCAAACCAATTCATGTTTGGTATCATTTAAAACAGCTATCTTTCTTCTATCTAAGGACACAACTTTTATGAGGAAGTTGTAATGCAAACACAAAATATATTATTGTGAATACATGTACTGTTTGTATACTGAAAAAAGTAAAATTTCAATGGAATAGGTACCTTTTTATCTTTTCAATTGAAAAGTGTGCAGAACATAAATATAACTTAGATAATTTTGTACCATTTGGAAGGCCACCATCTGGTAAAATAATTATACAAGTAATGACTGAGTTTTTTGCTTCTAATAACTAAAACAGGGACAACAATACCAAAACCCATTTTGAAAGCAAGGCAATATGTTTATTTTAACCGCTAAAGATTGCATGTCACAATGCACATATTTTCAAAATATATAACCCGCAGTAGTTTAAACATGCTCTGCCTTGGTATTTATGTCAAGCACACTTTCTGCTTTTTATATTGAAACCAAAAGACATTTTGTAAACCTGCACAAAGGAAAGATATTTCTTAAAATCTTCCCATGGTGTAGAATGAGTTGAGCTATCAGTGGACGTTCTTGTTTATTTCAACTGAAAACAGTGGCAAACAAAAGAGTAAGAATATCTTTAGAGCAGAAATCAATCAATTTTGTGATAGTTAATGCGATACCATGATAAATTCATATTCCATCTACAATTGAGTTCTTAATAGCTGAAGCTATGACTTTTTTATACCCTGCCACACTTTAGTGTCGGGGTATTATGTTATACCTTTCGGTGTCTGTCCGTCCGTCTGTCCGTCCGTCCGTCCGTGCTCACTATTTCCGATCGATAACTTGAGTATTTATTCACCGAATTTTTTCAAATTTTGCATACATATTGTTATTGGCGATGAGTGGTATGGGATTGTTAATGGGCAAAATCCGTCCATTTTTAACGGAGTTAATGCCCTTTTTCGTATTGGAAAAATGGTTTCTGGCCTGTTATTCCTTTACTATTCATGATATCTGAATGAAACTTCACAGATATGTTGCACATCAAAGGTTACATATTGTGACTAAGGATCGTCACTCTGACCTTCCCAGTTTGTGAGTTATCTGCCCTTGATAGGTATGAAAAAAGGTTCATGACCTATTGTTCCTTTACTATATGGAATATCTGAATATAACTTCACAGATATGTTTCACATCAAAGGTAACATATTTTGACTAAGAACCGTCACTCTTACCTTTCCTGTTTGTGAGTTATCCGCCCTTGATTGAATTAAAAAATGTTTTTTAACCGTAGTTACTTTACTATGTGGAATATTTAAATGAAACTTTACAGATATGTTTCACATCAAAGGTTATATACTGTGACAAAGAACCATCACTCTTACCTTTCCAGTTCATGAGTTATCTGCCCTTGGTTGATCTGAAAAATGGTTTTTGACCTGTAGTTCATTTACTATATGGAATATCTGAATGAAACTTCACAGGTTATGTTGATCATCAAAGGTTATCACTCTTACCTTTCCAGATTGTGAGTTATCCACCCTTGATTGATCTGAGAATTGGTTTTTGGCCTGTAGTTTCTTTTACTATATGGAATATCTGAATGAAACTTCACAGATATGTTGAACATCAAAGGTTACATATTTTTAGTAAGGACCATCACTCTTACCTTTCCAGTTCATGAGTTATCTGCCCTTGATTGATCTGAAAAATGGTTTTTGACCTGTAGTTCATTTACTATATAGAGTATCTGAATGAAACTTCACAGATATGTTGACCATCAAAGGTTACATATTGTGGGTAAGGATTGTCACTCTTACTTTTCCAGATTGTGAGTTATCCACCCTTGATTGATCTGAATATTGGTTTTTGACCTGTAGTTCATTTCATCTGTCCGTGCTCACTGTTTCCGATCGATAACTTGAGTATTTATGCACAGAATTTTTTCAAATTTTGCATACATATTGTTATTGGGGATGAGTGGTAAGGGATTGTTAATGGGCAAAATCCGACCATTTTTGATGGAGTTACTGCCCTTTCTCCCTTTAAAAAATGGTTTCTGGCCTGTTATTCTTTTACTGTTTATTATATCTGAATGAAACTTCACAGATATGTTGAACAGCAAAGGTTACATATTACAACGAAGGACTGTCACTCTTACCTTTCCAGTTCATGAGTTATCCGCCCTTGATTAATCTGGAAAATGTTTTTGACCTGTAGTTCCTTTACTATATGAAATATCTGAATGAAACTTCACAGATATGTTGACCATCAAAGGTTACATATTGTGACTAAGGACGTCATATCACTGTCTATCTCAGTTCTGTTGCTATTTAGGCATTATATATCTCACAAAATAACTTTTGGTGCCCCCAGCAGTGGCGGGGTAAAATGCAGTGTTTGCGGTGCTTTTATTTAAAGCAGTTATCACCATTTAAATTTCATAATTCAGGTCAGCTCATTTGGAAAATGTTTTATATATGACATTTATGTAATACCTTTTTCATTCTGGATACTTATAAACAGGTACTTTGGCAAACAGTGAAATGGCAAGGTGGTGTTCCATCAGTCTGCGCTGTTTGCTAAGATAAAATCAATCATCTGGGACAGAAATACATCATTTTATAGAACCCATCCCCTTTAAATGCAAAAATAACAGTATCAATACGAATGGGATAATCCATGAAACTGAAAAGTGTTAACTCTTTGAGTGCTGAGTTTCAAAAATGGAATAATGTAGATGGTAATCTATCTATCTCTTCATAGGGCTATTACTCTTAACGGATTGTTATGTGTCGGATTATGATCTAGATTAATTCATCAAAGTACCGGACTTAGTAGCACAGTTGGTAACAAGTCCAACTGCAGATCCAGGGGTTGCAATTTTGATCCTGGCATGGTCGCATTCTTTCATGGAAATTGGTCATGAAATAATTTCTATGGTCATTCTCCTCCTTCTGCTGATTCAAGAAGGGTTGTTGTCAGTTACAAGCAAAAATATGTGCACAAAGTATTGGTTAACCACTTAGTCAAGCTTGCCCAGGAAAAAAGTGTGGTTAAGTGAAATGACTGTCTCCCCATGACTATAGCTGTTGACTGGGACCTAAAACCAAACAAAACAAACTAACCCATCAAAGTGAACAATAATCGAATCAGAAGAAAGCAAAAAAGTCCCTGATCAATACCTGTTTTCCCACATCTTGTTATAACACGGATTTGGATATAACAAATTCATGTTGTGACTCCGTGATATTTTTACCATGGAATTTTACAAAGGAATTATGGGAAAATGACCATGAAATGGTCATTTTCCTATAATTCTTTTGTAAAATTGTTCCATTATAACATGGTTCACTTATAACACAGTCCTCTCATATGGAACCCAAATAAAGCATTATAGAGGGACTGCACTGTACTTCCATATAGATTGGCCATGAAATGATTAGCTAATTCAGATAGGGTAGTTATCAGAATGTTTGTATTTGTACTAGTTGGTCACTAAGGGAGACTTATACTTTTCAGGAACAGCATGATAAAGTTACTGACTGCCTTACATGTCATTATTAACTGCAATACAATACAAATGAAAAAAAAATGAAACAAAATCTGATAAAAAAATCTTTGTCTATTATCAAATAATAAAATGGAAATAGCTCTAAGGGTGTTCCAAACATTAGCGTTGGAATTGCAGTAAAACCTATGTAAAACGTCCACTCAAAAATAGACAAAACAAGGAACTTTATGACAAATGGTAGTTTAATGAAGGTCGAAAGTATTGCAGAATGCTCCTCTTGGAGCATTCTGCAATACTTTTGACCTGCATTAAGGGATAATTAGTCTTGAAAGCCAATTTTTGGTCTTTTTGAGAGTGGCCGTTTTACACAGGTTTTATTGTACATCATATCATTGAGCTCTTGATTTACATGCAGGTGCAGGAGCGTCATCCACATCCCTTTTAAGTGGCTGCCTAGCTGCACTCGTAGCAGATCTCACACTGGTTCTCTAGGTGTTCCTTTAATAGGGGTCTACTGCCAAAAGCTACCACTCATCAGTGTAAGAAATAAGCCAGAAAATTGAACAAAATTTGTTCAGGCAACTTGTACCCCTTTTCCCTGGAGTCAATCGTGGAACACATTCTTGCTAGCAGGCTAAACTAGGTTTCAGTTTTCTCCTAGCATTTTCAAGATTGTATATACTGACCAATTGAAAGCACATTTGTCTTAAACAACTATGCAATTTTATTTATTTATTTGTTTTATTGTAGATATATCTGGATCAGAAAAGTGTTGCAAACAAAACAATTGTTATCAGAAGAAATAGAACATATTTTTTCATGCAACTGATCATTGCATACATTCTTTCTTTTATCTAGTGTCCTTCTTACAAAGATTTGTAAACTGATTTGACCTGCACTGATTTTTTTTCTCTGTGGTCTAAACTAAATTTACAGCAGGAACCAATTTCAAGGTGACAAGATGATACTCAGAAGAAGAGCAACCTGAATTTCTACCTATTTGAGGTATTTGGCATTATATCCTAGACTGTCATGGTGGTCATTCTCTGTTAATTTCTTCTATATCTTAACAAATATCTATTTTTACACCCTATTACATGAACATCAATATATTCCACTTAAACAGCTTTTGGTGTTGCAAATTAAATGTCAGTTCTATTTTTGAAACAGTTGCATTTCTGCATGTCTAGTTATATAATTTTATAGTTTCTGTATAATGTAAGTATTCTCAATTTATTTTTGTTTGTTCGATTGATTTGATTCTTTACATCCCATCAGCAATCTTTCATTTAAACAGGGACAGGTCTTCCTGAGTTGAACCAGTACTAAGCTAGGATAAATGTGTCTTGCTCAAGGACCACAATGCAGTGACGCCGGTGAGGCTCAAACCCGCGGCCCCTCAGTCTCGAGTCAAGCACTCTACCACTGTTCTCAATTTGACAAAATATTTTGGGTGGGACATACCTTATAGAGCCTTTCTGTTTTACTATAGTTTTAGAAGGAAGCATATTTGTTTTTGATCTTGGCATTGCTTTTTGCATTTTTCAGTCATTTCGTGATGGCCAATTATCCTATGAAACTCTTCCTCTGCATGCTGCTCCATGTTTAATCAGTACCTAGTAAATGCTTACTTTTCTCCTCTTATTTAAAACTACCAGACTAACATTTGTTACCCCTTTACCTCATAGAGATGCCTTTACCGCTTTTGAAAACAGAGCAGGCCCAGATCAGACAGCTCTTGTAAAAAGCTGCCTGATCAGGGTCTACACTTAAGAAAAATTCTAATTGGTCACTTTTGAAACTCATTATTTCTGGCCAAGCGCTAATAACATTGATATGAATTTTTGCATAAATAAGTGCAGTTTAATGGGCAAAAGTTTAGCTGTTTTTCAGAAAAGTTATCTTTCAATCCACAGTTTTGTTTTTGTTAAAAATGCAAAAATGTGCTTTTTGAAGAAAAATGTTTTTTAGTGAAGTTTTATATTAAATTTAAGTGCAGTTGATAATAAACTGGTCAAACCTACTTCGAAAAACACCAAACACTTGAAATTTTGACTAAAGTAGATTTTTACGCATTTTTTAGAATATCAAATTTTTTGAGATTTTTAAAATTCATCAGTAGCTCATGCTAAAATTGTTGTATGTATTTTATTTCATCTGAACAAGAATGGCCTAAAAGAATAGAACTTGATTGACCATTTTGTGATGACAAACATTTCACTACTGCTGGTCACTTCCGGTTTAAATGTAAAACTTAAAAATCAGTTGGATGGCACTTTGCATTTTTTTCAATTACCAAAATAGAACTGTGACGTCTAGTAGTAATGAATAAATGCTAAAAATCTCTATGTCGTGTCGCAGATAATAAGGCATAGAGAACAGTGTGTACTTCCTATGTAAATTGCATGCATAAAGCTGAAATTCTATGATTAAGCTGCTGGTAGTGTTTGCTATTACGTAACAGAAACGAGGAGTCTGAGTGAAGCAAAGCATTTTTGAAGCTTGTTCGTCTTAAATCACGGCAGTCAGAAACATCTTCAAACAAACAAAAATACAAATAGATAGCGTCTCTGTGGAATATTTAATCTTGTAGAAAAATGTGACTTTTTGAACTGAGGGTTCATTTACTCTAGCATCGTCTGTGCAAGAAGTACCAGTCATTTTTTAATGAAATGAACTGCAGAGTCTTGGCAAACCCTTGGTTGATTTATAGAAGCATGACTTTTGTATAACCAAATCATACTTTCAAAACTACCATAAAAATGTAATTTGACCAACTAGAAATTTTGCTAAGTATATTAGGTTTGCTCATGAAAATATCATATATCTGATCCTACACTAGAAGACATAACGAGTAATTTCTTTGTTCTGTGTACCAACATGAAAGTTTAGTTATAGAATTATTCAGAGTTTGTGGAGCTTAGCATGAATATTCATGAAGGAAAGGGCTCATCAGAAGTAGGGGATGAATAATCTCTACAAAAGTTGGTTATTGGACCAGGATTCTCACTTGTTATTCATAGACTATCAACCAGGCTTGCTACTGACTGTGCTAAGTGGCCCAGGTTGTGAAATAAATATGTTACAGGCCGATAAGAGGGTTTGTGATCAGTCTGAGTCCAGCGTCATTTTGAGGTCTTGTCTACAGAGACTAGTCAGCAAATGAAACATGATAAGCTAGTTTGCAGCCTTATCTGTAGAGGCCAGCCAGGCCAGAAGTAACCAATTAATCGGGTATGCAGCCCTATCTACAGAGACCAGTTAGCTGAACTGTGACATGATAAATTGGTTTGCAGGCGTATGTACAGAGAGAAGGCAGCTGAGCTGTGACATGATGAATTGGTTTGCAGGCGTATTTACAAAGACAAGTCAGCTGAACTGTGACATGATAAATTGGTTTGCAGCCCTATCTACAGAGACAAGTCAGATGAGATGTGACATGATAAATTGGTTCACAGGCATATGTACAGAGACAAGTCAGCTGAGCTGTGACATGATAAATTGGTTTGCAGGCGTATGTACAGAGACAAGTTAGCTGAGCTGTGACATAAACAAAATATTAAGCAAACAGTTTGGACGAAGATCCGGTCTAACACATTGTTGGGCCTGATCTGGATTCAAACAGTTATTGCTTAAAGGAGGCACGGTTTGTTTGACTGTGCGTGTCAAAACAAACCTACTAATTATCCCTTAAGACAAAGTCGGAATCCAACTGTTTGTCATTCTATTGATATTGACTGAATTTGTTTTGAAGAAGTTAAAATAATGAAGAATCAGCAGACAACACAAATGCTAAAATCATATTCCTCTCAACTATTTAACAAAAACTGTTAAAGAGGACAAATGTTTTATTTTTATTAGCTGATATTAACAGTATTAGTTTTATTACTATGCCCAAGCTAATTCAGAAAAAACACCACAATATCAAACAGCTTGGATCCTGATCCTGTAATCTGTACCTGAGATGTAGGGCCTGTTCTGGATCTAAACTCTTTGCAAAGTGAATAAAGAGATGGAACAAGCAGGTGGCCCTAACAGGTGCAGCTTTACTGTGAATACAGGTATATGGGCAGCATAATGTGAAAAACTGTCTTTGGGTTTGTGACCAAGTAAATCTAAAATACAGTTTACCCGCTTGCTTCACTACAACATGCAGCAACTGAGCTGGATCCATACCATATACAATATAAATGTGAATAAATGCAGGAAAAATACTTTGCCATTGAATAAAATCCTCTAAGGATGAATACTGTGCAGAAAAAAATCCCCATGGGGAAAAATCCCTGCGGGGAAAAATTCCTGCGGGGAAATATCCCCGCGGGGATTTTTCCCCATGGGGAAAATAAAAATGTTAATATATACTTGAAACATACTCAAATGTGTCAAACAGATTGCAAGAGTGAACCTAAGCTTGATTTTAGACCCTTAAACAGATTTTTAAAAATCCCCGCAGGGATTTTTTCTCCAAAAATCCCTGCGGGGAAAAATCCCCGCGGGGAAAAATGAAAAATTGTTATTACTGGTGGACATTCATTTTTACACACCATTAACATGAGATCTTGTCATATTTGAATAAAAAGATGAGTTTTAGAATTTTCGAAAATCCCCGCGGGGAAATTTTTCGCACGGGGTAAAAATCCCCGCGGGGAAATATTTTCCCCGCGGGGATTTGCAAATCCCCGCGGGGATTTTGACCTTTGTCGTGGAATATTTTCTAGGTCATTACAGATTTTAAGCCATAAACCTATAGAATTTCCTCAGTAGGGTCTATTCTACTGGAAATAAGTCACTTTAGCTTTCTATGTCAACTAAAAGTACTAGGTCATTTTGCCAAAAACTGGTTTGGCAAAAAAATTCCGGTGGCAGTTTAAGCCAGTTTGCGGTCCTACCAGTCAGCTGAGACAAAACCTGATAAGCTGGTTTGTAGCCCCGTCTTCAGATGCCAGTCGGTTGAGATGTAATATGATAAGCTGATTTGTAGCCCCATCTACAAAGGCCAGTCAGCGGTTTGCTGTACAATATACATAGGCCAGTCAGCTGAGAAGTAACACGATAATCCAGTTTGTGCCCCTTTATGCACATGCCTGTCAGATGAGCTGTTGCATGATAAGCGGGTTTGCGGCACTATCAGCAGAGTCCATATAAGCCTGCTATGACCTAGGAGTCAAATATACTTAAAATCTGTCATGCAGCTCATAACACATACTCTTAAATTTTTATGGTTAGTGTTCATATTAAGCACAATGAGTTCTTGCGGTTTGTAGATGTCAATGAAGGTTTTGGATCGCCGATATAACCTTTGAGTCAAAGGTCAAATATGCCTCGAAGCAATATACGATATTTGTATTTTCTTTCGAGAAAATGCTTATATGAGTAGCTCTTAATTAAATATCGTGAGCTCATCTTTCATTTTTGACAAAGTTTGTTCATATTTTGCGCAATGATTGCCTATGGAGTGTAGATTACAACTAAGGTTTCAGATAACCAATCTGACCTTGGAGTTGAAGTTCAAGGTCAAATATACTCAAAGTTTGTAACACGAGCTCGTTTTACAATTTTTGATGGAGTGTGTTCATATTTGGCACAATGATTGTACATGGTGTGTAGATAACAACGAGGGTTTCAAAAAAGCTCTATGGCCTCGGGTCAAATATACTTAAAATCTGTCTTACAGCTCATAACGAGATTTCTCATTTCATTTTTGATAAAGGTGATTCATATTTTGTACAATGATTGCCAACGTTGTTAGATGATATTTGTTTCTGATAGCCAATATAACCTTGTAGTCAAATGGTAAGGTCATACATACATGGAATAATGCTGTATGGAATTCTGTCAACTCCTCTTAGATATTCATATTTGACACAAGATTTGCCTGGGGTAATTAGATGACAAGGAAGCTTTTGGATTACAGGCATGACCAAGGTCATTGTCAAAATACTTAAGTTCCATTTGTATTGCTTGTAAGAAGTATTTGTTTGTGAAACCCCGAGTTTTGATGTTGGTGGTTCATATTTTGCACACTGGTAGACGTCAATAATGGTTTTGGACTAGTGATATTTCAAAGGAGGTCAATGTCAAAATACTTAACCCTTAAAGCGCCACCTACAATTTGCAGCAGACGACAATTTAAAATTTTGCCGTTTTTTTTTTTTTCAAAAATAGCAAATAAGGCATGATATTTCATGAGAATCGTCTGCTGGCAGATGATTCTCATGTAATATCATGTCTTATTTGTTCAAAAATTAGGAAAGATTTGGCAAAATCTGTCGTCTGCTGCAGTCGTGATTGGCGCTTTAAGGGTTAAAGTATGTCCATATGGCTTGTAACGCCTACATTTCTATATGTAAGTGGTTCATATTTTTTGGGCATGGGTTGTCTATGGTTTGTAGTTGACAGCAAATGTTTTGGTTTGTTGGTACGATGATCCTGGAGACAAAGGTCAATGTTTAAAGATGTCATTCTATGCGGTATTTTATGTGAGTAGACCCGCCAATCAATTTACCCCTTTCTTGTTTCTAAGGACCTCGGACAGTTTCCTATTCAATCTGCCCAAATTTTGACAGCCTTTAGGCTAGGATAATGCATAACTGACAACTATATGTTTGTGCTTAAACCAAACCGTTACATTTAGTGCACCCAGCAAAATAAAAATAATATGAAAATATTGCATAATTATGCCAAGACTTTAGGGTTTAGGGGGTGGGGGTATATTTTGTGACCAAATTTTATTTCACAGAAAGTCAAAGTTTTGTCGAGTATTCACCTGAATACATGTAAATATTATGTTTGCGGCATAAAACTTGAAACAAAAGTGATGTGTTTGCATAAAAGTAGGGTTGAGAAGATTTCATTGTTTCATCTAAAGAAGAGTGCTGTCAATGACTTTTGACTATTACCTGTAATGTTTCAAGTTTAACTTGTGCACTGAGGCGTATAATATCTGCATACTGTATAAATCATAGTCTAGATAAACACAGTTTTTGAGCGTTAAATTGTTAATATTTTCTTACACATCAGATTTAGGCTTTGTTTCGGTGCTTAATAGAACCGTCTCATTGTGACGGTTCTTTTGAGTACCCACACCATATGTTTTGGTTTAGAAATGAGACAATTAATTACATGGTACGCACTCATAACTAAAGCCTTGATACATGCCATTGTAAATTGATATTTACCTACAGGTTTGTACAAAATAAGTTTCTAATAAGCTTTTATCATAAAGTGTTTTTGAGCATTTTGACAGCGTTCCCCCCCCCCCCCCCCCCCCCCCGTGACCAATCATGCCGTTTTTATATGATGTGTGTTATGAAAAACTACAACTGTATGCAAAAGGATTAGTTTGGTCATGGGGGGGAAAGCACTTCAGTAAAACTTTTTCTATTTTCTATATGTTGAATAGCAAAAACAGAGTTTTCAACCAATACTTTTCAATTGTTACTTGTCCAATGAGAAAACGGCTTTTGTGGATAATTCGAGGGTTAAAGCGACTATCTTTTTCATAGAAATAATATCATTTTCTTTGAAACTTTTCTCTGGTCATTTTTATGGGCAATCCTTCATTAAGACTGTCCGAGGTCCTTTAATTTGTTCCGTAAAGCTGAAACGTGATCTATGTAGAACTAAACTATACTATTCCGGATCAGCATTGTTAGTATAGTTAGCCATGAAAGCTTTCATTTATTTTCAGTGAGTTTCATCTACACCAATGGTTATGGTAGTATATATAGGGCTAGTGAGGCCCTGGAAGGGTTTTTTAGGGTACGGGGATATTGGCCAAAAACTTAAAGGGATACGGGATATTTTTGTAAATATTTAAAGGGATACGGGATACTTGGATCAATTTTAGGGATATGGGGATACGATGCTTTCTGAATGCCTTCGCTAGTGCATACATTAGGACTACTGCAGAGTGATTGAAGATGGAGGCTTACAGTTCTAGCAGCAGGAGTGGGAGTGAGGTATATTTTGTATTTCCATTTTCATCCCATCTTTTTTCACCCCTTTTCCTCTGTCCGCAATCAGTGAAATAGTGTTGACTACTCGTACGTCAATGTCGCTTTGGGCACCAGACGGTTTGATATGTAGTAAACATGTGCCTTTCAAGTTTACGTGATTCAAAAAACGCTACCGTATCTTAGGACAGCTCACATGAAAAGGGTATAAGATTAGGTTTTTAGCCATGCTTTCATCATAAATTTCAGCAGCATACAGTTACAAATATGAAACCAATAAGGCTTGACAATTCAACTGAATTGTCTGCTTCCGATACGTAAACGTAATTTAGTGTAAAATCTTATTCCATCCCGCGTCTAATACAGAAAATCGTAATTCGCCAAGATCCGACGGTCGTGCTGCGGGCTTTAATAGTGCTGCAGCAGACCCACCATATTGTGACACATAGTAGTCCCCACAGGGTAACAAGCAGCACCATATATCAAATTAAAGCTCAGAGTCTTGGGAGTTCAAAATTGCATGATGCCACTGTCAGGACCGAGGGTGAAATTTTTTACGGCCCCTCAACAGAGGGTACCCCTTATACCCTAGTCTAAAGCCCTTACTGATAAATATATTAAACGTGCTGCAGTATATTCGTGATAATGGACAGTTTGATACAACAATAAACAAAAATTATAATATTTATTAATAAAACATCAGTTCCGTGTAAACGTTTCCTGTCTGCAGTCACGAAAAAGGTCAACAAGTGCAAAAATCACGAAAACATATGACATTGTACAAAATTGTTGATACCGTTGCTTTGTTTACCTTAATACATGACGTAAACACAAACTTGCCATTCAACACAACATTTTATTCAAATGGCTTGTAAATAATCGTTGGTGTAGGTTATAATTCACTTTAACACTGCACTGGAAATAAGAAGAATACGGAAACTAAGTTGTGAAAAAGGAACAAGTTTTAATCTGGAGTTTAGCAACTTTTCCATAAAAATAACACTGATTTTGTGCATATGAGTCAATAAATATTTAAGAAGGAAAATATGATAGATTTTTTGACTGATTGATTGATTAATTGATTGATTGATTGATTGATCGATATTGCTTTGCTATTAACTTATTCTGATCGTTTATATTGTTTTTTTTTCTGTATTGGGGTTTTCATAATTTAAATTGTCGACCAACAATTATTAGATTAAATGATCTACAACCCAGTAATTGAATTCACCACCTTCAAGAAATTCTGGTTATCTTAATAAAACAAACATTCTGCTAGGGCTTTGTATAGCTGTAAATATATACAATGTTTACATTAGTATCAGACTTAGGCATTGCACAACATATTGTAGCAGGAAAATACTGACAGGGTGTTCCCAGCATTTTAACTTGTACACAAAGCATGAGCTAACCTGTCAAGTTCAAATGGTGGAGTGATAAAAATGCTAAACTATCCTAATATTCTGTTATAAGACAATGCAAGACGGAATATCTACTTCTACAATCCAGTTGTTTGGGTGCTTTCCTCACCCTAGTTATGCTCCCATTGAAACAGGCTTGGGTTTTGTTGCTAAAAATGTACGAAAATCGCTGATGTTTGCTACAAACTGGTTATATTTCAAAATATTGCTTGACTCTTTAAATGAAGCAACAATGACATGTGGAATAAAAAGACTGGCGCTAAAGGGAAACGCCTAAGCAAGGTGGTTTCTTCAAAGACCTGTTACAGCCAAGTACTCTTTGACATTTCATTCTTATGTGTTTTGGTGCCAGAAAAAGACACAAAAAGGAGTAAGCATTTATCATTCAGACACACATGCAATGTGGAAGAGGTTTGATAATGATGTGAAAAGAACAACTCATATGCTTGAAGGAATCTTCATAGATCCCCTCGACAATGACAATCCATCTGATCATCCCTTGAACTTCGCGTCTGGTGTGGTGACAACATCTGCAATCAAGGAAATCTACTTAAAGCCTTAGACAAAGGCAGTCAAGTATCAATAAACTTCACGAAGAAGCATTTGATACCATCAGAAAACATCATGCCACTAAAAAGCTACTACGACCCACTTCCCAAGTATGACATTAACGTAATGACAGAAATGCAAAAGACAGTCCACATCCAATTCAACAGCGTAACATTCAATGGAGAAGTAATGTATTTAAGGCTTTTTGCAATGAACTTTTTTTGAACAAGAGCCTTTTCCTGTTAATATGTTCAAGAATGACTGACCAATAAGTGCATGTACATTTTTTGACTACGTGCACAAGCTTAAAACAGGAAAACACAATTGTTTCAGTACAGTTTGCATCATTTTTACTCAAATTTAAAGTACAAATGGAACAGCCTCAAACTTCAGACAGGTAGAAATTGGCGATACAAATGCATCCCATAAAATTTACATCCAAGCTGAAATCACTATTTTAAAAGTAATGAAGAACTTAAAGCTGCATAGTCTGTAACTTTTGATCTTCTAATTTTAAAAATAATGTTTTCATTTTTCAAGAACGCAGTAAAAATACTCAAATTCAGGTAAACATTTTACCATTTTCGAAAATCTTAACAAGTAAACACTATCAAAACAACTGCTTTTATGTTAAAATTCAACGGTCTATAATTATTGGAGGGGCGCAAATAATTACCAACAAGAAAAAATACACCTATTTGATAAGATAACTCACTTTTCCATGCAGTTTTCAGCTGTGCTGAACATTTTTATTGTGAAAACATAGCTTAATTCTACTTTTACAAAGGATTTAAAAAGAAAATAAAATTTTTCGAAAAATGTTCATAGTTACAGAGTATGCAGCTTTAAGCAAGGGAAGAAAACAAAGCGAATTGTAGCATACTACATGTATATACATGTGATATAGAAAATGCTGATGAAGTACTGAATGGAGGGAAACCGCATACCTCAGTGGCGGACTGAAAGACAGGCCTTTGCCATTACAAAGATCAACACAGAATATCTACACCTGCAATCAAACTTGGAAGAATCAGACGCTCAAAATTAATGATCCTCCATGCAGCGATTGCATCAATCAAAAATGGTGCCAGTAAGATCATTGTAAACAGTCCAGATGATGACACAGTGTTTGTTAATTGACTTAGTTGTTTACCTTTGATGATACATTACATCAGTTAGGAAGCCTCTATGCGAGCTTGGTGTTTTTAAAACAGCAGAATCTAGGTTGAAGATTTGGTCATTGAAGTTTACTTAAGTCACCCAATGGCTTCGTCTATAGTCTGTTCTAAGGCAGTTGTTCTGCTTTTTTAAATTAATTGTTTCTTGATGCTCCCATTGTTTGTGGGACTTTTTTGTTAGATGCTTGTTTTGTTTTGCAGTAGCTGTTTGTCCTTTCTAGGTTTTGCAATCATCTAGGTGGGGTAGAGCTTGGTGCTTTGGTATGTTCTTAATTTCATGTCGCTAGTGTTCTTTGGATCTTCCTGGTCGTGCCATGGGTTGGTCTCTCGTATGTGGTTGTGGCATTTCCTGGTCATACTCACTTACCTGTTGGTTTTCCTGTTGCATCACAGGCCAACTATTTTTGCGAGTTAGATATTCGTTTTTAAAATGAACAGGAACACGGCGTCGATTTGAAACGTTTTATTCCTTGCATGAGCTCTTTTACAAGACCACAGAACAACAGAATATATTCACATTTCTCTATCGTTTGATTGGTTGTGACACTTGCAATGTCTTTTATTGAACAAGAAAGAAGGTGACACATAATGTGATGTGCAGAATGCCAAAATCATTCCACAACTATGTGAACAACTTGCCTGCACTAAATTTGTAGAGTTACCATATGGTAAAAAGCAATGCAAGTCACTGAATGAAATCAGATGTGAGGAAGCAATGAAGAAAGTACCACCAAAGCGCTACCACCAAAGCGCTACCACCGAACAGATAACAGCTTAACACTACATGTTACGGGTTGTTGTTATCAGTAACATGTAATTATCTTGAAGACTTGTGGATTGTCTTGCAACTGCAGAGTTTGGATATAACCCCTATCAGGAAGCACGTGGCAGAATGGCATTGAGGCCCTTAATGATAAGCCAGTCCGCTACACCAGACAAGTTGTTGACTTATTTATTATGTAAATTTTCCATTGTGAGTATGCTGTTCTTTCTGTAATGAACAGTTTTGTTCAACCTTGTTCGTGTGCAATGTTGCAGTGCCGTGGGAAGGAAAATTGTCTGAATATTTCCTCTATTTTGACTTGTGAAGATGTGGCCGCAGACTCGAGCCTCACCAGCGTCAATGCGTTGTGCCCTTGAGCAAGACACATTAATCCATGCTTAGTACTGATACATCCCAGGAAGACCCGTCCCGACATAACTGAAAGATTGTTGACTTGGACGTAAAGAATCAAATCAAAATAAACAAATGGTGAGAAGATGTTGCCGAATGGGACACTGAATCTAATAAATCAGTGAGTGTGTTACGCCATGGCGTATAAACTTTGCCTCGTTTTAACTTGTCATTCAAATGTCATATAAAATAACTGAGGATGTCACTGTGAATTGTTGACAAATATAAGTATAATATACATTTATCCCATATGTTTTCGTGGATGGTGGACTTGATGAACTTTCATGGTCAATGAAATATGATATCTTTCAGCCAAAAAAGAAATAGTTTTATACTTGCCTGACACACGTTGATATACTTTATGCAAAAATTGGAACGTTTCCGTCAATGTCCTTGACAAAAATTCTACCCTCATATTACATTAATAAGATCTGATAAGGTTTTTGCTAAATGAAAGAACCGTAAATGTATCATCTATTCATTTGGAATGATTTTATTTTGAGTAGCAGCTTCCCAAATGGCAATTGATATCATTTTAACTTGTTGTCAATACAAATGTACTTAAAGAGATCATTTGACTAAAAGAAGACTACAAAATCATGAGTTTTTGTGACAAAATGTACTTAATAACCTTTTGCCATCAGTGTATTTAGATTCATTTGGACCTCATATAATACAAACAAATATTTTAGCATCCTAATTTATCATTTTAGCGTTCATATTATACAAACTTGAACCATAGTTTTGATCATTGGTTTAAATGGATTTTATCAGTAAATTTATTTAATTTTATGGGTACCCTCCTTTGAAAGGCTGTAAGCTTTTTTGAGTACATATGAAAGGCATCATACACCTTTTGCTTACCAGATGTCAGTTGTTAATATTTTAACTTGTATTCAATACATTTATACCAAAAGAGATCCTTTGCCAGAAAATGTTCTACAAAATCATGGGTTTTCGTGAATAATGTACTTAATGACCTTTCGCCATCGGTGTATTTGGACTTATATGAACCCTACATATGATTAATAATATTTCTAGCACCCTCATGTATCATTTAGTGTTCATACTATTCCAACTTCAGCAATGTTTTGATCATTGGTATAAATTAATTTTTATCAGTAAAGTTATTACTTGTATGGATACCCTTTTTTGGTGGGTCATAAAATCCCCCCCCCCCCCAATAAATGGCTGTGACATTATGCACCGTTTGATTCCCAGATAAAAATGATAATATTTAAACTTGTTTTCAATACATTTATACCTAAGGAGGATCATTTGTCAGAAAGAATTCTAAAAAATAATTGGTTTTCGTGACTAATGTACCTAATGACCTTTCACCGTCAGTGTATTTAAACTTGTTTGCATCTCGTGTGTGATGCAAAGTATTTCTAGCATCCTTCTGTATCATTTAGTGTTCATATTATACCAACTTTAGCAATGTTTCTGATCTCTGGTTTAAATTAAGTTTTATCAGTAAAGTTATTTATTTGTATGAGTGCCCTTTTTTAATGACTCGTAAAATTTTACGCCCCGACATGCCGAGGTGGCATCATGCATTTTTAAGTCGGGAGACTCTTAGCTTTAATTTGATGTATGTTGTTGCATGTTACCCTGTGGGGACCACCATCTCGAAAACTAGCTCACTTTTTACTGCTTTGCTGCAGCACTATAAGGGTTACGTAATACATGCGGAGCTGATCTTTAGTGTCTGCATCAATGTACATGAAGTTCACGTACGCATATCATCATGATTATGCGTTTGGACCAGCCCATTAGGAAAGAAGACCAGACTGCTTTGTATAAATGATTTACGTACAGTAAAACCTGTCTAAAGCGGCCACTCAAAAATAGACAAAAACAAAGTGGTAGCTAAATGAAGGTCGAAAGTATTGCAGAATGCTCGCATTCTGCAATACTTTTGACCTGCATTAAGCGATGACCGGTCTTAAAAAACAATTTTCGGTCTTCCTTTTGAGTGGCCACTTTAGACAGGGGTTACTGTATTGCATTGGACATGCTATAACTAGTATCCGCCCCGCGAAAATGCTCTTTGCATTTACACTTGCTGCTCTTTGAAGCTTCTTGTCTTCCGCAAGTGTCTAAGAAAATCAGCATGTGCTTTAATACATTATGATCTGTGTCAGCAGTTGACCTGCTCGTTTTGACAGTTGTGAAAGGGTTGAGATTTAAGCCTGCTCGATAAGTTCGGAAATCCCATGAGCTGGCTCATTTACTGGCCGACTCATTTATTTGTCTGAGTAATAATGTAGGGTGGTCCAAACTATGTATATACTTCACATATCAAGCTATTCTAAACCGAAAAGAAAATGAACGCACGCACACGCACGCACGCACACACACACACACACACACACAACAAGAAACAAACTAAAAAAGCAAGTGTCACTTAGTATGACCAGAAAATATCACAATTACAGACCAACCTACGGCACAGCGAGGAAGAGACACATAACACTAAGAGTCACAGGACAGCAAGAACATGATAGTAAAGCAACCAATTTTCTCTTCCTCAGCTAGGTGATTGCAAGTCTAAAAAGGGCACTAAGTACTACATTACAAAACAAGGACCAACCCATCCCCACACCCCCCAAACACACACACACACACACACACACACACACACACACACACACACACACACACGCACTAGTAGCAACAAAAATGAACCAATAATTAAAAAAAATCTACAAAAGACAATAAAGCTAAATATATTAAACATGGTATATTTCAATGAAATCTAGTATACAGTATAAAACGGTCACTCTCAAAAAGACCGAAAATTGGATTATCGCTTAATGCAGGTCAGAAGTATTGCAGAAGGGGAGCATTCTGCAATACTTTCGACCTTCATTAAGCTACCATTTGTCATTAAGATCTTTGTTTTGTCTATTTTGAGTGGCCGTTTTACACGGGTTTTACTGTATTCACTTTCGTCAAGATCTATCTAATATAAAGGGGTTCCCAGAAAATCATGTTTGTCAGAGGCTAAAAGGATGTCGTAGTTTTCCTTGGTCGTGTGCTTCTGCTGCGTTTGGAAAGTAACAGGTTTTTCTCTTTCCTTGGATGTTTTGTATAGCACGTGATACAGGTTCTGTTGTGAGTGCGTTAACGCCAGTTTTAGGGCTACTCATACTGATTGTCAGCATCCTTGTATCTAGGCGAATTATTTAGGTCTTACCTCTCGAGTAGATAATGTACAGCATCAGCTCAGTCCGAGATAGAAGGGGAGGGGTTACTGCCTATATATTGTCTAGTACGGATGTGCGACTCGAATGCCCCCCCCCCCCTTATCAACACTACCGGGTATGATTGGCCTCTTTTTGGAGAAAAATGTATATGACTGATCCTCTATTTTCATGACCAGTAAATGAATGATCTTTTTTTCTTGTCTCAAGAATCCTGCCTGGAACTTCGATCAGTTTACGCATACATTGACTGGTTGATGGCGAATAAATCTGCTGTCTGGCAGGTATGCTTCAACATGATATCGACAATTAAGCCTGCACTGTTTACTCTGGTCCAAAACAGTCATATGGGAACCGCAAAAAGAATCATGATTCCATTATTTATTTTTTTATTTTTTATTTAATTATTTATTTTTTTTTTTTTTGGGGGGGGGGGGGGGTGGCGAGCATCGTTGTTTAAGTCATAATCATTAAACTGCGTGAAAGTTGTTCTTAAATATGGTCATTTCAATGGATCATATAATTTTCCTTTATACTTTTTCAAACATTTTTGTCAGTTTCAAGAAATGTTACCCCAATAAACATCTAAAAGCGAGCCACTATCGGCCCTCCAGCGAAACACAAAATGGCGTTTCGCTGGTGTGTCGATAGTGGCCCGATACAGTGTGCTGGCTGGGATGATGTCAATATTAGGTATGATATTTGGAAGGACAGTATATGAATAGGTCCATATTTTATGATATCGAGTATATGAAAAGGTCCTATTTTTTCGACATCTGAGTATATGAATTGGGTGGGTTTTGAAACTCCGGGGCGCTCATCCGTACCAGTATGACTTCCAAGTTAGCCCTCCCCCATCCCCGAGAGAAAACGCCGAGAAGGAAGATAAGGTCTCATTAACCCTTAAAGCGCCAAGGAAAAAAAAAGGTATCTGAAAATGTCGTCTGCTGAAGTCGTCTGCTGCAGATAATTGTCTAGCATTACTGATGAATTAAGTATAGAAGCAAACAGTGTGGACCCAGAACAGACTGCTCCTATAGGAGCAGTCTGATCTGGGTCCACACTGTTTGCCATAGAGGCTTCTTAAACATTTCAGCAGACGAGAAAAGCAGACGACTTTTGTTGAGATTGGCGCATTAAGGTTTAATTATGATTCATTCTGAAAATAAGAAGTTTAAACGAAACAAAAATGTATGTCATTGTGGTGCTCAGTAAAATTTGCGTAGTATATAGTTTAGACCCTACGATATATTAATGATGAAAAAGTTGCAACGGATACTCCTCGTTTCATTATTTTTATATTTTCTTGTTGGTAAGTTGATCAATGTATCAATACGTACGATAAATGTTCGGAAATTTCAAGCACTTTTCTTTCTGATCTCAAATAAAATGTTGGCCTCACAAATGGTATGGAACGCTCTGATCAGGCTACTTCTCCAGAAGAAGTCTAATCTGGGTCTGCACTATTTGTCTAGGCTTTTTGACAGACAACTAAACTCCAGCTGTAAACTTTTTAGAACTAATTTTTCGCAACAACTTTAAAGTGATTGTTCGGACCGGATGGAAGTTTATTTTGATCAAAAATAAATTCCTCAGTAATTACTAATTTGTTTTCACTGCACTGAACCTTCATTAGCTAAGGTGATTAAAGCCCTGTTTATTGCTCTGAAAACCAATAACTGTATGCAGACATCTTTTTCATCTGGTACATTTAACAGCATGCGATCAAGCGTCTATTTACCTCAGTTGTGACTAAATGGGATCAGCTCCCAGAAGAGGGGCCTATAATTAGCTGTGCTTCCATTCAATTATTTCATTGAGTAATAATGGCTTCAAGTGATAAGAATGAGAATTACTTTAGACAGGGGCTACCTTACATGTTTGCACTACAGAAATAAGCAGTCTGGTTCAGGGCCCCTAAGTAAGTAATAGTTAATAGCATTAATTGAAATTGTAACATTTAGCTCTGTGCATGATATCTTCTGCTTTGCAAACATTTTGAACCCAGATCAGGCCCACCAAAATAAGGGATCTTTGTCGAAAGGTAGATACGACGAAACCTTCGCTGGTGAAGATGATATAGATCCGGATGAATACAATATGATAATTTGGGCCTCGTCATGAGAAAATCTCACATTGATGCATGCGCATATCAAATGACTAACCTGCGCTTCCGCGCATTTGTTATTTGATCTAGCTTTTGATACTTCTATCACCTGGTCGCTAACCCCGAACGCGATGAGCATAGGGCCTTTTTGCTAAAAAGTGTTCGCACATTTACGAAATTTGATACCAATACTAGGTATAGCTTTTGTGTATACGAGGAAGTCTTCTTTATAGCTATAAATGACAAAGGAAATGGCATGGGGGTCATCTGAGTCAGTATCTACAATGGCATGTGCGTTGGCCCGCTTTTGCTAAAAAGTGTTCTATACTTGGCAGAGGAGCTTTTGTGTTTACAAGGAAGTCTCTTCTTTATAGCTAATGATAAAGTAAATGGCGTGGGGGTCGTCTGAGCGGGTATCTACATGCAGCATAAGGTAGAAGTTGGCATGTGCATACAGCCAAGATTCAAACCAGTCTGTGCATCCACACAGTCTGATCAGAGTCTTACATTTCGCCTGAAGAAACATTGGACCCTTGGCTACCCATAGAGCGTCCATCCAAGGCTCTGATCAGACTGCGTGGGTGCGCAGGCTGATCTGAACCTTCGATGGTCCATAGTTACTCAAAATACGAGCTCTATTATTGACCATTTATACTGTTCAAACCCAGACTATATCTCTGACTGTTTCGTACCCAAATACTCAATTAGCGATCATTTTCCTATATGTTTTACAAGAAAAATCAACAGTAAGGTCAAAAGGTCATGTCATATAAGTACCACCTATCGATGTTTTAAGTCTCTAAATGAAGAAACATTTTTGGCAGATCTGTCTGAGGATTTTTGTCGGTACTCTGTCAGTGAATCGGATATTGAAACGGATCTTACCGCATGGTATAATATATTGCCAGCATGCGCCTATTAAAACAAAGAGGGTTAAAACCAAGCGAATGACCCCATGGTATAATCCTGACATTGCACAAGCACGCAGATATAGAGATATGAATAAAAAAAACTACGAAACTGGGCCGAATATAGAAAATATAGAAATTTAACAAAATCTCTGATAAGAAAAGCGAAGAGAAGCCATTTTACAGCGTCCGTAACTGATAATAAAGACACAAAATTATTATGGCAACAAATTAAATCTGTACAAAATAGTACGCACAAATCCTCGAAATTATTACCTGACCAGTTGAATATCGATGGCTCAGTAATAACCGATTCCCATGAAATCGCATGTAAACTTAATGAATTCTTTACAAATATTTCTTTACGACTAAACTCAACCAAAAAAAACAGCACAAATGGACGACCAATCCAAGTTAATCAATTACGTCAACAATAAAGTACCATCGGATACGTTCTTCAAAATACCACTCATCACAACATCACAGGTGGCGGAGTTCATTCGTAAACTGGACCCTGGAAAATCTACTGGCCTGGATGGCGTAGGCCCCAGAATATTAAAAATGGCCTGTGATATCATATCACCCAGCATTGCAGCCCTAATAAATAAAAGTATCACAAGTGGCAGTTTTCCGAATCAACTTAAAGGGGACGGCAACCCTGATGATAACTATGTTTTATATGAAAGATCTTAATAAACCATGAATTTTGATACCAGTTTCATCTAAATCGGTTGAAAAATGTGGTAGTTGTGGGCGTTTGAATATTTGCAAATGGACTGTAATGGAAGCGGCCATATCATGTTGTAGGCTTAGTTACGTCACTCAGCCTAATTAAATATGCGTAATCAAAATAAAAGACAAACCAATGAATTATTTGCATTAATATTTAATGAAACATTTTCCTTATGTATAAAGCTGCATATCTGCTGAAACACAGATGATGTGATAGTAATGATAACTGAAAATTAAGAAGTTGAAAAAATTCTGAAAACTAATTAAATATTCCAAATGGTGGCTTAATGTCGGCCATATTGAATTCTTGAAATGCTCATAACTTGCCCATTTTTCAACCGATTTTGATGATACTTGTATCAAAATTCATGGTTCATAGAGCTCTTTCTGATAAAACATACTTATCATTAGGGTTGTTGTCCCCTTTAAACAAGCAAAGGTTTATCCGATTTTCAAAAATGGCTCTAAAGATGATCCATCAAATTACCGCCCAATTTCTGTTTTACCCACCATCTCAAAATTTTTTGAAAAGCATGTCAACAGTCACCTAATGGGGTACCTTAATAAACATAAATTAATTCACAAATGCCAATCAGGATTCAGACAAAAACACAGTTGTAATACTGCATTAGTTAAATTAATAGACAAATGGATGGCGAGTATCGATAAGGGAGACATCATTGGTACTTTATTCATAGACTTTCGAAAAGCCTTTGATATGGTCGACCACACTACTTATGAAAAAACTAGCACATTATCGGCTTAGTATTACATCATTAAACTGGTTTCGATCCTATCTTAGTACTCGCGTTCAATCTATAAAGAGTGACGATGGATTGTCCGATTTCTTAGAACTGTTATCGGGCGTGCCCCAGGGCTCTATCATAGGGCCTACACTATTCTTATTATTTATTGATGACCTCCCTCTCCATCTAAACCATTGTCTGGCAGACTTGTACTCTGATGACAATACTATCCATGCATCGGGAAAAAATAAGCCAGAGATTGAACACAAACTGCAGTCTGACGCAAATGAAACAGAGGTTTGGAGTATAAATAATAATTTACCAATTCATTATGGGAAATCAACCACTATGACCTTAGGTACAAGGCATAAAATTCAACAAGCCGGCAATTAAACATATCTATCGGCAACACCCAATTAAATCCGGTCAGCTCACAAAAACTACTAGGCGTACATATTGATGAAACACTCAGTTGGAACCAGCATATTGATTACTTATGTTCAATCATTTCTTCTAGAATTTCACTTCTAAGACAATTGTCTTATTATGTCCCTGAAAATGTTCAAAAAATGTTTTATCAAAGCTAAGTTCTACCTTTGATAGACTATGGTTCAAGTTCTTGGGGATCCACAACAAAACTGAATATCGAAAGAATCAACAAACTGCAAAAGAGAGCGGCACGTATTATTTTATAAGTTGATTATATTACCCCATCAGTGGAAATGTTCCAAAGGCTAAGATAGATGACAGTATCCCAACGAATAAATTATAACAAGGCTGTTTTGACATACAAGGCCTTAAACAATCTAACTCGAGCATATATATCCGATTTACTGACACCGACAGCTATAGCATATAACAGAAATCTTAGGTCATCAGAAAATGACTCATTAATGGTACCGAAAACCAGGACGTCTTTTTACACCGGCTCGTTTACAGTTTTAGCCCCTAAGCTATAGAACACTTTCCCTACATCAGTTAAACAAGCAACTTCCTTGAATACATTTAAAAGAGCTATGATAGAATTTATTTCATTTTAGAGACTGCAATCTTACTTATGAACACACTATTTTATATACCCATCAGAACAAATCGGATGTACAATGTAGACAACAAATGTGTCACCTGACGTAAGACTGTGTGATACTTTTGATTTGTCTGATATTGCATTGTTATCCTTTTTTCAGCAATGCCATGCATGCTTGTATATATGTTCATAATACCGTTCGTTTATTTCCATGTTTTATATATCAGTTATATGTTCAGAGGGTCATATGGTAGACTGGCCGTCGAGCTAAATATGTCACCCTCTTGAAATATTGTATAAATAAATAAAATAAATAAATAAATAAATGTCAACTTGCACCTTTTGCCGGACACTGGCTCATTTCTAAGCTCAGGGCTTACCCTTCCATTAGCCATTGTAGCCATTTGCTACGAAAAAATTAGGGTGGTCTCAAATCTAAGTCATTGGCTAAAAGTACATTCTAGGTGTTTGTGGGAAAAAAAGCATTTGATCAGCTTTTTGATTCTCGCTTTTATTATTCCTTCACATTTTAGTAATGTTCCATATTTAAAAAACAAAAAAAAATCGTGCGCAGTTTCTTTATAATGCTATGTTCCGTGTTGTATTAAGGCATAATTTTACAAAGGGAATTATCGGAAATGACCATTTAAAGGTCATTTTCCTATAATTCCTTTGTAAAATTCCATGGTAAAAACTTTGGGAGCCGCACAACGTGACCGCGTTATATCCAAAGTTGTAGTGTGTTATAAAGGTACTGCATTGTATTACTTTCTGGCTAAAACCTAGGTCATTTGTCTCCAACTTTTTCCATTTGGCTAAAGTGTTGGCTACAACAAATTCTGAAGCAGGATTAGCCCTGATGCTGACAGCCATACGAAGAAACGGGGTCCAGATATTATAGAAATGAAGAAACCAGCGAGATAAACTGCTGATTTTATCTCGTTTTTCTTAAATATCCCACGAGAATGAAATAATTTGGTCTCATTGAGACCAATAATTTCCTTTCCATAAGGGGGGGGGGGCGAACCGCCTGAACCCCGTCTGGATCCCCCACTGGATGCTCCCATAGTATGTCGCACCTGATATGCCCCCTGTTTGATACTAAGCTTAACCCTACTACATGTAGCGCCAGTTAATGTCGCCTGTTTTGGCGTCTGCTGAAAAATTTTGAAAGCATTTTTCATAAACAGTATAGACCCAGATCTGACTGCTGATCTCGGCCCACACAGTTAATCAGCCGATAATATTAGCAAGTACATGTAAACGTATATGGTGCAGACGCATTTTCGTCGGCGCTTTATGGGTAAAAGCCCTTTTATAACATTTTTTTATCATTACAGTGCCTGTGGCTGATGGAGGTCGTCGACCAAAACTGAGATTTCCAAGGTAACCATTTTTCATCCTTTTTGTTTGTTTGACTGTCTGCCGATTGACTATTATATATGCGATATTTAACTAGAGACTGGACCTCCTACATGCCTTTGAAGTAGGCCTACATATTCTCTATATCCTTTGACGTCACCCATTTGTCAAATATATATGAGTTGCGACATGAGATTTCCAACAATGTGGCGTTTTGACATGAAGATACTCAGACGGGCATGTGCAGCCTCCTTTAAAGCTTTGGAACACCAAATGCTGTTCGGCTAGTGGCTTAACATCGTCTAATATTCAAACGACTAGCAAAGGCTCTGATCAGACTGCGCGTATGTGCAGGCTGGTCTTAGCCTTTGCTGGTCGCACATATAACGTACGCGGCCCTAATGTCGTCATAGCCCTAAGGTCGTCAGTTTTCTTTTGGCCTCGCTCTTTTCCGTCCGAATCATCGAAACTTCTAAGAGGGGGCATCATTTGAAAGGAAATTATCTACCCTATGGATTGATATATAAAGTACAGCCGCCCTATAAAAGGTGTCCGAGTGGTAGGCATTGAAATGGGGGTACCCAATTGCATGCAAAATTTGGAGTCTGTCGAGAGTTGAAGGCGGCATTGATATCGATCTGGCGAAACAAAATAACTATACTGTACATCTGTCCCACATAAACACATGCGTTTTTTACATGTACAAAAGATATCGAATTAGCAGTATTTACGTCCTTTTGGCCGATATGACAACCTCTAACAGAAATAATAGGTTGAAAAGTGCGATGACGACTTTAGGTCCGGCCTGCCGACTTTTGGGCTTCAAGAAAATGAGTGATTTTTCTGCCTGTTTACTCACTTCGTCTCTTCTAAAACAATGATTTTTAACTTGTTTTATGCAACAGTCGTTTATATCTCCGACCCCTTAGGGGCCATGGATACAGGGGACATAGTGGGGCTTATGTGCCGGGGCTTAACCTCTGATGCATCCGGGCAGTGCCGTAGATGTACCAGGGTCTTCATTTTCCGTTATAATAGCCTCTACGGTCTGGTCAGCTCTTGTTTTCGTTGTCTAAATAGTATATTAAATGCTCATAATTGTCAATTCCTAAATTTCAAGTCTGAGTAGCTGAGCAGGTCAGTTTGAATCAGTATGGGCTCGGACCCAATAAACTGGGTCCGAGGTACAGGTTGCAAACCCCTAAGACATGGTTACTTATAAAGTGGCCCATGTAGAGCAACCACATTCAGTACGCCTACGGGACTATTAACACCTGAATTAAGACATTCAATTTTCTACATGTACCCGACAAACACTGTCTCTCAGATATTCAGTTTAAGCATACGCCGAACTTAATATAAATGTACGCTCATGTATGTTTATAGGATCATCGCCCCAAAGTATACATCCAAACCACCCACCACCACCATTGAGAACTTCATTACACATCAAGGACTGCCAAATTCGATACTGAGGGCAACAAAATACCCTTACGACCAGCAGCATGCCCACTAAGACCTTTAATATGCTTTGTAAGCCCTACAATCTTCAATACGTTCCTTGGACCACCAATAAGGCACTTAGAACTTCAATATGATACGTCCCTTCGACCACCTACACCCTCACTCAATTAAACAACACGCCTACGACCGCTAGCATTGCCACTCATACCTTCAGTTCGTCCATAGGACCACCAACACAACCACCGAGACCTTCAGTACGCTCCTGGGACCAGCAACACTGACTCATAGACCAACAGTGTATCCCAAAGACGATCTCCACCACCACTTAAACATATAGTACACGCCTACGACTACCAACGCTATCACTCATGCCTAGAACGCCCATACACCATAGCACCAGCGCTCAGACCACCAGGACGTCTCTGGGACCAAACACACACCCAGTTCGAATAATAAGCGCCACCACACAGACATATACTGCGCTTATAGGACCACAAAAAACACCACACATCGTTGACGACCTTAGGGCCTAGTCACTGACGACTTTAGGTCATGGTGGTCCTAAAGTCGTCAGACAGACCCCTCTTGACAAAATCGGTCTTTTAAAGATATTTTCGGGTAGTTTCAAACCATTTTCTTTAGTTTATCGACTAGCTGGATGCTTAAACTACCATCTGCTAAAATCTATTTTTAGCCAGTGAGTGTCTCTTATCCGGGGCAATCGCTTAAATGCGTCAAAGTGACGACTTTAGGGCCGCGTACGTTACCACATTGTTGGAAATCTCATGTCGCCGCTCATATTATGTTTTCGGTTCCCCCAAATAACTTGTTTTATAAGCCGCTCACGTTGTAGACCTTTGTAATGAAGCAGTCTGACCTGATTCCATATATATAGTTTGCGGTAAGACTTCCGAAGTGTATAAGCAGATGAGTGAGCATACGTCGATTGTTGTAAATGGCGGTAAAATGGTTATTGAAGCCTGTTCTATGCTCCGTGATAGTCTCTCCCCCCCCCCCTCCTCTCTCCCCCCTCTCTCTGTCTCTCTGTCTTTACTTTCTCTCTCATTTTTGGTCATGCCAAATTGCTTCTCGAGGGGGTCCGTACCAGAAATTCTAAGGAAACGTGTTTTTTCCAGAGAGAATGGGGGTCCGGACCCTCTGCCCCCCCCCCCCTGGATCTGTCCAGTGTGTCAATCGGTTTGGATATAGATCAGGACCGACCTGGGTCCAAACTGTTTGCAAAGGTTATCAAAAGTCGCCGCTAGCATATAAAGTACTGATCATATGTTTGGTGGCTGGTTTGTAGCATTTCGCTATTTTGTCGTTTTAGCCTGGCGTTTGTCTTTTAGCCCCGAAATAACACCAGGCGAATAGACGAAAAAACGAAATTGAAATCTACCACTGATTTGTAATCCGTGTTTGTTGTACCCAACTTATTTTGAAAACCATTTAAAAACATCAAATGAAACAGGATAAAAAAAAATGATAATAGTGGTAAAATAGCCATTCACGAAATGAAATCGCTTATATCTATAGTTTACACAAACTTACAGTTTTATCGGTTCATCATTTAAAAAAATGCCTTTAACACCAACTCTGAAAAGTAAACTTCAACGATGGAACGATGGAAAGGCTTAAATTGCACTGAGGCTTTTTTACCTTATGTATTCTTACAATAGGTTTCAGTTTGCCCAATGATCAATCCAGCATAGCTGTTCACTGTTGAACACATGTCCATCAAGGAAAACGCAGGATATCAATTTAGATTTTACTAACATGCACCATAAAATAGAATATACATGTATAAAGAAATAGTTAACTTTCGTTAATTTGTAGTCCATGCGACAAGAGTTTTTACTTCGAAATAGCCAACATTCGAGTAAAACTCAGTAGATCTGTTTATACATGTAATACGAAACAAATGTGTCATAACATGACAAAACCAACAGGTTGAGTGTGCGCCCAACGGAGACTCAGATCAGCATGGACATCCAACTAGTCTGATCAGAGTCTTCGCTGTGCGTTGAGTGGGTAAATTATGTCCCAAAGTTTCTCTGGTCGGTCAGCGAAGAGCCTGGTCTGACTGTGCTAGCGGCTAGCTGATCTGAGTCATTTCGTAACGCACCGCCACATGTTAGTTTTCTCATGTTGCAGCCCAGTCATTTTCATACATTCACATGCAATGGAAATTAATAGGCATAAATAACCTTCAAATCAGATTCTCATGTTACCACCTAAATTTACGTATACAGTAAAACCTGTCTTAGCGGCCACTCAAAAATAGACCAAACAAAGATCTTAATGACAAACGGTAGCTTAATGAAGGTCAAAAGTATTGCAGAATATTCTGCAATACTTTTGACCTGCATTAAGCGATAATCGGCATTGAAAACCAATTTTGGTCATTTTTTTGAGTGACCGCTAAAGACAGGTTTTACTGTACCTTTAATAGGCCTATAAAAAGTCAAGAGATTTGATGTAAATATACGAAACCTTCAGAGTTTTTTCAATGCTGCCTTATAAAGCTGTGAGTATAATAACTTTAACTTGCTGCATGCAAACTTGTCGCTACATGTAGTCTTTGTAGCTGAGCAGGCTGGGTTGGGCGTTGGTTAAGACGTGTTTTCGCATCCACAAAGGCTCGCCAGAGTATGGCTGACTCATTGTAGGCCGAAAATCTGTAGGCCCTAAACGGGTACATTGGCAAACAGTGAAGACCTTGCTGAAATACTACACAACCGCGACATTCAGTCATAATGGTCTGCACTGATGGCTAAGATTAATCATTAAAGCGCCAAGAAAAAAATGCATCTGATAAATGCCGTCTGCTAAGGTCGTCCGCTGCAAATAATTGCCTAACATTACTGACTAATGTAAGTATATAAGCAACAGGGTGGACCCAGATCAGACTGCTCCTATAAGAGCAGTCTGATCTGGGTCCACACTATTTGCCAAAAAGGCTTTCTTAAACATTTCAGCAGACAAGAAAAGCAGACGACTTTTGTTGCGATTGGCTCTTTAAGGGTTAATCAATCTTCTGTTACAAAAATACGAAAACAATATAGAAATTATGATATGTGATCCCTCATTATAAACAATAGAACAACCAAAATTTATTGCACCAAGCTAAATGGAATATTCCATAATTGTAAAATGATAAAAACGTATAATTCCCAGTAAGCATGTAAAAGAGGGTCACCATCGGCCCACCAGAGAAACGCCATTTCAATGGCGTTTCGGTGGAAGGTCGATAGTGGCCCTAGGCTATGCAGGCTGGGATGATAAATAAAATATACTAGTCAAAAGTTCTAACCGGCCACGTGTGTTTTTACCGATTTTCGGAAAAGCTATAAGGGCTAGCATTCCCGAATAGACCAGCCTATCAGTCATCGATAACAGAAACTCCTTAAGTTGTATCCGGGAGGCTTTACCGAATACACTTACCCTCAATTTCAAGTTCACAAGAATTTGCATTGGATGGTGGGCTTATTTTTTACACTTTAGCCAATGGCAACGAATTCATGCAGATTCTTATGCAAATGGAGTTTTTATTTCAGCACTTTAATGTTCAATATGCGTTTGGCTTTTGAGATGAAAACTTTTTGCGTGTGAAATGGGGTTATTTCAAAAAGCCATGACTCACAAATTGTGCCAAAATGCAAATTTTGAAAATGGGGGTACCACTATTCAAATTAGCATCCTGCATGTACTGTTGAACATTTGTCAATATCTTCACTGCCAAGGGTACATGACATGACTGTCAAGATCGAGATACAAAAAGAGTAGTCATGTAATTTAACGTTTTGAAGAAAATTAATAAAACGCAGGTGGCCGGTTAGAACTTTTGGCTAGTATATTTTCATGAACTGGCAAAGTGTGTTTTGTCAGAGAGGCGATGAGAATACTTATTGAAGTCTATATCACAGAGTTTCTTTCCAAAATGGCGCTTGCACCATCGTAATCATATGTCCATAGTACTTCAAGAGATTCTCCTTTTCTTTCTGGTATTTTCCACCACGCGTATAATACGCTTAACGCGCATATACATGCCAACAGCCAGTAGAATGAAGCGTGGTTCAACCCTTCGTGAAGAGAAATAAAGTAATATTTCACGACATAAGCGACTAACCAGCTGACAGAGGTAGCAAAACTAGTAATAAGATCTCTAGCTCTTGCTGGTATAACTTCCGGAAGGAGAATCATCGGCACTGGTCCCCAACCAACAGAATAACCAATCACGTAAATTATAAGGCACGTTAGCATCTTATATATAAACTTGTCGTTGTGTTCGTCTGATGTGAACAGGACACTTAGACAAAGATGAGACATACACATAAGACAGCCGGAAATAATCAGTAATTTTCTGCGTCCAAGACGGTCCATCAGCCAGCATGTGACCATAGTAGAAACAACTTGGTTTAAAGCAACAATCACACTGACATTATCACCGATTGTTAAATGATTACCTATAGTTGATGCAAATTTATCACTGGCACCGGTTGTCATATAGAACATGAGAATCTGAAATTCAAATATTCTTTGGAACACCATTACCGAAGCTGCAATAGCGGCCGACCCAACTAATTTAGGTGACTTAAAGTCCGACCAGGAGATGACGTCATTTCTCTCTTTCTTGTCTGGGACTATACACGGAGTTACCATTGTTGGTATAAATACGAAGAAATGGATCATGTAAGCCAGAAAAGGTGTTGGTGTCCATGATGATAAATATCGAACAATAATGAATGCTAATATTCCAAGACTAAATGACAACTGAATACCAGCTCCAAACGCACCCCTAGCATTAATAGGTGACAGTTCAGCTACGTAAACAGGAACACAAACGATAACCAGTCCACTGGTAAATCCACAAACCAGTCTAGCGATAGCAAATGGACTGGAGGTTAACGTGAACAAATATGCGAAACATATTAGAATTCCAGCTAATGACTTCGTCCACAGCCTTCCTCTGAATTGCATTGTCCAACCAGCGACTATTGCACCGATGGCGGCACCAGTTACAAACACACCAAACCATTGATCGTGAGGTTCCCACAGAGGGTTGCCGATTAAGCTTAGAATCATGGTGTAGCCAGTTGTAAATGGAGCACCTAGTAGTAGGAAGACGTGGATCAGTCTTGTGGTGCTCGGAGGCGTTTCCATTTTGGTGTATCTGGAAAGCAAAATGAAGACGTTGATGTTATGGTAATTGTTACATTCTCACATCGGATAGGCGGCAATCGAAAACGCTCTTAACAATCAACGAACGTGGATCAAAAATCGATAGAAACAGTGTTTTCGATTGCCATTTGTCGCCAATCTGGCGACAAATGGCAATCGAAACTCTGTTTCTATTGATTTTTTATCTATGTTCCTCGATAGTATTGGTGTTTTCGATTGCCGCCTACCCGTGATGTGACTCTTGAGATGCAGAGAACCTAAACAATATTACCGATACCATATACGAGAAATGAGCATTGTACGCATTGTACGAAATGCGCAAAGTCACACTTTCAAACATGCATGCGCAGCAAGCCAGTGTAGCTATGGGTTTAAATGTTGGTCTCGGCCTTCAACAACTACCTCATCTATTTGTTTTGCACGTGCGAACCAGGTGTGGACTAGCCGTCAATCACAGCTGACGAATGAACCCGCTGTTAACCAATGCAGCTTAGAGTCATATTTCTGTTGTTCATGATGCATTTAACACGCTAGAGAACCACTGTACTCGAACAGCGCATTCATCGCGTGGTGGTTGCAGTCGACGAGTACACAAAACAGAGTAATTAGCTGTTAATAAAGGTAATATTTCGGTCATTTTTACTTCTGAAAATATTCATCGCGAATTATTATCACTTATAAATCCAGCTATGTATCTGCTTAACATTTTTTTGTGGGTTGAGTGATAGACGCTACAGCGCCAGAGCTATGCCAAAATTGTAATTTTTCCTGAAAAAGGCGATTTGCTTATGGTCTGGAATTCATGCTTACTTTCGATAAAATGCAAAATACCAATCCTATAATGTGCACTTAGTTTGAAATATGAGGACAGCGTATTTTGGAAATTATTCAAGCTTTTCATACTGTACGCATAGTTCTGTATATCGGGTATTCTGTCCCAGTAGTCGAGTGTTTAAATAAAATCAATATGTAACAGTCAACGACCCGACCACTGGACCAGAACACCCGATAAACAGAACTATGCGTACAGTATGAAAAGCTCGAATAACTTTCAAAATGCTCCAGACTCAGTTTTCGAAGTTTTTTCACATTAAAGTATTTTAGCTGAAGTGAGCATAGATTCTAGAACATAAGCAAAAATATTTCATACAGCTCATATATCTGTAGTAAATGGGACATGTTTAAACCCATTTAAGACAATGGATTTGCCGACCATTACAGTAGGGCGTGCTCATTGCCAATTTTAGAGGCGTTGGGTGGAATTTTTCATTGTCCCCCAATTTTAATAGAAAATTATGAAAGCAAACAGTGGAGATCCTGATTAGACACCGCATGATGCGTTGTTTGATCTGGGTCTGCACTGTTTGTATATGCCCCATAAAATGACGCTAGGCTTTATATGGGTTAAATACGACCTACATGTAGATACAAGTTACGAATCCTGATCTTGGTCTGCCCTGTTTGCCTATGTGTCCCATAAAAATGACGATTGGCCTATATAGGTTAAATACGACCTAGATACAAGATACGAGACCTGATCTTGGTCTGCACTGTTTGCATATGTGTCCCATAAAAAGTACGCTAGGCTTATATAGTTTTAGACATTAGAAAATGTTATGTAATTCTACCAGCAACCGCGATGTTAATCTAGCCTAACGCTAGTCTTTACATACCCTGTGTAGTGATGTTGGGTATCGAACCTTCATATCACTATCGATTATCGGAAAGCCTAGTCAAATTGATCGTCGATAGAGCGATACTGTAATATAGAAATCAAGAATTAAAGAAAAGAACAGGGGAGCCATTTAAACAGAAAAAACTCTGGGTAAGATAGTTTTCTACCGAAAAAAGAAGATATTTTTTTTCTGTTTTCTAATGAAAATATTTGAGCCGTGACACATGATTTCCAACAATGTGGTATGTGCGATCTCCAAAGCCTCAGATCAGCCTGCGCATACGCGCCTTTGCTAGTCGCTTGAATATTCTTGGAGTATTAAGCAACTAACTGAACATCATTTGGAGTTTCTAAGCTTAAAAGGGGGCTGCACAGGCTCGTCTGAGTCTACATATGTCAAAATTCCACATTGTGGAAAATCACATGTCACGGCTCATTTGTTGTGTGTGCCCTTTGGAGATCTCTCCATTAATCGATACCGATGAGTACCGCGGCACACCAAATGTGGAGAAAAAAATAAGCCCTCTCTTTTCTAGTACAATCCTGTTATCGATAATAAACAAAGTTATTATATCGATATAATTATCCCGATTGTTGTGTAATTTACTTGTCAATCGATTGTTTTGGTAATTTTGCACAACTTGGTAATTTAGCACAACACCACTACATGTTCCTACCTTAGCAGAAATGAGTGTTGGAATAAGCATAGGCTTCAATGTTTGCTGAAGTCACCATTTGTATACTAGCGACTCCCAAATGTATACTTTGACAAACAGTGAAGACCCTGATGAAATGCCGCATCTTGCGGCATTTCATCAGGGTCTACACTGTTTGCCAAGACAAAAAAAACAGAGAAAGACAAACACTTTTATTTGGGAATTATGACATGTAACCCCTCGCTTTATACAATCAACTATCCCAAGTTAAATGTATCACACCAGAAGGAAGACTCCATTAGTGCATAAATGATTAATTAACCAAAACAAATGGACCAGCTTATACAATTTTAGTCCTAATCGCACATACGTGGAGCCATCCTTCAAACATGCATGCGCACCTATCTAGTTGGGCAAGAGGTATAACATTTGTCATATAAACCTACTTTGCGCAGTACGTCCAAACTCTGTGTGTGTGACTGCTGAGCGGTTGACACTGGAATCTTAGGAGTTGGCACAAATATATTTCCTTCAGATAAATTATTTCACTGTTCTATATGTCACATGTATGTGCATTTTTTTTTACAAACCACTCATTTACAAACAGTACATATACATATTGATTAACACATAATAACAATGATCACCGTGTTCCTTGAAAACGCTAAAATTAAAAAAAAGAACACACAGTAATTTGTATGCATTGTTATGTAAAATATTTGACAATCGGGACCATTATTTGAAACCACAGCCAATTATCGAAAGGACAACACATATCTTTCTAAAAGATACACGACGAGCTTGGCTTAAATGGAGAATCGCCTGTTTTATTATTAGCCTTTGCTGAAGGAATTCTTCTGATAAGGCGTACATTTTCCCTGATTGACATGATAACAAACACCAACCTTTACAAATTGCCCAAATATTTTTACGTGGTTCGGCTGTAAAATGAAAATACAATAAGTTTCAATACGAAGTCGTGAAAATTTGCATTTTCTGCCCCACCCATCATTTTCATCTTTAAACTAGGTGCCTATTTGTCAAAGCTATGAGTAAATGTTAAGCTGTTTTTCTAACAGTAAAATGCTTAAATATTAAGAACAGAAAACTGTTCTTTAAATCCCAAACTGTCACTCTGGTCACATGCTGGCTGATCTTCTTTCTGCGCATGGGTACGAACGATGTAAAAACCACGATGTTTGTCATTCGTGTCTTCCAGTTGACTGCATCAGGCGCCCAGATAAGAGTGCGTATTGGAAATTTATTCTCCTAATTTCTCATCCATAGCATATCTTGTGGGTACTCAAAAGAACCTTTTCAATGAGACGGTTCTATCAGAACACAAAACACATGTTTAAATTGATGGGTTAGGAAATAATTACAATTTTGCGCTCATAAAAATTCCTTATCCGGACCTATGTGCAGCATCTAGGAATGCTGGTACGAACCTCCTCTTCCCCTCTTAAAAAGATCTTGACTGCTAAAAGAACCTTTGTCAAAACTTCGGGTATGTACCCCCCCCCCCCCCTCCTCGCAAACGTAAACTGTGTTTTTGGCGAGATTGTAAGATATTGAAAAGATTCAAACCGCAGACCGCGTTAACTACTTTTTTTATACAATATTCAAAATGGTATATCCACTTGTACATGTATCCGTTATGTTTGTGTGTGTGTGGGGGGCGATTTTAGCTTCTACATTGTGCAGTATAACTCCAGATGTACACTGACAATACTTCAATAATGGGCTGACATTATGTTTTAAAAATGAATGCGATATCTCTGTTTCGCGGTCCAGCAATCGCGGGTACACCACAAAACATGAAACCAGGCCCCAAGGTTATAAAACGTTTTTCATACTCAACTCAGCTGAGCACGAAATTTATCCTGCTCATAAATGTTAAAATGCCAACAATTGTTGATATTTTAACATTTATTAGCATGATAAATACAACATATGAGAGACTTAAAGCAAGAAACTTCTTCATTTGTTGGTATTTTAGTCTTTAGGAGCAGTGGAAATTTCGGGCTCAGTTGAGTTGAGCATGAAAAAAAGTTTTATAACCTCGGAGCCTGGCCCCGAGGTTTGAAAAAAATCCTTGTTCAGCTTAACTGAGCAAGAAATTTCAACTGCTCATAAAAACTAACATACCGACAAATGAAATAGTTTCTTGCTTAATGTCTCCCAGATGTTGTATTTATCATGCTAATAAATGTTAAAATGCCAACAATTATTGGCTCTTTAACATTTATGAGCAGGATAAATTTTGTGCTCAGCTGTGTTGAGCATGAACACAGTTTTATAACCTCGAGGTCTGTGCTAGATTGCACTGGTTTCATGTTTCAAGTGGCTGAATACACGTAGTACAATACCCTTTATAGATGTGAATATTTATAAAATAACATCTTGTTATCTGATCTTCACTTAAGAAAGCTTAAAAAATAATTGTTGAAAATGTTACTTTTTGTCAGTTGACATTTTAGGGGAAATAATTCATATTAAAAAAATTCATATTGAAAAAATGACAACGTTGCAGTCGCAATTTTTGCTTTGCAGTTTGCCATAGAAAAAAAAAACAGAATTGTTTCCATTCTGTTTAGGTTTCAAGTTTTTTTGTGTTTTTGTGTTTTTTTTTTGTTTTTTTTTTTGTTTTTTTTGTTTAGTAATGCACTTTCCCCCATATAAAACAATAGTGAAATCTGGGGCAGTATCTCCTGCTTTCGTTATTGCAATGCTCTTGAGATTGCTGTACCAAGTTAATTACTAATTATGTTTCTATTACGCCCGAGTCAACAATATTCAATCATGTCGTGCGTTTTTCTGGCTTGAAATTGACATAGTACGCAAGTATTAGATATTTATTCCACAAGGAATCGCCCATTTATTCCACAAGGAATCGCCTATGAAACTGACGTGGATGCCGTTTATCTAATCGGGCCTCCAGATAACTGTGCGTGATTGAAATGTGTTTTCTTATTTCTCGACCAAAACATGTGTTGTTGGTACTCAAAAGAATATTCAAAGTCATAAAGCTAGGGTTACCTATATTGCGACATGCTATACCAGAGGTGAGTTCAACAATGCGAGAGCTCGCCGAGCGCTCGTTGATTGGTACCTATCTTTATTCGTAATGTGTAAAGCCTGGCATCAGTACAACGAGCGCTTGACGGCGCTCGCATTGTTGAACTCGCCTCAGAACGTACTAGCGCTAACTATACTGTCACGTGATGTACCTGGTTAACTACAGTATACTGGGGCATGCTTATCCGAAAATATAGTGTTAAAAATTATATCCAGGATTTCTGGAAAGGGGATTTATATATATAAAGGTGTGGGGGTTCGGTTTGCTGATTTCATCTCATTTTTCCTAAATATCCCATGAAAAGGAAATAATTTGGTCTCAGTGAGAGCAAATTATTTCATTTTCATAGGATATTTAAAAAAAAACGGGGAGCAAGTAGGGGGTTCGAGCGAACCCACTGAACCCTCTCTAGATCCGCCACTGATATTAGTACATGATCAAGGTGTCAAATATACCCTGAAGGCACGCTACTAGTGATAGTTACACAGGAGCATGCTCCTGGTGTAGGGATATCCAAAGTCATGCTACTAAGGCTTAGCTATATTAGAACATGCTCCTGGTGTCAGATATACCCTGAAGCCATGCTACTAGTGTAAGTTACACAGGAACATGCTTCATGGTGTCAGATATACCCTGAAGCCATGCTACTAGTGTTAGTTACACAGGAACATGCTCCTGGTGTCAGAATATCCAAGTCATGCTCTTAGGCTTAGCTATATTAGAACATGCTTCTGGTGTCAGATATACCCTGAAGCCATGCTACTAGTGTTAGTTACACAGGAACATGCTCCATGGTGCCAGAATATCCAAGTCATGCTACTTAGGCTTTGCTATATTAGAACATGCTCCTGGTGTCAGATTTACCATGAAGCCATGCTACTAGTGTTAGTTACACAGGAACATGCTCCTGGCGCCAGAATATCCAAGTCATGCTACTTAGGTTTAGCAATATTAGAACATGCTCCTGGTGTCAGATATACTCTGAAGCCATGCTACTAGTGTTAGTTACACAGGAACACGCTCCTGGTGTCAGATATACCCTGAAGCCTTTCTGCTAGTGTTAGTTACACAGGAACATGCTCCTGGCGTCAGAATATCCAAGTCATGCTACTTAGATTTAGCAATATTAGAACATGCTCCTGGTTTCACATATACCATGAAGCCATGCTACTAGTGTAAGTCACACAGGGACATGCTCCTGGTGTCAGAATATCCAAGTCATGCTACTTAGATTTAGCAATATTAGAACATGCTTCTCCTGGCGTCAGAATATCCAAGTCATGCTTCTTATATTTAGCAATATTAGAACATGCTCCTGGTGTCACATATACCCTGGGGCCATGCTACTAGTGTTAGTTACACAGGAACATGCTCTTGGCGTCAGAATATCCAAGTCATGCTACTTAGGCTTAGCTATATTAGAACATGCTCCTGGTGTCAGATATACCCTGAGGCCATGCTACTAGTGTTAGTTACACAGGAACATGCTCCTGGCGTCAGAATATCCAAGTCATGCTTCTTAGATTTAGCAATATTAGAACATGCTCCTGGTGTCACATATACCCTGAGGCCATGCTACTAGTGTTAGTTACACAGGAACATGTTCCATGGTGTCAGAATATTCAAGTCCTGCTACTTAGGCTTAGTTATATTAGAACATGCTCCTGGTGTCAGATATACCCTAAGCCATTCAACAAGTGTTAGTTACACAGGAACATGCTCCATGGTGTCAGAATAGCCAGAGTCATGCTACTATTAGAACATGCTCCTAGAACAGATACACTCTCTAAGTCATGGTACTACTGGGTTACTAGTTATATTGGGATTACTGACAATATCAGCTTCATCTGCTCATGATAATGTTGTTGTTTTTTTCAACTGTATGTGTCATGAGTAGAATAAAGACTCTGTTAAAATCTGGGCTTTCAAATGCCGAGATAACCTATTTAAATACTTCTTATGGCACATACAATCAACATCAAAACCCCAACATCACAACCATTGTTTAAAACTGGTTAAATCTTCACAAGCAGTTGGTCCGCAAAAACAGGCTTTGGTATGTTGCCTTTCAATTATTAACTCTTATAACATAAGGACTTAAGTGTTATTTTAAAAGCATTTAGGAACTCAGAATTCCGGATTTCCATAGGCAACGAGTTCCATAGTCTTGGAGCTGAGTAAGAAAATTTGCACCGCGGTATTTTCAGTCATACAATGAATATGTATGCATAAAATACTATTTTCAGCTATATGCATGTATGTATGCACATGATGCTGTTTTAAACTATATGTATATTTTTGCACATGTCTGTTTGTTTTTGTTTTAATTCTTTACGTCCCAGTCGACAGTTTTCAGTCATGTAGGGGCGGATCGTCCTGTGTTGGACCAGTACTAAGCAGATGATAAGAGTCTTGTCCAAGGACACAACCCCTCGATCGCGAGTCAAGCACTCTATCACTGGGTCTAGTCACTGCGCTCCATTTGTATGCACATGAAACGGCATTAAAGACTCGAATACGAGTCTGCTCAGCTACAGAGACCAGCTAGAAAACTACTATTTTGCATGTGGCAAGTTTCTCGGATATCGAATAACGAAGGTGCTGAGCAGACTGCGCGGATGCGCAGGCTGATCTGCGCCTTTGTTGTTCGCGATACGACAGTCAGATTGTTTCACGTCGCAGCCCATATGCACTTTCCCTGCACATGATACTAAAAACAGCTTTATTTACAATCGTCAGGCCTGATCTGGGTCAGATTTTCTGATTATATTCCAGAAAGATGTTTTTAAAAGGTCTTGTTTGAAAACAATTTACAGAGGCGGAAAATATGCACAGTTACCCAGTATGCAAAAAGTTAATTTTTATTCATGTGCATACGGATACCGGGATGGCTTAAATATTTCAATGAAAAGAACCCGTAAAATGAGCAGATGTACGTCGTAAAAACGGATTTTGTTGTTTACGAAAAGCAAGGGCACAGACGGGCCAGCATGCACATGCACCTAGACTGATCATGTTGTTTATTGTCGAGTATTGCCGAGTATTAAACATTCAATAAACATTCACTACAATCTATTTTAAGCTTCTATCCAGTTGCTGTAACTGAGCAGCCTCGTTTGAGCTTCATCTGCTTCTAAACTTCGAGTATCTTTTTCACGGCGATGCTTGTTTCATAAATACCTCTTCGTTTAAAAATAATCCATGTTTTCCAGCTTAAATTAAGTAAAATGTTGTCCGTTTAATATTAATGTCCGCCTAACAGAGAAGTTCAGCGTCAGATATCCGATTTGTGTCACGCCTGGGTGTGTTCCTTTTCACAAGTTTTATCCCTTTAATAAATACGTATTAGATACTCAGGAAATATGATCCAAGATGTAAAATAAGTCATGTGTTACGCAACGTACAACATATAGCTAATAGGAAAAAACACAAGTTTATTATAACACCCGTACAACTTTAGCACAAAATATCGCGTAATGCGCTAGTGTTTACATTGGTGGTTTTACTCGTATTTAAAATACGATAGTTGTCCATCTGTACGGGAGATAATCCACTCGCTAAAGCTCATGGATTATCTCCACGTACAGGCGGACATACCATGGTATACATGTGTCGTATATGAGTCATTCTATAAAAATGAAGGAATTTGGGCTAAAAAAATGCAAAAATAACACAACTTATTTTGATTTGTTTCCCTTTTATTTTCAACTCTGAACAATTAACAACAATAAACCATTCATCTAGACAAGAGCATTGAAAATTTTGCATAATATATAATACATGTGTTTGGCTTAGTTTAATGGTTGTCCTGGTTAAATGTCATCCCTGTTACCGCGACAAGAAACCTTAGTTCCTAAATAAAATTATTATCGAAGTGATTTTCTTTTTACAGCCTTAACGCTCCTTTGTAGACTTTTAAGTTTATTTTTGCGATGAAAATATGTTTGTTTCTCATAATATTAATCAATTATTAGTTAATTTTCTGAAACAACATGTTTTAATACAAATAAAATTTAATCAATTTTTAAATGAGCCGCGATATGAGATTTCCAACAATGTGTTATGTGCGACCAGCAAAGCCTCAGATCAGCCTTCGCATACGCGCAGTCTGATCAGCGCCTTTGCTAGTCGCTTGAATAGTCTATGAGTGTTACGCTACTCACTGAACACCATTTGCAGTTTCTAAGTTTAATTGGAGGCTGCACAGGCTCATCTGAGTCTACACTTGTCAAAATGCCACATTGTTGCAAATCACATGTCGTGGCTCAAATAGTAGAAGGAGTATCTGTATTTTCTGCAATAGGTAGCTGCAGGCACCAACTTACAAACTGGTAAATAAAATGTAACAGCAGAACATTGGATTAGTTAATATATTTCTTCTGAAAAATAAAAAAAACAACTTAAATTATATTAGCGAACAGGAATGCCAGGTACACTGAAGGATATTAAAATATCAACAGTAACGTGTAATCGGCGTAAACCTTGATAGAATGAGCTCTTAAATGCTCAAAGTGACTTTTCAGTTCTCACTTAAAGTCACTATTGATCACTCATCTGAGTGTTTGTTAATTGTTTTAACCGATACCTATCAGAAACTGAACATGCACCTAGTGATCCTGAGATAGGGATATTTTGTGGCCCATGGCCATTATTTCAACACATTTAGAAGAGAACCACTGGTTGATGCTACATACCAAATATCAAGATATTAGATATAGTGGTTTCGGAGAAGATTGATTTATATTTTCACTGAAAACAGCAAGTCCTCGAAAATTCGAAATTTTGATTTTCGAAATACTCGCTTATTGGAAATAAATTTGAGGTGTGCTGTATTTGGAGATAGGGCCTATTTATGAACTATTTCAATAGCTGCAAATAAAAACATATGGTTTTTTGCGTAAAAGAAACGTCTCCCAAACACCAGAACATGTGTTCAATAAGAAAACACTGATAATAATCGTTTTAGGGTTTATATATTTTATGTACTCCTCCATATAAATTGAAAATTGCGTTACTTCAGTATTAGCTTCTAGTCTAGACTGGCTCCTGTCCTTAAAACAATTTTTCATCAATGTGTCATATTATATTCTTGTAGCCAGTCTAACTCTGATGGCTCTGTTTTAAGGTCCTTAAAACAGAGCCATCAGAGTAAGACTGGCTACAAGTATATGATATTACACATTGATGAAAAATTGTTTTAATGACTGGAGCCAGTCTACCTCTAGTCCTTAGGAATTCGAATTTACGAGACTATACGACAATATAAAACATGTGATCCCTTGGGTGGGGCCTTCTTGCCCAAAAAAACCATTAAAGGAATAGTTGGTAAAGTACCTAGGTGATCCTAAATACCAAATATCAAGGCTCGAGGACACAAACAATGTTGATACGTTTTCTCTGAATAAACAAATATACAACACGTGACTTCTAATGCGGAACCATTTTGGCCCCAGCGCCATTATTTGAACGAACTTGGTTGTGGTAAATTTGATGATACAACGTAGCAACTTTCAAGGTTCTAGGCTTTGTGTTTACATACAGGATGTTTATGGTTCTTTTAATACACCTAATACGTAATATATGTGAACCCCAGGGCGGGACCTTTATTGCTACAGGGCCACAATTTAAACATACGCGGTAGAGGTCAACGAGGTGATGCTATACTACATATCAAGGCTTTAGGGCTAGAAGATTTTGTTAGTTGTCCTTACAATGTATGTAAACATATGTAAAACATTTGACCCGGGGCTTGGACGTTTTTCCCATGAACATATTAAAGTTCCTCTAGATGATGCTAAATATCACTTATCGAGACAGTCGGCCTTGTGTTTTCACATGTTTTGATTTTCCACTATAGATGCGTATGTTAAACATGTTATCCCAGGGGCGAGGCCGTCTTTGCCACCAGGAACATAATTTGAACAAAAAAAACTAAATCTCCAGTAGACTTATATAAATATCAGTCGTAGATGTTGTAGGGCCTATGAATCCATACCAACCAATATCATTCCACATCTTATCTTTTGCCGTGTTCCAGTCCAGAATTTTAATTTATGCTGGCTCAAACCATAGCAGATGAGAAAAAAGTATTTGAGAGGAATTTTGATATTTAGTGAAATAGTTCAATATGAGCGAAAATGTAAATGCAAAAATCCCATCTCATCAGACTTTATAAGTCTAAATCTCCAGCAGCAGAATCCCATAACCTCGAAGTGTAACCTTTACCTTGAGTGAGCGTAGCTGAGTCATGGGTTCTGCACACTGTCTTATTGTCAGGAACATTTGGGTGTTTAATGAAAATCATTCAAAGGGTTCAAGAGATATATAACAGACACGGTATTGAATGGTAAATCCCTAGACATTGACTTGTGACATTGGCCCAATTTGAATCGAACTATAGTCCCTACTATAGTAACTAAACCCATAGTCGCTACTAGGGTGACGTCACGAACCTACTAGAGATCAGCGGCGGGTCGAAGTACCGTTACTCTAGTAGATAGACAGGTTCTCTCCTCTAGTCCTATCTAGCAAGATGTGTTCGAGATCTGTCAGTAGCATCAACTTAATTTGTTGTTGTTTTTTTGCAAAATAAACCTAGCTGGCCCCACTTATTAGAATAGGCTGTGCAGTTCATAACATCCTTTTTGACTACGATGAAGAATTGAAGTGGAGCATACAGGGCCATTCATTTTGTTTACTTGTCGACCAACTATAAGTTCCAACTGTAGCCGTTTGGGTGACCGCCTCATTGAAAGGAATATTTGGATGAAGTTTAATGAAACATTTTCAAAAGGGTTCAGAAGATATGGAGTGTGCACGAAATTGAAGAATAGATCCCATGACCTTGAAATTTGACTTTGAGTCTGCAGACCCGTGTCATGGAGTCTGCATGTACACCGTCTCACTGAGAGGTACGATTGGGTGAAGTTGATCGTAAAGGGCTCAGTAGATATTGAGCGGACACAAAATTGAAGGAAAAATCACATGACATTGAAGAGTGACCTTGACATTGAGTCTGCGTAGCTGAATCATGGATTAAATCATATTAAAAGTGTAACATTGTTATTGTTGACGAGTAACAGGAATGACAAAAACATGCAAACTCACACTTATTTTGCTTTCTGGAAGCAATCTTTTTCAAATGTTTAGCCAATAATATTGAGGCATATCTTACTTATTTAGATTTGTATTTGTTTGCAGCATATTCATTGTATAGAAATATGGGTAACAGGGGTGATAGATTACCTGTCTGACTCAATACCTACTTTAGTTAATTGTCTCATATTTACCTCTTAGTAAACTTTTATTAAATAGTTTAATGTTTTTAGAAAGTTGACACTCCTTACCACACATAAGTACAGTGCAATATAATTTTCATGGGTAATAGCTCTTTATAACTGAAACTGCGGTAACAGAGATGACACAAACTGGGGGTGGGGGTGGGGGCATACCAAAACTAACACGGCACAGCTTCAAATAAAAAACAAAAGGTATTTTATACTTCCGTTGTTGGTCGATTTCTACCAAAGATCTATATCATGTCTCTGTTTTTTGGGGGTTTTTTTCTTGTTAAAACAAGCCCCTTTTGTCAAACTGAAGTTCAACTTTCACTAGTTTGCGAAGGGACATACAAATATAAGGGGGTAGCCCTTAATTAATTCAGACAAATATATACTGAATTACTAAAGGAACCTGACACTTTTCAGTTGCTTCAAACTAGTAAATAACAAATTATAGAGCTAAGCCGATATGCTTATTTTAAAAGCAAGACATTGGAAAGTATTCTTCGAAAAATATTTATCAAATATAGAACATGACGTCACGACGTCAAAAATACCGTTTTTATCACTTTTGCCTCGTGTGAGTGTATGTCTAGATATTTTTTGAAAACTTTTTTCATGTATGGAAGGCCAATACCAGTACAGACAAAAGTGCATTTTAAAAAAAAATGCAATTTCTAGCTGTGACGTATGATGTGGGGTTTTTAATTTGCTTTCGACGTTGTCAAAACGGTAGTGTGTTTTTCCTTTGTTTAAGCAATTTCTAGGAACTGAAATGACTTGCAGTCAAACAATCATTGCAAGAGAATGCATTTTCAAGAATCAGAACTTATGTTTCGCGTCACGTTAAAAGGTAAAAGCGGAATAAACCAAATTTATCGTCAATTAAGAAACAACGTAAACTATGGCTAATAACCGTTTTTTCTTTGTGAGTTTATGTCACCGGTTAGTGTGTGCTGTCTACTTTGTTATAGTGCAAATTGTCTACACTTCACTTCAATCGCGTATGAATTTCAAGCTTTGCAGTTTGCACATATCAGCATGCAATTGTAACGCCTGACCTCGCTAAATGGACGTAGGCGACAGCTACGGAGTTCAAAAGGACTGAAACATTGTCAAAATGCATTCCAAACATGATACAAAGTGAAAAAAGTTGATAAAGTGGCAGTCCTACTTAAAAGCTCATAAAACGCTGATAACGTAAAACTGACGTTAAGAAAATGAAAATATGCTTCTGGGTTGAACAAATGATGCATGCTTTATTTGAATGCCCAGAAGATGTCAATGGAATAACAAAGAATCACACTAAAGCGGTTTGTGGTGAATTTTGCGTGATTTCTTTGTTCTTGCAAAAATTCATTTTAGTGTTTACGTGACATTTTGATAGCTGAAGTCTGAAATTAGTTCAGCTTTTCAAATAATCTCAGTGCATCTTAGCCTACCATTGTTCAACTTTACGCAATGGAAAAACAAGTGTGCATCGTATTCATTTACTATGTGTCAAGTTTCTTTAGTAGTTAAGTATATGAACACCTGTATTAAGTATCCAGTCACTGTCGTAAATGGGCTCCTACATGGTATGGGAAATTAACATGGGAGTCTGCCCACGCTTGGAATTTTATAATATTATGTTTATTAATTGTCTGGGGTATGCCTTTTATATTTATGGTGCATTTGAGTTTTTATGCAATTTCATTGCTAATTTATGACGTCATGTATGATATCACTACAATACCTTAGGGCACCCAGTTATAATCATTTATAAAGTAATTGGCATACCATTTAACGAGCGCAGAAATGTTTTATTAAATACCTATATCATTAATAAGTTCGTTGATGCTATAAATGGCTCTGTATGTATTAGAATAGTGGGTTGGCATTCATTTTTATGACATGGTAACCCAATTTTGAACTGTATATTATGTATTCAGTCAAATTTCGAATTAAATGTTTTACGCGTTGCGGTCTTTGTCAAGATACCATTTCAACATATAAACTATAAATATATGTTGAGAATATGTAGACCAAAATTCATGAAATTCAAGGACCGGTAACATATTTTTTCATCTTCATGTAAACACATGGCCCTGATTCATCGAAATGTAAAAAATACAATAATTATTTTTCAGTGTAAAATATACTTGAATACTTGCTTTGTTTGAATCACCATGCTAGTACTTTAATTGGTAGAAGTTGATATGTTCAGTGTTTTTCCCAATTATGGATTGACAAAGAAAAAAACATTATTCTTTGATATTAAGTGCCACGATTCTCATCTAATGAAGTGCATACACAATAATATTACCCAAAACGATACAATATAGTGACACCTGTACTTACCACATCTAGTTTCTAACGTTAAAACTACATCTAACCAATAATACACGTAATATGTAACATTATTAAGAATTTTATTTCATACAGAAGAGAAACCTTATGACAAGTCAGTTCATACAGGAGAAGAACCTTATATCTATGATTTTATAATTGTAAGCCTCATTAATAGACCTGGTTCACAAGAATAGCCCCCTGTCAAACCTATTGGTTAAAATTATCCATTTTGGTCACAGAGAACTCTTGGCCACAACGATATTGCTAATTTAATGCTTAAATCTTCTCTGATCATTCTGTTCTGTAAAACTGATGCTGATTTCCATCAAATAGCAACATTTATACTTTAGCTGGTTGTTTATTCTAGGCATACAGTTTCGTTTTTTGGACCTCACTTATTCATGTAGAACACTGTAGAACACTGTTCTATGATACCTTTGATATGACGCTGTTACACTTTATCCTGGTCACGGCACCAAATGACATGTATAGATCTGCAATATGAAGCCAGAGGAGGTGGCCGAGGTAAGGTCAATCGAGCAACTGACAGGACAATTTCCTCATTTCGAGAGAGAGAAGGCTTTGCTGGTTTAGACATGTGGAGTGTTCTAGTGGTGCATTCAGAACAACATGTGATATGCAGGTGGATGGAAGGTGGGGCCAGGAAAGGCCCACGATGACGTGGAAGAAACTAACGGAGAAGTGGAAGCTCGCGACATTAGACCTATTGTAGTTTGTAAGGTGTAAGAGGGGGATGGTCCTCCCCGACCCCCTACATACCAAATGGACGGGGAGATTAAAACAACAACAAAAAACAAAAACAAAAAATGGGTCTCTTAACATACGTCGTTAAACTTTCATGAACGTCCAGAAAATTAAATGCATTTCTTAGTCGATGTCTTGTAGAAACTGGAACGCCATTAATAGTGACCAATATGCCTGATATTCCACTTGAGCTATAACTCTCACCACCGTATTATGGTCAAGAAAATACAAACAAATAATTTCTGCTATTGAGACAGATCTCATATTTATTGCAAAAAATTTCGGAAAAAATAATATCTGAATGATTTCATCTTTTCAAGTTGCATGCTTGATACTTTTTGCATGACGTTTTATTGGCCCTGATCTGGGTACTAACTGTTTGCAAATGTTATCAGCAGGCGACAAAAGTCGTCAGTGGTATCATCGAGTTTTTACTGAGATTGGATACGTGTACATACCTTGGTTGTCTGTTGATCTGTCTGTTATCACGACTGTTCAGGTTATATTTTCACCATCAATGAATTAATAATGGCATATAATACTTCCGAGCAAACCAAGATTAATAAAGTACTTATCGAAAAGGTACTGTAAATTCGGAAATTTTTGCGAGGTTTTTATTTTCGCGAAACTTCGCATTTGCGACGTTACGTGAAAATTAACTCCTCGCGCTTTTCCGCGATCACTCTGTTGCTTAATGATATAGGTAAATCGTGCCCTATTCGCGAATATTTAACGTCGCAAATATGACTTTTAACGCTTTTCGCGAAAATAAAATTCTCGCAAAAATTTCCGATTTCACAGTAGTCAGTAGTTGTTTGTGCGAACCTGCGACTGAACTGGAGGCTGAGGTGGCAACCGCCTGTGCACAGCAATAATTGAATGACAATTTGAGTCCTTTGTGATAGCTAAATGGGCCTCGTCGCGAGAAAATCTGTCTTTGGGGTTTCCAAGAAAGCGAGACTCAAACCAGCCTGCTTAGCTACAGAGTTTAGCTAGAAAATTGAAATTTCGCTCGTATCAAGTCTGAATAGGATACTTTACAATAAGCGAATAACAAGGGCGCTGATCAGACTGCGCGGATGCGCAGGCTGGTCTGCGCCTTTGCTTTTCGCAGACCAAGGAAAACAGGTTTTCTCGCGACATGGCCCAAATGGTCCAGTCCCAGTACAAATGGTACTTATAGCATATATACTCAATCACAAAAGAAACGTACTGTATCTTTCGATCCAGTTAAGATGTCGCAACAAAAATAAAACCAAAACGTTTATCAAACGTTAGACACACAAACATTGGCAATTATTGTTATTTTCTTATATGGAAGGATTATTGAACCTAATGTGCAAACAGCTTTATCCATTATCATCAAACGTGACATATTTTTACGTTAAATGGCAGGCAGTAACGCCCGACGATAAAAAAAAAACATCTAAAATTCCAGCGGCGTCTCATCAGGGTCTGCGCTGTTTGCCAAGATAAACACTCTCTTGGTAATGGTATATTTTAAAAATCGTTTATGATCAGGCCCTCATTCACGTTGCTCTAATTGGTGATAGATTATGACAATTTCATCACAAAATCTGTCCAAATTGGATATAGAGAAAATAATATTGCTTCTACGCATACGTTTTGTACACTTGAAATCAAGAATCCATCAGATCAGTGATAAAATTATTCCATATTTTTGGTCCAACTGTGTACACAATTGCGTTTCTGTGTATATGTAGCTACGCAATTCAAAATCTTTCATTTGCGAAATTAACTGAAATAACCATCCTTTGAATTAAACAAATAATTGTTTAAGAACTTCCAAAGCTTCTTAACCAAACATCTTTTGACACCGTTTTTGTTTAATTTGTTATGCTTGTGTATGACAACAATTACACAAAAGAGAAAAACAAAAACTATGACTGATATCCGCCATAAAGGATTCACTAAATCTGTGCTTTATACCCCACGCCTTACCGAAAAACCGTCATAGAAGTTCCGTTATCAATTGTATTGATGCAAATTAGTCTCAATTAATGCTAAAATGATTGTGATGACGAAATAGAAATTCAATTCTGTTCGATTATCATGATTATCAAAATGCTGATCCAACAGTCTTCACACGGTCGTGTTCGATGTTTTGTGATGTCAGAGTTTGTTTGTGGCCGTCAAAGCAATGCATACATCTAGCACGCATAACATCTTACTAGAAAATTTGCTCATTGATGAACGGTTCGAAATTACGACGAACACACAGGCTATTGATGTTGTGACTTTTGATTTTAAGGGTACTCATTTTTGCTGCGAGATCAGTGGCTCTACTGATTATCAAATGAATTTCGTTTAGGTTCATAACGTTTTTAGATGATCACAATATTTGTAATCTGAAAATTTGAATGAAATGCGTTCGTACATTTGGAACTAGCGGACATAAACGTCAAACAGAATGATAACTTTATTGTTTGAGCATATGTCTATCCTGTAAGCATGTCAAAGTGGGCCACCACTGGTCCACCAGCGGAACGCCATACACTCTCGGGTGACTATCGGCCCGCCAGCGAAACGCCATTTGAATGGCCATTTGAATGGCGTTTCGGTGGCGGGCCGATAGAGGCCGATAAAGAGGTCCATTTATAGATGCTTCCTTGGTGTGCATATATTAGCTGAACTGTTAAGTTGAGCGGGTGTGTTTGTTGATAATCTAATTCCATGCTTTGTAAAAGCGAGCAGTGTTGACTCTGGTGGGACTGCACGTATCGGTCTTCGCTGCGATAAGGACCGTAATCGCATGATCTGTCTCTCAGTTATGTTATCATACATCTCCCTTCAACTGCAACAGCTGCTTTTATTTATCAATTATAAAATGCATTAGTTGTGTAACCAACCGATACTAAGGCGCACGACCCAGCACACGAGATCAACTGCTCATTTGTCACTTAACAAAAAAAAACCATAACGTAAGGCTCGTTACCGAATTCCTCTTTCAGTTTTTGATGGAGGGAGTTCATACATAGAAAACTGATTGCTTGTGGTGTAGAATAGGATTGTGGTTACAGATTGCCCATATGACTTTGGAGTCAAGGGTCAAGGTCACACAAACTTAAAACGTATCTATATCTATAGTTCATAATGTGAATACCTCTATCATTTTTGTTGTCCGACTGTGTTCATATATGGCACAATGGTTGTCTATGGGATGTAGATAGCACAATGTTATTCAAATAGGCTACGTGACCCTGGAGCCAAAGTAATAAAGTCTGTATGACGGTTCGTATTGCAAACTCCTATTTTTTGACAGAGGGTGTTCATATTTGGCAATGATAACCTATGGGATGCTGATAACAAAACGCTTTTCAAATAACCGATGTGACCTTGGAGTCAAAGGTCCAGGTCACATGACTGAAGATCTGTCCAAATCTGTCGTATGGTTCCTTACACAAACTCGTCCTTCATTTTTACATATGATGTTCATTTTTGGCACAATGCTTGGGGTGTAGACCATCGATATGACCTTGGAGTCAAAGGTCGAGGTCACATAGACTTAATGCCTGTATGCGACTTGTAAAGAGAATTCCCCTTTCAGTTTTAGACTGAGGGTGTTATCTTCAGCACACTGATTGTCTATCGTTTTTAGCTTACCAAAAATGTATCAGAACATGAATATGACTTTGGTGTCAAAGCTAAAGGTCAAATATTCTTAAAATCTTATTGTTCGAAACGCGAAATGCTAAGATGAGTGTTATAACCTTAGAGTCATATGTCAAGGTTGCATATGCTTAAACTGTGAGGCTTGTTTAGGGGTTTTGGGATACTGGATATTTGCCATTTTACTTCCAGGGATATAGGATACAATCCATTTTTCTTCCAGGGATATGGGATACTGTGCTAAATATTTTTGTTACTTTCAGGGATATTAAATATTTAGGAAAATTAATTACGGGGATATTTGCCAATTTATAAGGGATACTTGCCTGTTTGATTCAAGGGATATGGGATATTTGGTACCCCCTATACAAGCCTCAACTGTCTAAGGCTTGAAACACGAATTGATGGAGGGAGCCCAAACATAGCATAAATGATTGCTTGTGTGTAAAAAAAATATAAAAACAACGGTTTCATATCGCCGACATGACATTGGAGACAAGGGTCAAGGTCATATAAACTAAAACTTATCTTCAGCTCATATTATGAATTCCTCTTCCTTCTTTTGACCGAGCGTGTTCATATTTGGCAGTGTAATTGCCTAATATGGTGTATAGATTACAATAAAGTTATGACCTTGGAATCAAAAGCAAGCTCAAATATACTTTAAACCAGTTTATAGGTTGTAACGCGAACTCCTCTTTCATTGGTTGTAAAAGTATTGCGTATGGTGTGTAAATGAGCGCCGATCTGAGAAAAGGGTCCTTACGACATTCCAGTAATTATTACATAATAGACATTTGAAAAACGCATAAAATGACAAAATTATACATGCTTTTATATTACCACAACACTGTTTCTATAGCATGATGTCATCAAAGTAGCAAATGTTTTTGATTATGTTTAAAGTTTTGTATGCTGCCTGTTGCCATGGCAACAGTTAGGCCATAACACCTACATGGGCTAATAATGAAGGGTGGATCATTTTAAATGCCTATTATACGACTTAGAAAGTATAGATGCGTACAATTTTATTAGCATTTACATTATAACATGGATAACGCATGTGAATACATTATAGTTGTTATTAGATGTCAATACTGAGTCAACAATGACCAACAAGCAATTGGAGACCAGCACTCAGACATCATATTAGGTTTATCGTGATTTTTGACGTCCCGTTCCAAACCGCATTACAAACTCCATATATTCGTCAACATTGAAGATAACTGCTTCAAATTTAGGGTGTGTTCTTAAGTAACAGTATTTTGCATTGGCAACATTATCAAGATTTTGATTAATATAACCATAAGGTACCTTTTGTCATATCCTGGCCCAAATTAACACGAATGGTTACAGACCATTGCCATGACATTGAGGTTAAAGGTCAACGTCAAATATACTTAAAATCTGTTTGACCTCTTGTGTACAAGCTCCTGGTGTATTTGGACAAATGTGCCTCCCTTTTTTGTGCAATGAATGCCAATATGACATTTGAGTCAAAAATCAATGTCATATATTTATAAATCAGGCTGTTTGGGCTCAAATGCTGATTTGACGAAGGATATTCATATTTGACACAGTGTTTGCCTGGGGTCAAAGGTTTTGATTGACGGAAGACCTTGGAGACAAATTCAAGGTCAAAAAATGTAATACTCTACGGAATTCATGAACAAGGCTCTGACAAGTCGGAGCATGTGCACAGTCTGGCCAAACCTTTTGCTGCTCGCAGATGCGATACGTACGGAAATCTCGTGCACTGGCCCAAATGGTGGTCAGAGCTAAATGAGACTCAGGTGGGTCATCCAGGACCACAATAACCCTCTTGTTTTAATACCCATCGCATTTTAGAGGCACAAGGATGATCTTATTACTGTCAACAGCCCTTTTATCTGACGGCATTCTTCGAATGAGCCGAGTTCCAGGAAAAGTTGACATGTGCGTCCATCAAAGACTCAGATCAGACTGCGCGTATGCGCGGGCTGATCTGAGTCTTTGCTGAACGCTATATGGATGGACAGGAGGCTGGCGGTTCTCCAGGCGCCAAACTGAGACTCTGGTCAAACTGTGTGGATGCATGATGTGCAGACTGATTTGAAACTTCGCTGAACGTAATTGTCAGCTTGTACCTTATGCACGTATAACATCATCTGTTACCGACTCATCTTGCGTTAGAATAAATGGGTGACGTCTTCAATGAGACATGATCGATTCCTTTAGACAACATGGTGGCATGTGTTTATCCACAATTTTCACTCATAAAGCGCCACATATAATTTGCAGCAGACGGAAATTTCAAATGTTGCTGCTTTTTCAAAAATAACAAATAAGGCATGATATTTTTTGAGAATCGTCTGCAGTCAGACAATTCACATGAAATATCATACCTTATTTTTTCTAAAACTGGGAAAGATGTGAAAAATGTGTCGCCTGCTGCAATCGTGATTGCCGCTTTAATGGTTAACATACATGTACATTATAAACCAATACACATGATACCAAGGCTCACTCATAAAGCGCCACATATAATTCGCAGCAGACGACAATTTCAAATGTTGCTGCTTTTTCAAAAATAACAAATAAAGCATGATCTTTCATGAGATTCGTCTGCTAGCAGACGAGTCTCATGAAATATCATACCTTATTTTTTTCCTAAATTGGGAAAGATGTGGAAAAATGTGTCGCCTGCTGCAGTCGTGATTGCCGCTTTAATTGTTAACATATACATTATAAGTCAATACACATGGTACCAAGGTTCACTCAGAAAGCGCCACTTATAATTTGCAGAAGACGGCGATTTCAATTTTTTCTGCTTTTTCAAATATAACAAATAAGGCATGATATTACATGAGAATCGTCTGCGGGCAGACGATTCTCATGAAATATCATACCTTATTTTTTTCAAAAGTTGGGAAATATGTAGGAAAATGTGTCGCCTGCTGCAGTCGTGATTGCCGCTTTAATGGTTAACATATACATTATAAGCCAATGCACATGATACCAAGGCTCACTCATAAAGCGCCACCTATAATTTGTAGCAGACGACAATTTCAAATGTTGCTGCTTTTTCAAATATAACAAATAAGGCATGCTATGTCATGAGAATCGTCTGCGGGCAGACGATTCTCAAGAAATATCATACCTTATTTTTCCGAGATTGGGAATTTAGATGTTGAAAAGTGTGTCGCCTGCTGCAGTCGTAATTGGTGCTTTAAGGGTTAATATATACAAACTAAGCCAATACACATGATAATTGCACTTGTCTCTTTAACTCATTCTTGAGGAACGGGATGGGTCTGGAGTAAAAGTAAACAGTTAAGTTAATTCTACTTTAAGTTAAAATATTATATGCTTCAAATTTGGTCAATGAATACATTTTGGCTTCAAGGTAGGAAGCCTTAATTTATTTGGGATAGTTGTACCCATGATGTATTTTTAGAACAAAAAAAGATGTCATCAGGAAAATCCTTTGTAGCAACACTAGTTTGAATGGGTGAGTTTTGCGATGGCAATTTTACAGATCAACAGATATATGGCATGCATTGTTCTCTACTAAGGGAATTTAGCTTCATGCCCAGTGCGCTATGTTTTTAGTATGAATTTTCTATCGATTTCTCATGAGTATCAGATTGAAAACGAAAGTAGCCGCATATCGTCGGTCGGGTGTCAAAACTCGTATCTTCGATTTTTACATTTTTCAGGAGAGACAAAAAACTCAATAACTTTTGCTAGGAGTGTCCTATATTGCTGAAAGTTAGATAGGAATATCTTTAGTAACATCCAAATTCACTGTTATTGGTGTTTTGAACTTCCAATAAAGATTTCACGGTCATTATGAAGAGTTTCACTTTAGTTACGTCATTTTGACCATTTTTTCGTGAAAAACCATCCAGCTACGACATTTTGAGCATCTTTTTCATGACAAAACCTCGTATCTCGGTAAAATGAGCATCAAAATAATGTGATTTTTCATAGATACGATACTTTGAAGCATGATCGGTGCTTTTTACGGGGGATCTAATTGGTCTAAAGCTACGAGAATTTGACAGAATGTGCGTCATGCATTTTGTATTCCCGCGTTGACAAAACTTCGTTTTGGTAAAAATCAGAGTCACGAGGGTTCGACTCTTGACCGACGATATGTTACTTAAGCTCGCGCGAATTAAGTAAGTTGCCTTTGGACAAGATTTACCATGTTTTAATCATTTTCCTTCACAGATTCCAATCTTTCTGATCCTCCAAAGGGGGTCTAGTGTTAATTGGTCAGGAACCCTGATTGATATTGACGAATTTTAATCCCACTAAAATGATTAATTATCGACGACTATACAGGGGTTCCTCTTCTCCTTAAAGTCATAATTAGTTGCATCAAACCTCTAGTTACGTAAATTTTATGCAGTAATTTTGTAGCTGCTTTTCTATTGGTTAATTTTATAAATAATTGTATTTCATGATTTGGTGGGTTTTTAGACACAGTTGTTACTGCCTTCGACGGAGCAAGTTGTTCTCTTAATAAGTTCTTTGATAGTCGTCGATTCTGTTTTGATTGTGGCAAGCCACTATAATTTAATTTACATTTTGCTTTGAGATTGGAGTCGGATCAGCACAATGGCGTCGTCAGGGGACGCAGGGGCGAGGCCTAAATATTATTCTTTACCGTGATCGCAGAGGCTTAATTGATTAAAATGATTAAAAAAGATAAATGGAGGTAAACTTTATGATTTGAATCATGAGACATCAGAGGATGAGGACGAAGACTACGATGAAGGCAGTGTTGAAAGAAGTGTTGATTTCTATGTGTGTGAGAGTAAGCCAGACCTAGAGTCAAAAGCAGTTCCGGATTCAATGATGTCATCACAGGAAGAGAAGCTACGGTCTATGAAAGCTGAATTGGAGAAACTGAAAGAAGAAGAGAAAGCACTGAGGTTGAGATATGAAAAAGATTAGTTGAGGCGTGAAATGGCGAATAGGAGGAAACAAGTCAATAAATAAATTAAGATGTAACTTCCCCCAAACATAGCACGTGATTTCGATAAACACAGTAGGCGTGTGGAACTTTCAGATAAAAGTTTGAACATTAATAAACTGCAGTTACGAAAAATTGTCAAGTTAGAATTATTCTCAATTGGGTTGGTTAATTCAGGAGACTCTGCCTTCAATGAGGCTTCCAATATTGAGAGTGAAACTGAACAAACGACGAGTGCTACCGAGGGGCCAGTGTCTTTATCCAGAAATAGAAGAAAGAAGAAGAAACATGTAAAAAGTAAGAAAATAGCTGGCTCGTCGTCAAGGTATTGCTTTTCTGATTCTAGTTCAGGTTCTGCTTCGGTCATTTAAACGGATAAAAAATGAAATCGGGTATTCATGCGAAGTCTTCTGATTGTACCGATCCCCAGGCTCATTTGAGAGTCGAATTTGCTGGTTCAGATTTAACTTTTGAAAAATTAGACTTAAATATGTTTGTGGCAGGAGAATAAGAAATCATTGGTGAGTAATGTACCGAAAAATGCAAAGTACTGGCAGGATGTTGTTGTTAAAAACATAATGTATTTGAGTACAGCTTACGATCTGAACACTGTGAAGGCTTATTATGCTGGGGTGTTGAGATATATTGAAGGGGGTGCAAAAACCTGAAAAGAAATTTTCAGTATGTTGAGACAGCCATTCTTGCCAAACACATGCCTAAAAATAAACAGTCATTCAGTAATGGTTAATAAAACTATCAAAAAATCCACTAGCTTGACAAGCAAAAAGCAAGGTCAACATTCTTCTGGTCATGAGGAAAAGATTTGATTTTATGCTGCATATCAAAGAGACAAATGTGCGCACACATCAACTGAGCCATGGCATGTGATTTCCAACAATGTGGCATTTTGACAGGTGTAGACTAAGACGAGCCTGTACGGCCTCCTTTTAGACTTAGAAACACCAAATGGTGTTCTGCCAGTAGCTTAAAAAATAAAATATTCAAGCGAATAGCAAAGGCTCTGATCAGTCTGCGCGAATGCGCAGGCTGATCTGAAGCTTCTCTGGTTGCACATACCACATTGTTGGAAATCTCATGTCGTGGCTCAACTCGTACTTTAATTGTGAAGGGTAGGATGAGTATTGCTCAACATATTTACGCTTCTTGCTGATAAAACGAATAATCAAATTGGAACATCCTGAATGCTCTTCTGCTTGCCCATATTTACTCAATTGACTTGAAGTGGGCGAGGGTTTATCCACTTCTAGAACGGAATTTGCTCTTCATATAAAACATTGTGTTTGTAAACATTCAAAAATTGTCAAATTTGTTCTGCATATCAACCTTTCTCTTTGACAGTTACATCTAACATTTTAGATGTTCACAAGAAAGTTAAATAGTCAGGAAAGTATAATTTTGAAGGTTGCAGGATTCCCATAAACTCAAAAGTAAATGCTGAGCTTATGAGAAATATTTTAAACGGTTATAAAGACAAGTTGGTTTGCGACCTAGCTGTTAGAATTTGGTTTCCCATTGAGCTTTAATGGGAATGTGAGTGAATTTCCATAATTAGAAGTTTGGAAATATAAAAATCATAGGGGAACAACTGAATTTCCGGAAAACATGATTAAATATTTGCACAATGAAAGTGAACACAAAGCATAGCATATCCTGAGGAGGCCGTCATTTCAAACTCGTGAATGACTGGTCGTTTTTCTGTTTCTTTTCATAACAGGAAACAAGATTTGAAGTCCTCAAATAAGGTGGCCTATGCTGGTGGACCACGAAGGAATCTTCGTATTCAATGGGAATCTTTTTTATTGTTCTGTTTTTATTTCGAATTGTTTTTATTACCAACTAGTACTTAAACTTTACAATTATATGCTCAGTTTCCCAGTAGATCTTTCAAGTCAGTTCAATCCATTCGCAATTATATTAGTGGCGTTAAGACAATTCATTTGTTATAATTAGCTTTCCGATTGAACATATTAACAAGTTTACGTTTAATCTGTCGTTGGAGAGAATGGCTAATTTGAATCCCCATCGTATTCGACAAGTAGTCAGTATGAGTCCTGCTATTCTTTGGAAAATTTCATTAGTCCTAGATATTTCTTCTTCTGTGGATTCCGTTTACTTGTGTTTGTTTTTGTTTGCCTTTTACTGTCCTGCCAGCCAAGAGTGACAGTGACGCCATGTTTTGTTTACAAAGTTATCAGGCACTTAGAATCGATAGATCACTTGTGTTTTAATCCTATCAGCAGGATAGGATTAATACACAAGTGATCTATCGATTTGTATTAGCTCAAGTGGCGTGTACAAGTAAATATATTACTTATCATTGTAAACAAAACACGACGTAACTGTCACTCTAGGCTGGTAGGCCAGTTATCAGGGACTTAGAATCGATAGATCACTTTTCTATTAATCCTATCCACAGGATAGGTTTAATACACACGTGATCTATCGATTCGCATTAGCTCAAGTGGAGTGTACAAGTTAATGTTTTACTTATCATTGTAAACAAAACACGACGTCACTATCATTCTTGGCTTGCAGGACAGTAACTTGGACATCTTATTTATTTCCCAAAACATAAGATGACCTGAAGCAAAGACAGTTTTTTCTTCATGGTGATGTTGTTATTTGTGGTCACTTTGTTTTGGGGTAAGATTATACAACCAGGTGAAATATTGTTACGAACCCCTCTTGTTGCCATACCTCAGTAAATACTTTGTCTCGTTTTAGCATTCAAACGTATGTGCTCTTTCATTAAGGCTTCGGCCGATGATCCTTTATTCCTCTTACCAAGAAAGCAACCTATTACCTACAAGATGTTTCAAACTGAGCTTCCGATTTCTCATCTCATTTATTTCGTAGGGGTTGTTGTTTGATTTGATTATTTAGGTCCAATCAACAATTATTCAGTTATAAAGGGACGGGTCTTCCTGGGTTGAACCAGTTCTAAGCTAGGATTAATGTGTCTTGCTCAAGGACACAACGCAGTGACGCTGGTGAGGCTCGAACCCGGCGCCCTCGGTCTCGAGTCAAGCACTCTACCACTGAGCAAGTGCGCTCCCTGTCGTAGGGGTGGAGCTTCTTTGGCATTCAATGCTGATATTGAAGCAGACACAGTTCAAATTTTGGGGGATTGGCGTTCTGAAGCCTATGAAAAGTACTTAACCTTTTGCTTTGAAGACAAGATTCAATTTTCTGAAGGATATGAAGTTTCATTTATAATCTAAACTGTCAGCTCCAAATTAAAAGGATGCCCGACAAAACTGGACCCTAGCTATTTTACACGCTGATAAAAAATCCTGAAAAATGTTTTGAAACTCTAATTTTTATTAAAATCCGCAGATAATAAAAAGCAAAGATACTCACATCGACTTGAAGTTAAAGGCATGATTTTTGAGTGATTTTAGCTCTCGGAATTAACAAGTATTATCACTGGTACGTGAATTTGTGAATATGTGTTACTTTGTCAGATGCTTTAATTAAATGCTTTATTTATTTTACAAGGATTCCAAACAGCCCAGGGGCTACTAGTTGGTCTCCTTACATATAACACAACAATTAAACAATATGACAATATATATGATGACGCGCACATACATACATGCATACATACATACATACATACATACATACATACATACATACATACATACATACATACATACATGCATACGTACATACGTACATACATAAACACATACATACATACATACGTACATGCATACATACTTACATACATACGTACGTACGTACGTGCGTGCATGCATGCATGCATGCATGCATGCATGCATACATACATACATACAAACATACATACATACATACATACATACATACATACATACATACATACATACGTGCGTGCGTGCGTGCGTGCGTGCGTGCGTGCGTGCGTGCGTACGTACGTGCGTGCGTGCGTGCGTGCGTGCGTGCATGCATGCATGCATGCATGCATGCATACATACATACATACATACATACATACATACATACATACATACATACATACATACATACATACATACATACATACATACATACATACATACATACATACATACATACGTTCGTACTTACGTGCATGCATGCATGCATGCATACATACATACATACATACATACATACATACATACATACATACATACATACATACATACATACATACATACGTTCGTACTTACGTGCATGCATGCATGCATGCATACATACATACATACATACATACATACATACATACATACATACATACATACATACATACATACATATATACGTACGTACGTACGTACGTACATACATACATACATACATACATACATACATACATACATACATACATACATACATACATACATACATACATACATACGTACATACGTACATACATACGTACATGCATACATACGTACGTACGTGCATGTATGCATGCATACATACATACATACAAACATACATACATACATACATACATACATACATACATACATACATCCATCCATCCATCCATCCATCCATCCAACCATCCATCCATCCATCCATACATTAATACATACATACATACATACATACGTACATACGTACATACATACACACATACATACATACATACATACATACATACAAACATACATACATACATACATGCGTGCGTGCGTGCGTGCATGCGTACGTACGTACGTACGTTCGTACGTACGTACATGCATGCAGGCATGCATACATACATACATATATACATACTTACGTACGTACGTGCGTGCGTGCGCACGTACGTACGTATGCATTACGTACCCACGCACGCACGTACATACATACGTATCACGTACGTACGTGTCTGACAGACAGGCTTACAGACAGACAGACAAAACAGACAGACACACAGACAAGTAGACGAAACAAGACATCAAAGGGTAGAGAGAGGATATAGAGCAATCACGCTATTGAGACAAAGGATATTAGATAATCGTTAATGCCAACGTTGCGCCAGCAGCGCTAACAGCGAGTCTACAAAAATTAATCGCTGAATATATGCGTCGAGACCTTCTCTTCATTTCTTACCATTTTATTGAGAAACTAACACAACAGCTAAAGAAATGAAAATTTGACAAATCTGAATCATGTGAAAACCATGACCTGTCTCGTCATTTTTGTTATAATCGATTACAACATTTTTTCATATCCTTTTATCGTCGTACGTTCGTCATTTCAACACACATATTAAGCTTTCCGAGAGCTAAAATCACTCAAAAAGCATAGTTTCGAATTCAAGTCCCTGTGAGTATCTAAGCTTTTTATCGTCTGCGAATTTCAATCAAAATAGCACTTCAAAATATTTTTCAGGATTTTTTTTCAGCGTGTAAAAAAGCTAGGGTCCAGTTTTTTCGGGCATGGTCTAAGGGCATAAGCGCATAAGGACAGCCAAATCCCCCGCCGCAGACTCCCGTGACTTTGAAGTGTGACCTTCACTTTGAGTTTGCATAGCCGAGTCATGGGTTCTGCACAATAACTCACCGAGAGGAACATTTGAGCGACGCTTAATGAAAATCTAACAAATGGTTAAGGAGATTTGAAGGACGCGAAATTCACGGTCGGCTAATGGCAATCGAAAACTCTGTTTCTAACGATTTTTATCTACGTTAGTCGATAGTAATATTTAACGTTTTCGTTTGCCGCCTATCCGGTGTGATTTTCACATGAGCAAAAAAATATTGCCCCTGAAGGCCAACTTTCTTTCAATATAAAATACATAAACTATAAGTTTGTTATATCAGATTTTGCCGAGGTGTAAGAAGTGTTATGAAATGTGCAAAGATGCTAAACAGAGGTTAAGCTCACGACTTTTGTCGTCTGCTTTCTCATCTGTTAATTATCTATGGTAGCCTATATTGTAAACAGTATGGACCAGATCAGTTTTGAGAGCAGTCTGATCAGGGTTCATTGTGTTTGCACTGTGACCATGATAAAAATCTAGTTAAAAGTGCATTTAAATATATGCAGCAGACATAAAAACAGACACCATTTTTCAGGACAAAATATTGGCGGGATAAGATATTCATCTTCTATTATTCTGTCCTGCCAGACAAGAGTGACAGTGACGTCATGTTTTGTTTACAAAGTTATCAGGGGCTTATAATCGATAGATTACATGTGTATTAATCCTATCCACAGGATAGCATTAATACACACGTGATCTATTGATTCGCATTAGCTCAAGTGGAGTGTACAAGTTAATGTTTTACTTATCATTGTAAACAAACACGGCGTTACTGTCACTCTTGGCTGGCAGGACAGTAATTCACGCATTTTGTGTTTGTTTGTTTATCATAGCAGTTGCCAGTCACATTTGCCTACCTTATTTGGAATACAACTTTGCGAATTTACACTAGTTCCTTGTTATAAATTGCACACATTATTTTGCTGAACATTTCGTATATTTATGTGCCTTTGAGGGATGTGTGCATTTAGTTAAGGTATATCGATCACGTGTACGTTTGAATATAAACTTGACAATGAGCTATACTATCTTTTCACGTGATTACGTCTTAATAATTATTAACATATCGTTTTTATTTAAATATTTTGCTCATATTTTTTCGTAATTATATTACCGGTTTAACCCACATAAGCCTAACGTCCTTTTTGTGGGACATAGGCAAACAGGACTAACCCAGACCAGACGCCACAAAACGCGGCGTCTGATCAGGGTCTCCACTGTTTGCGTACATAATTTGTTCTCTTTAATTTTGAATAGAAATGAAAAATACCACCCAACAACCCTTGATACGGAAATGGACTGGTCCAATTGATAGGAATGGGAAAATCCTTTCGGCTTAAATGGGTCAAGAACGATTAACTCTTTTTCTGCATGTGTCGCCTGTTTATGACCTTAGACCATGCCCGACAAAACGCTACTGTCATGCTTCCAGGTCTACCGTGACCCCCGACTTTCTATTTTTTTAACTGTAATCCTAATCTAGACAAACGACGTTTAGTATGTGGATGTTTCCTCCTATTTATTTGCCACCCCATCCTCCTCCTTTTTTTCCAACCCCATCCTCCAATTCATTTGCCATCTCCTTCTCCTATTTTTACCACCTCATCCCCCTATCTATTCCCCCCCTATTTATTTGCCCCATACTCCTTCTATTATTAACGCACCCCTCTTCCTATTAAAGTGTCACCTCCTCCTCCTATTCATTTGCCCCTCTCCCCCTTATTTATTTGCCCCATACTCCTCCTATGATTTACGAACCCCTCTTCCTATTTAAGTGTCACCTCCTCCTATTTATTTGCCCCCTCCCCCCTATTTATTGCCCCCATACCCCTCCTATTATATACGAACCCCTCTTCCTATTAAAAAGTCACCTCCTCCTCCTATTCATTTGCCCCTCTCCCCCTATTTATTTGCCCCATACTTCTCCTATGATTTACGAACCCCTCTTCCTATTTAAGTGTCACCTCCTCCTATTTATTTGCCCCCCCCCTCCAATTTATTGCCCCCATACCCCTCCTATTATTTAAGAACCCCTCTTCATATTTAAGTGTCACCTCCTCCTCCTATTTATTTGCCCCCCTCCTATTTATTTGCCCCCCCCCCCTATTTATTTGCCCCATACTCCTCCTATAATTTACGAACCCCTCTTCCTTTTAAAGTGTCACCTCCTCTTCCTATTCATTTACCCCTCTCCCCCTTATTTATTTGCCCCATACTCCTCCTATGATTTACGAACCCCTCTTCCTATTTAAGTGTCACCTCCTATGTATTGCCCCCCCCCCCTATTTTTTGCCCCCATACCCCTCCTATTATTTACGAACCCCTCTTCCTATTTAAGTGTCACCTCCTCCTCCTATTTGTTTGCCCCCCCCCCTATTTATTTGCTACATATTCCTCCTTTTATTTACGAATCCTTCTTCCTATTTAAGTGTCACCTCCACCTATTTATTTGCCCCCCCCTATTTATTGCCCCCATACCCTCCTATTATTTACGTCCCCTCTTCCAATTTAAGTGTCACCTCCTCCTCTTATTTAAATGCCCCCCTCCTATTTATGTGCCCCCCCCCCCCCCTATTTATTTGCCCCTTACTCCTCCTATTATTTACAAACCCCTCTTCATATTTAAGTGTCACCTCCTTCTCCTATTTATATGCCCTCTCCCTATTTATTTGCCCCATACTCCTCCTATTATTTACGAATCCCTCTTCCTATTTAAGTGTCATCACCTCCTCATATTTATAAGCTGAAAACCTAATTATTTGCCTCTCTTCCTCCTGTTTATTTGCCCCCTTCTCCTGTTTATTTGCCGCCTGCTCCACCTATTTATCTGCAACCTCCTCCTGCTATTTATATGCCCACAGCCTCCTCGTTTTTGTTTACCCTTTCTCATCCTATTTATTTGCCCCTTCTCCTCCTACTTATATGCCGCCTTCTTCTCCTATTTTTTTGTCCACACCTCCTCCTATTTATTTTCCCCTCCTCCTCCTATTGATGAGCACCCTCCTCCTACTATTTATTTACCTCATCCTCCTCCTCTCCTCCTTTTTATGTGTCCCATCCTCCTCCTCCTCTCCTCCTTTTTATGTGTCCCATCCTCCTCCTCCTCTCCTCCTTTTTATGTGTCCCATCCTCCTCCTCCTCTCCTCCTATTTATGTGTCCCATCCTCCTCCTCCTCTCCTCCTATTTATGTGTCCCATCCTCCTCCTCCTCTCCTCCTATTTATGTGTCCCATCCTCCTCCTCCTCTCCTCCTATTTATGTGTCCCCTCCTCTTCCTCCTCTCCTCCGATTTATGTGTCCCATCCTCCTACTATTTATTTGCCTCATCCTCCTCCTCTCCTCCTATTTATGTGTCCCCTCCTCCTCCTCCTATCCTCCTATTTATGTGTCCCCTCCTCCTATCCTCCTATTTATGTGTCCCCTCCTCCTATCCTCCTATTTATGTGTCCCCTCCTCCTCCTCCTCCTATTTATTGTCCCCTCCTCCTCCTCCTCCTATTTATTGTCCCCTCCTCCTATTTATTTGCCACCTCTTCCTCATCACCCTCATCCTCATTATTACTAATATTGCTACTGTAATCATGGTTTTTATATTTATTTCAGACGTCCTTTGCCAAAGGCTGTTGTTGCTTTAGCTGGGGGAGCAATAGCTGGAATCGTGTGTGGATCTCTGGTGATTGCTATCGTCGTCGGCCTGTTGATCTATTGCTGTTACCGAAAATGTGCCCGCTAACTACAGTCCAGTAAACATCTTAAAGCGGGTCACCATCGGCCCCCAGCGAAATGCCATTTAAATGGCGTTTCGCTGGTGGGCCGATGGTTGCCCGACATCGCCCGACATTGCAAGCTGGCTAGGAGTAACATTAGTGTTTAAGCAATCACTTAAGAGGCCAAGATATGGAATACCAAAGTAACCGTTTCAATCCAAATTGATCTGTATTAAGCAACCACCTGCTTAAAGCAACTATTTTGTTAGCCCTATGGACGCTCACTTTAGACAGGTTTGGCTGTATGTACTTTGGATCTTGGATGCAGTGTATGTATAACGAAGAACAAAGAATAACGCAAAATTGTAAAATCAATTTGTATTTTAAATCAAAAAGAAAGAAAGTTGATTGGTTTACACTCTTAACTTCTGTTGATGCCCAATATCACAGCAACACCAATAAACCTAACATTTCATTTGAGTTCCTCTCTTATTTTAATCTATTGCAAAACAAATAATGTCTATCTATTCGGGATCTAACAGTAAAATTTAAGCTGATATTCAAAGCATCTTTGGTTGTTTAATGATAGATGAGAACTGTTGTAAAACCGAAGGGCCCTTGGACCCTGGATGGCTCACCTGAATCCTGGCTCATAAGGAAAGGATGTGTGTCACAAAATATAAATCCAATTTCTCCAATAGGTATCACTCAGATCATTACTGAATGCCTGTCAATTATGTAGTACAGTCAATGTTTGGTGACAACATACTAAATTCAATCAAAATATACTTATCTGCACAATTTCTAAGCGGACAGGGGTGTGCAGAAGATCAAATGGTTTGCTTGCATGTTGTTCTACACGTTCTTCCCTTTCATTTGATATACAACACAACCACTTTAAAAACATATTTTGACCTTTTGATCCCCCTAGGGGCAGAGGGGAGAACTTGGCAATAAGAAGCTGGAGGTCTGTGCTCCCAAGGACGTAGAAAAAGTATATCCCCTTGGACCTTCAACAGGATGGTTTTACACTCATCTCGAATCTCGATGGCGAGAAGAATACGGCGGATCCCGCCATGTGTCAACGCCATATAACTCTGTGAGCCCACTAATAATGGACTGATCCATGGTGTATCAGTCTCAATATCCTTTGTAAGGATTATCCCACGCGTAAAGGAAGTGGGTATCATATATCGTGCGCGAAAAAAAAGATCTTAGACTGACACAAGTGTCAGTAGTTTTACATATAAATCAAAGACTGTCCCAGCAGTCAGGAGAGAATCCAGATCCGCGGACCTAAGTGATCGCGACACGGGGGCAAATTCTCAGGGGCTAAATACCAAAGTTAACTAACTAGAACACAGTTTTTGATGTGTTGTGACGTTAGCTTGCTTTTGCTTGTTTGGCGTACTACTGAGACAGGGCACTCTAGGATTGATTTCCTTCGGAAACTATCTTAGAGTGGGAACTTGTCTCAGAAAAGGATGGCCAACAAGGCAAAAGCAACAGCGTTTGTGTAGTGTTTCCTGTATATAATTTGTATTGTCTCCATTGTACATACAAAAAAATGTATATTTAGTTGCATGCATAATTTTCCTTTTGATCATTTATAGTGTGCAAAAGGGCAGAATATTGCTTGCATGATGTCCTATGCTTAATTTTCCATTAATTTGATATGAAACATGACTGCTTTCACATAATAGAAATTACCTTTTGACCCCTACCTAGGGTTCGAGGGTATATGTAAGGGCAAAATGTTTGCTAGCATGTTTTGTATGCTTCACTCTAATTTGATATGCAACATGACCATATTCTAAAAAGTCGATTTTTGGCATTGGCTCAACCCCTTATGTCCACACAGGGGATCGTACCTAGGCCTTCAAACCAAAATCATGTTTAATATGTTTCATAGCTATTATTCCTCTGAATATTGACAACTGACTAAATTATTGTGAAATTTAAATGTTGACTTTTGACCACACCTATAGGTCGGTGATGTGGGGGACTGTACTACTGTTGTACTTATCTACAGGCACTGGGCTATGATAGTGATAAGTTTTTGGATATAATAGCTTTGGGGAAATGTGAAGTTCCTTATATAGCTTATGACCAACAAAGGAGACACCATGAGCAAACCCATTTTTGGCCCAAGTGCCATGGTTCGAACAAACTTAATAGTGGTCCACAAGGTGATGCGTTTTACCAAATATCAAGGCTCTAGACCTTGTGGCTTCAGACAAGAAGACATTTTCATTTTTCCCTATTTTTGCCCCAGGGGCAGAATTTGAACACACTTGGTAGATTTCTATTAGATGATGCTACATACCAAATATCAAGGCTTTGAGCCTTGTGTTTTTTAGAAGATTATTTCATGTTTCCCTACATAAGCCTATGTAAAACATGTGACCCCCAGGGTGGGTCAATTTTAGCTCCAGGGCATTATTTGCACAAACTTGGTTGGGGCCCACTAGATGATGCTACATACCAATTATTATACATGTATCAAGGATCTATACGTTGTGGTTTAAGACAAGAAGAGTTTTTATGCTTTCCCTATATAATCCTATGTAAAACATGTGACCCCAGGGGCATAATTTGTACAAACTTGGTAAAGGTCTAAAGGATGATGGTAAATACCAAATACCAAGGCTCTAGGAGTTTTGGTTTTGGACAAGTTTTTATCTAGAAAATCTATTTAAGCCTGTGTGACTAAGATATACAATGGACCAAAAACCCCACCAAAACCATTTGAACACCTATTAAAGCTTGTCATATAAAGATCATCCCTGCCGAGATTGGTCAAAATCCAGCCAGTAGTTTAGGAGAAAAGGCCCTTTGAAGCTATTTATGACGATACACGATGGACGACGCACGTCGCACGACGGATATCCAACGATCACAATAGTTCACAATGAACATTTGGCTTAGGTGGGCTAAAAACAAAACAAACAACAAAAACAAAAATTAAAGTATAGTACAGTTTCGACCTCTGGAGGATCAACTATTAGACGAGTCTTCTTAGTAGCACGTGAATGGTTAATCAGGTTGTCACAGTGATATCTAAAATACAAAATAAATGTGATTGCAATTGAGCGGTATTTATCCTGATTTCTAGTTCACGTGCTACACCATAGACTCGTCTTACATGAGCCAGAACAATGTGGCATTTTGACAAGAGTAGACTCAGATGAGCCTCTGCAGCCTCAATTTAAGCTTAGAAACTCCAAATGGTGTTCTAGTCAGGGCCCTTAGGGACAAAAAATTGGTCCCGTGCGAATTGTGTGCCGATTTATGGTGACCTATATCAAAACCTTCAATGGAGTCTTACCTTTGATTTAAAGGTGGTCACCCATCTCAAATCCGCGATTGAGGCTTGTTATGACGTCATAAATATGGCGACCATAATGAGAAACTGCTCGTTAATAAAAGCTATGGTTTGTGTTGGTATGGTCATATTTATCCAACACGAACGTTTTTTTAACATAATATCAATTATTTTAGTCATATGATGGCTACATCAATGCTTTACCTGACTTCGACAATGAATTATTTCTCGATAACTATAGATTTCCTATAAATACCCAGCTTATCCGGCCACCTTTAGACTGATGGATGAGAATGTTATTGCCCCCACTCGGGAAATTCTCAAACTTAACCTATCTAAAAGAGGATTTCAAGCTGCGTCTTTTGATAGATGTTTGCACTATGTTTGCCGGGCCATTGGTCTCTGACAGCCTGTTACATATGTTACCATATTAAATTTAGAAAAAAAAGGAAATAAAAAGTTTGAGCTACAGAAAGAAGGCTAATTATTTAAATTACTCATATGGTCTGCAAATTGACTACTTTAGCTACATATAAATTCTTTTGGAGCAAAATTACAGCTTCCTGTGGTGTTATGTGCGTTACTTTAATTAGATTACCCTTTAAACATGAAAAAAAATCTGACCAATATCATTTACTTTTCAGCTGATATGTGCATTTCCGAAAATGTTTTGATTATTTTATACTAACAAACTCATTTGGGTTAGAGAAAATCCAAAGTTTGCTTTTATACTTTAAATAAAGTGTCTTATACGAGCAATTATAAAAACAACCCAAAGACTACACCCAATTTTAAGGAGCCGAATTAGGTAGGCATCATTTAAGTAAAAATATATGAAAACATTTGCTGCTGTTGGATATCTTGCATTTTTGGGATTGTCTTGCTCATATTATAAAGAATTATAGATTTTGCCGGTTAAACAACAAGATTGAATTACTTGTTAAAGGCTGTAACATATGTTACATGACATAATAAATGAACAAGGACATTGACTTGATGTAAGAAATGATATTTCAGGAAAAAATGAATATAATTCGCATGTTTTCCTAGCTAAAGTTTCTAGCCTCTGGTGCCTAAATCTTAGGTATTGATGCTTATTAAGCCCCTGTACCTTTGTTACAGATGTTATGAATATTTGTTTTCAATATTTCTTAATATGAATAATTCAAAAATAAAGATACTTCCTAGAGGAACACAGGAAATAATCTTTTCACATTTAAACAGTACAATTTAGTAAATGTCCCTTTCTAATGTAAATATTCTAAACCAATCCTTATCCAAGTCATATACATGTACACTATCGATTATTATTTCTGCTTCTCTGGTTAAATAAGTGTCCTCCTCATATCATAAAAACCAGAATAATCATCAAACAAGATTTTGACTGCAAGCTGAGTAATGACCTGCTCCATCCCAAACACTTTTAGACATATTCTATCGTATGTACCGATTCAAGATGCGTCGAATAGGAGATGTTTGCACACTGTAAGCATGGGTGTTAGCCTGTATCAGCTTGTTACATATGTTATTTTATAAATTTGAGAATAAGAAAATTGAAAGTTTGAGGTACAGACAGAAGACATTTATACTAGCTAATCAATGAACATTCTAATAGTCTGCAAATTACTGGATGTCTTTACTACATATGACAGCTGCTTAACATTAATACGGCTACATGTTGTATTATGTGCGTTACATGAACTTGATTATAATTTAAAAGTGGTAGTTTTGGCTATCGTCATTTAGTTTAACGACTGATCTGAGTTGGTTTCAAACCGTTTTAGATTAGGTTTAACAAGCACATACTCAATTGACGAATACAAAACCAAAGTTTGTTTTTCTATCTTAAATATTTTGTCTTATATGAACTAATGCACAACCCTACCCTCAGTTTTGCAGAGGAGAAAATTTTGTTTTCGCCGCTCAAATAATACACATATTATACAATGGCAGAGTGTTGATATTTTACATTTTCTCAAACAGTCTTGTGCATATATCATTAAGTTTCTAAGATCAGGACACTTATTAAAGATGCCAATGTGCCATGATGCCACAACCAGGGCTCTGATTGAATTCCATGCACTTTCAGGTGCTGGTATTGACTAGTTCAATGTCAGGAAAGAGCAATAAATCATATTGGCAGGCATTTAGCTATGCTGGAGACTCTATCTACGAAGCATTCTTTCACCTCGGCTCAGTTCCCTTAGAAAGCACTGTGGCAGATGCACTATAGTAATATATTTGTAAATTGTCCTGACCTCTTGGCTCTCGTTTGTAATGTCTAAGAGTTTGTTACTTTCCCATTGGTATCCTGGGTCAGGTGTGGTACTTGATTGTATCGATTCCAGATCTTTGCCGTCTTTCTTACTTTGCATTAGCAAGTCACCGATATTGTTCGGCTCACTGCGTTGAGGTGGTAGATGTTTTGGAAAAAAAAGCTGAATTGCAAGAACTACCACTTCCAAGAGCTGTGTTTCTCGAAAGTGTCAAACGTGCGCATTATCAGTGAATCATTGGAAAACCTCACCTGTCATTAATCCTGACAAATCAATGCCTGACAATTATGGTTAGAGGCCGGACTGCGATAAATATTGTCCCGTTATGATGACATTGCCCATGTGCGGATCCAGAGGGGGATAGGGGGTCCAGACACTCCCCCTGGAAAATAACAAGTACGTATATAGGTTTCTATAGAAATAAGCATTTGAACCCCCCCCCCCCCCCCCCCCCTGGAAAAAGTTGGACACCCCCCGCCCCCGGTAAATAATGGACCGCCTCTGGATTCTTTGTAAAGTATAAGTATAGTTTCTCAGCAATAAAACCATTGGAACCCCTTTTTAAACTGTAAAATAAGCTGAGGACTAAATAAAACTGACAAAAATCCTGGATCCGCTCATGTTGCCTCCTGTCCCTGAAGCCCCTCTGCAGCTGATAAAATGTGGTTGCAGCATGTCTGTATGCGAAACATCTCGGTGTAAGTACAAAGCAAACCATTTTATATTGTACTGATTTGTGTTGCTGTGGAGCAGAAGAGGACTCATGTAAACTATAACCAGTGACCAACATGCTTATGACTTTTGAACAACTATTTTCATGTGGATTCGGATATTTCTTTAGCCGTATCAACAATAATGCCTTATTGTCCAATTTTGACCTTTGAAGACGATTCTACCTAGTAGCATGCGAAAGATAAATCAGATTGTAACAGTTTTCTATTGCCCGTGCTATCGAAGTACAATGGGTAACTTGTAGAGGGGTTTATCCTTATTTCCATATCATGAACTATTAAGTAGACTCTTCTAACTTTTGATCCTTCAGTGGTCAAAATCGCACTATAATGAGTTTGGTTGACAGTGTATGCAAATGATTATTACTACTATCTTTTATTTGGGTGTAGGATAAGCAGCTACAGATAAACCAAAAGCTTTGAAGCTTGACTCTATTTACAATATTGATATGTTGTTCTAGAAAAAAGAGTTTTAGGCATTTATTTACATTTACTATAAAAGCTTTGACATGCACATATGTTCGTCCCACCCTCGAACTGACTTCACCCTATCTGAATATATTTTGTATGTTACGACTTAAAAAAGTTTGCATTCAGTCATGATAAGGCTACCAGTTCATTAAAGGAATATTTCCAAGCGTTGGAAATGGACAAAATGCATATATATGTGGTATTTACATATTAGGCGTCATTTCAATGACATCATCTTTTTGTTCTGATGCGAAGACAATATGGGCGACATGTTAATTTTAATTATTTACCCCCTAAGATTAAATTTGGTGCATTCGACTGAAATTGGCACACAAAATGCAAGAAAGTCCTGATCCCCATATACTACAACGGACATACCGTTTAAATTGCACTGATACAATATACGCTATTTTGATGACGTCATTATGACGTCCAGACGTGAAACCCAGATGGGTGACCAGGTGATTTTCATTAGTTATCCCCTAAAGTTTGATTTGGTATAGGTCACCATAAATCGGCATCAAATTCGCAGGGGAGTCCCGATCACCCCTGACTATTCAGTCAGTAGCTTAACAATAATAGAATACTCAAGCGACTAGCAAAGGCTCTGATCAGACTGTGCGTATGCGCAGGCTGATCTGAGGCTTTGCTGGTCGCACATACCACAATGGTTGGCAATCTCATGCACTGGCTCATTTTTTATCCTTCAGAGGTCAAAACCGGACTATATGAAGTGAAATGTACCTGCCTATACCCGTAATAATATAATTACCGGTATTCACCCGTTTCTATCAAAAGATGGTATTGTCATATTATTATGCATAAAGAACAGTACCTGACGCATGATAGCTATACAACTAACGTAAATAATATGACCATAATATTGCAAACGAATAACAATTTACAATTTGGCAATGACAAGAAGGTAGTCATATTCGTCACTCCCAAATCGGAAACTGTCCCCTTATTCAAATCCATTTTGTTAATCTGAAAACACCTGTACTTGACAGGAGAAACTGACACAATTCAGAAGCACATAACTTATAAATGGAACAGCTTAGACTGTTAACCTAATAATATATATTCAGAAAGTTGTAGACTGGCTCTCCGTCGTACCTTCATATTATTTATAATGTTATGTTTAAAATGGTCGTATATCTGATCAGGAGAAACGACACAACCACTGTTTTCCATCAAAACTGTTCTTCGCACATACATGTACTACAATATAAAATTTATTTTCAGTCCTGCTTTTAAAATGAATAAAACGGTCAAAGGGAGAGTTCTTTATAGATGTACTTGTCGAGCAGCATATCATAGTAGTGCTGATCAGATAGCACAAATGCACAGGCTGATCTGGATCTAAAGCTTACACGTACAACATGCTGGCCTATTTGGTCTGCGTCTTTACCTCCGTTTTTGTGTATGCGAGTAGAAATTGCTCTGGCGAGTCTGCGCATTTGCGCTCGTTCACCGACAATGCGATTACCACAGACCTTTACACAAGAGTGCCTAATTAAAAATTAATTTTCTTGTTTCTCAACCAACACATATGTTGTGGGCACTCAAAAGAACCGTCTCAGCGAGACGGTTGTTTTGAGCACCCAAACTAATTGTTAAAACTGATAGCTAAGACAATATTACAAATTTTACTTTCATTTTTTGTGTTTATATATAGACCTATAGATAAGTACAAAAATTCCATGTTCTAGCTCAATAACTTATATCTTCAACGTTGTTATTTTTGCAGGCGCGGCATATCAGATATATAATGATTCCAATTATTATAGGCGCTGCTATGGATCCAATCACTATTCCGGCTACAACCCCACCGTCGAGATCCTCACCACCGCCTCCAGTACTTCTGTATCTGAAATATTGAACACAAGATTGTCTTTAAAAATTTGGAAAGTAACCAGATTTTTTCCGTTTAGTTTGCTGAAAGAACATATAGAAATCTTCGTGATCTTATTGCGTTCTCGCGAAGTTTTGTTTGTTTGATTTGATTTTTACGTCCCATCAACAATCTTTCAGTAAAACAGGGACGGGTCTTCCTGGGTTGAACCAGTACTAAGCTAGGATAAATGTGTCTTGCTCAAGGACCAAAACGCAGTGACGCCGGTGAGGCTCGAACCCGTGGCCCCTCGGTCTCGAGTCAAGCACTCTTCCACTGAGCCGCTTTTCTTCCTTCTCGCGTAGTGATTTCACAAACTGAGGTTTCCTATATTATACATTTGTAAGCGGGTGTTTTTATACCCGCTTTTTCGGGTCCGTCTGTCCGTCTGTCTGACTGTCCGTCCGTCCGTCACATTTCTTGTAATTGTATCTTCTCCTAAACCGTTGGACGTAGCAACTTCAAACTTTGTAGATGCGTAGATCACATGATGAAGAGGGTACTGGGTGACAGTTTGTGTGACCTTGACCCCAAGGTCAACCTTGACCCCAAGGTCAAAGGTCAAATAATGTATTTTCTTGTAAACGCATCTCCTCAATAACTTTTGGAAGTAGCAACTTCAAATTTTGCATGTGCATAGGTCACATAATGTCAAGGTGCTAGGCAACTCTACATGTAACCTTGACCCCAATATCAAGGTCAAATAATGTATTTTCTTGTAAATGCATCTTCTCCTAAACCATTGCACATTTATGTGGTTCGAGATTCAAACCAATATCTTTAAATGCAAACCGCAGAGTGCTATCCATTTGGATAACGAGAAATTCAATACTTCTTGTATTCAGATAAAGACTTCAAGCTGAAAAAGGTCCTTCTCACACCCATAGAGAATTTTGCAGACATATCCTTTTTAAAGAAAAAATCTAAGCTTCGAAAAAATAGATGTTTTCACTGTAAGCCTGTTAAATATGTTACCATATCAAGTTAAGAAAAATAAGTAATTTTCATCATGAAAGTTTGAGCTACAGAAAGAAGACATTAAACAATCTGATTATTTGAATTACCCATATAGTCTGCATGATGGATTCCTTAACTAAATATAGAATCTTTCTAAACAAAAGTAGGGCTTCCTATGGTGTTATGTGAGTAATATAGAGGGGGTGGACAGGGGGGGCGGGGGTACGGGGATAAGGGGTGCGGAAGCGGGGGTGGAGGGTGCGGAATCGGGGATGGAGGGGGCGGAATCGGGGGTGGAGGGGGCGGGAAGTGGGGGTAGTTTGGGGCGGGAAATTGATTAGCCTAAATGTGCAAAGAACCAAACATTCCGCTTTGAAATGGTGGCTGTTGTTTTATGTTCGGCCGACAATAGCTATTTCATTTATTCCGTGCTAGAGATTGACTTCTGTAATCTCATAAAAAGTTAAAACACAACATGAGTTGTGCTAAGTTCGGTAATTGGCATTTTGACATAGAATTGTCAGTGTTTGAGAAACAAACTTTATTTTTGCTTTGCTTAATTCGTCTTCCTGGTGTCTCGTGATGGTTGAGCGGCTCTTCCTCGCGGTGCCACAGGGTTGTCTGCAGTTTGTGATTGTGGTATTTCCTGATCATACACATTTACTATTTTTAAACAATGATTGTTTGACAGACCAGAAAGTTTGAAACCACGCATATATCTTCAAGCTTAGAAAATTTATGCTAGTATTTTGATTTTTCATATTATCGATACATGACGTATTTTACAGTGATATTTGCAAGAAAAAGTACATGTATTGAGATTCGTACTCCAAAAAGTTTAGATATGCTTTAAAATGCAGAGGAAAGTCACTCCCTTTTTCCACACATATGAAAATGTTTCATGAAGTTTCAAAAGCTCCTTGGCGCTTATGTTTATTTGATAATGTCTACCCGACTCAAACCATCCCTTATCGTACAGGGAGACTCCCTGAAATGAATTATAAAGTTTCATCTAAAACATACAATTTTTTACAAGATCAGGAAATCTCCCGGATCTGACTGAACAAGTTTACTTTATTTTCTTGTCTTCTGCTGATAACCTTTGCAAGCAGGTCAGCACTGAGAGAATGCCGGTCCTGATCTGGATTCTACTGGTCCTGATCTGGATCCAAATTATTTAACACCTTGGCTATGATGGTGTTCATGAAAAAAAATCGAAAAGGTTAATTTTGGAAAAAAAACCAGCAAATGGAAACAAATGCATGAAAATCACCAAGTAAGCAAATAATTAATCGACACTTAAGAGTAAGACAAAAACATGTATTTATTGATTATAAGATGCCTTTTTGTAAGTAATGCCAAAATAACTAGACTTCGGTCGATGGTAGGATCGCAAATGACCGCCTTTTACATGAAATGTTGCCCGTGCCCTCTACATCATGTGATCTAAGCACATGCAAAGTTTGAAGTTGCTACACCCAACCATTAAGGTAGAAATGTATTAACAAGAAAATATAGTATGACATCAAGGTCACTTGAAATATTGCCAAGTTTGATGTTGCTACGTTCAAGTTATGAATAGATGCATTTAAAAGAGAATACAGTATTGACCTTGGCCTTGGGTCAAAGGTCACATAAGATGTTGCCCAGTGCCCTCTATATCATGTGACCTATGCATCTGCAAATTTTGAAGATGGGACGTCCAACGGTTTAGAAGAAGATGCATTTACAAGAAAATATATTATTTGACCTAGGTCGCATGAAATGTTGCCCAGTATCCGGTGCATCGCGTGACGTATATCATTCATTCTACGTTAAAGTGGCCAATTGTGAAATCAGAAAAGTTGAAAAACGAATACTTTAGATTTGATATATGAACTTTGTATCTGATAGAATAACGTTATAATATACTGAAACAAACTTCAGTGTACCCAAATAAAGCCTTTTTGAAAGAAAAATATTGACGTAAACAGGTGTGCTATTTACACAGCGTAAGATACGTTACAATATATATAAGGATAAAATACTCAATGTAGTTAAATATTAGAGAATGCAAACTAAGGGATTTAAATACCCTTAGGAACAATGTAAAGCTATATAATAAGTGTTAAACAATAAAGGTCTTCATCATGTGGTAATGCGCAAGAAGATTCAATGTCAAATTGAAAGAAATTATTTTTTATTAACATTATCTCTATTTTAATCGATAAAAATCAAATATCCCTTTTAACACATGGCATTTTCGTATAATTTCTAAGTTGCAATGTTATGCGATTATATCAATTTGGTTTCACACACACTATGTATTCTATATAACCACAATAAGCATTTTGAAAAACAGACTATTTTGTAACGTATCTTACACATATGGAGTCTCATCTATTCATCCACTTTATGACATACCCTGAATCATTCTGTTTCATTAAATTTACTAGTAGTGAGTCTAGTACAATAACTAATGAGAAATGTTTATCCTATATATATAAAATGATAAATTCAAAACCAGCAGAGCACACAATACAGATAGGGTGCATATTTGCAGAGCAAAAGCAGTATTTATAGAAAATGATGTAAAATATTAGCAGTTATGCTTGTGAATCAGAACAAACACAAACTAATTCATAATCAGTTATCAAACTATCCAAATTCAAACAATTAAACCAATCATTCCAACTGTCATACCTGTCAAGTGGCTACAAAGGGATTGTAACGTATCTTATGCTTTAGCTCAAATGTCACTTTGATCATTTCAATATCAGATTTTGATACCCTAAACTGATGCTGACGCTTTCCAGTTGCAACATGTTTGACAATGCCACACAGAACTTCATCATGAATCGCAAATTAACGACATTATCTAATCGGACGTTGTGTTACATTTGCAATTACATTTAAATAGCCTTTTTTACAGTCCTTAAAACTAACATGAAATACAAAAGATTCATATGAAGAATTTATGTTATTTCCATTTCACTGACAAGGAAATATTGTGACAAAAGACAGCATCACCTTTAACCAGCCATGACATCCTTTGCATTAGTATTTTTTGAAGTTGAGACTTCAGATGACAGGAAACACTGATTTCATAATATACGTTACAAAAACATAAGATACGTTATGCAGAATTATCTGAACTCAAAGAGCCTAGAATACTATTTCTTGAAATAAAATATTCACATTGGCTGTTAATTCAATTTTATAACAAAAAATGACTGATTAATTCTTGCTATCACAAAGTATTTCCTTTTTGTTTTCAATAAGATACGTGACTTTTCATAAAATACGTTACGCTGAAAGGATCTGTTATAGGCAATGTTTTCTGTTTTCAAACTGACCAAAATTTCATTTGTTTGGCTTATTGGTTTTTTGCATTTCATATTTCAAATAGTTTCATATCTTCATCTTGTACAATATAATGTTTTCAACGATATTGTACCTTTGTTTCTCAAAGATCTGTGATCTTGTAAAATTCAAAAGTTCCAAATTAACCCGCTTCATAACCTTAAGCTATGAGTAAAAAATAGTGCCCAGTGCTTCTGATTACAATTTAATTAACATAGCACATGTGCATACAGGGGTACACTTGATTTATCAGCATAGAGATGCAGCCATCTAATCGAGCGTCACGTATCTTATTTTAACGTATCTTATTCCAATAAAATGTTTAAGTCCATTTTAGCCAGGTTTAACTAGTATTCCACGAATGCTATATTATTTTGCCTTAAGTAAACATTCGGCAGTATTGTGCGGGCAAGGGTTAGGGTAAAGCTTTATAAAAGACTGAAGTGCACTCAAAAAACACTGTAACGTATCTTACCAAATATTTTGGTGCTTTTGTATTCTGGATGAAACCTTTGTTGATATTTTAATAAAGATAGATCACAGTACAGTTTTGTGGTTTGAATCTTTTATACTGATATATTTGCATCTAAAATAATCAGTTGCATACAAAAAATAAACATAATTTGGAAATGCTATGACCCAGAAATAGACTGTAACGTATCTTACTTTAAAAATCGGGACAAGTGATTATTATTTTTCATCAAAATTTCTACATCTGAAACAGGTAAAGAGTATCGGCAGTCTATTTAATCGTATCTTAGGTTTACCCCAAAAGATTGTTTGGGGATAAAATACATGTAAATGGGCCTATAAAATAACTACTTTTGAAGAACCTAAGCCAGGGACACGAGAATTTGGTAGCTTTAGAAGCATAGTATAATCAAAAATTACATTTTTCTATTCATAATCTAAACTTTTTTATTTAAAAAACCTCAAACAGGTATTAGATGAGTTATACAAAACCCAATGCCTTAACATATCATGCAATAAGAATATTTTATAAGCGTGGGACACTGCATTTTCATATTTTGTCCATTTAGCGTAGAATGATATGCACCTGCAAAGTCTGAAGCTGCTACGTTCAACAGTTATGAGTAGATGCATTTACAAGAAAATACAGCATTTTGCCTTGGCCTTGGGGTCAAATATCACATGAGATGTTGCCCAATGTCCTCTATATCATATGACCTGTGCAACTGCAAATGTTGAAGTTGCGGCGTCCAAAGGTGTAGAAGATGATGCGTTTACATGAGAGTACATTATTTGACCTTTGACCTAGGTCGCACGAAATGTTGTCCAGTATCCTATACATCATAAGACCTATACAGCTGCAAAGGTTGAAGTTGCTACGGCTAATGGTTCAGGAGGAGATGCATGTACATGAAAATAATTTATTTGCAATTTTCCCTTGACCACGAAATGTTGCCCAGTATCCTCTACATCATGCAACAGTGAACTAATGCAGCTACAAAGTTTAAAGCTGCTGCGGCCGACGGTTTAGGAGAAGATACAATTACATGAAACCACACGCACGAACATACGCGCACACGCATGGACAGACACACTCAGATGGACCAACTTTGGTGCGAAAATAATGTACCCTTTTTTCTACAAGAAAAAGCGGGTATAAAATGTCTATTTTACGAATACATCTTCAATATTTAAACGGTCAATAGGTAGGCAAACTTTAATTTTTATAAAAATTTTGCATGAAAAAAGTGAAAAAAAATCCTTAAAAATTCTAAAATTAGAATACTGAATATCCCAAAACATTTCCAAAAAGGAGGCCCCAAAATATAAGGGTCATTAGGGTAACCTGAAACAAGAAATGTTTTTGCCTAATATAATAATGTTTACTTTGCTCACTCCAGAAGAAACATTTATCTCTGGTGGCCCTGTGACAGTACTTTTAAGGGGCCGCGCAGCGCAGACGACAACGTGTCGGATTGCAGATGCATGTCTGACTGCAGATACAGGGGCTGAGAGTTCGATCTCGGCCTGGTCCCATACTTCAGTGGAGATTTGATCTTGAAATAATTTCTACGGCCATTCTCCTCCCTTCCCCTGATTACAGAAGGGTTAAGCATCAAAACAAGCAAACTAAAGTATGTTTTAACTCTTTGTCCCCTGAAAATGCAGGTGGGTCTTTGGTAAGCTATTTTTAGAATTAATTTTGGGTCTTGGCTACCCTTAAGTTCATTAACAAGAACAAAATTTTATCAGGGGGAGGGAAAAATCTGACAGGGGGAGGGAAGTGGGGTTGGAGGGGGAGGGAAGTGGGGGGAGAGGGGGAGGGAAGTGGGGTGAAAGGGGGAGGGAAGTGGGGTGAAAGGGGGAGGGAAGTGGGGATTGGGTACCCCCCTGTCCACCCCCTCAATATAGGCTATCTTTCCCTTTGAAGATGGTTATTGTGACTAACATTTTTGACTTTTACAACTGTTCTATGAATTTCGTAATGTTTTATAGCTTGTTTTACTAATTTATTTAGTTGGCTTATAGAAAAATTATTCTAATAATTTTGGAAAAATGAAAAATACCACCCTACACCCCTAAACATTTTCAATGGGTTTTTCCTACTGATAAGGGTAGGCAATTCCATTCGGCTTAAAAGGTTAAATAATAATAATAATAATAATAATAATAATAATAATAATAATAATAATAATAATAATTATCACATAACGTCTGGGAGTGATATGGCGCTATGCAAAAAAAAATCGATAAACCACTGGTGGTTTACAGATTTGGTAATGACGTCCTTTATAACGTTGCGAAAAGGATAGCAAATTTTTGACGTTTTCACGCCAAAACAGCGATTTTAAGCAATTTTAATGTCATGTGATAAATAGAATCTAACATGCCTGCTCCTGTATTATTGAATTTTGATAATCTCGTTGCGAAAATGCAATAAAATGCTCGGCAAGCCTCGCATTTTACCTTTTTTCTTCAACTCGTTTATTAAATTCAATAAAACATGAGTACTCGTGTAAGACCCTCTATATCTGCAACAAGAGTAGCACTCATGTACGAGGGACGTTTTTTATGTTCGTAGAGAGGTAGATATAATGAAAACGGCGAAAGTAAATGCATACATCATGCATATATTTGGAAAGATTGAGCTTTTATCTATACATGCAACCTTAAATTATTTCAAAATACATTACTTTAATGCCTTCTAAGAGGCAAAGACATAGCTATATATCGCACACTGGAAATATGGTAGAAATGTGACATTTTATGGACTTAGTCTCTGACAGAACGTTAGAAACAATTGCATGAAAATGGGTCCATAGCCATGCACTGCCTCTGAAACTTTGGCTGCAGCTCAAGGACACCACGTGCTACAATATTATATAAACGTTATAGCAAATGCGCAGCAGTTATTGGATATGGAAGATTTGTTTGGAACCTCAGCAAATTGAACAGAAGGCATATAAACTTTTATTGTAAAAAGTTGACACAAGTAGAAGTTGGACACGGGCTTTTGAATGTGGCTTTACATGTTAGCTGTAAAGTAGTATTATATTTTTTCTTGTTTATATGGTAGATGGGAGTGTTATGGTAACTTTCATCCAAAAACAAAGTAAATACTTTTGTTTGATTAGAAATGAACTGCAAAATAAATAGCCTAGGGGGTGCTAAAATCCCTTATTTTTTACATAAATGACGTCATGGAGCGTTACTATATTTAGAAAATACATTAAAACTGTTTTTGTGCTTCTAAACTGGTGTTGAAATCACTGCAATAAGAAAAGTATGCAGATCCGATTGTTATTGTGTTTTCTACGCGGGGTTGATTTACCCCACCCACTTTTTATAACATGGGGGTATGCCAGTACCGGAAGTTGCCAGTTACGCGCTTAAATCGATATATCAATATAACTGCTGACGAATGATTGAGTATACCATGTGCTATGCAAAACCAGAAGAAATTTTGAAATTTGTTCATAATCGTAATTTTAACAGATATAATAACTAGCACTTGACTGTGATTATTTTGGTATATTGATGGCTGTTTTAAAATTGTTATAGAAGAGCAAACAACAAGTTTATAGTTTTGCTGCACTTGTCGACAATTAGCGTTTGAATAATTAATTTTGGTGGTGCAAAAGAAAAATCGGCTTGAAAAATGCTTATATCACCATAGCGCTTGGAACTTAACAGCGTCTTATTTCTTGCTTGCAGCGTGGTTAAAATGGCATGGATTTCGACCAGTGTCCTTTACTAGCCCTATTCAAAGCTATATATCTTGACCGAACTAAGCGCTAATGATGTAAAATTTATATCAGTTGATAGACAAAAGCTAGACCTTTCAAAATATATATACTCATGGTACCGTAAATTCTATATTTGTAGAGATACAGCCCGATTCTACGAACATAAAAAATGACCCTCGTAAGATCCTTTATATATGACCTACCTGAATGAGCTTCTGCTTCCACTCCTTTTTGCATCAACTCTTGCCTCTGTAAATAAATGACTATATCATTAATGCGCCGCGACATGAGATTTCCAACAATGTGCCATTTTGTCAAGTGTAGACTCAGACTAGCCTGTGCAGCCTCCTTTTAAGCATAGAAACTCCAAATGATGTTACGTCAGTAGTCTAAGAGTCATATGATATTCAAGCGACAAACAAAGGCTCTGATCAGACTGCGCGTATACGCAGGCTGGTCTGTGCCTTTGCTGGTCGCACATGCCACATTGTTGGAAATCTCATGTTGCTGCTCAATTTTGTTCAATCAAATTCTCCTTATAGCTCAGAGAAATTCAGAAACCGTTAAGTTGCGTGTCATTCAACTATTACTCAAAACAACAACAACTACAACAACAACAGAACTGCATAGGTTTTTTTGTCACTTTAAAATAGGAACATCTACTGTTTCGCTCCAAGTAACTTACTTTGACAGTGAAAACACGGGTGGCATTACATCAGAGTCTGCTCTGTTTTCTATGACAATATAGATCTTCAGAGAAAGAAGTGTGGAATATCGAATTTAGTTGTAAAGGGAATAAAGATCCGTCTACAGGTATACATAGATAACATTTGTATATCGCACATGCGCAAAAGCCCCTGATAAAAGCTGATGTTGGAGAAGCCAGAAAACCGTGTAGATCCAAATCAATTAATCACTAATGCGAAAATATGTTAATACCATATGAGAGCATTAGCATGCATATGCATGCAAACGCAGCATTGACATTATTTTATAAGCGTCTTTTTTCTTGCAATCTTTTTTTTTAAATTTTACCTTTTTCAAAAATAAATTTCATATATACGATATACCATCTGTTTGAATCCAATAAAAATCCCGTTGTCGTGCCTGATCTGGGTCCAATTTGGTTGGGGGGAAAATCACCGGATGACACAAATCACCTCCCGCAACCACACAGCATGGGGTCCAATACGGCGTGTTGGTTTATTGGTAAATACGGCTTATCCAATGCAATCAGTGAAGACCCAAATGAGGTGACTAAGTTCTGTGGCGTTTCTTAAAAGTCAAAATAATTTCAAGATTCTGATTGTGATATAACATACTTGTAAATAATGGTGCCAGTCGAATTATAATTATTTACATTACAAAATTAACGCCGTATTTTCATAATTTATAATTTAAGAAATATAATATTACCCGAATTTCCCACTCTTATAAGTTGGACCAGTCATTTCTGAACCAAGGGCTGTATTGTGGTACTTATATTTTTATTTAGTTATTAATAGAACCTTTTATAAGAAATCGTGGAGACCATGATAAGACGCCGAAGAACAATTAAATTAGCTAATGAGTCCAATTTCCCACTCTTATAAGTTGGACCAGTCCATTTCTGAACCAAGGGTTGTATGGTGGTATATATATTCTTTATTCAGGTTTTAATAGAACCTTTTATAAGAAACCGTGGAGACCCTGATCAGACGCCGAAGAACAAAGTTTAAATGATCTAATGAGTAGTAGATACTGACAAGTCGGCTCTTCTTTAGATAATCTTTTCGCAGTTTTTACACCGAATAGACTCCGTCAATTCTCACATTTGTAATTGGCAATAAATTGAAGCCATTCAATTGGAACAATGTGTCAATTAACTCTTTGCATGCTGAGTAATTTTGCCAGCTATCTAGTTGTCTGCCGTCCCTACTTAAATGGGCCTATGAAACAATATTTCAATGTTTATCCTTTAATTACAGAAATACCAACACAGTGTCAACGTTTCCCACTCAAATAGTTTGAATCCAGATCAGTTCGACGCTTTTTCGGGCCTGATCTGGATCAACACTGTTTGTACCAAATTTATCGCCACTAGCAAGTGAAGAATCTTAACCAATTTAGGTCAATAGAATTTCCCACTCTTGTCATTTGGGCAAGTTCATTCTGTATTAAGGCGGTTGGTATTTTTATTTCTTATTTAAAATTTAATAGAATATTCTTGATGAAAAAAGTGAATACCCTGATCAAGCGCAACTTTATAAATAAATAAATAAATAAATAAATAAATAAATAAATAAATAAATAAATAAATAAATAAATAAATAAATAAACTTTGACGCTCAAAAAGGCTGAGTTACAGACACGCGATTACTAAAGTGTATGTGTGGTCAATACCTGTTGTTTCCTTGGATACAGTTGCTAAAAATAGACTATCGTGGAAAGCTTGTGAAAAATGTTAAAGGGTTGTATCAGGAAAAATTAAAAAGGCTACATCAAATTTTATTTTAATTGTATGAAAAATATACCAATTTGTTCGCAATTGAACAGAGCATAGTGTCCCGTTTGCACAAGGAAAATATATTGAATACTTTAATAACTATGACCGAATATCTACCAATGAGCTGATCTCAAAAAGTCTGTTTTACTATATAATTTAATCATTCTTAGGGTTCTATCAAAAACCATCAAAAAGGACGAAGAGTTTGCAGAGGGAAATTCATAAAAAATATATCAGAATAATCGCAAGATATTTAGGTAAAACATTTGTTTGCACAGGAATTCTGCTTTAGTAATTTCAAAAGATATAGTATAAAAACTAACACCTTCCATTATAATTTCCTATTACCGCTTCAGCGCACCGCATTTACCTGGATGTCTGTTAAAGTCCCGTATGGCTGCTTAAATTTTCATTTATCTATTTTTTATAATGAAGATTGGGTAGGCTTTATTGACCTTGAATCATATTTCAAGGTCACATACTTGGTCTTTAATTCTGGCAAATGCAAATAAAACACTCTTGAATGCATAATCTTTAACGGTTTCAGACCATAAGATATTCAAAGTTTTCATTCCGAAGATATATTTTCACTCGTTTGACCTAGTTATGCAACAGAGAAGAACCATTTTAATTAAACATTAAAGATGACCATATAGGATTATTTCTGTCAACATTGTTGTTGTTCAAATTTTGTGTGTGTTTTTGTGTTTGGTCCCCGTTTTGTGGTGTGTGTTTTGATTTCCTTTCTAGTTGAGAAACCATCTTGCGTAGGAAGAGAGAGTCGGTTGCTTTAAGTTTGCTGTGGTTCTTCCCCGCGGTGCCGTTGGCTGGTATGAGTCTGTGATTAACATTACCGGGTTATACTCGCTTACGCTTTTGCTATGTTGTGATTAGAACACTCAACAATAAAAGTATAGATCTAATGCCTCGATTACCTTTTCCACGGTCGTCGTACGATTTATTTGTCTACGATTTTCCCTGCGACTTTTTTGGCATCGCAGGCGGCTATAAGCTACGACGTATGTGTTAACATTGCTTACGATCACCTTGCGATTTCTCTCGGCGACAAACAAGGACAAAACCTTACAGAGACCTTGCGGACATCGTACGACAACCGCAAGATTATCGTGTAGTCATCGTGTTATCTTCTCGACCTCCCTATCATCGCACGATGCCCGTACGATGACCTTGCGGAAGTCGCAAGGAGTCGGTACGCTGACTGTGCAATTGTCGTGTAAGTATGTGCATGGATTCAAACGACCATTCATGTTCATTTTGATGCATATTGAACTGTGTTTCAAAGTCATATGATGACAAATCGTGCTATGAAGAGGCTAGTGTTTTTCGTTGAACATGGTCTCAAGGTATGGGATTGATGATACCATACAAAGTGTTACGTTTGTGTATATTTTAATGTCTATTTAAGTTCTGCAGTTTTCATAAAGTATAAATCACAGACTATTACAACAGCCCCTTATTTATAGTACACTTTTATAATTGGAAAAGTATCACTATAATTGAAAATACAAAGATGCTTTAACTGTATCTCCTTGTAGACCCAGTGTGGAGTTTAATCATCCAAAGGCACTCTACGGCCAGCAACACATACAATCCTCGTCGTAAGCAGAAATGAAGTCGTTGCATGCGAACAACAAAGGTACTGGCCATACTGCGCTTCCTTCCATTCATCCTGGTCAGCACATTTGCCATTCGTTTTCAGTAAAATACATTTTGTATTTCTTTCATACAATCAAATCAATGTTCGACCTAGTCACATGTTCTCACTACTAGACCCATATTATTTTTTCTTTGAAATAATACTCAACTTCAAATCCCAACGTTATATATTACAACAAGATATTAATCTTTTCTAATTTATTAAACCCCTTATCTAACCAGTATTTTATGTACTGAAAGTGCATGTGCATTTCACGTTAGGTGCATATTTATCCCCACGTTTTTTTTAAAAAAGCGAAGGGGATATTGTAATCGCCTCCGTCCGTCCGTCCGTCCACCTCTCCGTTATGCTATCTCCTCCTAAACCGTTGGACGAAATTCAACCAAATTTGGTGTGTGGGGTACTCACATAAATGGGGCGTGCAACAGCAAATTTTTTGGCCCCGCCCCCTGGGGCCCTGGGGAGGGGTCAAAAGGTCAAATATCATTTAATTTCAATTACAAAGTCAATTTCAAAGATTTTTATACCAAACTTTGTTTTTGTTCTCACAAATGAAAGATACAAAACATATCAGACGGGATTTTAAGCTGTTGCCTGGGTCATGCTCCAGGGGTCGGACTTAGGGGCGCTGGGGGTGCCGAGGGGGTCAAAAAAATCGAACATGGTCATGTTTCATATCAAATCGTCGGGGATGACGAGCAGAAGAGAATGCAAGTAAACTTTTCATCCAAGGTTCAAACTGGTGACCTTGGGGTGAGTTCAAAAGGTCAAATATCATTAAATTTCGGTTAACATGTCAATTTCAAAGATTTTTTATACCAAACTGTGTGTGTGTTCTCACAAATGAAAGATATAAAACATATCAGACGGGATTTTCATTCTATCGCACTGGTCATGCCCCAGGGTGGGACTTTGGGGCGCTGGGGGTGCCCGGGGGTCATTTTTTTTTCAAACATGGTCATGTGGCATATCAAATTGACGGGGATGACGAGCAGAACAAAATACAAGTAACATTTTCATCCTAGGGTCAAACTGGTGACCTTGGGGTGAGGTCAAAAGGTCAAATATCATTAAATTTCTGTTACCATGTCATTTTCAATTTTTATACCAAACTTTGTGTGTTTTCTCACAAATAAAAGATAGAAAACATATTGAACAGAATTTTCATTCTGTTGCCGGGATCATGGGCCAGGGGTGGGACTTAGGGTGCTGGGGGTCTAAAACTTTAGCGTAGGGATTTGCGATGGCGCCCCATCGACTGCGTGTTCTAGTTTTAATTGCACTTCAGACAATTTTATTATGGAAGCATACTCTATGGGCCCTCCATCAACAAACTGATCCTGGTCCATATTGAGTCACTCTGAGTGGTGGTATTAGAGACATCGCATGAAGGCAAATATTGAAATGAAGCAAACAGCTTATCATGCTTATGATAGCCAATATATACCCTTATTATTAATCACGGGTTACCACCCATACCAAGTTTAGCACGAAACATCACATGATTTGCAAGGTCTACACGGATGTAGAAGGTATAAAATAGTTATACCATGTTGTCCACCTGTACGTAAGGTAATCCACGTACAGGCGGAAAACTCATGATATAGCTATTACATATCTCGTAATTAGTAAGGTCTCAGAATAATAATGTAGGTGGTATAACATGGGACACCCTAAAACGCTGAATTTTCTGCTGAATTCAGCAACTTGCTGATCAGCTAAAATACCCTAAAACGCTGAACTGCTGATTTGCTGATTTTTAAGTAATATGTTTTGAACTTTGTTATGCATAATTATTTGAAGACTTTATGATTTTTTAATGTTTATCCATGTATTAAATTAGTACTTTGATGATAAAATTGCGTTTTGTTTTTATTTTTTCTGTGGTTCGTCGGACAATATTAACTATTGTTTCTTTGTAGTGTAAAAGTCTTCCAATTCATTCAAACGAAACTTTGTTGATTGATCATTGAAAACAAATTGATGAATTGAAAGGATAACTATGATTTTTTGTTTGTATATGCACACAATCGTTCTTTAAACGAACTTGTACAGCTATCTAGTTGGTTTCGATATATCACGAATGTTGATAGCTTTTTGAGTAAACACTGAGTTTGATGATAGTCTTCTTGAACATTTTGAAATGTCTGATGTATTTGACAAAAATAACCATATTTCAAGACAGAGAAGGTCACGTGATCCCGTTTTAAATCACGAAGGCAAAGTTTTGTTAGATGTGTGTAAAGCCAATAATCTAATTATCCTAAATGGCCGTTGTGGTAGCGATAAATCATCTGGGGAATTGACGTTCCGTAATATATCAGTGATAGACTATTCTATCACTACACCCAACTTAGTACGAGCAGCTAGGTCTGGGTCTCCAATGTTTAACCAAATGGTCCGGGTCTACACTATGTAACCATGAAGCCATTTCAGCGGGCTCCTAGGTCAGACAACTATAGTTCATGTCGATTGTCAAAAGGCAGGCAATGTGGACCCGGGTCGGGCGCAATGAGCGTCTGATCTGGGCCTGCACTGCATGTCAAGTACAAATAAATCTCAACCTTTCGCTAAAACATGCATATCTTGTACTGATTCTGATTTGGGCAACTATAGCTTGTGTTGTACCCGTGGACTGTCGCTATGTCGACAAGGCGGCTGGATTACCACTACTAACAACATATGGACAGCAACTGTACCTGTAACCAGTCGCCGATGACAACCACCCGTGCGTGGAGCCACGTGGTGCAACACCAATAGCTGACAACCTGTCTCTACCTTCCCAACAACCATACTATACGGACGTGCTTTTACACAGATCCCAAGGAAGGTAAGGGCACATTTATATCATTTGGCGACCGAGGTAAACATTATGGATAAATTTGTTGAATTGAACATTGTTTGTTTTATCTGCAGTCGTCGAATTTTGAAGGGAGAAACCGTTTAAAAATAAAACAAATGTAAATTGCAAAAACGTCGGTTTCTCGGTGAAATATTCATTTTAAACTCTAAAATTATCAAAAGTTATATTTCAAATTCTTGACTGCGAAATTGCACGAATATTTCACCTCTTTTTTGGCTTTGTTCACCGTTAATTTTCGTGTTTGTCCGTTTCGGTAAATTTCAACACCTTTCGGTAAACTCTTTTTGTCAACAAACAAGTTCTACTTTCGTTTTAGCTCGAACGGCAAAACGGTGGACATCAGAAATTTGCCTTTTAACAGCTCGGTTTTGGATTTCGCTGCTGCAGAGCATGTATGCCATGTACTGTTTTCATGTATGTATGCTTTATTCATGTCGCTCTTTATTTTCGGTCGTTTCCTCGTCAGTCGCGATTTTTTTTGTATGATTTTTGCCATGCATTAAATGTTTGTTTGATTATTAAAACATGTACTGTATCTTTGACTTGTTGATTTATTCATTGTCCCGTATTATTTTGCATGTAGTGCATGAATGTTTGACTTATTTCTTGTAAACTTGTAAACATGTAAATGATAGCCAGGGCTCAGACAAAATTGATTAAACGAACTGCCATTGGCCCCTAATCTTTTATTGCACCTAGCTGTAGCCCTCAGATATAAGTATTGTGTGGTCAATTTGACCCGTTGACAATACAGTACACGCTTTTGCAATTTTGTGTATACCAAATAAGACCCCCCCCCCCCCCTGTAACAACTTTTGTTTTTAATATGCGCTAACCCCCCCCCCTCCCCCCCCCCCCCCCTTATTTTACTATCGGTCATAGCGCAATGCCGTTTTCAAAGACAAAGACGTGCGGTTTTACTGGTACAACAAAAGTTGAAGCGAACTATGCCAGAGCAGCCAGATTTTCACACAGGTAATTATGTTTTACCACCCCATTTCTTTAATATTTTTTTGTTTCTATGGAATAATTTTCATACTGGCCAAAGTACACATGTTCTTTATGCGCTAAAATATCATAAATTTTGTTTTCAGTTTTTTTTTTAAATTTCATCTCGGGTTTTAATAAGTTGTAATGAGCTAGCAGGTAGCTCTACATGTTTTCTCCTGCAATCTGTTCAAACCCTATTGAACAGTAATTCCACAGATTATTTCAGATCTGACCAAAAAGTAAATTTTGGTCTCATTTTTGTTTTGGAAAATTCACAGGACAACTTAGTCTTGATGATTTTTTTTAATTTTGGATTTTTTTTCCTATGAGAGGGAGAGATGCCTTACCTCTCAGTTGCCGATCTTTTAGCATATTATTGCAATGGGTTGGATGTCCATTTCGGAGATGTGCCATAACAGCTCATTTCACTGATTTGTATGGCACTTGCCAACTTTGGAAGCCCCATAAAAATGCTCCATCGATCAGTTTTCATTTTCTTGCAATATTTTGGAGTCTGTTTTGGAGATGTGCCATAAGAGTTAATCACTTCATTCCAGTGAATTGTTTGGCACTTGCCAATTTTAGGCAGCTATGGAATTGTTCCATTGCAATTTTAGTCATTTACTTGCAGTAGTAAAGTGTTTGTTTTGGAAAGGTGTCATAATATCTCCATGCGCTGAGTTGTGTGACACTTGCCAATTTTTAGCACCTTTGAATTTGCCCCCATTTTTAGTTTCAACATTATTTCATTCATTTAACTGCAATGTTTTGTGTCTTGTTTTGGAGATTTGTCATAATATCTGGTTTCAGTTGTATGACAAATGCCAATTTGAGACATTGAAGATGTTGCCCATAAAATAAAACTAGATCTGAATTCCTAATTTTAGGTACAAAAATAATATGAAATGGAAGGAACTAAAAGTATATCCTTCAAGGGTGACTGTACTGATTTAGATAGATTTTGGCATACTTTTCTAATATTTGACTTATGTACAGTCACTGGTCAAAATTCATTGTCTGTTTATTATCACCAGAATCTTTGAAACATTATGAGCTCCAGGTTTAAGATCCAGTAGATTCTGTACAACAGACATTTTATTCTTGAGTATAATAAGGTGTAGTGTACAAAATAATGTTACCAAAATATATCAAATATTATTGAAAGAAAAAATACACTTACAAAAATTATCAATAAATTGTAATTACTGGTTCATAATTTTGAGATAGGTTGTTTGAAAATAATGATACTGAAAATATAGTGTTACGGTAGCTCACACGAATCTCTGAACCAGATATATATATATCACCTTATTATATTCATCCAACTTTTGACATCAGTTTTGATGTCTTCGCTAGTGCTTTGAAGCGGCATAGCCATCAATACTGTTATCATGCTTTCTTTGCTTTTTAGTCATGTTTGATGTGAGTGCTGTTGGTGTTCTTTGCTAGACTTTGTAGTTGCTTGAGCATTGCCATTTCTGACATCATAGGAGGTCATTTACACATAGTCATCATCACCATAACCATCATCATGCAGCTATTTCCAGTGATTTACCTATATTGTTGAATCCTGGGGATGTCTGTATTGCTGTATGAATTGTTGACTGTGGTATCTCAGAAAAACTGATTAATTGCTTGGATTGTCAGTACCCAGGTTGGATGCTTCTGTTGGCTATTCAGAACATGTTAATTGTGGTTTACTACTTGTTGGTTAACATTGAAATCCACCATGTGGAAATACCATTTTACACGGTATGTGTGCTAGATCCTGTCACATCAGGGTACAATATTCATGCGGTACACTTATTCATTTACATGCATCATTGACCCACTTCTGGTCTGTCATGTCAGAACTCCCCATAAATCAGAGAGCCCAGATAAGAGTTGGACACCTGGAAGGTATACATTTGGATTGCATAACACATAGCTTCATTATCGCCAGGTTTGTTTTGATTGGATACTCTTTTCTGTCACCCCTTATAAACCAGTCTTCATAATTGTTCAGCTGAGTGTAAGCTCATAGTTCTAGCTCTCTATTTTATATATCAAACATAATTACTAAATGAGACCTGGATAACTAGTTGATTATCAATTTTGTAATTTAATTTGGATTAAAAATAATGTCTTGGGTCTGAGATATAGCAGTGTTCAAAATATTTAAAATTTATTTTCAAAAATAGCTGCTATACTTATGTTATATTACTCAACTATTGCTTGATAACTCGATTATCCAGACCTTACTAAAATGTGTATGCTAAAGTAACACCATGTAAATGAAAGGAAAAAATAAAAAAAAAAAATATGGAAAATAGGGAAAATAAAATAATTTAAATGTCAAATATCTGATTGATTAAGAAACAAAACAAAAACATCCATAATGTCATCAGTTTAATCTGTAAATTATACTTAAGGTCAAAGTACGGTTTCTGCCATTGCCCGGATTGATTATTTTGACATGTATGTACTGCCATGTATGTATTGCTATGTATTTGATATGTAATTGTTGTCAAGCTGGCATAGTATACCAGAGTGATATTCTTCATGCTGGTATATGGTATGCCAGAGTGATTTTTCATGCTTGTGCATGAAGTGCACAAGTGTGAGTTCGATTTTAACTGCATCATATGATTGTGCTGTTTAGGAACGATTATTATTTAACTAGATACTAGAACTTTTCGCATATGCGTAGGGTCCAGGGGCGGATCCGTGATTTCTGTAAAGAGGGTTCACATGTTTAAATGTGTGGGATGTTCGCTTTCAAATAACTGATTTTATCTATTTTTTCTCAAATATCTCATTTTCATAGGATATTTAAAAACGGGGAGTGGGGCGTGGAGGGGGTTCAAATGAACATCCCTGAACCCCCTCTGGATCCGCCACAGGAGTCCTACTTTAATCGTTTTTGGTCTACTTCCAAAGTTTATGTATGCAAGTTGCCTTCGCGTTGGCTGCTCGCCGATAAATCGTAAAATTTTATGCTGACCACAGTGTTGTGAGAACCCTGGTATACTAACATCTGATAATGAACATTAAAATCATTCTGATCATCCATTATGATAAACCCGTTGTCAGTTCAACAGTATTCTAAAACAGATAGCGTGTTACGTAATCTGATTTATGCAACGTTTCAAGACCTACCATTGTTAGTACGAACAACAAAGACGAAGATCAGACTGCGCGAACGCGCTGTCTGATTACCGTCTTTGTTATTCGCTGCCTAGAGGGTATGACAGATAGTCTTGCTACGTCTCGCAGTCTTAGCTATGAACCCTGGTTTACTAAAATCAGATACATGTAATGAACATTAATATAATTCTGATCAACCATATGATAAACTTTTTATGGGTTCACCAGTATTCTAAAAAAGATAGCGTGCAATGTAATCTCAATCACGCAAAGGCCATATCATAGGATACACGTTTTGTGAAAAAAATTCATATTATGTTGTACTAAGATGAGACTCAAATAAAGGATTTATCCATATGCTTTCATTGTGTTTACGAACAACAAAGCCGGCGCAATCTGATTAGCGCCATTATTATTGGCTCTACGTCCAAATTTTCAAGACTCTAGCTGATCTGTGTTACTGAGAATGTTTGGCTCTCGGGGTTGCTAAGGAAATCTAGAAGAGAGGAAGAGAGACTTTCGCAATAATGGTTTATACTCTTTAAGCCATGAATTTTGGATGACAATAGCCCTCACAGGGTCTATCAAATTACATAAATGGGTTTATTCAAGAGATGGTACTACTGTATTAGACCCAATAAGTGCACTATACGCATAGCTGTTTCAAAATTATTAACATTCGTTTGAAAAAAGTGTAGATACAGATCAGAAAAAATTCGATGAATGTATCATGGTTGAGTTCATATAAATATTGGAACAGACCGCAACATCCTTATGCGAAATAAAATGGTTAAATCGATTGAAACCTTAAATTACCACTGAAAAGTCCTTTTCTCATATAAAACCATTAAAACAGCCTTAAATTGGGCTCAATGTTTGACTCTCCATTGATTTGTTTTCTTTAAAAATGTATATTCAATTGTAGAATAAATGGTCTGAGTGAAACCAGGTCATTGAAGTACCATTAGTACATCCATTTATTCTCTTCAACCATTTTTTGGCTCTCTAAGGAGCATTTTATTATTCACACAAACCAACTAGATAGCTGTACAAGTTCGTTTAAAGAACGATTGTGTGCATATGGGCCAAATGCACAAATCTGCACAATCTTACATTCTTGTCTAACTTTTGAACATAAAACATTGGGCATAATCTGGATCGGAACAGTTCGACACTAAGCTATTTTTATTGAGAAACACGTCAGACTGTATTAAAGGAAGCATCTTTTTCAATCGATGATATGTATCTAAACAAATAAATATAATTAGGGGTCGAGTTCAATAGTTTCCATTGACCAAACGCCGGGCCTGATCTAGATCCCTATAAAACAGTGCAGACCCTGATGTAACGCCACATTATATGGCCGCAGACCAATGGACATCGAGCTACTAACTGTCATAATAACACACCTCGTCATGCAACCAGATGTTTTTTAATCACATGTTGACACCTTCCCAGCTTAATCCCGATTTGATCAACACGTCACCTACATTCACTAATCTCTTTGTTTATTGAAGTAGATAATCGAGCAACAGCAGGCGATTTATCGAATTGATAAGGGAGTAAGCATGTGTATTCGGAAGTTTTGACGCCCATCGCATTTTCGAACAGTGACTGCTCAGGTGAGCCTGCGCATATGTGCAAGCTCACCTGAGCAGTCGGTGGTATTAAAGTTCATTATAATTGAGACGAAAATATTGGTCTCTAGCTTTAAATTAATGCATTGCTACCGAATGCATACGTATTCGGAAGATTTGACGCCTATCGCATTTTCGAACAGAGATTGCTCAGGTGAGCCTGCGCAAATGTGCAAGCTCACCTGAGCAGTCGGTGGTATTAAAGTTCATTATAATTGAGACGAAAATATAGGTCTCTAGCTTTAAATTAATGCATTGCTACCGAATTGATAAGGGAGTAATCATGTGTATTCGGAAGATTTGACGCCTTTCGCATTTTCGAACAGTGATTGCTCAGGTGAGCCTGCGCAAATGTGCAAGTTCACCTGAGCAGTCGGTGGTATTAAAGTTCATTATAATTGAGACGAAAATATAGGTCTCTAGCTTAAAGTAAGCCGGAGCAACACAAACTAGGGCCTCTTGGGTTTTGCGCATATGCGATAAGTACTAAAGTATCATGGCATTTTTACAAGTGTTGACTCTTACGAGCCAGTGCAGCCCATTTTGAAGCTTAGAAACTCCTAATGTTATTCGGCGTGTACCTGGACAGTCATAAAACATTCAAGTGACTAGCAAAATCTCTTTCCAGATTAGCATGTGCGCATGCTGATCTGAGCAGGCTTTGTTGGGTGCATATATCGCATGGTTGGAAATCTCATAATGCGTCTCATAAAAGAATATGTAAATTGTTACAATTAATTAATTCATTGGATTGGACAGTTAATTCTATAAAGCAAAACTTTATTGGAACCTGTTATCAAGGGTTTCATTTGCTGTACCTTAAGGGAAAACAAACAAAAAATCATAGTTATCCAATCAATTCATCAATTTGTTTTCAATGATCAATCAACAAAGTTTCGTTTGAATAAATTGAAAGACTTTTAAACTACAAAGAAACAATAATTAATATTGTCCGACGAACCACAGAAAAATTAAAAACAAAACGCAATTTTATCATCAAAGTACTAATTTAATACATGGATAAACGTTAAAAAAAACATAAAGTCTTCAAATAATTATGCATAACAAAGTTCAAAACATATTACTTAAAAATCAGCAAATCAGCAGTTCAGCGTTTTAGGGTATTTTAGCTGATCAGCAAGTTGCTGAATTCAGCAGAAAATTCAGCGTTTTAGGGTGTCCCGTATAAAATAGCTATACCATGGTTTGTCCACCTGTACGTGAGATATTCTACTCGCTTTAGCACGTGGATTATTTCCACGTACAGGCGGACGAACCATGGTATAACTATAGCGTGTCCTATAAAACAACGGGTAATATCTTGTCCCGAGGGTATAAAACTTTTTTGTCGTGTTCAACTCAACTAAGCACGAAAGTCTTTCTTTTTCAAAAATTTAGCTTTTATGAGCTATTGAAAGGGGTACGTGCATTAAGGGGCTATTTTGGCTCCATCTAGGGCCAAAAACTGAAAATTGCTTTTCACCAATTTCTTTCGATTGGTTTATTAGAAGAATAATTGAAGAGTACCATTGTGGCTTTTATTTAAATTTTACCGTTGCTCTGGTAACATAAATGGACGACAAACTATGCTTAAAACAGAGAAGTTGCCATTATGGACAAAAATTTAAGGCTTTTGGAGACCGCTTTTTAAGATTTTGATATCAGCACAGCTAAATACCAAAAAAAAAAAAAATAATAATAATATTTTATGTGTTTGCTTGTCCTCTATGTTAATTTCTCTGTCAAACCTATCAATTTAGCTCCAAAATGGCCTAATTTCCTATTTTCAGCCTATTTCGGCGGCATTTTTGTTACCTTAGCAACGGTAAAATTCAAAGTAATTTGAGACTTTTTTCACTATGATTATTGTTCTAATAAATTAATAAGAACATCTATGTTAATTTCTCTATCAATCCTATCAATTTAGCTCCAAAATGGCCAATTTCCTATTTTCAGCCTATTTCGGCGGCCATTTTTGTTACCATAGCAACGGTAAAAGTCAAAGTAATTTGAGACTTTTTTCACTTTGGTTATTGTTCTAATAAACTAATAAGAACAATTTGGTGAAAAGCAATTTTTGTATTTTAGCCTCATGGGGGGGGGGGGGGGGCAAAAAGCCCCTTAATGCACGTAGCTCTTTCATCCTCAGTTGAGTTTTATAATCTCGGGGCCAGTTTGCGGCATATAAGTTTGTGTCAACCTGAAATCCAGTATTACCCGGTAGTGTATCTGTTGCACTCGTAGCTATTACCCCCAATTGTTTTATTTCCCTTTTTCACATTATCTCAACGATTCACTTAATCCCCTTCTTCTCAACCGCCGAATCAGTAGTTAAAGTGTTCAAATATAGAAGATTTTCTTTCTTAAATATTCTTTCCAAAATATAGGAGAGAAAGAGAACTTACCCAATAAAATCGACACAAGTATAGCAGCAATTAGAAGTTTTGTAGCTAAATGCATCGTAAAAGTCTTTGAAAATGTTTATAAAATTTCCTTTCAACTGTAAAGCTATTCCTAATATCTTCCTCGTTCAATGCTTTATAAATATTCCTAATATCTTCCTCGTTCAATGCTTTATAAATGACATACCCATTTTTCAAAGAAATATTTCAAAATATACGGGTAATAAGACAATAAAGTGTCATGTGGATAAAAATAGATTTATTGTCCCAGGTCGAAATCCGGATTTAGTTGAACGATTTTCAAAAATTATTTTTTCTCTGTATATTCTGCAATGAAAAGTATAGATATTGCATGGGTTATTTCTCAAGTTTATTTGTCTGCGGAATACTTCCGCAGAACCTGATATTCGTAGTGTCGATGCGCTTGATTCTTCTCATATAACTTATGTAAAGGTTAAATCGATACCTTAGCCATGTTAGCATATGTAAAAAAAATACCATTTATTATTTATTTATTTTTATTTTATTTATACATTGTTTTGAGAGGGTAGCACAATTAGCTAGTAAGCTATTCTACCTTGTGGCCCTCTATAAGTAACATAATTACATATATACAAGTAAAACAACATCATCATCACATAGAATAGTAAATATAAGATAAAAATAGTTATATACTTGGAGCGTATAAAAATTGTAAAATTGTAGTGACTTTAAAATACGTGCCTAAGTGTGCACACATTTTAAAACATAAGAATGTGCCGTTAAATAATGGCAAAACATATTTATTGTGACAATCAGTGCAAAATAGCAGTCCGGAACCAATGCCTTGCAAAACCGAACAGGGAATCATGTGGCGGAAACCAATGTCCAAACAGCATGCCCCTGTACGTTTAGACGCACAGCATGGTTCATGTCCTGCAGAGTCGGAACTAACCGCCCTGAATTATGACTGCTTACTCAGATTGATAAATGTTTAAAATCAAATAAAAATGTTCATGTGTGTGTAAAATTCAATGAAGCAAATGAGCTTGATGTTTTTCTTAAAAACGTTTAGGGAGCCAGCATTTCTAACTGTCTGAGGAAGAGTGTTCCATAGCCTAGGCGCTGAACAAGAAAACGATCCATCGTATATTGTCGTACGTGATTTTGGTACATACAATGATCCGTTGTCGGTTGATCGTAAGGTATGTACTTGTGATACCGGTTTCAGTAAAGTTGATATGTATTCAGGGGTTAGGTCATTCAAGGCTCTATATGTAAATACAGCTTTATTGAAATTTATTCTGTTTGGAACTGAAAACCAGCCGAGCTCTCTAAACATAGTGTCAGATGGAGTATTGAATTCAGCGTGCAAGATTATGCGAGCGGCACGCTTTTGTAATTTCGATAGGCGTTCAATATGTGTGCCTGCCGCGGACCCCCATGTCAGGGAACCTTAATCGATAAATGGGAGAATGTAACCCTGGTAAAACATCTTTTGATATTCAATTGAAACATATCTGGATAGTTGTCTAAGAAGTGATACCTTAGAAGCGAGGATCGAACATAGATGATCAATGTGAGATGACCACGTCAGATGTTCATCAATATAAATACCAAGTAGTTTTTGTTTAGTCACGTTCTGTATACGGATATTTTCAATTTGTACATTTAATTCGCGGGATATATTCAATCGTTGTCTAGTACCAACTAACATACACGTGGTTTTACCATAGTGAATATTCATTTTGTTAGGCTTACTCCAATCTATAGCATTTTTAAAATCGCACAGCAGATTGTGTTCGATATTGCTTACGTTTTTACCTGTATAGTGGACAGTTGCATCGTCTGCGTATAGGTCTGATTTGCAGTGGTCAAAGCAGAGAGGCAGATCATTTATAAAGATAAGGAATAGCGTAGGTCCTAGAATAGACCCCTGTGGGACACCAGAACGTACCCAACGAAAGTCTGTTAGTCCTTTTTCACTTTCGATGACTTGCTGTCGATTATTCAGATAAGAGTTAAACCACTGTAGGGTTGATGGGCTAAATTTGTAAATTGAAAGTTTTTTATCAAGATAGCATGGTCCACTAAGTCAAAAGCTTTCCGAAAGTCAAGAAATAGGGCTCCAACCATATCACCACTGTCAATGCACTCCATCCAACTATCAATTAGTTTGATTAACGCAGATTGACAGCTGTGTTTATGGCGGAAACCAGATTGACTTTCGTGTAGTAGTTTGTGTTTATTAAGAAAACCCATAAGATGTTTGTTAACATGTTTTTCAAAAATCTTTGATATTGTAGGCAAGATGGATATTGGTCTATAGTTCGATGGGTCTGATTTCGTTCCACCTTTAAAGATTGGCAACACCTTCGCTTGCTTTAGTTGTGAAGGAAAACATCCTGTTGCTATACTTTTATTTATCAACTTTGCAATAGATGGAGATAGCACAGGCAGCTATTTTAAGTATTCTTGGCCCAATGCCATCAAGGCCTGTTGCTTTTGAGCAGTCGAGCTTATTAATATAATTCGTAACCTGTTCAGGAGTTATGAACAGTATAGTAAAGAATGTGTCATTGGGTATTTTGTTATTAACATATTGGCTTATTTTTTCGGTATTTAAACTAGGTGCTTCGTTATCATTTTGATTCAAAATGTTCGCTATTGAGGAAAAGTATGTATTTAATATCTGGGCTATTTCTGCAGAATTAGTTATACATTCATTGTCAATGATAAGTTCTTCAGGTTAGCGATTGTTTGAGGCCTTTGAGTCACCATTTAGCGTACACAAATGCGCCCAGATATGTTTTGTATCTTCTGACTTGCTAATAGATTCTGAGAAATGTTTGCGTTTTGAAGCCCTGATTAATTGCTTTGTTTTATTTCGATACTTCTTATATTCGGTCCATTGTTTAACCTGTGCAGACCAATGCTCATTTCTATAAAGTTTGGTGCAATATACTTTCAATCAGGATGGACCATTGTATATATTGAGGGGTCACAGGTTATAATTTCAAAAAAAAAATATTGTATTTTCTCTCTATGTTTTGTTTTGTCTTACGAGGGTCATCCAATAAAGAATGAGACTTTTTCTATAGTGCAGTGAATTTACATGCTAGACTTATGAAATCATGTTCAAAGCTAGCATGTCTTTTTTGGCTATTCACATGAACCATTTTCAGTGAAATACACATTTCCATCTTTTGTTGCTAGGCAACATTAGAAGACTTGGCAAACATCAGTGGCCACCTCAGTATAAGTGGTCACCATGGCAACATATTATAATATATAGTTTATTTTATTGTGAATACTTATATATGCCCATGCAATCTATTTATAACCAAAAGGAGAAAGTTATGTTTCAGAGTCTTGAGCTGTTACCATGGAAACAAAGCTTAAAAATCAGGTTTTTAAGAAATAACTGGTATTTTCCACTTACCTCTTGACGTATTAAGTTAATATCAAATAGTCGTAGGCAATTTAAGTGAATAGTGTTCTGTTCATTTATATCGAATTACAGTCAGCTCCACATAGCGATGTATTTTGTGGGATATCCTTCTCTAACATAGTTACCATAGCAACACAAAGTAGTGTGTTTTCATAAAATCGAGTAAATCGGTTGCTAGGCAACCAAAATAAAGGATATGCACAGTTGGTTCTTTATTTATAGAATTTTATGTTATTCTAAGATGGCTCAGTAGAAGAAATGATGTCAAGAGGTTAAATGCTACCTATGAGCGAAAATAAAATACTTTTAATGACCGTGGGTACACAAAAAATACTGAAAACGTGGCCATGCATCTTCAAGTCCTTCCACAAATCATCCCGTTACTATGGCAACTGATCAATCACAAACATATTGTTTGTATTCCTGAATTGCTAAGATGTTGTACTATTATTATGGTGAATTTTAACTAAATGCACACACAGATTTTCAGACTATAAAGAAAGTCTCATTCTTTATTGGATGACCCTCGTAACAAACAGTGCAGGCCCCATTGAAATGCCGCTTTCTGCATTGTTTGCAAAAGTACGCGTTTTCGGGCGTCCAGTGTACACATATGCAAGTGGACTCGTTGCTATTGACGTAAAGATAAACCAAAAGCTTTGAAGCGTGACTCTATTTACAATATTGATATGGTGTTCTAGAAAAAAGGGTTTCAAGCGTTTATTTACATTTACTATAAAAGTATTGACATACGCATATGTTCCAGCCCGACTGGCTCATTTTACGCTTTCTGCATCAATCGTTTGAAATAGAAAGACCCAAAGGTCATTGGTCAGAGGTCGTGGTACATCTGTACATTTACAAATTGTATTTTATATCATGAGTGTTGACTTAACAGTCTGTATTATAAATGAGTCTTATATTGGATGTCTTACCCTTTTCAGAATTATGCAGTCTAAAAAATACAGAGAACTTACCAAATAAAATCGATACAAGTATAGCAACAATTAGAAGTCTCGTAGTTAAATGTATCACCAACGTCCAGGGAACTATGAGGGTATGGATGGGGTATAATGATTAGTGAATAATGGCCCTTTTTTATAATGAGTAGTAAATAATGAGCCAAAAAAATAATGAATAGTGAAAATTGAGGGCCTAGAAAATAATGAATAATCCTATTTTTTTAATGAATTGAAGAAAAAAATTAATGAATAGTGAATAATCAGATTCCTTTGCCACCTTTTTTACTGTTAATGAATTATTGGTATTATTTTAATGAATAACCCAAAATTTTAATGAGATGAATAATGGGCTAAATTTTTAATGAATAGTGAATAGCAGACCCCCCCCCCCCCATCCAGACCCTCAACTATAGTTTTAGATGTTAATCGATTCCAATTCTATTCCTGATTCAATGCTACAGAATGACATACCCGTTTTTACAAGTCCTGAATGATTGGAAATAAACGGGTACACGGGGGTAATACTATTTTCGCTATTTTTGCTAGCGACCGGGACGGTACTGCGTAAAGCTGCTATCGACCGAGGAGTACGGCTTGCGACCGGTCGGTACGGCTGTCGGTATAGGGGGGTCACGAGTTGAACGCTTCTGGAGGGGTCATAGCGTATGTTTTATCGTCTACACACGCTATAGAGTTTTTTTCAAGAGGACATGTGCTATTTGTCTGATTAGCAGCCTCATTTTAAGCTTAGACATTCCAAATGATGTTCGGTCTGTAGCTTAACAGTAAAAGAATACTCAAGCGACTAGCAAAGGCTCTGATCAGTCTGCGCATATGCATAGGCGGGGCTGAGCCTTGCTGGTCGCTGTTGGAAATCCAATGCCGCGGCTCAATTATGTTTTGGTTGAGAAATTAGAAAAAAAATTTGGTTACCCTCTATAAACTTAAAACCTGGCCCAAAATTACAATGCCTCCTTATTGTTAAGGAAGACTTAAGTATTAATATTTCAACATGCTATATATTAAATGCTAAATAAATTGACAGGATCGGTGCATTACTTGTGGCCTTTACCTTGATCCAATAGCTTAGTTATACATATGAATTGACGGGAAGTCCCAAAAATAGGTTTTGTCGCTACACAACCAAATACTTTTGCACTTCATTGGACACCGCAGAGATAAGATGCCAATGGCTGAGCAATAATAAGTATGCTGGTAATTAATGAAAAATGGAATATTTGCATCGTCCTATTTTTTTCTCATGCTTACACTTGCTATGTACTGTCATGTCAACCAAGAGTGACTGCGACGAAATGCTTTGGTTACAATTGCTAAGAAAAACACTAGCGTTGTACACTTCGCTTGAGCTAACGCGAATCAATGGATCCCCTGTGCATTAATCCTATCCTGAGAATAGAAATGGTGCACAGGTGATCTATCGATTATAAGTCGCTGATTAATTTGTAAACAAGACACGACAGTAGTGGTATTATTATGTATTTGTATATTGCTTGTCCTGAGACCTTTTCTTGTGTTTCGTTTCGACAAGATGGGAACTCGGGAAATATAATGCGGTAAGCATTATTATATTGCAGACCTCTGTTTGCCTGTGTGTGCTACATGCACCTCAATCGATTGACCACTGAACGCATATAATTTACCGCTATGAAATCTAATCTGTGACGCATTCTCAGGTAGACAGAGCCCTGTAATAGTCATTGGTGCTCGTGTCACTCTTATTGACAAAGTAAGAGTCACCTGCGTCAGTGAATGCTAATACGTAAGATGCATCTTAAGTTGTATACGCATAAAAACAGAATCCTGCGTTTTTTGCAGTATGTACGTATTCCCTATAAAATTCATGTTTAAAATTTATGTTTAAAAATGTTAACATAAGACATGTAAAGAGGACAGATGCAGATTAGATGGCCCACACGAGTCGACTTATCTGAATCTACTTTCTTTATCCCCTATCCCATGGTGCGTGTGAATATCTAACGGTAATGCAGATTAAGTAGATAATTGAGAAAATGTATCTTATACAGGTTACATCTATATTACAATCTTATTGAAATAAAGAGGACTTATGTGGTCTCGTGACGCGGAACAGCGCCTTACCGATGTCGATGAAACGTTGAGACGGTGCATCGACGTTGGTGCGGCGTTGTGTCGCCACAGTCCATGTCGGATATTATTTAGATCTGGTAAAACGGATAAAAATGACAAGCGTCGAGTAGGTTCCATGATTACGTCTTCATGGCGATCGGGAGCCTTTTTCACCCTTTTCATAAATATTTACGGTAAAAAACTGATTTCAGACTAGTAAAACGCATCAATATGGAACCTCATTCGCAACGATAGCAAAGCCTTATCGATACAATGAGAGTGGCACATGTCGCCCTCTTTGTGTTGATAATGCTCCTGCTTGGATTTGGCTCAGCCTCCATCAAAACATCAAATATAAAGCCAAATTCTAACAGTAAGAAATTACTTCTCCATGATAGTCATTTACTATGTATACGATAATTTGCACTTTAAACTATGATACTCCTTTATGCCTTTTATATGAGCGAAAATATGAACGTACAATATTCATGAAACGTGACAGATATATTGTGTAATATGTATATATGATTGACTAGAAACTGTATGGTTTATGTCAAATAAACAATCTGTTCTGTTCTGTTCTGTGGTCAAAGATATCTTTGTGAGCTACAGAAAAAATGAAACTATTTTGTTTTTACTCAGTTTGAAACGTTATTTTGTCAGCCTAAACAAAACTGCAAAATCTATGTTAAAGGAATAGGATTGCAAATAAGTGTAGAAACTATTGGAGAATGGAGGGGGTGGACAGGGGGGTACCCAATCCCCACTTCCCTCCCCCTTTCACCCCACTTCCCTCCCCCTTTCACCCCACTTCCCTCCCCCTCTCCCCCCACTTCCCTCCCCCTCCAACCCCACTTCCCTCCCCCTGTCAGATTTTTCCCTCCCCCTGATAAAATTTTGTTCTTGTTAATGAACTTAAGGGTAGCCAAGACCCAAAATTAATTCTAAAAATAGCTTACCAAAGACCCACCTGCATTTTCAGGGGACAAAGAGTTAAAACATACTTTAGTTTGCTTGTTTTGATGCTTAACCCTTCTGTAATCAGGGGAAGGGAGGAGAATGGCCGTAGAAATTATTTCAAGATCAAATCTCCACTGAAGTATGGGACCAGGCCGAGATCGAACTCTCAGCCCCTGTATCTGCAGTCAGACATGCATCTGCAATCCGACACGTTGTCGTCTGCGCTGCGCGGCCCCTTAAAAGTACTGTCACAGGGCCACCAGAGATAAATGTTTCTTCTGGAGTGAGCAAAGTAAACATTATTATATTAGGCAAAAACATTTCTTGTTTCAGGTTACCCTAATGACCCTTATATTTTGGGGCCTCCTTTTTGGAAATGTTTTGGGATATTCAGTATTCTAATTTTAGAATTTTTAAGGATTTTTTTTCACTTTTTTCATGCAAAATTTTTATAAAAATTAAAGTTTGCCTACCTATTGACCGTTTAAATATTGAAGATGTATTCGTAAAATAGACATTTTATACCCGCTTTTTCTTGTAGAAAAAAGGGTACATTATTTTCGCACCAAAGTTGGTCCATCTGAGTGTGTCTGTCCATGCGTGTGCGCGTATGTTCGTGCGTGTGGTTTCATGTAATTGTATCTTCTCCTAAACCGTCGGCCGCAGCAGCTTTAAACTTTGTAGCTGCATAAGTTCACTGTTGCATGATGTAGAGGATACTGGGCAACATTTCGTGGTCAAGGGAAAATTGCAAATAAATTATTTTCATGTACATGCATCTCCTCCTGAACCATTAGCCGTAGCAACTTCAACCTTTGCAGCTGTATAGGTCTTATGATGTATAGGATACTGGACAACATTTCGTGCGACCTAGGTCAAAGGTCAAATAATGTACTCTCATGTAAACGCATCATCTTCTACACCTTTGGACGCCGCAACTTCAACATTTGCAGTTGCACAGGTCATATGATATAGAGGACATTGGGCAACATCTCATGTGATATTTGACCCCAAGGCCAAGGCAAAATGCTGTATTTTCTTGTAAATGCATCTACTCATAACTGTTGAACGTAGCAGCTTCAGACTTTGCAGGTGCATACGTCACGCGATGCACCGGATACTGGGCAACATTTCATGCGACCTAGGTCAAATAATATATTTTCTTGTAAATGCATCTTCTTCTAAACCGTTGGACGTCCCATCTTCAAAATTTGCAGATGCATAGGTCACATGATATAGAGGGCACTGGGCAACATCTTATGTGACCTTTGACCCAAGGCCAAGGTCAATACTGTATTCTCTTTTAAATGCATCTATTCATAACTTGAACGTAGCAACATCAAACTTGGCAATATTTCAAGTGACCTTGATGTCATACTATATTTTCTTGTTAATACATTTCTACCTTAATGGTTGGGTGTAGCAACTTCAAACTTTGCATGTGCTTAGATCACATGATGTAGAGGGCACGGGCAACATTTCATGTAAAAGGCGGTCATTTGCGATCCTACCATCGACCGAAGTCTAGTTATTTTGGCATTACTTACAAAAAGGCATCTTATAATCAATAAATACATGTTTTTGTCTTACTCTTAAGTGTCGATTAATTATTTGCTTACTTGGTGATTTTCATGCATTTGTTTCCATTTGCTGGTTTTTTTTCCAAAATTAACCTTTTCGATTTTTTTTCATGAACACCATCATAGCCAAGGTGTTAAATAATTTGGATCCAGATCAGGACCAGTAGAATCCAGATCAGGACCGGCATTCTCTCAGTGCTGACCTGCTTGCAAAGGTTATCAGCAGAAGACAAGAAAATAAAGTAAACTTGTTCAGTCAGATCCGGGAGATTTCCTGATCTTGTAAAAAATTGTATGTTTTAGATGAAACTTTATAATTCATTTCAGGGAGTCTCCCTGTACGATAAGGGATGGTTTGAGTCGGGTAGACATTATCAAATAAACATAAGCGCCAAGGAGCTTTTGAAACTTCATGAAACATTTTCATATGTGTGGAAAAAGGGAGTGACTTTCCTCTGCATTTTAAAGCATATCTAAACTCTTTGGAGTACGAATCTCAATACATGTACTTTTTCTTGCAAATATCACTGTAAAATACGTCATGTATCGATAATATGAAAAATCAAAATACTAGCATAAATTTTCTAAGCTTGAAGATATATGCGTGGTTTCAAACTTTCTGGTCTGTCAAACAATCATTGTTTAAAAATAGTAAATGTGTATGATCAGGAAATACCACAATCACAAACTGCAGACAACCCTGTGGCACCGCGAGGAAGAGCCGCTCAACCATCACGAGACACCAGGAAGACGAATTAAGCAAAGCAAAAATAAAGTTTGTTTCTCAAACACTGACAATTCTATGTCAAAATGCCAATTACCGAACTTAGCACAACTCATGTTGTGTTTTAACTTTTTATGAGATTACAGAAGTCAATCTCTAGCACGGAATAAATGAAATAGCTATTGTCGGCCGAACATAAAACAACAGCCACCATTTCAAAGCGGAATGTTTGGTTCTTTGCACATTTAGGCTAATCAATTTCCCGCCCCAAACTACCCCCACTTCCCGCCCCCTCCACCCCCGATTCCGCCCCCTCCATCCCCGATTCCGCACCCTCCACCCCCGCTTCCGCACCCCTTATCCCCGTACCCCCGCCCCCCCTGTCCACCCCCTCAGAATGATGTTTAAATCCAAAACCGAAAGAAAAAAACATTTAGGCTAAGTGAGCCATTTCGAAAAATTAACGTTGGCGTAAAGCATATTTAAAGGGGGCGGGATGAGCACAGAACTTCAAGTCTTTGTGGAGTGAGCACATTTCTCAACAAATTATCTCCTGCACAACACGCTTATTTTAAACATAAGGGAGCATCCATTTACAAACAGTAAGGTTAAAATAATTGCATACGCGGATCCAGATTGTTGCTTCAAGGGGAGGGGACCAGTTGTTTCGCTGGCGGACGGAAGAATGCAATGTTGGACAGCTTTTTGAATTGTCGGGGGGGGGGGGGGGGAGGGGGTCAATACCTGTATTCCTAAGCAAACCTACATCCCTGTGATCTGCCAAGACGTGCGCACATGTGTGTGTGTTTGTCTGTGTATGTAGGGTGTCCGGAACCCCATTCCCTTCCTCTTGATCCGTATATATTGGACACATGTGATTTGTTTGTGCTACTATGTCACATGCTAGGGATGTCGTCTATAAGAGTGAAATTCTCGGGGTTGCTGTACATTCATGCGCGATTCCAGAGGGGGAGGGGTGCGGACCCATGGGAAATCACAATACTACAGGGTTACTTAGCAATACTGGTTCGGAGCCCACTAAAACTCGCAAATCTACGAAGTCAGCATTTAATGGTGGGCCACAATCGGCCGGCCATTGAAACGCCATTTCAATGGCAAAACCGCTGTAGGGCCAATAATAGCCCGCTCTCCAGACAAACGTTTCTGGATCCGCGCATGACATTTTAAGAGAAATTTCTTTCACCTACAAGTATCAGCTTTTACAAAAAAATGGCCAACGCAAAGCTTATACAACTTGTTATTGTCTTGAGCAAGGGCAACATTGGTTTATGACAGACAGACATACATTCATCAATGCAGACAGGCTAGCCAGGACCTCTTAGAACCTGAACTACACCGATGGTCCAAAATCCCAACCACTTTCTTTCTTTGTATTCGACCATTCGGAGCGTTTTGACATTGGAATGAGTCGGGCAAAATGGTTTGTGAAAGACAGAAACACAGACAGACAGGCAGGGGCATGGTTAAGTGATTTAACCAGCTAAGCTGCTCTCCTAGCTACCCCGGTGGTCTCAATTGTAAGACTCCTTCCGCTGTTTACTCTGGTATGGACTATAGGTATTCCCGCTCACTGTCCGTCCGTTCATTTGTCTGTCCGCTATATTCTAGAACCTGATATAACTAAAAAAAAAAACATATTAAAACTTGCTTCATGAAACTTGGTATGTGATTAAGTGGCAATATGCTTATTTTGAACTTTATTTTTCAGCCGTTGCAAGAACATTGCGTTTTCTATGGTAACAGAAATAGTCAAAATGTTGCGTAAACAAACTTATCCCAGATAAAACCTAGCTTGATGAAACGTGGTATGTGAACAGGTGCTGGTTATGCACGTCATTTTTGATGTCACATAAAATTGATTGTGGTGTGGTTGCTATGGTAACAAAAATTGCCAAAATTGTGTTTCGGTAGGTGGTGACTCACGCATTGGTGACAACACCTGCGTTTGTTGTTGTTGTTTTTTGTTGTTTTTTAAACCAACTCGGACCAGTAAAGTAAATCAGATCGAGAGGTCTAGGCTGATTTCAAAAGAAAAGTAGATGTCAAAAATCAAGATTAGCCTTTATTCACATTCATATTTACAGTGTTTTGACTAGAGACGCCCCTATAAGCAGTCACAAATGTGGTCACGCTTCCAGTTACATGCAAACGAGCCAAACTTCGATAGTATCCCAGCCACTGGGCGTAGATTAGATTGATTTGCGTTAAGATAATTCTCATTCCAAGACCATTGTTCATGTACATGTTTGTTATCCTTCTTCTTATTATAAAGCTTGACTGATTTGACATCTTCCCGTAAATTGTGTTTATTGCTAAAATAATAGGCTAGGCTTGAAACTGTATAGTTTACGTCTAATTATATTTCTGTTCTGTTCTGTCCTGTGTCTCTGCAGGTTAAAGCACTAGTTGTGCTCATCCCTGGATTTTCGGTAACTTACTTGGCTACTATGTTGGTCAACCAAATGTAGGAATACTGGCCAACATGAAACAAATCAAGGGTGCAAAATTACATTGAGAAAGAGCTAAAAATGTAATAGAAACATATAAAACTTATCAAAATAGATCTACTTCAATGGTGTTCGAAGCTGTCTTAGTGAAGAAACTCTGTTCTGACGTCACTGTGATGAAAATATTCCAATAGCGAATTAAGAATATCTCCATGGCACGAGAAAATGTTAGTTTCACAAGGTATTATTATAAAGGACTTATTGGGGGGGGGGGGCGAATTGACGTGTACACCAAAAAGCACGGGCGTACAACTCGGGCAGCGTGGGACAGGATGCTCTACCAGGACCCTTGCATCTGCTGGTTCAAATTGTAGCAATACCACCAAAAATCCTAAACAAACGACGTTTAGTATGTGGATGTTTCTTCCATTTTATTTGCCACCCCATCCTCCTCCTATTTTTCCAACCCCATCCTCCTATTTATTTGCCATCTCCTTCTCCTATTTTTGCCACCTCCTCCTCCTATCAATTTGCCCCACCCCCTATTTATTTGCCCTATGCTCCTCCTATTATTTACGAACCCCTCTTCCTATTTAAGTGTCACCTCCTCCTCCTATTTATTTGCCCCCCCCCCACTATTTATTTGCCCCATACTCTTCCTATTATTTACGAACCCCTCTATCTATTTATGTGTCACCTCCTCCTCCTATTTATTTGCCCCCCCCCCCCTATTTATTTGCCCCATACTCCTCCTATTATTTACGAACCTTTCTTCCTATTTAAGTGTCACCCCCTCCTGCTATTTATTTGCCCCCCCCTATTTATTTGCCCCATACTCCTCCTATTATTTACGAATATTTACGAATCCCTCTTCCTATTTAAGTGTCACCTTCTCCTCATATTATAAGCTAAAAACCTAATTATTTGCCTCTCTTCCTCCTGTTCATTTGCCCCCTTCTCCTGTTTATTTGCCGCCTGCTCATCCTATTTATCTGCAACCTCCTCCTCCTATTTATATGCACACAGCCTCATCCTTTCTGTTTACCGCATCCTCATCCTATTTATTTGCCCCTTCTCCTTTTACTTATATGCCGCCTTCTTCTCCTATTTTATTTTACCACACCTCCTCCTATTTATTTTGCCCTCCTCCTCCTATTGATGAGCCCCCTCCTTCTACTACTTATTTGCCTCATCCTCCTCCTCTCCTCCTATTTATTTGTCCCCTACTTCTCCTCCTTCTCCTCCTCCTATTTATTTTTCCCCTCCTCCTATTTATTTGCCACCTACTTCTCCTATTTATTTTCCACCTCTTCCTCATCACCTGTATCCTCATTTAACTAATATTGCTACTATAATCATGGTTTTTATATTTATTTCAGACGTCCTTTGCCAAAGGCTGTTGTTGCTTTAGCTGGGGGAGCAATAGCTGGAATCGTGTGTGGATCTCTGGTGATTGCTATCGTCGTCGGCCTGTTGATCTATTGCTGTTACCGAAAATGTGCCCGCTAACCACAGTCCAGTAAACATCTTAAAGCGGGTCACCATCGGCCCCCAGCAAAATGCCTTTTAAATGGCGTTTCGCTAGTGGGCCGATGGTTGCCCGACATTGCAAGCTGGCTAGGAGTAACATTAGTGTTTAAGCAATCACTTAAGAGGCCAAGATATGGAATACCAAAGTAACCGTTTCAATCCAAATTGATCTGTATTAAGCAACCACCTGCTTAAAGCAACTATTTTGTTAGCCCTATGGACGCTAACTTTAGACAGGTTTGGCTGTATGTACTTTGGATCTTGGATGCAGTTTATGTACAACGAAGAACAAAGAATTACGCAAAATTGTAAAATCAATTTGTATTAAAAATCAAAAAGAAAGAAAGTTGATTGGTTTACACTCTTAACTTCTGTTGATGCCCAATATCATAGCAACACCAATAAACCTAACATTTCATTTGAGTTCCTCTCTTATTTTAATCTATTGCAAAACAAATAATGCCTATCTATTCGGGATCTAACAGTAAAATTTAAGCTGATATTCAAGGCATCTTTGGTTGTTTAATGATAGATGAGAACTGTTGTAAAACCGGAGGGCCCTTGGACCCTGGATGGCTCACCTGAATCTTGGCTCATAAGGAAAGGATGTGTGTTACAAAATATAAATCCAATTTCTCCAATAGGTATCACTCAGATCATTACTGAATGCCTGTCAATTATGTAGTACAGTCAATGTTTGGTGAAAACATACTAAATTCAATCAAAATATACTTATCTGCACAATTTCTAAGCGGACAGGGGTGTGCATAAGGTCAAATGTTTTGCTTGCATGTTGCCCTACGCGTTCTTCCCTTTCATTTGATATACAACACAACCACTTTAAAAACATGTTTTGACCTTTTGATCCCTCCCTAGGGGCAAAGGGAGAACTTGGCAATAAGAAGCTTGAGGTCTGTGCTCCCAAGGACGTAGAAAAAGTATATCCCCTTGGACCTTCAACAGGATGGTTTTACACTCATCTCGAATCTCGATGACGAGAAGAATACGGCGGATCCCGCCATGTTACAACGCTATATAACTCTGTGAGCCCACTAATAATGGACTGATCCATGGTATATCAGTCTCAATATCCTTTGTAAGGATTATCCCACGCGTAAAGGAAGTGGGTATCATATATCGTGCGCGAAAAAAAGATCTTAGACTGACACAAGTGTCAGTAGTTTTACATATAAATCAAAGACTGTCCCAGCAGTCAGGAGAGAATCCAGATCCGCGGACCTAAGTGATCGCGACACGGGGACAAATTCTCAGGGGCTAAATACCAAAGTTAACTAACTAAAACACAGTTTTTTATGTGTTGTGACGTTAGCTTGCTTTTGCTTGTTTGGCGTACTACTGAGACAGGGCACTCTAGGATTGATTCCCTTTGGAAACTATCTTAGAGTGGGAACATGTCTCAGAAAAGGATGGCCAACAAGGCAAAAGCAACAGCGTTTGTGTAGTTTTTCCTGTATATAATTTGTATTGTCTCCATTGTACATACAAAAAAATGTATATTTAGTTGCATGCATAATTTTCGTTCTGATCATTTATAGTGTGCAAAAGGGCAGAATATTGCTTGCATGATGTCCTATGCTTAATTTTCCATTAATATGATATGAAACATGACTGCTTTCAGATAATAGAAATTACCTTTTGACCCCTACCTAGGGTTCGAGGGTGTATGTAAGGGCAAAATGTGTGCTAGCATGTTTTGTATGCTTCACTCTAATTTGATATGCAACATGACCATATTCTAAAAAAGTCGATTTTTGGTATTGGCTCAACCCCTTATGTCCACACAGGGGATCGTACCTAGGCCTTCAAACTAAAATCATGTTTAATATGTTTCATAGCTATTATTCCTCTGAATATTGACAACTGACTAAATTATTGTGAAATTTAAATGTTGACTTTTGACCACACCTATAGGTCGGTGATGTGGGGGACTGTACTACTGTTGTACTTATCTACAGGCACTGGGCTATGATAGTGATAAGTGTTTGGATATAATAGCTTTGGGGAAATATAGCTTATGACCAACAAAGGAGACACCATGAGCGGAGCCATTTTTGGCCCAAGTGCCATGGTTCGAACAAACTTAATAGTGGTCCACAAGGTGATGCGTTTTACCAAATATCAAGGCTCTAGATCTTGTGGCTTCAGACAAGAAGACATTTTCATTTTCCCTATTTTTGCCCCAGGGGCAGAATTTGAACACACTTGGTAGATGTCTATTAGATGATGCTACATACCAAATATCAAGGCTCTAAGCCTTGTGTTTTCAGAAGATTATTTTATGTTTCCCAACACAAGCCTATGTAAAACATGTGACCCCCAGGGTGGGTCAATTTTAGCTCCAGGGCATTATTTGCACAAACTTGGTTGGGGCCCACTAGATGATGCTACATACCAATTATTATACATGCATCAAGGATCTAGACGTTGTGGTTTAAGACAACAAGAGTTTTTTATGCTTTCCCTATATAATCCTATGTAAAACATATGACCCCAGGGGCATAATTTGAACAAACTTGGTAAAGGTCTACTGGATGATGGTAAATACCAAATACCAAGGCTCTAGGAGTTTTGATTTTGGACAAGTTTTTATCTAGAAAATCTATTTAAGCCTGTGTGACTAAGATATACAATGGACCAAAACCCCCACCAAAACCATTTGAACACCTATTAAAGCTGGTCATATAAAGATCATCCCTGCCGAGATTGGTCAAAATCCAGCCAGTAGTTTAGGAGAAAAGGCCCTTTGAAGCTATTGTTGACGATACACGATGGACGACGCATGTCGCACGACGGATATCCAACGATCACAATAGTTCACAATGAACATTTGGCTTAGGTGAGCTAAAAACAAAACAAACAACAAAAACAAAAATTAAAGTATAGTCCAGTTTCGATCTCTGGAGGATCAACTATTAGACGAGTCTTCTTAGTAGCACGTGAATGGTTAATCAGGTTCTCACAGTGATATCTAAAATACGAAATAAATGTGAGTGCAATTGATAACTGGTGGGATATAAGCGGTATTTATCCTGATTTCTAGTTCAGGTGCTACATCATAGACTCGTCTTACATGAGCCAGAACAATGTGGCATTTTGACAAGAGTAGACTCAGATGAGCCTCTGAAGCCTCAATTTAAGCTTAGAAACTCCAAATGGTGTTCAGTCAGAAGCTTAACAATAATAGAATACTCAAGCGACTAGCAAAGGCTCTGATCAGACTGTGCGTATGCGCAGGCTGATCTGAGGCTTTGCTGGTCGCACATACCACATTGTTGGCAATCTCATGCACTGGCTCATTTTTTATCCTTCAGAGGTTAAAACCGGACTATATGAAGTGAAGTGTACCTGCCTATACCCGTAATAATATAATTACCGGTATTCACCCGCCAGTTTCTATCAAAAGATGGTATTGTCATATTATGCATAAAGAACAGTACCTGACGCATGATAGCTATACAACTAACGTAAATAATATGACCATAATATTGCAAACGGATAACAATTTACAATTTGGCAATGACAAGAAGGCAATCATTTTCGGCACTCCCAAATCCGAAACTGTCCCCTTATTCAAATCCATTTTGTTAATCTGAAAACACCTGTACTTGACAGGAGAAACATACACAATAAAGAAGCACATATTGTACTTTCAAAGATGCATAGTAATGAGGCAATTCTATTTTTCTTATAAATAGGTAAAGCATGATTATTCACTGCCACGCGCATATGCAGTAATATCTGTGGTAGGTTCACAATAACTGTAAACTGAGACTACCTGCACGCCCAAAATCAAGGTAAACTCGTCAGTGTTTGTTTACAACGATTCTCATCTATCTTTGAAAGTACAATAACTTATAAAATCTATAAATGGAACAGCTAAGACTGTTAATTAAATAATATAAATTCAGAAAGCTGTAGACTGGCTCTCCGTCGTACCTTCATATTTATTTATAATGTGATGTTCAACTGATCAGGAGAAACGACACAACCACTGTTTTCCATCAAAACTGTTCTTCGCACAAACATGTTACTTGACTTTTTGGTTACTGTGAAGGCGGCATCTCATGAATGCGTAATTAGGACTGGTCTACCTTAGATATAGGTAAAAGCTGAAAATGAGGCGTGGTTTTATTCAAAAGAAACTGTATCATCTTGCTCTATTACCTCAGTATAGACGCAAAACACATGATTTAGTCTTTAAAATGCCAGCAAATTAACTGCATCTGAAAATGTCTATTTAGTATAAGCCTAGAGGCAAACATTGTGGACCCAGATCAGACTGTTCCTACAGGAGCAGTCTGATCTGGGTCAACACTGTTTGTCTATGGGCTTCAAATATTTTAGTGGACGACAAAAAAAACATACATTTTTGTGATCATGCGCTTTAAGGGTTAATAAATGTGAGTTAAGTGTATATACGGTTAGGATTTTCATGAAATGCACGCACGTTTGCCAAAAGATTATTAACTCTTTACCAAATTATTCATATAACCTGATTTCCCTTCCTTAGCAGATGAAATAGCCGAACCACGCCCAGATATGAATATTAAAGTTGCCGCCTTTACAATTAGCAAAAAGTCTATTTATACTACAATATAAAATTTATTTTCAGTCCTTCTTCTAGAATGAATGAAACGGTAAAAGGGAGAGTACTTTCAATCACGAAAAACTGCGGTATAGATGTTATAGATGTACTTGTCGAACAGCATATCATACTAATAGTGCTGATCAGATAGCACAACTGCACAGGCTGATCTGGATCTAAGGCTTACATATACAACATGCTGGCATATCTAGCGCGGCTGAAGGTCTCAACTTTGGTCCGCGTCTTTATTGTGTATGCGAGTAGAGATTGTTCTGGCGAGTCTGCGCATTTGCGGAAGTTCCTCGACAATGCGATTACCACAGGCATCTAGATAAGAGTGCGTAATTAAAAATTAATTTTCTAATATCTGAACCGAAACATATGTTGTGGGTACTCAAAAGAACCGTCTCAGTGAGACGGTTCTTTTGAGCACCCAAAACAAATGTTAAAAATGATAGCTAAGACAATATTAACAATTTGTGTATATATTATATAGACCTATAGATAAGTACCAAAATTCATGTGCTAGCTCAATAACTTATATACCATAAACTTCAATTAGTTATTATTTCTGTAGTAGCGGTATATCAGATATATAATGATTCCAATTATTATAGCCGCTGCTATGGACCCAATCACTATTCCGGCTACAACCCCACCGCCGAGAGCCACACCACTACCTCCAGTCCGTCTGTACCTGAAATATTGAATAGAAGATTGTCTTTAAAATTTTGGAAAGTAACCAGACTTTAACCGTTTGATTTGCTGAAAAAACATATAGAAATCTTTGTTGTCTTACTGCGTTTTCGCGAAGTGAATTCACGAACTTAGGTTTCCTATATTCTTCATTTGAAAGCGGGTGCTTTCGTTTTTACGTCACAGTCAACGATTTTAATGTCATCCTGGGATGATTTCCCGACTTCCTGGGTTGAACCAGTACAAAGAAAGGATAATGTGTCTTGTTCAAGAACACAGCGCCGCGCCTCAGCTGAGTCTCGAACAAGCGACCCCTCGAACTCAAGTCTAACACTCTACCACTGCAACACTGCACTCCTAAGCCATGTGTTTATTTGATGCACTTCCATTTTTTATTTATTAAAATAGCCATTAGTGCAGGAAAGCAAAAACAACAAATTTTAAAAAATCATACATTTATGTGGTTCGAGATTCGAACTCATATCTTTGAATGCAAACCGCTGCGCGCTCGTGATTTGATCTTCTTTACAACTGACCGACAAACAGTGAATTATTACTCAACAATTCACGCACTGGAGCAGATCTATTTCGATTCTAACACACAATAAACGACGTAAACACATTCGAAGTCTTCAGCTTCTTCCAACTTTCCGCCATTGCACTGAAGAACTCCCGCCAATACTTAGACTACGTCGCATACGTTTACATGTAATTGTAACGCCTTTCAAGCATTAAAACGACGTTACACCGTCTAACGCCATGAATGACGTCATTTTCTAGTGACGTCAGCTATCACACACTTTTGCAGTGAATTATTGTCTGATATATCACAGTTTCTTACCGTTGGCTCTATAGGCGAGGTGTGTTAGAATAATTGATATAATTATTTGGCTTATAGAAAAATTATTCTTATAATTTTGGGAAAATGAAAAATACCACCTTACACCCCTAATCACTTTAAATGGGTTTTTCCTACTGATAGGGGTAGGCAAGTCCATTCGGCTTAAAAAGGTTAAATATTTAGATTAAAAAAAAGGTCTAATGATACTTATCACATAACGTCTGGGAGTGATATGGCGCTCTGCAAAAAAAAAATCGATAAACCACTGATGGTTTACAGATATGGTAATGACGTCCATTATAACGTTGCGAAAAGGATAGCAATTTTTTGACGTTTTCACGCCAAAACTGCGATTTGCGTCATAGAATCTAACATTCGTGCTACTGTATTTTTGAATTTAATAAACTCGTTGCGTCTCGCATTTTATCTCTTTTCTTCAACTCGTTTATTAAATTCAATAAAACATGAGTACTTATGTAAGATCCTCTATATCTACAGCAAGAGGAGCACTCACGCAAGATCCTCTATGTCTGCAAAAAGAGGAGCACCCACGCAAGATCCTCTATATATGCAACAAGAGGAGCACTCATGTAAGACAGTCTTTATCTGCAACAAGAGGAGCACTCATGTAAGATCCTCTATATCTGCAACAAGAGGAGCACTCATGTAAGATCCTCTATATATGCAACAAGAGGAGCACTCATGTAAGACTCTCTTTATCTGCAACAGGATTAGCACTCATGTAAGATCCTCTATACATGCAACATGAGGAGCACTCATGTAAGATCCTCTATATCTGCAGCAAGGGGAGCACTCATGTAAGATCCTCTATATCTGACCTACCTGGTTGAGCTTCTGCTTCCACTCCTGCCTTTTGCATCAACTCTTGCCTCTGTAAATAAATGGCTAAATCATTAATGAGCCGTGACTAAAAAAAAAAAATCCAGCTGTTAAATTTTTAGACTTAATTTTTCGCAATTACTTTTTTATCTTCAACTTTAGCAAAATGTGTTCGCAATGAAAGTTGTAGACGAGAATTTCCGCCAACTTCTCCAAAAGGTCTTGTGCTTGTGGCGCAAACAGATTTTTGTGTATATAGATGAAGATTTTGCAATAAATTGAATTCGTCCTAAATTTCAAAGTCTTTTAATGACAGGTATAATTCGTATAGGCGTGACAGAAAGGGGTGGTTTCAAAAAATATTCGAAAGCGGTGCATCTTCTCGTTCTTCAAAGGCTGTGTATAACATGAAACTGCCTTTAACATACTCAGAATTTACCATGCATATGCAGAATCAACTTAAAGCAGGCTCATTTGTAGGAACAAAGGCTGGGTTATCGCATGGCGTGCAATTTTTCTCTTGTGCACGTGTTATGAAATGAACGGTTTTGAGATGACCCACGTGTTTAACGCACGAGCGAATAAGGCGCGATTTCTATTATATTTGAACTAGCCATCCATCGCTTTAGTAATTGAATTAGGGCGTTGCAATGTAACTTTTTGACTGACATCTTGGACTTTGTTTTTTTGCGCTTTGCTTAAAATGTTCAAAGTGTGCATCTAAGCACAGATTAACTTGCAGCATCTAGGATGTTGGAACCATTTGGAGAAGTTGGCGGTGATGTTCCTGAATACTTTTCATCGCGAACACATTTTGCTAAAATTGAAGATAAAAAAGTTATTGCGAAAAATTAAGTCTAAAAACTTAACAGCTGGAGTTTAGTGATTTCCAACAATGCGCCATTTTGACAAGTATGAATCAGACTAGCCTGTGCAGCCTCCTTTTAAGCTTAGAATCTCTAAATGATATTCTGTCAGTAGCCTAAGAGTCATATAATATTCAAGCGACAAACAAAGACTCTGAACAGACTGCGCGTATGCGCAGAATGGTCTGAGCCTTTGCTTGTCGCACATACCACATTGTTGGAAATCTCATGTTGCGGCTCAGATGTTTTGTTCAATCAAATTCTCCTTATAGCTCAGAGAAATTATGAAACCTTGCGGTTATGTGTCATTCATGTATTACTAGAAGCAACAACAACAACTTCTACAACAACAACAACAACTACAACAACAACAGAAACTGCATCGAATTCATTTTTCACTTTCATATAGGAAAATCTTCTGTTTTTGCTCCAAGTAACTGCTTATATATATTTCCATTTATACAAATTATTTATAATGAAGATTGAAAAGGATGTATTGACCTTGAATCACATTTCAAGGTCATACTTGGTCTTTATCTCTGCTAAATGTATACCAAACACTCTTGAGTGTATAATCTTGAGTGGTTTCAGACAATAAGATATTCAAAGTTTTCATTCCGATGATCCATTTTCACTCACTTGGCCTAGTTATACGAGGGGCATTTGGAAAGTTCTTAGCATGGCATCATAAGTCCACAATGCGTTGATATAATGCTATCAAATAATACTTTTTTTGAAACTAGGAATCAACGGCTACTTGATGGTTTAATTTTTGTCGAAAAGGGACTCGGCGTGCACATGCAGCGCGTGCTCAAAATGAGTAGGTTTTATACACTGGCTGAAGTTTTAAGAAAAATATTTGTAAAAAAATGAAGGGAAATTGGGGACCTTATTTACGATCTTGGTTTGACAAATTAACGATTTGGTGTCAACTTAATTTTTATTAATATATATTATGCGGCCACTGCTTGCACGACCTACACCTTTACATTCAGAAAATGTTGACTAATAGAGAAATGGTAAACTTTCAAAAATGGGACTTTTTTCGATTTTTCTTTATACTTTTACTATAAATTGTGTCACTACAGGAGCACGAAAAATGCCTATTGAGTATATGCTTTGCTTTATTTGTAGCGAACGATACATAAAAATCAATTCGTCGCGCAAAAAGTGTAGCTTGTTTAGGTCTATATTCTAGAAAATTATTCCAAGTAACACTACCCCTACTTTTCAAGAAGTGGGTGGGGTAACTTAACCCCTCACATTTTGTCGATGGCATAAGAACTTCTCATGGTATCGCGGTAACAATCACAAAATGGATTGATTTCTACTCTCAAGGTATTTTTACTTTTTTGTTTGCCACCGTTTTCAATTGAAATGAACCAGAACATCATTCATAGCTAAACTTACTCTGCCCCATAGGAAGATTATAAGAGTTATCTTCCCTTTGTTCTGGTTTACAAAATTTATTTTTGTTTCAATACAAAGAACATAAAGTGCGCTTGATAAAAATACCAAACGCACGTCATTTTAAACTACTGACGGTTATATATTTTCAAAATATGTGCACCGTGACATGCGATTTTTAGTCGAAAAAATAGCACATTGCTTAGATTTCTATACGGTTTTGTCATTGCTGTTCCGGTATTTAGTTATTAGAAACATTCAACTAGGTCATCTATTGTATAATAACTGTACCAGATTGTGGCCTACCAAATGTTACACAATTATCTAATTTCATGAACTATTGTGAATGTTCTGCACACTTTTCAAAAGGTAAAATGTTATAATTTCCACTGAAATTTTTCATTTTCCAGTATACAAACAGTGCATGTATTCACAGTGATATTATTCGTGTCTGCATTATAATATCCACATGAAATTTGTGCCATAACATAGAGGAAAGGTAGTTCTTTAAAATGATATCAAACATGATAGGCTTTGTAAATCGGTTACTGAGATAAAATACCATGCTAAGAACTGTCCAAATGCCCCTCGTACAACAGAAAAGAACCATTTAACTAAACGTTAAATATGACCATATAGGATTATTTCTGTCAACATTGTTGTTGTTCACAATTTTGTGTGTGTGTTTTGTGTTGGATCCCTGTTTTGTGATGCGGTTTCCGTTTCCTTTCTAGTTGAGAAACCATCTTGCTTAGGAAGAGAGAATCGGTTGCTTTAAGTTTGCTGTGGTTCTTCCTCGCGGTGCCATGGGCTGGTCTGCAGTCTGTGATTAACATTACCGGGTTATACTCGCTTACGCTTTTGCTATGCTGTGATTAGAACAATCAACAATAAAAGTATAGATCGAATGCCTCGATTACCTTTTCCACGGTCGTCATACGATTTATTTGTCTACGATTTTCCCTACGATTTTTTGAGCATCGTAGGCGGCTATAAGCTACGATGTATGTGTTTACATTGCTAACGATCATCTTGCGATTTCTCTCGGCGACAAACAAGGAAAAAAACCTTACAGAGACCTTGCGGACATCGTACGACAACCGCAAGGTTATCGTGCACTCATCGTGTTATCTTCACGACCTCCCTATCATCGCACGATACCCGTACGATGACCTTGCGGAAGTCGCAAGGAGTCGGTACGCTGACTGTCCAATTGTCGTGTAAGTATGTGCATGGATTCAAACGACCATCCATGTTCATTTTTGATGCATATTTGAACTGTGTTTCAAAGTTCGTGCTATGAAGAGGCCAGTGTTTTTCGTTGGACATGGTCCCAAGGTATGGGATTGATGATACGATACAACGTGTTACGTTTGTGTATATTTTAATGTCTATTTTAAGTTCTGCAGTTTTCATAAAGTATAAATCACAGATTATTACAACAGCCCCTTATTTATATTACACTTTTATAATTCGAAAAGTATTACTATAATTGCAAATACAAAGATGCTTTAACTGTATCTCCTTGTAGACTCAGTGTGGAGTTTAATCATCCAAAGGCACTCTACGGCCACCAACACATACAATCCTCGTCGTAAGCAAAATGAAGTCGTTGCATGCGAACAACAAAGGTACTGGCCATACTGCGCTTCCTTCCACTCAGCCTGGTCAGCCCATTTGCCATTCGTTTTCAGTAAAATACATTTTGTGTTTCATTCATACAATCAAATCATGGTCTCACTATGAGACCCATATTATTTTTTTCTTTGAAGTAATACTCAACTTCAAATCCCAACGTTATAAATTACAACAAGAAAATTTTGACTTTTTATTAAACTTTTCTAATTTATTACACCCCTTATCTAACCAGTATTTTATATACTGAAAGTGCATATGCATTTCACGTTAGGTGCATATTTATCCGAAGGGATATTGTAATCGCCTCCGTCCGTCCGTCCATCTGTCCTCCTAAACCGTTGGAAGAAATTCAACCAAATTTGGTGTGTAAGTTACTCACATGAATGGGGCGTGCAACAGCATTTTTTTTGGCCCCGCCCCCCTTTGGCACTGGGGAGGGGTCAAAAGGTCAAATATCATTTAATTTCAATTACAAAGTCAATTTCAAAGATTTTTATACCAAACTTTGTTTTTGTTCTCACAAATGAAAGATACAAAACATATCAGACGGGATTCTAATTATGTTGCCTGGGTCACGCCCCAGGGGTCGGACTTAGGGGCGCTGGAGCAGCCGAGGGGGTACAAAAATTTTCGAACATGGTCATTTGGCATTTCAAATCGTCGGGGATGACGAGCAGAAGAGAATGCAAGTAAACTTTTCATCCTAGGGTCAAACTGGTGACCTTGGGGTGAGGTCAAAAGGTCAAATATCATTAAATTTCGGTAAACATGTCAATTTCAAAGATTTTTTATACCAGACTTTGTGTGTGTTCTCACAAATGAAAGATATAAAACATATCAGACGGGATTTTTATTCTATCGCACTGGTCATACCCCAGGGTGGGACTTTGGGGCGCTGGGGATGCCCAGGGGGTCATTTTTTTCAAACATGTTCATGTGGCATATCAAATCGTCGGGGATGACGAGCAGAACAAAATGCAAGTAATATTTTCATCCTAGGGTCAAACTGGTGACCTTAGGGTAAGGTCAAAAGGTCAAAGATCATTAAATTTCTGTTACCATGTCAATTTCAATTTTTATACCAAACTTTGTGTGTTTTCTCACAAATGAAAGATAGAAAACATATTGAATAGAATTTTCATTCTGATGCCGGGATCATGGGCCAGGGGTGGGACTTAGGGTGCTGGGGGGGGGTCAAAAACTTTAGCGCGGGGATTTGCGATGGCGCCTCATCGACTGCGCGTTCTAGTTTTAATTGCACTTCAGACAATTTTATCATGGAAGGATACTCTATGGGCCCTCCATCAACAAATCTGGGTCCATATTGAGTCACTCTGGGTGGTGGTATTAGAGACATCGCATGAAGACAAATATTGAAATGAAGTAAACAGCTTATGATAGCCAATATATACCCTTATTTCAGTATTTAATCACGGGTTACCACCCATACCAAGTTTAGCACGAACATCGCATGATATACAAGGTCTACACTGATGTAGTTGGTAAACATTAGTTATACCATGTTTTTGCACCTGTACGTAAGGTAATCCACGTACAGGCGGAAAACCCATGGTACAAGTATAACTATTACATATCTCGTAATAAGTAAGATCTCAGTATAATGATGTAGGTGGTATAAAATCGTTATACCATGGATTGTCCACCTGTACGTGAGATATTCAACTCGCTTTAGCTCGTGGAATTTTTCCACGTACAGATGGATGAACCATGGTATAACTATTGCGTGTCCTATTATATAAAAAAACAACAGGTAATCTCTGGCCCCGAGGTTATACAACTTTTTTCACGCTGAACCAACTTAACACGTAATTTATCATGCTCATAAATGTTAAAATGCCAACAGTTGTTGGCATTTTAACATTTATAAGCATAATAAACACAACATATGAGAGTTTGAAACCATGAAAAGTATTTCTTTTTCATTTTTTTAGTTTTTATGAGTTATTGAAATTTCATCCTCAGTTGAGTTGAGCATGAAAAAAGTTTTATAACCGCGGGGCCAGTTTGCGACATACATGTATCAGTTTGTGTCAACCTGAAATCAAGTATTACGAGGTAGTGTATCTGGTGCACTCGTAGCTATTATCCCAAATTGTTTTTTTTTTCTATTTTTTATCACATTATCTCAACGATTCACTGAATCCCCTTCTTTTCAACTGCCGAATGAGTAGTTTAAGTGTTAAACTGTAGTAGATTTTCTTTTTTAGATATTAATTCTAAAATATAATAAGAGAAAAAGAAAGCTTACCCAGTAAAATCGACACAAGTATAGCAGCAACTAGAAGTTTTGTAGCTAAATGCATCGTAAAAGTCTTTAAAAATGTTTATAAAATTTCCTTTTAACTGTCTTCCTCCGTTCACAGCTATAAAACGACATACTCATTTTTCAAAGAAATACTTCAAAATATACGGGTAATAAGACCATAAAGTGACATGTGGATAAAAATAGATTTAGTGTCCCATGTCGAAATCCGGATATACAGTGTCACCAAACCACGTGGTGTGTGACGTAAATTTTTGGTACCACCGGCAGCTAAATCATCAACAAGAAGCATCGCCTCGGAACTTCAATCAATCGTAAGTATTTTATTTTCCAGCCGATTTCAACGACATATAGCCTATTCTAAGGGGAAAAGTGAGTTCTTTACAACGGTGTTAATGGATTTGTCACCAGATTAATACTTTAGGCCTGAAAACGAGGCAAATGTCCAGAAAATGTGAAAAACACCGTGCAACCACGGCAAGCCAGTCCCGGGACATTTGCCTCGTTTTCAGGCCTAAAGTATTAATCTGGTGACAAATCCATTAACACCGTTGTAAAGAACTCACTTTTCCCCTTAGAATAGGCTATATGTCGTTGAAATCGGCTGGAAAATAAAATACTTACGATTGATTGAAGTTCCGAGGCGATGCTTCTTGTTGATGATTTAGCTGCCGGTGGTACCAAAAATTTACGTCACACACCACGTGGTTTGGTGACACTGATATAGTTGAACGATTTAAAAAAAAAAAAAATTCTTCTGTATATTCTGCAATGAAAAGTATGGGGGTATTGCATGGGTTATTGAGAGATTAACTTTGATTGTCTGCGGAAGTATTGTCTGCGGAATACTTCCGCAGAACCTGATATTCATAATGTCGATGCGCTTGATTGGTCTTCAATTACTTATGGTATCAGTATCAATATAAAGGTTATATCGATACTTTAGTCATGTTATCATCGGGGTGGGGGGAGGGTTATCTGATATTTTGATACATAGGTAGGCTCGGGTCATTTTTTGGAGTTCAAAATTTTGAATTTCAATATTTTTGGGGTTTACAGAAAAGGATTTTTTTGGGGTATGAAGATTTTGTGGATATTTTTGCGGTCATTACAAAATTGTACTCTATTTAGAGTCATTTTTATGCATTTTAGGGTCTTTTCTTAAGGTCAAGGTACAGATAGGGGGATACTTTTTTAGGTTGCTAAAATTTCAAAATAGTTTTTTGAGGTGCTTGAAATTCCTGATTTTTTTTTGGGGGGGGGGGGGGGCGGTGAACGGTAGATGCTGGGCCCAAGCCAACGTATGAAGAAAAAATGATAATACCCCCTCCCCCTCCTATGGTTATCATATGTAAAAAAAATAATCACATACCAAGTTCTATTATTTTGAACTGCGCAGATCAATGAACTTATCTATAAAGTTTGATGCAATAAACTTTCAATCAAGATGGCCCATTGTATATATTAAAAGGTCACAGGTTATAATTTCCCCCCAAAAAAATATTTTCTCTCTATTTTCTGTTTTGTCTTAAGAAACAGTGCAGACCAAAATGAAATGCCGCAGAAAGTTTTCTTTGGCATTTCATTTGGGTCTTCCTTGTTTGCAAAAGTACACGTTTGGGGGCTTCCAGTCTACACTGAAAGGGTTAAGTGCATACATATACAAGTGGATTTGTTGCTTTTTACGTACATTTACAAATTGTATTTTATATCATGAGTGTTGACTTAATCGTCTGTATTGCAAATGAGTCTCATATTTGATGTCTTACCCTTTACTTGTCAGTACTTTTAGAAAGAAACTGATCAGATTTATACCTAGGAACAGTCTAATATAGTCCATAATTTTGTAACAGAGCTGCCAAAGTACAACAGTAGATGGCAAATAACTAGATTAATTGTAAATAGCAAAACATGGTTAATATAGCAAGAAGTGAGCAAAGCTCACATACCCCCGGCGGTAGCCATCAGAGGTTGTAACACTTTCAGAGAAAAGACAAAATTGTCAAAGATTTCATAATCCTAAATCAAGTAGTTTCTGAGAAAACTTTGATGAAAAATGTCCATATGTGTTATATAAGAGTGACAGAAGGAAAAATTGAAAATTTGAAAAAAGAAGGCAAAATGAGGATTAGCACCTTAGTTTTCATTTACACAATACACTTTGCCTACCTGAAAGTGTACACAAAATTTCATAATCCTAAATCAAGTAGTTGCTGAGAAAACTCTGACAAAAAACGTCCATATGTGTTATATAGGAGTGACAGAAGTAAAAATTGAAAAAGAAGGCAAAATGAGCTTTAGCATCTTTATTTTCATTTACACAATACACTTAGCTTACCTGTAGGTGTACACTAAATTTGAAAATACTGGCACCAATAGGAGCCGAGAGATCTGCGACAGAAATTTTCATCGGAGAGAAAGAAAAATGAAAAAATAAAGAGACAGATAAGCAATATGTGGCTGTTCTTTTGTTACACAATACAACTAATCACTATCAAGCTTTGTACCAAATTTCAGAATCCTAACTCAAGTAGTTGCTGAAAAATCTTTGACAGAAAAAATGTCAATATGTATTATATAAGAGTGAACGAAGGAAAAAATGAAGTTTGAAAAAAGAAGGCAAAATGAGGATAAGCATCTTAATTTCCATTTACACAGTACACTTTGCCTTCCTGAAGGTGTACACAAAATTTGAAAACACTGGCTCCAATAGGAGCTGAGAAATCTGTGACAGAAATTTCCATTGGAGAGAAAGAAAAATGAACAAATAAAAGGACTGATAAGCAATATGTGGCTGTTCTTTTCTTACACAATACAACTCATCACTATCAAGCTTTGTACCAAATTTCAGAGTCCTAACTCAAGTGGTTGCTGAGAAATCTTTGACAGAAAAAATGTCCATATGTATTATATAAGAGAGAAAGAAGGAAAAAATGAAAATTTGAAAAAAGAAGGTAAAATGAGGATTAGCATCTTAATTTCCATTTACACAGTACACTTTGCCATCCTGAAGATGTACACAAAATTTGAAAATACTGGCTCCAATAGGAGCTGTAAAATCTGTGACAGAAATTTCCATTGGAGAGAAAGAAAAATGAACAAATAAAAGGACTGATAAGCAATATGTGGCTGTTCTTTTGTTACACAATACAACTCATTACTATCAAGCTTTGTACCAAATTTCAAAATCCTAACTCAAGTAGTTGCTGAGAAATCTTTGACGAAAAAAAAAGTTTACAGACAAACAAACAAACAGACAGACAGACAGACAGACAGACAGACAAACATAATTACAGAAACGGCAAAAACTATATACCCCCTATATACTTCGTACCGGGGGTATAAATATAGTTTATGTGGTGTAATATTAACGTAAGTAAGAAGACAAATATCAGGAATCGATTCAATCAAGTACGACACCTGACCCAGAACACCGCATGGGTAAGTGACAAAAAACAAGAAAACATCACATACAAGAGAGCCAAGAGGTTAGTCCTTTCCCAGCAGATGACCACAAGGCTGCAATGAACAGACAAGAAAGCATGACAAACACGAAACAAATAACAAAAAGGATGAACAAAAGAAGCACCGCCTTGGAACGGTCAGTAAAATAATCTTACTGGAGGGCTTAAACTAGTTTTATGGTACCAACCTCACCCTTATTTCTGATGTGGATCAAGACAAACAGATGTTTTGTTCGCATGACAGATCCCTAACTTATCGATGTATCATCTCCTAGTAAAAAAGGAGAAAAATAAAGATAAGGACTCAACAGTATATCCAACAGTTAAACCCGGTGGACCCAATAACAGGCACAACGCCAGGCCCTAGCCCTGCTTCTTATTGTATTTATAGCATACAACTTCATTTAATATGACATATTTGATTGTTTAGATGATCTAATGAACTTTGGCTGTGTTCCATTCCATTGAAAGATGACGGAGTTATGCTACGCTTTTAGAGATTTTTTCCTTACTTCAAAACCACGTACTTACATTTCCATTGTAGTTGCCTTAGATGATACCTAACATTCCAGATCTTTGCATTTCTCGATACAAAGTAATAAGGTTGCAAAGATCAGGAATCGATACAATCAAGTACCACACCTGACCCAGGATACCAATGGGAAAGTGACAAACTCACAGAAGACACCACAAACGAGAGCCAAGAGGTCAGCCCTTTCCCAGCAGGTGACCACAAAGCACATATAAACAGACGCGCACAAAACATAGCCAACACAAGACAGAACAAAAACATAAAAGATCCACAAAAGAAGTACCGCCTTGGAACGGTCAGTAAAATATTTTACTGGAGGGCTTAAACCAGTTTTATGGCGCCAACCTCACCCTTGATTCTGATGTGGACCAGGACACTTTGAACAGTCACATTGAACAGTCGCGTGATCTAATACGCGTCTTGGGTGGACTAACGTTAACGTCAGCCAATGACTGGCTCTGCTTATCGTTTTTGTGTGACGTAGATCTAATTATCGCATCACCATGTCATACTTAACGTATGATCATGGCGTCGTGTCCAAGAGCTTCGCTGTAAGGCTGTTCCAACATCCCCGTCACACATAAAATAAATAATTTTAAAAGGGTAACAAGCGGGGCTGGGAATAAGATTATATGGCATATTTGATTGATAATATAAGGTTGAAATGCAGTTTTTATAGCTTGCACTGGATGATGCAAAACATTAGCTTTTTAATGTTCTTCCGGTTTCACAGACATTAAAAAAGTAAGAAAAGCGGCAAAGATCAGAAATCGATACAATTAAGTACCACACCTGACTCAGTCTACCACGTGGGAAAGTGACAAAAACACAATTAAACATCGCACACAAGAGCCAAGTGGTTAGCCCTTTCCAAGCAGGTGATCACAGAGCAGCAATGAACAGACGAGAAAGCATGACAAACACAAGACATAAATAATACATAACATAACATAACATAAAGGTTATAAAGGCTTAAGAATAAAACAGCTCAACACCAATAAAACAAATATACAATCAGCATGAAATAATAATTACATACAAGCAGCCATCATGGCTGTTTGTTATCTGAGAGTGTCTAGCATTTATTAATACATGGTAATAACTATTATTACTGTTCTGAAGCAAAGGAAAATGGATCAGGCATACACAGAACAAAATTTCTAATTGGTCACTTTTTAAACTCATTATATCTGATCAAGCGCTAATAACTTGAAATGAATTTTTGCCTATGTATGTGCATTTTGATGGGCAAATGTTTAGCGTTTTTTTTTCAGAAAAGTTGTCTTTCAATCCACGTTTTTTGGTTAAAAAAGCAAAAAACTGTTTTTTTGAGGAAAAATGGTTTTGAATGAAGTTTTAGATCAAATCTAAGTTCAGTTGGTAATAGCCTGGTCTAATCGACTTCAAAAATACCAAACACTTGAAAAGGGGGGTCTCACTCTATAGGAAATTAACGTAGGGTTCTGCCCACGCATAGATTTTCATAATATTACGCATTATGATTGCCTCACATATAACTATTCTATTTGTAATATAGTTTCCCACTTACCTATTTACATGGTCAAAAAATGAGATGTTATGCAATCGGGCATCTGATTATGGGGGTACCTTCAGTTTAAGCAGCCCATAACTCTTATAGTTTCATATATTGTGTTCTATTTATTTTAAGAACTATCTAAGATCATCACTGATAAGATATGCATAAATCAAAAATCAGTTTCTGTAAAATTAAATTCAGAAAATTATGATTTTGTTTGGAATCTTCCCCAAATTTCAGCTTCATAATATTTTTTTTAACAATTTTGTTTTTAAATTTAGGCATGTTTTAGCTCTTGTCAACCTATGAATTTACTCTCAAATTAGGCTATATATATATAGATGATATGCAAAAATTTTCAAGTAAATCGAAGACCGGTAACATGTTGTCCTAGAACTTTGAATGTTGCAAATCGAAGTTCTCAGAAATGTAAAAAAAAACTGATTATGGTTAATGAATAAGTGTTCAGCTAGTTTAAAAGCAAGTTTTTTGTGTTTGTTTTCTTCTATAAGTAAGATGGAATCTTAGATATTGTTAAAACTATTATAATAACATGAATACTGATCACTTAGGGAGAACTTCACCTTGTCCAACTCCTCATAGAACAGTAAACTTTGATAATCTTCATAATACGGTTTCAATACCAGATTTACTCTAATAGAAAGTCATTCTCCATAATTCATTCATTTCATTAGTGTCAGGGAATCGTTTGTTTTATCATTTCTTGATCACCAACATGTTAAAATAAATATTTAATAAATATTACAACCTTATATAATCATATCCCACATTCTGCACAATTTCATAATTTAAAACATGTTGCATATTTTCCTGCGTGAGGAAGACAGAATCTTTAATGTTTTCAAAGCTGTCATCCTTATTCCAATACTGACCACATAGAGAGAATTTCACCCTGTCGAATTCCTCTTGAACTAGTTAATTTCATTAATCTTCACAATATGGTTTTATTTTGCTATTCACTTTAATAGAATGCCAAACAACAAATTCACCCCTTTTATGTGGTTGTGGAATCTTTTGCTTGATTATTTCTCTACCACAAAAATGCTGAAATATTTAAAGAATACATGTACCAAGCTCTACAATCATAGGTGCTTACAATCATATTCCACATCCTGTAAAATGCCATAGTATCAAATGGGATAGAAAAATTAATGTCAAATGATAACTGATCCCCTGATTAAATTGCCATTTACTTGACTGAGGAACCAGTTTTGAAAACACAACATGGAAACTCCAGAAATTGTTAAGCATAAAAGAACAAATACAGAACTTATAGAATATATAAACAAGCATAACTGCAAAAAGGGTCTGACCGTATAAGAAGAAGTTATAATGATCGGGAACTGAGGTAATCTGACCAAAGTCTTGCCCTTGCAACGGAATTAGCAATCAATCAAAACATGAAGCCAATATTCAACCCGAGACTAAAACTACAAATAGACATAATACTAGGAGAACACAAGGAAAGCAGAACCTATGGGCAACTCTTTCCCAAAAGTAGTAAAATTGCAAACCGAGTTTAAAATAAAGTCAGCGCTTTCAGTTAATAAGTTTACATGTGCATCTTGGTATTCAATGAATTGACGAAATGATGAATTCAAAACAGTCATTATAACATTTGCCAGGCATTTAATAATTGTGCAACAGTCAGCCAATGGTACATAAGGAATCCCAACCGGTACCTGGTATTAAAATCAAAAGCTACACCCTAGGCTATTCCAAACACATTGACATTTTAGGCGAAAATCATGCATAAAAACTTAATATCGTATTAAACAAGGATAAAACAAGAATGATTAAAAGGTTAGAGACACATGCCATTGTAGGTAGAATGAATGCCAGTTACATATATGACATCGCATATAAGCTTACAAAGGGACAAAATAAGGGAAGTCAGCAATCAAATGTATTGCCTTGTCTAGCACTATTATGAGATTGAACTGTCAATTAAAACATTGGTATGCAAATACAAACCAAAATACATTTCAGAATAAAGAAACATTCCGTGAAGAGATCATAGCACTGAATCCATTAATTGATGTATTTCAACTTGATTTTGAAAAGTTTGAATGTTGCAGACTGTTTGTGTGTTACTTTAGCTGATTGTTAAAGCTACACAAGTCTCAGATTTGTTTCAATGTCAAATTAGATATGCATATGTACATGCATAGCTTTTTATTATCGATGTTTATAATATTTTTAATAATAAAATTTAGAAATTACATGGTTCCAGGACAAAACTAGCCTCAAACATAAAATTATGATAAATGTTAAAAAATGACCAACATGTATATAATGTATTTTCCTGCACTGTTACCGGTTTTAAGGTTTTAAAAAATCTTGAAACTTAGTCAGTATACGGAGGACATGTGAGGCAAATTTTATAGGCAGTATCATAGGTTGACAAGGACAGGAACATATAGAAATTGTAGACGCAATTTGGCATACACATGAACTTCAATTATATTTTTTGGAAAATTTAAACTTTAAAATTTCGTAAAAAATTGTGTGCATGTTTGTATAGGCCAAAATAGTATCAAAGCAATCTATATAGAGTCCTTTCACTATTCTGGCTTATACTGGGTGAGATCCGATAAAACTGATGTTTAAAAATTGAAAAAAATATTAGAAAGGTGTCATCGAAAAAATGGACTAACACAAGGTGCTCTTCTGAGACCTAAAAGTCACTATTGAAATAAATAAATGTACTTTTATAGTTGATAGGTCATAGGTATTCACCATGTAAAACTAGATGAAAACCCATGTGTTGGCGCATATGAGACCCCCCCCCCCCCCTTTGACTAAGGTAGACTTTTTACGCATTTTTTAAAATATCACATTTTTTGAGATTTTTAAAATTCTTTAGTAGCTTGTGCACAAATTGTTGAATGCATTTTATTTTCTGTGAACAAGATAGCCCAAACAGAATAGAACTTGATTCGTCCATTTTGTGATGACAAACATTTCAATGCTGCTGCGCACTTCCAGTTGGAATGTAAAACTTAAAAAGTCAATTTGATGGTGCTTTGCATTATTTTTTTTCAAACTAGAATGGTGACGTCTAGTAGTAATACATAATCAATGCAAATTTCAATACTGTATCACAGATAATAAGGCAAACAGAACAGTGCGAATTTCCTATGTAAACTGCATGCAAAAAGCTGAATTTCAATGATTTAGCTGCTGGAAGTGTTTGTCATCATGCTATAACTTAACAGAAAAGAGGAGTCTGATTGTAGCGAATCATTTGAAGTGTGTTCGTCTTTAATCACGGCAGTCAGGAACATTTTCATACAAACAAAACTACAAATACATGGCATCTCTGTGGAATATTTCATATATTAGGAAAATATGTGACTTATTGAAATGAGGGTACCTTTACTCTAGCATCGTCTGTGCAAGACCTACCAGTCATTTTTAAATGAAATTGCATGCAGAGTAATGGCAAGGCATTGGTTGATTTATATAAGCATGAATTTTGTATAACCAAATCTTACTTTTAAAACTAACATAAAAATGTAAGGTGATCAATTAGAAATTTTGCTCAGTGTATGCTAGTTTGGATTATAGTCAATCTTGATTCGCTTCATGTATGCTTGCTAGAAGCGTCTCTGTGGGACTATTCTATGAAGCATCCATGAGTACATGACGAGGTATGATCAAGCTTAGTTTTAACTAGGGTATGTATGGAAATGCGTCGTATATACTCGTTAGATCTGCCTCTTCGGGCAGTTCTGACGAGCATCTACGATCGCAGACTTCAGTTGAGACAGGTAAATATTTGCTTTGTAATATAGGTGTTTGTTATACAGTATTTACTATATTAATAGCTTCAGTCCTTACTTTAAAAGCTTTCAGTAGATAGATTGCAATGTGTTTCAATTGCTTAGATTTTGTTGAGGTTAGTAAGATTGTAAGTTTACACATACTAGGTCTAGTGTGAAAATATTTATGTATGTATGTTTTCCTGAGATCAATATATGCAGGACAAATCAAATTAAAGTGAAATTCATCTTCTATATCACTGGTACACAAAGGGCATTTCCTCTGATTGCGTTCTATGTTAAGGTGACGCCCCTTTTCTATTGCTAATTGATGAGAAGAAACCCTATAAAGCAAGATTTATTGCAAATTCTAGTTCTTGTACGACAACAGAACTTTCTAAATTGTTAACCTCGTGTCTTACAGCTGTTAAAAAACATGTTATCAAATATTGTGAAAAGGTATATGAGAGATCCGGTAAAAACCTATTTTGGTCGATTAAAAATTCAGGTGAAATTTTAGATAAACTTAAAGCTAGAGATTTCAATGCGACCAGTTTGTCTACTTATGATTTTTCTACTCTTTACACTACTTTACCTCATAATTTAATTAAAGATAAACTCATTGATCTTATTGAAAGAACCTTCCAGAGAGAAGGCTCTCCTTACCTTGCATGCAGTGACAGAAATGCATTTTTTACTTCAGAAAAACCTAAAAAATATCATGCATGGTCGTGTCAAAATGTATGTGATGCGCTGACCTTTTTGTTGGACAACATTTTTATTCGATTTGGCACCAAGCTCTATAGACAAGTAGTTGGGATTCCTATGGGCACTAATTGTGCTCCCCTGGTTGCAGATTTATTCCTGTTTTGTTATGAAAGGGACTTTATGATGTCTCTTTCTGATGATAAGCAGGCTGATGTTATTGATGCGTTTAACACTACTTCCAGATATTTGGACGATATTTTAAATATTAATAATGTTTATTTTGACAATATGGTTAGTCAAATATACCCTTCAGAGCTCCAACTTAATAAAGCCAATGCCTCTGATACCGAAGCCGCATTTTTAGACTTGCATTTGTCAATTTCTAATGATATTGTTTCTACCAAAATTTATGATAAACGTGACGACTTTGATTTTGAAATTGTCAATTTCCCATTTTTGGATGGTGATGTTCCTCGTTCTACATCCTATGGAGTCTATATCTCTCAACTCATTCGTTTTGCTAGAGCATCTAGCTATGTTGCTGACTTTAACACTCGCAATAAATTGTTAACTCAGAAACTTCTTAAGCAAGGCTATCGGTTTCATAAACTTCGCAAAACATTTTCAAAATTTTATAGACGATACTATGATTTGATTTCTAAATTCCAAGTTGGACTTAAATCTCTCTTGCGCCAAGGACTTTCAGAACCGGATTTCTATGGTGACTTGGTGTATAAGTTGAAGAAAATTGTTGGCTCTAATAATTTTTCAGCGCAGTTCATTAAAATAATTTCCCATTATAAAAAGATTGGCTATAACATTAATGTATTGCAACAGACTGCATGCTTGGTAGTCAACCCAATAACGGTTGGCAACTTTGCTTTCCTCTTTAATTGCACGCCGGTGGGTCGGACTTCAGACTCTATGATGGTTCCGACTTAAAGGCTTATCTGTTGATGAGATGGTAGGGGCCTGATGCTTTGGCTGTTTGTCGGGCCCTCCGGGGTTTACCTGTTGGATTTCTTTTGCTCCGGTATTCAGTTTAATTTACTGTTGAGTCCTTATCCTTGCTTTATCTCCTTGTTATATCTTGATTTATATGTTTTAGGAGATGATGCATTGATAAGTTAGGGGTCTTTCATGCAAACCTAATATCTATGTGTCTTGATCCACATCTGAATTAAGGGCGAGGTTGGCGCCGTTAAACCGGTTTAAGCCCTCCAGTAAAATATTTTACTGACCGTTCCAAGGCGGTACTTCTTTTGTGGATCTTTTATGTTTTTGTTCTGTCTTGTGTTTGCTATGTTTTGTGCGCGTCTGTTTATATGTGCTTTGTGGTCACCTGCTGGGAAAGGGCTGACCTCTTGGCTCTCGTTTGTGGTGTCTTCTGTGAGTTTGTCACTTTCCCATTGGTATCCTGGGTCAGGTGTGGTACTTGATTGTATCGATTCCTGATCTTTGCACACTTACTTACTTTTAGACAAAATCTGTCTGCATTTTCTGTTCTTTATTTGGATAAGATAGTCCAAATTTCAAAGACGTTTCTGATTTCTCTGTATAATGACGTACGCGATCTTACTCCTTCTCGCCACTCTGCTATGTACATATCTTTCAACCTTATTTTCAAAAGTGGTAAAAATCTGTCAAGATTTACGGAGTTTCAGGATTTACGGAGTTTGGGAACATCCAAACATCAGGAAACCCTGTTCGTTCAAGTAACTTTTTCACGTTCGATGTCCAGTTATTTGCATTTCTGTTCGCGCCAATCTCTATTTTAAGCATAGTGTATGCATTCCAGAGGATACAATTGTTATTATCTACAGAAGTACCGCCTTGGCCGGTCAGTAAAAAAATACTGGAGGGCTTTAACCGGTTTCACGGCGCCAACCTCACCCTTAAAAAGCTCAATGTTTTGCTTCATCCAGTGCAAGCTAAAAAACTGCATTTCCATCCTCAACTAACCTAAAAAGCAGATATTTGGTTTGCATAGAAAATTGGATGTGCTGAATATTTTAATGAGGGTTTTTATAAATTTGCAAATACTTTATTACAGAATTATGACCCTGACCCAAACACTAATTGTACTCAGGGTATCTCAGTCTTCAAGCTTGGTAACCTAATCACAGACGATAAAAAGAATTACCTGATTATGAAGAAATTCTGGAAAGATACTGTGGGAGTTACGGACTTTGATTTAAAAAGAGTACCATTCTTATGGCCAAGCATATGGTTGAGGGAACAGTTTTTCACAGCACGTTTTTATAGTTTTAAAATTATTTTAGCATGATCAGAGAAGGAGAGAGGGAGAAAGAGTGAGAACGAGATAGAGAACTTACCTAATAAAATCGATACAAGTATAGCAACAATTAGAAGTTTCGTAGCTAAATGCATCACCAACTTCAAGAGAACTGTAGTTTTAGCTGTAGATCTATTCTAATTATTCTATTCCTGACCCATTGCTATAGAATAACATACCCGTTTTACAAGTCATAAATGATTTAAAATAAACGGGTAAGAAATCAATACCTAAGTATAACACACCGAGAAGCTTTTTCAGTGTACACATTATAGCTGTAAGTATTGATATCATAAATGCTGACCTCTTTAACGATTTTTATAACCCTTTACCTGACAGTTATTTTAGGATTGAATTTTAAGGCTGCTACCTGGGCGCAGTTTTATATGGGTCCATATGGTTTGTAATTAGACATCGGGAAGTAGTAAACATAGTTTTTCAATAGCATGTATACAACATACAACTTCCTTGCTACATATGAGTAGAATATATCGTCGTTATACACGTTAATGGTAATTATCACATCGGCGAGAGCGATGGCTCAGTCGAGCCTGCGCTTGCGCAGTGTCTCGCCTGAGCCTTCGCCTCAGAGAGAGAGAGAGAGAGAGAGAGAGAGAGAGAGAGAGAGAGAGTATAAACATACATGATAACGATTGACGCAAAATTTTAGGACTCTAAACCCTTCATAGCCATGGTACATTCATCTAAAAAAAAGTAAAATAAAAACGTTATTGTGGTCCATGGCATTACATATATTGAGGGGTCATATGTGATAATTACCGAAAACAGATTTCAATTTTTTTTTAAGAACGGTCTTATGCTGACAAATAGTGCAGACCCTAGTTAAATACTGCAGGATTTCGTCTGTGTCTTCACTGTTTTCACAAGTATCCGTTCAAGGATTTCCAGTCTACAAAGGGTTCAGCTGTGCATGGTCATAAAAGAGTAACTTTACGCATATGCGATACCTATCAAATTACCATGAGCCGGCCCATATATCAATTTGCCTACTAGTGGCATCTGCTGATACTCTTTGCAAACAGTTTGGACCCAGAGCAGGCCCGACAAAGAGCGTCGGGCCTGATCTGGATACAAACTGTTTGACGCTCTGATGGTAGTCCTAAAATCCTTTTCGAAAAAGTTGATTTTGAAAACAATCAGCAGACGGCAAAATAACCCAGTAGGTAAAAGGTTATAATTGGTTAAATTTATCGTATACATGCACTCCATTAATGTATACAAAGTAGTTTTAAAAATATATATCAACGAGGATGGACACCAGGTTAATTGAAATCCATTTTTAAATCGCCTTTTTGTGAATGGTGAATGACGAGAAGTAATAATTGGATCTAATAGCGGTTCGTGTGCTTTAGTAGTAGCTTGTTCAGTTTAAACCCTTCGGAACAAATTAATGTAGAGAGAGAGATAGAGATAAAGAGAAAGAGAAAGATAGCTTACTAGACAAAATAATCAGCTATACTGATGACGAGATTTGCTCTCCCCAGGGAATTTTGCAGACATATCCTAACTTAAAGAACAATCCAAGCTGCGTCTAATAAGAGAGTTTTGCCCTCTATACGCCAAGGTGTTAGCCTGTAACAGCCTGCTACTTATATTATGTTTCCATATCAAATTAAAAGTAAAAGTTTGAGCTACAGAATGAATTTAAGGCATTTTGACAAACATACGACTTCCTATGGTGGTATGTGTGTTACTTAAATAAAAATTAGCCTTTAAAATGGTAATTGTGACTAATGATCTGTGTATTGTTCAAAATGTGTTTGATATTGTTGTACCAACATACTCATTTGGCTTATAGAAAAACAAAATAATTGTTTTTCTATGTTGAAGATATCGTCTGAAATGAGCCATTAAATAACCATATCCCCAGTTTTATTTGGGATTGTCCTGCTCATATAAATAAGAATCATAGTTTTGCAGGTTTTACAACAAGTCCAGAGCACTTCATAAAGGATGAAACATATGTTACATGGCATAATAATATGTTTGATATTGTTGTACTAACATACTCATTTGGCTTATAGAAAAACAAAACAATTGTTTTTCTATGTTGTAGATATCGTCTGAAATGAGCCATTAAATAACCATACCCCCAGTTTTATTTGGGATTGTCCTGCTCATATAAATAAGAATGATAGTTTTGCAGGTTTTACAACAAGTTCAGAGCACTTAATAAAGGATGAAACATATGTTACATGGCATGATAAATGAGCAAGGACATAGTCTTGATGTAAGAGATGATACTTTAGAAAAAAAGAGAATGCTTTGACATGCTTTCAAGCAAATCTCTAGTCTATGTTACCTTAATCTTAGAAATTATTTTCATTGCTAATTATCAAGCCCATACACCTTTGTTACATATATTAGAAATAACAGTTTTCATTATTTCCTAATATGTATTATACTAAAATATGGACTTAAATAGATGACTTGAATTAGGATTAGTTTTAATATGAAAATTTATTAAATTTTCTTGTTTAAATGTGACACTATTATTTTCTTTTTTTATCTCTAAGGCATTACCAAATATGTGATTAACGTTTATTTATCACATCTTAAACAAAGGTCAATGGGCTTGATAATTAACAATAAATATAATTTCTAAGATTTAGGGATCAAACACTAGAGGAAAACATGTGAAAGTATTCATTTTACCTGAAATATTATCGTTTAAAATCTTAGACAATGTCCTTGCTCATTTATCATGCCATATAACATAATATAACATTATGCTACATCCTTTAATAAGTGCTCTTTTCTGGATGTTAGACCTGCAAATCTTTGTTATATGAGCAAGAAAATTGTTAGCAGACGACAACTTAAAAGCATTAAAAATTACCCAGTATGCAGATAGTTAGACCCCAAACTATACTATAAGTAGACTCCAAGCTGAAAAAAGTTCTGCCCCCTATCTAGGGAATTTTGCAGACATATCCCATCTTTAAGAACAATCAAAGCTGCGTCGAATAAGATGAGTTGCAAGTTGTAATGACCATAGAGTACTTAGAAACTGCAATGGAAGTCTATAAAAAAACTAGAATTAAACATCATCGCCCCATACATAACAACGAAAATAACCAACAAAAAAGGTCAATACATATCATAGACTGAAATATGACACTAATTTTATATCGCGACTATCGTCTGCTGTGTGTCGTCTGTTGGTCCTTTTAAATGTCTGTAACAAACAGTGTGGACCTAGATCAGACTGCTCATCTGATCAGTCTCCACACTGTCTGTATTTATGCCGAATTTGTTCCTTGATGTAAACGTTAATATGTTGCAGACGACTTCAGCAGACGACATTTTCAGATGATTTTTTTCAAAGCAGGAGAAGAGGTTATTTTGAATATTATTTGTTGTCATTTAAGAGCATACAGCATGTGTCTAAATCATTTTCATATGCGGATCCAGAGGGTGGGGGGGGGGGTACGGACCCGCCCCCTCCCCCTGGAAAATCACAAGTTATATGGGTTTCTATAGAAATTAGCTTTTGGACCCCCACCCCCCCGGAAAAAGTTGGACCCCCCCCCCCCACCTGAGAAATGTTGGACCCCCTCTGGATCCTTGGAAAAGTGTCATTTTCTCTGTAATAATACCATCGGACCCCCTCTGTAAACTGTAAAATAAGTTTCTCTGTAATAAATCCATCGTACCCCCTCGTTGTCTAAAGATTTTAAATAGGCCGTCGGGCCTGGACCCCCCCCCCCCCACCCCCCTGAAAAGAATCCTGGATCCGCGCATGATTTTGAAGTATGTGATCTTGTAGTTTACACAATATGGGAAAATGGGTTTCACAAGTGTCCTAAACCCATGGTTGTGTTCACGTGATTGAAAAAAAGCAACTCAGATGATTGGTATTTAAACTACATTTTCATGCAAATGGGTTGTCATTTATTTAAGTTAAAAAGGCCGACCGTCATTAGAACCTAAATGACATTAACATGTTGGCATTTCACCTAGGATGTGTGTGTGTGTGCGCGCGTGTGTGTGTGTGTGTGGCATGAAGTTATTTGATCTTGTCAAACATTTAATCTTCTTTATTACCTTTGATCACATACGAGACCTGTTTCATGTTTATTTGAACAGATGTCAATTTAAATTTTTGCGGTTGCATATAAATAAAAAAAAAATCTTGCTTTATCATAGATAACGGACCTGTCTCAGGTATTATCAAATAGAAAAGGTGGCAATTTAAAGCATAACCATAAAACAGCTGCCCAAAATACACCCCGCCCCCATTTTGATGATTTTAAGAGCTAAAAGGATGCATCTTTCATATTTAAGTGTGCAATTTTCTTTTAAGTTTTGAGGTACATTCAGTCTATTATTCAAATAAAAAAAAACAGCCTCTACGTGCCTATTTTTGCTTGACAACTGGGCTTAATACGATCTACCATACAAGTGCTCAAATGGGTAGTTCGTGTATAAAATGTGTCCTATCAGAATAGCGAAAAAAATTCTCAAAACTCACAGCCGACTCAAATTTCTAAATATTTTAAACATATATCGCCGATAAAACTGATCATCAAAAATTGCACTCATGTATTTTGCATACAATTTAGTGTTGCTTTGGAAACTGTAAATCCTAAAATTTGATGCTCAAGTTGCTTACAAACAATAAATATCCAACTGAAATGCTTTGTGTTCTTTCAAAACACACTTTAATTATCTATATACAATTTATCAGTATCTTAAAAAATTTGATGGTTATGTACAATTTTCAGTATCTCAAAAATTCCCGGGCCGACCAACAGGGCACCCCCCTCTGAAGCAGAATGGAAAATAGTAAGTGAGTATGATCAGGAAATACCACAATCACAAACTGCAGACAACCCCGTGGCACCGCGAGGAAGAGCCGCTCAACCATCACAAGACACCAGGATGACAAATTAAGCAAAGCAACCAGCTCTCTTTTCCCAATCAAGATGATTGCAATACTGGAATGGACAAAAAGTAACGTACAACAAAACATAGAACAATTACAGACTCCCACAATGGGATTAACAATAAATAAAAAGTCAACAACAACAGAACCATCGCCTTAGAACGGACAGCAGCCTAAGCCACCGGGGGGGGGGGGCTTAAATGCATTTTACTGGTACCAAATCTTCGCCCTAGATACTGCTGTTGTTGAAGTACAAGAAATGTTCAGCTCGCATGGAGGCCATCTAACTAATGCATTGTATCATCATGGAGAAACACTCTAATCAAATTAACACACCATGATGAAACAATGAAAAGGGCTCATGACTCACAGATAGTCAGAGCTAAAGAAAACCTCGAGTTGAGCCACGGTGGGTCCAGCTACAGAAAAGCATCAGGCACCAACCCACCGATTAAAGCTTTACGTCAGAGCCGTCATAGAGTCTATGGCCTGACCCACCGTCGTGCAATTAAAAGGAAACCATAGCTATAAACCGTGTTTGGGTTTAAAACTAGGCATGCAGACTGTCGCATGATATCCAAATTATATCCAACCCTTATATATCGTTTTCTCTATCTTTTTGAATAGATCACTAAAATTAGGTTTTCCAACAAGTTGTAAAAAATCTGCAACAAATTTTATAATTATTATATCAGTTACATTGTGTTATGGTAAATACGCTTTCTTTTTGGTATAGTTTTAAATTGATCCGCTTCTGGCCAATAGAGAAGGCTCTCCTTACCTTGCATGTAACGACAGAAACGCATTTTATTTTGGAAAAACCTAAAAATAGCATGCATGGTTTTGTCAAAATGTATGTGATGCACTGACCTTTTTTGTTGCACAACATTTCTATTCGACTTGGCACCAAGTTGTATAGACAAGTAGTTTGGATTCTTATGGGCACTAATTGTGCTCCCGTGGTTGCCGATTTACTCTTGTTTTGTTATGAGAGGGACTTTATGATGTCTCTTACTGATGATAAGCAGGCTGATATTATCGATGCTTTTATCACTACATCTAGATATTTGGGTGATATTTTAAACATTTATAATGTTTATTTTGACAATATGGTAGGTAAAAAATACTCTTCAGACCTCACACTGAATAAAGCTAATACCTCTGATACCAAAGCCACGTTTTTAGATTTGCATTTGTCCATTTCTAATGATATTGTTTCTACCAAAAATTATGATAAACATGACGATTTTGATTTTATTTATTTGTGCCTTGTGGTCACCTGCTGGAAAAGGTCTGACCTCTTGGCTCTCGTCTGTGGTGTCTTACTGTGAGTTTGTCACTTTTCCATCGGTATCTTGGGTCAGGTGTGGTCCTTGATTGTATCGATTCCTGACCTTTGCACCCTTACTTAATTAAAAATTGTCAATTTCCCATTTTTAGATGGTGACGTTCCTCGCTCCACATCCTATGGAGTCTATATTTCTCAACTCATTCGTTTTGCTACACCATCTAGCCTTGTTGCTGACTTCAACACTTCCAATAATTTGTAAACTCAGAAATTTCTAAAACAAAGCTATTGGTATCATAAACTTTGCAAAACCTTTTTTAAATTGTATCAACGATACTATGATTTGATATTTTAATTCCAAGTTGGAATTAAATCTCTCTTGCGCCAAGGACTTTCAGAACCTAAGTTCTATGGTGACTTGGTGTACAAATTGAAGAACATTGTTGGCTCTAATTATTTTTCAGCACAGTTTATTAAAATAATATCTCATTATAAAAAGATTGGCTATAATATTAATGTATTGAAACAGACTGCATGCTTGGTGGCCAACCCAATCATGGATGGCAACTTTGCTTTCCTCTTTAATTGCACGCTGGTGGGTTGGACTTCAGACTCTATGACATATCTGACTTAAAGACTTATCTATTGAAGAGATGGTAGGGGCCTGATGCTTTGGCTGTTGCCCGGCCCACCAGGGTTTGCCTGTTGATTTTTTTTTCTCCAGTATTAAGTTTTATGTACTGTTGAGTCCTTATCTTTGCTTTATCTCCTTTTTATATCTTGATTTATAATTTCATGGATGAGTAAGGGGTCTTTCATGCAAACCAAACATCTATGTGTTTTGATCCACATCTGAATCAAGGGTGAGGTTGGCGCTGTGAAACCAGTTTAAGACCTTCAGTAAAGTATTTTAACTGACTGTTCCAAGGTGGTACTTCTTTTGTGGATCATTGGTGTTATGTATGTCTTGTGTTTTTCATGCTTTCGCGTCTGTTCATTGCTGCCCTGAGGTCACATGCTGGGAAAGGGTTGACCTCTTGGCTCTTGTTTGTGATGTTGAATTGTGTTGTTGTCACTTTCCCATGTGGTATCATGGGTCAGGTGTTGTACTTGATTGTATCGATTCCTTATCTTTGCCGCCTTTCTTATTTTACGTAAATTGTGTAAAGCGCTATGCATTTCTTAAAATGCATTTATATTCAAACTATTTCCTGTTCATCTAGTTTTGCAATTATGGAAACAAGGAAGAGCAAGAAAACGTCCCCGTTAGTGAGACACATGCCACCAAACAGTTCGGCCAAAAAGGAGAGGAATGTTACAAGAGATATGATTATTATGGCCCTCACAAATAGCAACTAAACGGTTAGGTCTACTAGAACAGATATTTTGAAGTGTATCTGCACAAAATAGTTGTTCAATAACAAACGAGCAGCTAAAATATCGCTGACAAAAACTATGAAAGATGCCATTAAAGGTGACGTCATTAAACAGATGAAGAGCAAAGCTACAAGTACTACATTTGCTCTGGCCAAGACAATTGCTCTTACTCAAGCAAAAGCACAAAAAGGAATGACAACTAAACAGACCTCAAAACCAAAGGTGCCTATCAAGAAGGGCACAGAAAAGCATGGAAATTAATCCAAACAAACTCCAGCTATAGTTAATACTATCAAAAATAAAGTAACCACGCTAAACAGGTATCCTGTTAATTTATACACGTAATCATGTCCTGTTAAAGCCATCATAATGTTAGTCGAGTGTAAGCTTGATTACTGTTCCAGCACACACTCTTGCAAAAGAAAGTTAAAACTAGACACTGTGTTTGTGAAACACTGTGCCCACAACCACATGCGTGCCCATAACTGTACTCTTTTATAAACAAGGGCCATGGCTCCCAAATTATTTTTTTCAGAATTTATTCCAAAGTTAATCAGGTGATATATATATAACATGTTTTATGATCTTACCGATTTTCTAGACTGCTTTTATTATATTTTATGAGCTATCTTGCTAACAGCATAATCAGGGAAATAGCTCTGTTATAAATTATGTAAAGATATGTCACTCTCATTTAAATATTGTGTACACCAAATGTTATGAGCATAAACAAAATCAGGCCCCGAGGTTTAAAATCTTGAGTTCATTCTCAAACTCAAATTAATGTGCAATGATTGGCTGCCTGCGGACACGTGTCGGCAAGTAGCCAATCACTGCGCTTTATTCTGAGTTTAAGACTGTACTCAAGTTTTATAATCTCTTGGTCTGCTTTCTTGGTCAAGTGGGTATGAAGTTGGAAATATGCCAAAGTTTAAAAAGGGGTATAACTCTTTTAAATACAGGAAAATACTAATCAAATATTATGTTTACTTGAAAAAAAAGAAAAAAATTCGCACTTGAAAAAAAAATAAAGTTGTATTTCACATGTGAACTATAATATATAACTTCTCTTCATGGGTATAATTGGATTTCCTTTGCTTTCTCTGTTCATTTTCTTAATTGGATCGTAAGGAATATTTGTAGTAATAAAACTGTTGAGATTTGCTGAAATTTTGATTTTCTTAACCCCAGCTCATGCGGTTTCAGTTTGGAAGACAGGCACATTACATGGGGTCATTTGTGATCATGTATGTCATCATTTGCCATCAACTATGGCGTCATAGTGCAAAACAATCGGTTGAACTTCTAAATTGTATATGTAATAAAAAGAAAATTCATTTTTTTGTCATGAAATTAACATTTATTTCATCTCATGAAGCGAAACATGTGTATCTCATTGGTGGCTTTGCCACTCATGTAATATAGAATGATGAAATAAAAACGAGGGATGATCCTAAAGTTCTGATCGTTACCTTGTAGTTTTGTCCAGAGATATTTTTGTAAGACATATTATGCACTTTTCAAAAGAACAAGTTTTTACCTTTATAATGATGCAAATATTTTCTCGCTGAAAAATTTCGTTACAATATAACACATTATATATGGTCCACTTTATACCACTGGCCTGTTTTCAAGTTATAGAATTATAATAATATTTGAATCTCAATCTTTCAAGCCTGGCATCTTTTATACAACAAAATAAAACTGCTTTGTATTTTTACTTTTCTTATTAATGATATCCATTGAAATGTTAGAATGGTGACAGATTGTTTTGGTTCAATACGAGGGTCATTTGGAAAGTTCTTAGCATGGCATCATAACTCCACAATGCGTTGATAAAATGCTATCAAATAATTCATTTTTGGAAAGTAGAATTCAACGGCTACATGATGGTTTAATTTTTATCGAAAAAGGACTGGGCGTGCACATGCAGCGCATGCTCATAATGAGTAGGGGTTTATATACTGGCGGAAATTTTAAGCAAAATACTTCGAAATAAGCGAAGGAAAGTTGAGGACCATATTTGCAATCATGATTTGACAAATTAACGATTTGGTGCCAACTTATTTTTTATTAAAATATATTATGCGATCACTGCTTGCACGACTACTACCTTTACATTAGGAAAATGTTGCCTAATAGAAAAATAGTAAACTTTCAAAAATGAGACTTTTTTCGATTTTTCTTTATACTTTTACTATAAATTGTGTCACTACAGGATCACGAAAAATGCCTATTGAGTATATGTTTTGCTTTATTTGTAGCGAACAATGCATAAAGATCATTTCGTGGCGCAAAAAGTGTGGCTTGTTTAGTTCTGTATTCAAGAAAATTATTCCTAATAACACTACCCCTACTTTTCAAGAAGTGGGTGGGGTAACTTAACCCCTCACATTTTATCGATGTTATAAGAACTTCTCATGGTATCGCGTTAACCATCACAAATTAGATTGATTTCTACTCTCAAGGTATTTTTACCTTTTTGTTTGCCACCGTTTTCAATTGAAATGAACCAAAACGTCAACTCATAGCTAAACTTATTCTACCATATGGGAAGACTATTAGAGTTATCTATCCTTTGTTTTGATTTACAGAATTTATTTTGGTTTCAATACAAAGAACACAAAGTGTGTTTGACAAAAATACTAACGCATGGCATTTTTAAACTACTATCGGAAAAATATTTTCAAAATATGTGCATTGTGACATGCGATTTTTAATGAAAAAAATGGCGAATTGCTTTGCTTTCTAGACGGTTTTGGTATTGCTGTTCCGGTATTTAGTTATTAGAAACATCCAACTTGGTCACCAATTGTATAATAACTGTGCCAGATTGTGGCCTACCAAATGGTACAAAATCATCTAATTTCATGAACTATTGTTAATGTTCTGCACACTTTTCAAAAGGTAAAAGGTTATATTTTCCACTGAAATTTTGCGTTTTCCAGTATACAAACAGTACCTATACTCACAATAATATTTTTCGTGTCTGCATTATAATATCCGCATGAAATTTATGCCATAACATAGAAAAAAGATGGCTCTTTAAAATGATACCAAACATGAAAGGGTTTGTAAATCGGTTACTGAGATAAATGACCATGCTAAGAACTTTCTAAATACCCCTCGTATTTAAAGCACAATGACGAATTTTATGACGTCATTGAAATTGACAGCTACGTCATTTTGAATATATTGCGGAATTTTCATTTCCAAGAATATTCTATTTTTGTCCATCAATTTGGACTAAAACATGCCAAATCTAATATCGGCAAAATATATAATGCCAATATTATTTTGATAACAAAATATATTAATCCTAATTGGAATATTGTAAAAAGTTATATTTTTTACCAAAAAATTATTGATTTTAGATAACAATTTTCAAAATTGTTACCTTGTATTGGTTTCAGAGGGATGCTTTGTGCTCAGTTTAATCCCATATTGCATCATTTTACGGTATAGCGCACCTTTGGACAATTGATGGTGTTTTATGCTTAGATAAACACATGCAAATTTGTGTACCTCAGAATGTTGACCTATTTTGTGGACTCATTTTGATATTCTTATGTGGGTAAATATCACTCTCCGGCGATACTGACTAATCAGAATTGCTTCAGACAAAAATCAGTTCATCTTCGTTCGCATAAAAATTGTTTTAGCTTTAATACAGCTGTTGTTACAACAGTATGGGCCGGTCAAAACTTCAAGTGGTCCAAAATTAGATTAAAATTGACTGTTGCATAGCCATACATTCAAGGGCCTAGGAAACCCAATTGATATAGAAAAGTCGCCATATTTGCAGAATATATTGGCTTACAGATGAATATTTAGCAGACATTAATACGAATTGCTGAGATTGGTTTTGTCTAAATTGTGAGGCATCTTATATGCACGGTCTGCTTGGTAGCTCAGTGCATTGAGGGTATGGCTGTTTCAGGGTAGATCTCCGGTCACTCCTTCAAGTTACATAAAACTTGTTGAAGCGGTGTATAGAAAAAGAATATATTATTTCTAGGCATACTGCATGCTGGTTACAGAGATATCACGCCAGGATCAAAACTTTAGGATCATCCCTCGTATCATATTCATTCCAACAATTTGAGCATCCGCTATATACTCACACCAGCAATAATTGATGAAACTATGCGATTGGAGCCAGTATTCCAGATTTTGTTGAATATCTCATTTGTGAGTATGAAAGATCGCCTTGGCATATACACATAGTCTCATCAGAAAGTTCACTGCTTGACACACAAAGTACATATTTATAATAATTTATACCAACAAGAGAGACACGAAGCCTATAGTTGGCCCAAGATCTATATGGCTATGTTCGCACTTGCTTGTTTGTAAACATTGAAATCAAAACATCTGGGTGGCATATTCAGAGGTCAGGTTTGGTTTTGAAAACTACTTGTTGTCAGCATGGATGGCTCAGTAGGCGGAGTCGCCGCGGGCAGAAAATCCATTCCTTTTTTCCATCTTATGCGCAGGTTCGAATCTCATCAATGCTTTCATTTCTTTTAGTCATTTTATTGTATAATACTTTCATATGTATCCTTTGATCATATTTGGACAACAGTTTTAACATGTATACAAAGTGTCCGTTAGATGGGACATTAGCAAACACGAAAATGCATATGCGATATGCCACGGAATGCATCCATTCAATAAGGTATGAACTGTTTGCTGTCATTGAAGCGAAATGATTCAGAATTTATTATTATTGTATCAATAAATAAATAGAAATTAAAAAAAAAACAAGATACGGTGATGGGGTTAGAACTCGCAACCTCCATACCAGTGAACAAGCGATTCATCCACTATGTTTTGAATATCTCCTTGTGATTGGTATGTGCATATAACATTTTAAATATATTAAAATACATGTATTGTTCTACAAATAGTGAGTTATAAGATGAGAATTCTTGTAAACAAACACTGGCTAGTTTACCTTGATTTTGGGTGCCCAGGTAGTCTCAGAGTACAGTTATATTGAACCTACCACAGATTACTACATATGCGCGTGGCAGTGAATAGTCATGCTTAACCTGCTTATAAGAAAAATAGAATTGCCTCATTACTATGCATCTTGGAAACTATCATAAAATGTAAATATTATAAGACAAATACAGAATGTCAACAAAGCCAGCATAACGCTGTGGGACTCTAACTGGATAGCTATGAGTCTAACGTAATTAATCTCTAATTTGTAATTGAGCTAATTCCTGGTCTAACTTACTGTTTTATCGTGAAGTTGGCACGACAGTAAATACGCATAAACAACGAGTCCACCAGGGCGATTTGTTTACGCCTGAGTGACATATATTTTCATATCATTAAAACTCATATTTTATTCTGTATATTATGTACTTTTATTTCGCCTGTACATTATATACTGTTTTGTGTTTCTAAGAAATAAAAAGACAGAAAAAGACAAGAAAATGTATGAAAGAAAACAGTTACGCAGTTATAAACTGGCAGGCAGGATATCATATCATCACTAGTGAAATATGATACTGCTGTAGATACTAAAGCTATTACAAAAAGTATTTCCAGCAAAAATCATATCTCACTAGGGAAATATTTCACTCCTGGAGATACTGAAACTATCTCACTGCAAACAATAGGAAATGCACGCTAGGTATATATAATATGAGTACCATTATCTCAAGTCCGCACCAAGCCTGGTGAAATTGTGATTGAAGAAAGTAAACCTTCCAGCGATATACCACGGAACTTATGATCTTCGAAAGTACTATAATGATGAAATGAGTGTTGCCATTAATAACCTGGCTGTGACTTATCATGATAGGAAGATAGTGACAGAATCTGTTGGCTGTACTGTAAAGCTATTCTCTCCAGACATGAAACTCATAGGGCCAGTTAAGTATATTTTTAGCGTAAAATTGCGATTAATTTCTTACCCATCCGTTTAAACATCTGTTTTGGGTGCTCAAATGAATCGTCTCATCGAGACGGTTCTTTTGAGTACCCACAACATATGTTTGGGTTGAGATAAAAGAAAAAAAAAATTCTCTTACGCACTCTTATCTGGGGGCCTCGAAATTGTTGTCATCTTTATCATTAACCGCTGAACCTTCAGATGTAGCACTGTATGACTCAAGCCTTGCTTTAGTCTGTACAACTGGCTGTCAAATATTTATTATAGAGTATTCTAATGACATATTAAAGGTGACAAATGTGGTGAGGACTACTTACTGTGCCAAAAGTATAACATAATGTCAGGGCAACATATTTGCGACGTGCCATGTATATGAGGAACTGCCATCGGTTAAGAAAATAGATATAAATGGAAAGATAATACGGTCGGTTTGGGTAGATCAAAATGATCACCAGCTTTTTACAAACCCTTCAAAAGTTATTAGCTACCCTTTTACTAAAGCGGCCGTAGCAGACCAGATAACAGTTTTGGTCGTAAAGTTGTGATATTTTTATTCATTAGCTTGAACATTAGACTGGCTCCAGTCCTTAAAACAATTTTTCATCAATGTGTCATATCATATACTTGTATAAACAGAGCGACCAGAGTAAGACTAGCTACAAGTATATGATATGAAATATTGATAAAAATATGTTTTAAGGACTGGAGCTAGTCTTCTTGAACATGTGTTTTTGATGCTCAAAAGATCTGTCTCATTAAGACATTTTTTTCAGTATCAACAACATAATACGTTTCGTTAAAACTAATAACAAATAAGTTTTCAAATATGATATCTTATCTGGCTGCCTAGCATTTACCGAACCAAGACTAAAAGGCCAGACTTTCAAAAATGTATTTCCAGAATGGTTTCAATACTTTATGTATGTTTAGTGTCACGTATCTAACTATTCAGCTATTCTGGCCAAGCGGGGTTTCTTTCCATTGTCCCTCTCATCCCTGCACCTCTGTGAGTCTTCTAGATGACTGGTTAGAACTAATGGTTCATGTACTGAATGCGCAACCATACTGTTTTCATCATCTGCAAGCAGACACTACTACAATTTTATCCATTTTCAAAACAGGTACTTTGGCAAACAGACAAGACACATACGTCAGTAATGTTTCATACTGTGGGATTGACCAGCGCCTGCACTGTTTGCCAAGTACAAATAAATCTTCTTTAAAGAAATGTTCATAATTGAGATGTTTAACCTTCGTCCCTTAAAATACGACATGGTCAATTCCATACTTTTCTATCAACATGCATGGGAAAATAATGGAAATGATAAAGGTCATTAGACCAGATTTTTTATTAGTTGATTTACGGGATTCTTTTAGATTTAGGGTCAAGGAGATGGGGAAAAAAGAAAAAAGTTCTGAAAATGACCAGTTGATTTTCAGAGCTTTTTTCAATATCTCCAGCAAAAGAAAACATTTAAAATAGTAAATGAAACCAACAGTCTGTATTGAATATTTAAATCCTGCATAGCACAATCACTTTTAACAGAGTCACTCTCAAAAATACACAAAGCAAAGAGAACCGCAAATATGTTATTTTTTCAACAAATAAAAAAAATAGAAATTTATTAAAACGTGAGCACTCATGTAAGATCCTCAATGTTTATTGTTCAGAAGCTGACTCATTAGACGTGTCTAATGAGTATTTTGTTCATTACCCTTTAGTATGTTACAACAATAAGGATGGAGCTGTTAACCATAAATTTCTAGGTCTCTGATGGGACATATGAGGTGGTCTAAACCAGGCATGTTATGTTAAACAATTTGCGGATTTTGTGTTTGGTACATTTCATTTTATACTTAGCAAGAAAATCAATGCATATCAAAAACAAATAAAAGTGATATCAATCGCTAGTGAAATGATATGATATCAATCACTAGTGATTGATATCAGCCTATGTTTTCATTGTAGACTTTTTTATTACCTCTGTCTTTTCAATGCATTTCATTTCAGAACTTCCAACGCCCATAACTTTCTTATTTGTGAACGAAAACATCAAATGTGGGTATGCATTTCTTAGTTAGAACGTGACAAATATGTTGGTACCAAAATTATTTGGGTTTGTTAAAAAATGTTTTTTTGTATTTTCAGCACCTCCTTCGCATGTAGCCTATAAAACGTATAAAAGAAAAAGAAAATTAACTTTTTTGGTAAATACCAAACATATTTCATCTCGTGAGTTGAAAACATCAGAATTTTTACTCGTGCTGCGCACTCGTCAAAATTCTGATGTTTTCAACACACTCGGTGAAATATATTTATTATTCAGCTAAAAAGTAAATATCCTCTATTTATTCTATTTATTGCTGATTTTATTCTTGTTCATGCAACTATGTTGCTTGTTTTACTGTGTCTCACCGAGACAGGATTTTAGTTCCCACAGCTTAATATGTGAACTTAAGGTTTCGTTGAGAAACAAGAAAGTTAAAGTTTGATAACGCAGTCTAATCTCTGTTGTGATAACCTTTTCATGAAGTAAAAACATGCATATCCAAAAGCTGTGCATATTGACTACCTGACAATACACATTTTGTGCTTATATACTCATGTTAATAAAAAGAATGACACCCCAATTCACCGGCTTTGTTGAAAATACGTCTAGACAAAACCATGTTATGATTAGAAATTTATATATTGTAAGTCATAAATTGTATGGCCACAACCTTTATTAAAGCATTCTATGAGCCTTTGCGCATGCTTAGAAGAAACCTGTGTATACATTTGTACCCCCGCCCCTGAGGAATGCGTTACCATTGAAAACCCAGTTGACGTTCCGATTCGGGTAATGTAGCAGCTGGTTTCAAGTATACCAGGGTGGTTGACTGAAGATAGATCGGGACCGGAAGGCCAGTCAAGTGGTATGACATGACCAGCTTACAGACAGTTTCTTGCCATATTGCAGGTATGGGAACATTGTCTTGCTTGAAGATAAAATTGTTTCCAACAATCCAATAGATTGGCAGGACATGTTCGTAAAGGACTTTATCCACAAACGTTGCTCTGTAAGTAAGCCATAAAATCACTATGCAAGTCAAAGAGACCATTATATTACCGTACATACAATGCTCAGGGTGGCCTTCTTTTTTTAGCTTTGGTATATGATAAGTGAGGAGTTTAGGGCTCTGAGAGAGTATCCTTCTTCAATGTTAGGCTTTAAAGCTGACAATAGTCATACCCCTTTTATGCTCAAAAGCTGACAATAGTCATATCCAATGTTAGGCTTTAAAGCTGACAATAGTCATATTCCTTGTTAGTCTTTAAAGCTGACAATGGCCGTATCCCTTGTTAGGCTTTAAAGCTGACAATAGTCATATTCCTTGTTAGTCTTTAAAGCTGACAATGGCCGTATCCCTTGTTAGGCTTTAAAGCTGACAATAGCCATATCCTTTTTATGCTCAAAAGCTGACAATAGTCATATCCAATGTTAGGCTTTAAAGCTGACAATAGTCATATTCCTTGTTAGTGTTTAAAGCTGACAATGGCCGTATCCCTTGTTAGGCTTTAAAGCTGACAATAGTCATATTCCTTGTTAGTCTTTAAAGCTGACAATGGCCGTATCCCTTGTTATGCTTTAAAGCTGACAATAGCCATATCCCTTGTTATGCTTCAAATCTGACATCAACCATATCCCTTGTTAGGCTTTAAAGCTGACAATAGCCATATCCCTTGTTATGCTTCAAATCTGACAATAACCATATCCTTGATAGGCTTTAAAGCTGACAATAGACCTATCCCTTTCAGGGTTACATTGGATTAATACAATACCTCTAGACACTCTAGGGAATAGCCTCCTTCTATAGGTGATATTGCAACAAAAGATGAGTTCATAAAAGATAATCAAAGACCACTTAGACAGTGGCCTACTGTGGATTTCCAATAACTTGTTAATTGATATGCTGATATGGTTTCATTGACCATAACACATGCTGCTGTTGCTTCCTGGGTGTAACAATATATACACATGTTCAGTTTTTGTAAATATCACTTTTCAAATATGAGCGCAGTGGCTCAATGGTAGAGTGTTTGACTCGAGACATAAGGGCCGTGGGTTCGAGCCTCACCATCGTTACTGCATTGTGTCCTTGAGCAAGACACATTTATCCTTGCTTAGTACTGGTTCAACCCAGGAAAACCTGTCCCGACCAAACTGAAAAATTGTTGACTGGGACGTAAAGAGTCAAATCAAACAAAACAAAATCTTTTATTCGCCATTTTAAATCTATATTTTTCTCTGGTGAGTTTGAACAGTGACCTATATAAAATTGATTGTATCAAGAAAACTCTTTGCCAGCTAGTGGCAACTTTTGTAATCTGCTGATAACCTTTGCAAACAGTTTGAACCCAGATCAGGCCCGACAAAATGTCAGGCCTGATCTGGATCCAAACTGTTTGACACCCTGTTCATTGAGTGTTGGTATTGAAAAATCCAGCATCCAAAGAGTAAACTATGGCACAATAATAAAGAGTGAATGAATATTAAAAACAATATTGAAAAACCAGCTGATCAAAATACACTTTTTCGCAAATAGTAATTTTTGAACAACCTAGAGTGTACTTTAAGCCAATGACACTCTACATTTTTAGTAGCAAATGGCTACAATGGCTAATGGCAGGGTGAGCCCTGTCGCCGGGCTATTGGTTAAGCCAATACCGTAAGTGCGCCCAACGATGAATCAAATTTGGATGGGTATCCAACCAATCTGAACAGAGTCTTGGCTGTAAGCTCACTGGACAGAAAATGAACATCAATACAGCTAATTTTCTGGCAAGAATAAGCGGATGTACAGTGTACAGGCCCCTCTGAGTTGTACATGCGCACCTTTCGTTAGATTTGTCACAATGCTAATGACCATTTATAATGATATGATTTAGAATTATGCAAAACAATTTTGAATTTTGGACAGACAGGACTGCTTTAAGCATATAATGTAGACCCGATCAGAAAGCTCCTGATTAAGATATTCTCTGTTTGCATTCAGGTGTCTGAAGTTTTTACTTCAACACGCAGGTCTATGCGTTGCGTATTTTACATTTACATTTGAGCCAAGCCATGCGAAAACCTGCTTAATGTCATATGCGAACTATGAAGGCGCAGATCAGCCTGCGCATCCATGCAGTCTGATCAGCACCTTTCTTGTTCGCTGCCTAGACATCAGGATACCCTCTCTTACTAAATCCGTAGCATGTTTCTGTAGATAAGGAGGCTGGTTTTAATCTTGCCTGGTCGGAAATCCCGAAGACACTTTTTCGTATGGCGTGGCTCATTTTAAATAGATTGTCCATACTCGCTATAACTGCCAAAATGAGGTTCTAATGAGTACCGTCATTCTATTTCTTGGCAAAAAAAATAAAATTAAAATAAATTAAGAAAATTAAAGTATAGCCTTGTATAATCATTTTAGCCTTGTAATGTCATATTTGCATATGAAAACATTTGTTGTAATTTATGAGAATATTTTTTTTTTCATTGCTAGCAGCGACTTTTGTCATCTGCTGATAGCCTATGCAAACAGTTTGGACTCAGATTAGGACTGAAAGAATGTCCATCCTGATCTGGATCCAAACAGTTTGACACTCTGATATTGTTCTTGAAAGAATTCTTCGAAGAGCAAAATATTAATGAAAAAGTCTGCAAATGACAACAAAAGCATGAAAAAATACCCAGCATGCAAAAAGTTATACTTGTAAAAAGTGACTTCATATATTCTTCAGAAGATTTATAGATAATGAATCAAGAATGTTAGTTGACAGAATCTGTTTCTTATCTTTCTAAAACACCTTTGCACCATTAGATAGCTAGGTTTACAACTGTTGGTGGTCAGTCCTACTGTGATAATATACTGCTGGACCAATTATTCAATTAAGCTGAAGGAGGCTCAGATATGAGCCTGGCTTTGGAGGCTATTCCGTAGAGTGTAGAGACTTAAGAACGGTTTTAAAACTACATTGGAAACATATAGCTTATACAATAAGCTAATAGTATACTTTTAGACTTATTTGAAACTCACCATCGGCTATTGATACAGGGGTCGCCATGTCAGACATGGTGTTCTGTCGCTTACGGCGTTTATAGTGAACCCTACAAAGGGAGACTACCGCAGCACTGACAATGATAAATCCAGCAGCCGACAGACCAACAGCAAGGGTCACGTAGCTCGTGCCTTGGAACCTGGAACAGATAATGAGAATAATGTTTCCCTTCGACACTGACCCATAAAGCGCCAACCACAACGAATATAGTCTGTTTTCTTGTATACCTTCCCAGAAAGTCTCTTTGACAAGCCGTGTAGACCTAGATCTGGGCTCGTTGATCTGGGCCCACGTTGTTTGCTTTTATACTTAAATGTGTCAGTAATGCTAGGCAGCGATTTGTAGCAGACAGTGTTTTCAGAACCATGTTGTTGTTTTTGTTAGTTTTTTTGTAATAAAGGTCAGATTTACGCCTTCTTTGTGTGTTAAATCGCACTTACTTTCCTACCAAAACTTTGAGCCAACATTTCTTGAATGATAACTTAAATATTACTACCTGTTATTGATCTTGTTATACTCCGGATATATAGAATCGAACAGAAAATAGCTTTGATTACACCAAGAACATTGGCAGTATTTATAGCGTAAAAGCCACGCTTACATTTTACAGTTTAGAATATGATATGATATGATTTGATATGACCCAATATGATCAGCACGAAGCAGACAGTACGAACATTTAGGTGAGACCCCAGCTGATGTGAGTTTGGTACTTATTACACATGCGCGGATTCAGAGGGGGTGGGACAGGGGGTCCGGACCCCTCCACCCTGAAAATCACAAAATATAGGGTTTCTTATCAGAACTGGATTCGAATCATTTTTTGAATATATAAACTAAATTACCATAAAATACTGGTTCGGATATGCCTTGCTGCAGACGACTTACAAAGATACAATCTTTGATATCTAAATCCGGGCTTGTTATTCATACTCCCGGTCCCGAAATTTGCCTGCATGTAGCCTACATATATTGGTACTCTGTGCGCCTATCCTCCCTCCGCCTGTCCGAGGTCAGCTAGTGGAAATGCTCATCATGGGTCGTGCAATTTACTGTCAGTTGAAGTAAGAAAGGAGGCAAAGATCAGGAAACGATACAATCAAGTACCACACATGACCCAGGATACCACAAAAACAAATCAGCAAGTAGGCAAAGAGTATACTTATACACACTGTTCACAACAGTGACGCTCACAGCATCCATTGCGGCAAATTTTGTAGCCAGTTTTGTAGGCACATGTTGTGTAAACTTCACAGCAGTCGTTCTCACAACAACCCTGGTGACAAATCATGTCCTTTTTCGAACCATCGAATTCGTAGGTACACGTGGTCCGATTCAAAGCGAAACATGCTGAAATGGAATGGTAGAACATGTTAAGCTGCTTCTGAGTTTATTACATGTACTTAACGCACCTCTTTACACAAATCCGTTTTTTTACTCATTAACGAATAATGAATTCTCTATCTCTGCTCCCCGATCGGGCCCAAGACCTCCAGATAAGAGTGCGTATTGGGAAATTATTCTCATTATTTCTCATCCAAAACATATGCTGTGGGTACTCAAAAGAACCGTCGCAATGAGACGGGTCATTTGAGCACTGGCCCAATTATACTTAACTACTAAAGAAACCTGACACACACTGTGTGTCAATAGTTTAGTAGTAAATGATACGATACACACTTGTCTTTCCATTGCGTAAAGTTGAACAAAGGTAGACTAAGATGCACTGAGATTATTTGAAAATATGAACTAATTTCAGACGTCAGCAATCAAAACGTCAAGTAATCCCTAAAACCAATTTTTGCAAGAACAAAGAAATCATGCAAAATTCACCAGAAACCGTCTAAGTGTTATCCTTTGTAATTTCATTGACATCTTCTAGGCATTCAGAAAAAGCATGCATGCATTGTTAAACCCCAAAGCCTATTTGCATGTTCTTAACGTCGATTTTACGTTATCAGCGTTTAATGAGCTTATAAAAAGCACAGTCACTTTATCAACTCTTTTCGCATTGTATGGAAGTTTGGAATACATTTTGACAATAAAGTCAATGAATTATATTCACTCTTTCTCAAATTTTCGGCCTTGGGCCTTCTTCAGGATATTAGAAACAATTTTCACAGCTAAGTAGCATCCATGATGACTATTATGGTATCATAATGATACCATAATAGTCATCATGGATGCTACTTAGCTGTGAAAATTGTTTCTAAGGTCCTGAAGAAGGCACAAGGCCGAAAAATTGAGATTATGATACCATAATAGTCATCATGGATGCTACTTAGCTGTGAAAATTGTTTCTAATATCCTGAAGAAGGCCCAAGGCCGAAAATTTGAGAAAGAGTGAATACAATTCATTGACTTTATTGTTATTATTCCCTATGGAATTATTATATTGAATCATTTTGACAATGTTTCAGTCTTTTGAACTCCGTAGCTGCCACTTACGCCCATTTAGCGATGTCAAGCGTTACAATTGTGTGCTGATATGTGTATACTGCAAAGCTTGAAATTCATACGCGATTAAAGTAAAGTGCAGCCAATTGGCACGATAACAAAGTAGACAGCACACACTAAACGGTGACATACGTGGACAAAGAAAAACCCGTTATTATCCATAGTTTACGTTGTTTCTTGATTGACGTTAAAGGACTTCGGACAGTCTCCTATTCAATCTGCCCAAATTTTGACAGACTGTGGTTAGGATAATGTATAATTGACAACTAAATTTTTGTGTTTAAATCAAACCCTTACATTTAGTGCACCTAGCAATCTAAAATATTTTGAAAATATTTTATAATTATGCCAGGACATCAAGGTTAAGGGGGTGGGGGTATTTTTTGTGATCAAATTTTATTTCACAGAAATTCAAAGTTTCGCCTTGTATTTGCCTAAAGACATGGAAATATAATGTTTGCGGCATAAAACTTGAGATGAAAGTGATGTGTTTGCATAAAAAAACATGTTGAGTAGATTTCATTATTCCTTCTAAATAAGTATGTTGTCCATGACTTTTGACTATTACCTGTTATGTTTCAAGTTCAGCCAGTTTGACGTGTCCACTGAGGTGTATCATACCTACATACTGTATACATCAGAGTCTAGATAAACACAGTTTTTGAGTGTAAAATAATAAAATATTTTCTTACCAATCAGATTTAACCTATAATTTGGTGCTTAAAAGAACCGTCTCATTGTGGCGGTTCTTATGAGTACCCACAACATATGTGTTGTTGTTTTTTAGAAATAAGACAGTTAATTACTTGGTACACAATCATAACAAAAGCCACCGTATAGCATCGTACACCGGATATAGCGATTGCCGAAGCGAGGAAATCCTCACATGTTGATGTACAAGGTCGGTGTTTCTTCTATTATTTTTCATATTTTATTATTTTCGGCATAAAGGATATAGTAGTGACATTGTTAAGACATTGATGTTTATCGGTGGCTATGAGAATTAGCCAGGAATAATCGGTCAGCACTACAATCGACAAAATGACCTGCCCAATCACTTGTATTTTATACGACTTTTGCCTCGCCTCCCTGAAATATGTTTATGTTATCGAATTTGTGCTAAGAAAGATCAATTTTCGCTTTCATATGGCTTCTACATTGTCATAAGTACATGCCAACGAAGTTTTACTTCCCGATTCTATTTGGTTCCACCAATATTTAGGAGGAAAAACCCCTCCTGCTGTACGGTCTAAAGCAGTCTGTTGACACATCAGTGTACGTAATATAGCAAAATAAGTGTACGCACTATAGCTAAGAGACTAATGCTAACTTTTCCCGATGTAAATGTAAATTACGTCTAGCATTTAATCTGCATATATTTGAATACCAGAAATGAGTATTCTCATGTTCCTGGTCGCTTAATTTTCATTGTTTTATTGAAAATACACGGAAATCGGGAGACAAAATACTTAACCAAGATTATTGTAACCGTCTCAACCTGAAGCAAGTTTAGAGTTTCTTAAAACATCCAAAATAATACGCTGCTGGGAATAAGAATAGAAGCAAGGACCGAGAATAATAAATTTAGGCCTCGATGCAAAATAAACCTGTCTTCGGTGTTTTCGACAAAGCAAGACTCAAACCAGTCTCCTTAATTACAGAGAGTCTAGATATGATACTTTCAAATGAGCTAAAAGCAAATGCGCTGTTCAGACTGTGCGGATGCGCAGGCTGGTCTGCGCCTTTATTGTTCACATGTCCAGAAGACAAGTACATAATTACTCTGACAGTATTTCTGATATTTTTTTTTTATATAAACTTTCTAGAAACAAAGGCGCCGATAAGACCGGCGGTGCACAGGCTGGTCTGGATATTTGTTGTTCCAATGTATCAAAGGCGAATTTCTCGTGATAAGGTACATACGATCTTTAAAAATTCTAAATTAAATGTCAAGATCTACACTCGTAATACCCCAGACGTTTATGCCGAGGGGTGTATAGTTTTCGTCTTTCCATTTGTCCGTTCGTCCTTTCCTATATCCGTTAGTCGTTCGTAATTCCGTTGATTAATTGCTCTCTCTCTCTCTCTCTCTCTCTCTCTCTCTCTCTCTCTCTTAGCGGACACGGATCTAGAATGTTTTGACTCTGACATGAAAAAAAATCCAATGCCGTTTTAGTTGGTGAGGTGAGAGAGGATCCAAATACCACAAAAGCGGGCCATCATTGGCCCGCCAGCGAAACGCCAATATGGCCCAGCATTAAATGCTGGCTTAGTAGCCTTGTGAGTTTTAGGGGTAAAGCTTTATGACTTTACAGGGAGGGGGGCTCTGGGCCCCTGTCTTCCCTGGATCCGCGTATAACTTACATGTTTAGCACGTTTTCATGAGGAGTTTGCCTTTGTGTGTGTCTGTTGGATTTCTCTGTCTGTCTGTCTATCATTCTGCCTGTCTATCTAATTCTCTCTCTACATGTGCCTGTCTGTCTGTCTGTCTGTCTGTCTGTCTGTCTGTCTGTCTGTCTGTCTCTCTCTCTCTCTCTCTCTCTCTCTCAGCATATGTGGTGTAGTCCTAGCAGACCAGGGATCACGAGCTTGATACCGGGCATTTCAAGTCTTTTGTTGGGACTCTAAATCAGTCGTTCCCGTTCCAGTTTAACCTTTAATAGCTGATGGAAGCCCATTATCCTAAACTATGCATAATTTATCCGTAACCACTACCCATTCCTATGACTTAAAGTGGGGCTAACTTCTTGTTGACTTTCCAGTGCCCTGTTATATGCCACCCCATCACAAGTGGACATACTTGTGTCAGATGATTCCCCTGCTTTTAGCCAAACCATGTATAACAGAATTTTTACTTGGGTAGAGACCAGAGCCAAATCAGAATTAAGAATGAGGTTGGTACCTTTAAACATGTTGAAGCTTTCCAGTATTTCTTTTACTGACACATCCAAGGCGGTACGGTGCAGCTTTTGTTGATCGTTTTTTTTTAATCTATATTTCATGTTTATCTTAGTAATGCTGTCTACAGATTTAAATGTTAAAAAAATCAGGGCCCGGAATTTCTATGCCTCCTTAAAATAAAGGAAGACTTACTGAGTTAAGTATTGAAATTTTCAACACGCTATATTAAATGCTAAATAAATGTCTTGTATCGATGCACTACTTGTGGTCAAAGATATCATTGTGATCTACAGAAAAAATGAAGCTATTTTGATTTTAATCAGTTTGAAACTATATTTTTCGCATCTTGAAAAATCAATACTGAACTTAAGTCTTCCTTAACTTTAAGGGAGCATTGTAATTCCAGACCCTTGCCTTTACCCCGTACTGTGGGGTTGGTGTGTCTATGTGCAGTGTGTGTGTGTGGGGGGGGGAGCAATCAAGACGTTATAACCATCCAAAGATCTACAATGACGCAGCTACAGTATCTTGTGTGTCGGTGTTGGCGGGTGGGGATGAGGCAGTGGTTACAAATGCATTTCACTCTTACAACACGTAAAAAAAATCTGAAAAAGTGAATGCCACACTAAGTGTCTGTATCATAAATCGATGTGTCCAATGACAGACAGTGCAGTTCCTGATTAAAACGCGCCTCTAGCAGCTATCTCTACATTGTTTCATAGTCCAAGGACGTTTAGTCATGCGCGGATCCAGAGGAGTGGGTACTTGGAGGTCTAGACGACTCCATCCCGCATGGAAAAGCACAAAGCTGTAAATTTCCTCATGAATACTGGTTTGGAACCTTTGGAAAAGCACTAAGCTACCGATATCGGGTCATCATCGGACCGCTAGCGATGCGCCATTTAAATGACGTTTCGCTGGCGGGCCGATGGTGGCCCGTTTTGGTTACTGGGTAAAGGTTAATATATTTAATTATTTCGTGGTTGTAGAGGGTGGTGAACAAAGAGGGTACCCGTCACTTAGCTATTGTAAAAATTATTCCAACTATCAAATAAAAAGGCCTCTCTCTGATTTCTACTTCATTTTCAATTGTGATGCCCCTTACGTAATTTGTTAACTTAGGCTAACTTCTTTCCCCAACCCTTTTGCATATGGGTGGTGTTCTTGCAGCTTGTTCAATCATGCATCAATATCACATTTAAATATTTGCGGTGCTACGAGTTTCTGCCCAGCCTGTGGCAAGTTCCAACCTTTTCTGTACCGCGGAGGCGGTATTCGGGCCAACCTGCTTAAACACACAAACAATCACAGTTTGCGGTCTGCGATAGAACATCATTGTTATCTGTAAACAAGAAAATTATAACTTATAATAGATAAGATTCAACCAAGTAATAAAGGGAGCACTTGTATTTAATGAAGGGGGGGGGGGTACTCTGATATGTTCATACTAGCATACATAGGCTCGGGTCATTTTTTGGGGTTCAAAATTTTGAATCTCACTGTTTTTGGGGTTTTTCCGAAAAATGAATACTTTTGGGGGGCATGAAGGGTTTGTGGATATTTTTTTGGGTCATCACAAAATTGGACTATATTTATGGGTCATTTCTATGTATTTTAGTGTCTTTTCTTAAGGTCAAGGTACAGAATGGGGGATATTTTTGGGCTGCTAAAATTTCATTTTTTTTTGGGGGGGGGGGAGGGTGCTTGAATTCCTGAAATTTATTTTGGGTGAAATATAGATGCTGGGCCCGAGTCTACCTATGAGAAAAAAATAGAGTACCCCCTCCCCCCTGGGATAAGGGCTGTCTGTTCAAATATCCTAGACCTTTCTGTATATGACGGCGAAGCTGGGTCTTCACTTCTTGCGTACACAAAGTTTGAGAGGGTTAGTCCAAATGACAGACAGATGGATGGACGGACGGACGGACGGACGGACGGACAGACAGACAGACAGACAGACAGACAGACAGACAGACAGACAGACAGACAGACAGATAGATAGATAGATAGATAGATAGATAGATAGATAGATAGATAGATAGATAGATAGATAGATAGATAGATAGATAGATAGATAGATAGATAGATAGATAGATAGATAGATAGATGTAGATAGATATATAGATAGATAGATAGATAGATAGATAGATAGATAGATAGATAGATAGATAGATAGATAGATAGATAGATAGATAGATAGATAGATATATAGATAGATAGATGCATTGTTGGCATAAACGCAAGCTTGCATATTCCTTAGTTGTTTGACATTGTAATAAGCATTAAAATTTGAGCCGCAACTTGAGATGTCCAACAATGTGATATGAGCGACCAGCAAAGCCTCAGACCAGCCTGCGCATACACGCAGTCTGATCGGAGCCTAAGCTGGTCCCTTGAATATTCTAAGCTACTGACTGACCATCATTTGGAGATTCTAAACTTGTCAAAATGCGAAATTGTTGGAAATTCCATGTCGTGGCGCAAAATAGAATTGCTGTTTTAAATTTCGGACATAGCACGCAGTATATTTTAACACACTCTTCTACCTGAAGTCCAATGTCATTGGTCACACAGTTGTCATAACATTGGTAATTAATTGACTATTTTGTCAGTGCCGTCCCAGGGAAGTGGGGGAGCATGGCCCCCGCCCCCCCCCCCCCCAAAGAGGCCGTCAGTGCCCTAAAAACTTTTTACGCAATATATGATATTTCGAGTATATACGGTAATGCATAAAAATACCTAGATGATAACGGATTACCTACAATTCTGCAGAAAGAAGAGGGGCACAGACATGGCTGTGTGTGTGGCCTTGGCTTGTAAATGATGGGATTTTAAATCTCCTGTAGTCTGGTCGCAGAGGATAAAACACTTTTGTGCCCCCCTCCCAGTCCCAAACCAAACTCGGCATTTTGGGTGCGTGGGTGGGGGGCACTTATCCCCAGTCCCAAGGCTGTGGGGCTGGAGTGTGTGCCCCCCACCCCTATCTTCCATTTCGTTTTTGCTTTCATTGCAAATCCCATGTAGCCCAGTAGTCGCAAAGCTTATATGCAATAGCTGTGCCCCCTACCCTCCCCGACCAGACCCAGAGAAATTAAAAAGAGAGCTCTAGGCTGCTGCCATGCTGGGCCTATGTTATTGGGTTGGGGGTGATTGAAAAGTACAAAATGCAGGGGAACCTATGCCCAATTTTTCAGCATTTTTTTTTCAAATTTTAAGCCCCCCTCCCCCTCACATGGGTTCTGCTGTTTTTCTGAACATTGGGCTGACTCAGACTTGCATTGCAATTGATGTGCCCCCCCCCTCCCCCACATTGGAACCTTACCAATGCACCAAGAGGACGACAAGAAAATGCAAAACAAATAGTTTGGAACAAGGTGTTTGAGTGTACAACCTTACTTAAAATTGAGGTAATAGAATATGGAAAATGGGTTTCTAAATGGCTTGAAATGCATTCTCAGAGGCAAAGATTTAAATGAATGGGGGGGTCAATCCCCGTCTAATACTCTTCCCATGACGCTGCTTGCACCGTCAGTTCAAGCCTTTGGCTTTCAGTGCCCCCACCCCTGCGTAAACAACCCCTCTGGGTCCAGCCCTTTGTGTACATATATTCGTTGTTTTTAGTTTATGGCAATGTGTTGTGTATGATTCAAACTTTGATCTACATTTACAGCTGCAATATAGTAAAGGTAACAAAGAGGACATCACGATGACTTATACCATTAGTAGGCGGGGCTCTGTGCTACGTTTGACAGATAGTAATTTATCTATGCATATAGAACTGTTAAAATTATAGCACTAGACAAGATTTTCACAACGATTTTGTCTGGCTATCGACCGTACACTACGAGCAGGAATTTTAGCTATAAAACGTACACTTCCCTCCTATAGACCGTACACTAAAACGACTAAAAAAAGAAGATTCAATCGTCAAATGCAGCTTCAAAAGTATGCTTAGGGTATTTTTAGTGGGTTCCTAAGATTTTCTGGGGTATTTGCCATGGTTCTCTATGTATTTCGTATTAATATTATATTAAACAGCCTTTAAAACACGTATTTTCGTGGCAAACAATAGAAAATCATCAGTGATTAGCGGAACCTTTCTGTTATTTGTAGTTTCTATAGATTTTTGGTGAACATTTGTTATAGTAAGGAATATACATCGATGTATCAGCAACGTCAGAAAAAATGTGTCTGCAATGATATTTCACATGTATCAAGGAGAAAATGCGATAAAAACTCACCTCGTACATCAGCGTGTGAGGATTTCCTCGCTTCGACAATCGCTATATCCGGTGTACGATGCTATACGGTGAAAGCCCTGATACATGCCATTGTAAATTGATATTTACCTACAGGTTTGTACAAAATTAGTTCCTAATAAGTTTTTATGATATTTTGTTTTTTAACATTTTGACAGCGTCGCCCCCCCCCCCCCCACCCCGCGACCAATCATGCCATTTTTATATGATGTGTGAAATGTAAAACTACATCTGTATGCAAAAGGATTGGTTCGGTCACGGGGGTGGGGGGGGAGCACTTCAGTTAAACTTTTTCTATTTACTATGTGTTACTTAAATAGCAAAAACAGAGTTTTCAGCCCATATTTTTTAATTGGTACTTATCCTATGAGGAAACACGTATGCGGATAATTTGAGGGTAGAACCCTACTATCCTTTTCATGGAAAAATATCGTTTTCTTTGAAACTTTTCTCTGGCCATTTTTATGGGCAATCGTTCATTCAGACTGTCCGAGGTCCTCTGGTTTATTCCGCTTTTACCCTCTAACGTGGCGCAAAACGTAAGTTCTGATTCTTGAAACTGCACTCCCTTACAATGATTGGTTGACTCCAAGTCATTTCAGTTTCTAGAAATTGCAACTTTTTAAAATGCACTTTTGTATGTACTGGTATAAAAGTAGCTTCGCATAGATGAAAAAAGTTTTCAAAAAAAAATCTAGACATACACTCCCGAGGCAAAAGTGATAAAAACGGCAATTTTGACGCTGTGACGTCATGTTCCATATTTCATAAATAATATTTTTCGAAGAATATTTTCTCATGTCTTGTTATTAAAATAAGCATTTGTGCTTAGCTCTTTAATTTGTTATTTTCGAGTTTGGTGCAAGTAAAAAGTGTCAGGTTTCTTTAGTTGTTAACTATAATTGTTTTCAACAGAGACTGAGAACGGAACGGGTCCATTTATGTTCGGATTTTTACGTAATAGTTATACCATGGGTTGTCCGCCTGTACGTGGAGATAATCCACGAGCTTTAGCGAGTGGATTATCTCGCGTACAGGTGGAAAACGTAGTATAACTATTTTATACCACCTACATCAGTGAAGACCTTGCACATCACGAGATATTTTATGCTAAAGTTGATAAAGGTAGTTTAAAACTTACTTGACAAATTTACCAACACCAATCCAAGTGAATTAACCAACTTCATTACGTTCTAGTTATTTTATACATACATGTAATTCAACCTTCATCACCCAAATTCTTGAATATTATTAATTTTATATATGCGTGAAGTTGGCTAGTCAATCAACAATCAACAATCGACATTCAATGTGCAGCTAGACAATCGACATTCAACACAACATTCAATGTCTAGCTAGACAATCGACATTCGGCTCAACATTCAATGTCTAGCTAGACAATCGACATTCGGCTCAACATTCAATGTCAAGCTAGACAATCAACATTCAGCTCACCATTCAATGTCTAGCTAGACAATCGACATTCGGCTCAACATTCAATGTCTAGCTCGACAATCAACATTCGGCTCAACATTCAATGTCTAGCTCGACAATCAACATTCAGCTCAACATTCGAGTTAGCAATGAGTCCGAACTCCTGAAGCCGAATCTTGGCGAATGTTGAGCTAGACAATCGACATTCAGCTCAACATTCAAGTCTAGCTCAACATTCGGCTCCATAATGAATGTCTAGCTAGACAATCAACATTCAGCTCAACATTCGAGTTAGCAATCAGTCCGAACTTCTGAGGCCGAATCTTGGCGAATGTTGAGCTAGACAATCGACATTCGGCTCAACATTCAATGTCTAGCTCGACAATCGACATTCAGCTCAACATTGAATGTCTAGCTAGACAATCAACATTCAGCTCAACATTCGTGTTAGCAATGCGTCCGAACTTCTGAAGCCAAATCTTGGCGAATGTTGAGCTAGACAATCGACATTCGGCTCAACATTCAATGTCTAGCTCGACATTCGGTTCAACATTGAATGTCTAGCTAGACAATCGACATTCAGCTCAACATTCGAGTTAGCAATGCGTCCGAACTTCTGAAGCCGAATCTTGGCGAATGTTGAGCTAGACAATCGACATTCAGCTCAACATTCAAGTCTAGCTAGACATTCGGCTCCATAATGAATGTCTAGCTAGACAATCAACATTCAGCTCAACATTCGAGTTAGCAATCAGTCCGAACTTCTGATGCCGAATCTTGGCGAATGTTGAGCTAGACAATCGACATTCAGCTCAACATTCAATGTCTAGCTAGACAATCGACATTCAGCTCAACATTCGAGTTAGCAATGTGTCCGAACTTCTGAAGCCGAATCTTGGCGAATGTTGAGCTAGACAATCGACATTCGGCTGAACATTCAATGTCTAGCTCGACAATCGGCATTCGGCTCAACATTGAATGTCTAGCTAGACAATCAACATTCAGCTCAACATTCGAGTTAGCAATGCGTCCGAACTTCTGAAGCCGAATCTTTGCGAATGTTGAGCTAGACAATCGACATTCGGCTCAACATTCAATGTCTAGCTCGACATTCGGTTCAACATTGAATGTCTAGCTAGACAATCGACATTCAGCTCAACATTCGAGTTAGCAATGCGTCCGAACTTCTGAAGCCGAATCTTGGGGAATGTTGAGCTAGACAATCGACATTCAGCTCAACATTCAATGTCTAGCTAGACAATCGACATTCGGCTCAACATTGAATGTCTAGCTCGACAATCGACATTCAGCTCAACATTCGAGTTAGCAATGAGTCCAAACTTCTGAAGCCGAATCTTGACGAATGTTGAGCTAGACAATCGACATTCAGCTCAACATTCAATGTCTAGCTCGACATTCGGCTCAACATTTAATGTCTAGCTAGACAATCAACATTCAGCTCAACATTCGTGTTAGCAATGCGTCCGAACTTCTGAAGCCGAATCTTGGCGAATGTTGAGCATTCGACATTCGGCTCAACATTCAATGTCTAGCTCGACATTCGGTTCAACATTCAATGTCTAGCTAGACAATCGACATTCAGCTCAACATTCGAGTTAGCAATGCGTCCGAACTTCTGAAGCCGAATCTTGGCGGATGTTGAGCTAGACAATCGACATTCAGCTCAACATTCAATGTCTAGCTAGACAATCGACATTCAGCTCAACATTCGAGTTAGCAATGTGTCCGAACTTCTGAAGCCGAATCTTGGCGAATGTTGAGCTAGACAATCGACATTCGGCTGAACATTCAATGTCTAGCTCGACAATCGACATTCGGCTCACCATTGAATGTCTAGCTAGACAATCAACATTCAGCTCAACATTCGAGTTGGCAATGCGTCCGAACTTCTGAAGCCGAATCTTGGCGAATGTTGAGCTAGACAATCGACATTCAGCTCAACATTCAATGTCTAGCTAGACAATCGACATTCGGCTCCATATTGAATGTCTAGCTAGACAATCAACATTCAGCTCAACATTCGAGTTAGCAATGAGTCCGAACTCCTGAAGCCGAATCTTGGCGAATGTTGAGCTAGACAATCGACATTCAGCTCAACATTCAAGTCTAGCTCAACATTCGGCTCCATAATGAATGTCTAGCTAGACAATCAACATTCAGCTCAACATTCGAGTTAGCAATGAGTCCGAACTCCTGAAGCCGAATCTTGGCGAATGTTGAGCTAGACAATCGACATTCAGCTCAACATTCAAGTCTAGCTCAACATTCGGCTCAACATTGAATGTCTAGCTAGACAATCAACATTCAGCTCAACATTCGAGTTAGCAATCAGTCCGAACTTCTGAGGCGGAATCTTGGCGAATGTTGAGCTACAGTGTAGACAATCGACATTCAGCTCAACATTCAATGTCTAGCTAGACAATCGACATTCAGCTCAACATTCGATTTAGCAATGTGTCCGAACTTCTGAAGCCGAATCTTGGCGAATGTTGAGCTAGACCATCGACATTCGGCTCAACATTCAATGTCTAGCTCGAAAATCGACATTCGGTTCAACATTGAATGTCTAGCTAGACAATCAACATTCAGCTCAACATTCGAGTTAGCAATGCGTCCGAACTTCTGAAGCCGAATCTTGGCGAATGTTGAGCTAGACAATCGACATTCGGCTCAACATTCAATGTCTAGCTCGACATTCGGTTCAACATTGAATGTCTAGCTAGACAATCGACATTCAGCTCAACATTCGAGTTAGCAATGCGTCCGAACTTCTGAAGCCGAATCTTGGCGAATGTTGGGCTAGACAATCGACATTCAGCTCAACATTCAATGTCTAGCTAGACAATCGACATTCGGCTCAACATTGATTGTCTAGCTAGACAATCAACATTCAGCTCAACATTCGTGTTAGCAATGCGTCCGAACTTCTGAAGCCGAATCTTGGCGAATGTTGAGCTAGACAATCGACATTCGGCTCAACATTCAATGTCTAGCTCGACATTCGGTTCAACATTGAATGTCTAGCTAGACAATCGACATTCAGCTCAACATTCGAGTTAGCAAGGCGTCCGAACTTCTGAAGCCGAATCTTGGCGGATGTTGAGCTAGACAATCGACATTCAGCTCAACATTCAATGTCTAGCTAGACAATCGACATTCAGCTCAACATTCGAGTTAGCAATGTGTCCGAACTTCTGAAGCCGAATCTTGGCGAATGTTGAGCTAGACAATCGACATTCGGCTCAACATTCAATGTCTAGCTCGACATTCGGTTCAACATTGAATGTCTAGCTAGACAATCGACATTCAGCTCAACATTCGAGTTAGCAATGCGTCCGAACTTCTGAAGCCGAATCTTGGCGGATGTTGAGCTAGACAATCGACATTCAGCTCAACATTCAATGTCAAGCTAGACAATCAACATTCAGCTCAACATTCAATTTCTAGCTAGACAATCGACATTCGGCTCAACATTCAATGTCTAGCTCGACAATCAACATTGTGCTCAACATTCAATGTCTGGCTCGACAATCAACATTCAGCTCAACATTCGAGTTAGCAATGAGTCCGAACTCCTGAAGCCGAATCTTGGCGAATGTTGAGCTAGACAATCGTTATTCAGCTCAACATTCAAGTCTAGCTCAACATTCGGCTCCATAATGAATGTCTAGCTAGACAATCAACATTCAGCTCAACATTCGAGTTAGCAATCAGTCCGAACTTCTGAGGCCGAATCTTGGCGAATGTTGAGCTAGACAATCGACATTCAGCTCAACATTCAATGTCTAGCTAGACAATCGACATTCAGCTCAACATTCGAGTTAGCAATGTGTCCGAACTTCTGAAGCCGAATCTTGGCGAATGTTGAGCTAGACAATCGACATTCGGCTCAACATTCAATGTCTAGCTCGACAATCGACATTCAGCTCAACATTGAATGTCTAGCTAGACAATCAACATTCAGCTCAACATTCGTGTTAGCAATGCGTCCGAACTTCTGAAGCCAAATCTTGGCGAATGTCTAGCTAGACAATCAACATTCAGCTCAACATTCGAGTTAGCAATGAGTCCGAACTCCTGAAGCCGAATCTTGGCGAATGTTGAGCTAGACAATCGACATTCAGCTCAACATTCAAGTCTAGCTCAACATTCGGCTCCATAATGAATGTCTAGCTAGACAATCAACATTCAGCTCAACATTCGAGTTAGCAATGAGTCCGAACTCCTGAAGCCGAATCTTGGCGAATGTTGAGCTAGACAATCGACATTCAGCTCAACATTCAAGTCTAGCTCAACATTCGGCTCAACATTGAATGTCTAGCTAGACAATCAACATTCAGCTCAACATTCGAGTTAGCAATCAGTCCGAACTTCTGAGGCCGAATCTTGGCGAATGTTGAGCTACAGTGTAGACAATCGACATTCAGCTCAACATTCAATGTCTAGCTAGACAATCGACATTCAGCTCAACATTCGAGTTAGCAATGTGTCCGAACTTCTGAAGCCGAATCTTGGCGAATGTTGAGCTAGACCATCGACATTCGGCTCAACATTCAATGTCTAGCTCGACAATCGACATTCGGCTCAACATTGAATGTCAAGCTAGACAATCAACATTCAGCTCAACATTCGAGTTAGCAATGCGTCCGAACTTCTGAAGCCGAATCTTGGCGAATGTCGAGCTAGACAATCGACATTCGGCTCAACATTCAATGTCTAGCTCGACATTCGGTTCAACATTGAATGTCTAGCTAGAGAATCGACATTCAGCTCAACATTCGAGTTAGCAATGCGTCCGAACTTCTGAAGCCGAATCTTGGCGAATGTTGAGCTAGACAATCGACATTCAGCTCAACATTCAATGTCTAGCTAGACAATCGACATTCGGCTCAACATTGATTGTCTAGCTAGACAATCAACATTCAGCTCAACATTCGTGTTAGCAATGCGTCCGAACTTCTGAAGCCGAATCTTGGCGAATGTTGAGCTAGACAATCGACATTCGGCTCAACATTCAATGTCTAGCTCGACATTCGGTTCAACATTGAATGTCTAGCTAGACAATCGACATTCAGCTCAACATTCGAGTTAGCAATGCGTCCGAACTTCTGAAGCCGAATCTTGGCGGATGTTGAGCTAGACAATCGACATTCAGCTCAACATTCAATGTCTAGCTAGACAATCGACATTCAGCTCAACATTCGAGTTAGCAATGTGTCCGAACTTCTGAAGCCGAATCTTGGCGAATGTTGAGCTAGACAATCGACATTCGGCTGAACATTCAATGTCTAGCTCGACAATCGACATTCGGCTCACCATTGAATGTCTAGCTAGACAATCAACATTCAGCTCAACATTCGAGTTGGCAATGCGTCCGAACTTCTGAAGCCGAATCTTGGCGAATGTTGAGCTAGACAATCGACATTCAGCTCAACATTCAATGTCTAGCTAGACAATCGACATTCGGCTCCATATTGAATGTCTAGCTAGACAATCAACATTCAGCTCAACATTCGAGTTAGCAATGAGTCCGAACTCCTGAAGCCGAATCTTGGCGAATGTTGAGCTAGACAATCGACATTCAGCTCAACATTCAATGTCTAGCTAGACAATCGACATTCGGCTCAACATTGATTGTCTAGCTAGACAATCAACATTCAGCTCAACATTCGTGTTAGCAATGCGTCCGAACTTCTGAAGCCGAATCTTGGCGAATGTTGAGCTAGACAATCGACATTCGGCTCAACATTCAATGTCTAGCTCGACATTCGGTTCAACATTGAATGTCTAGCTAGACAATCGACATTCAGCTCAACATTCGAGTTAGCAATGCGTCCGAACTTCTGAAGCCGAATCTTGGCGGATGTTGAGCTAGACAATCGACATTCAGCTCAACATTCAATGTCTAGCTAGACAATCGACATTCAGCTCAACATTCGAGTTAGCAATGTGTCCGAACTTCTGAAGCCGAATCTTGGCGAATGTTGAGCTAGACAATCGACATTCGGCTGAACATTCAATGTCTAGCTCGACAATCGACATTCGGCTCACCATTGAATGTCTAGCTAGACAATCAACATTCAGCTCAACATTCGAGTTGGCAATGCGTCCGAACTTCTGAAGCCGAATCTTGGCGAATGTTGAGCTAGACAATCGACATTCAGCTCAACATTCAATGTCTAGCTAGACAATCGACATTCGGCTCCATATTGAATGTCTAGCTAGACAATCAACATTCAGCTCAACATTCGAGTTAGCAATGAGTCCGAACTCCTGAAGCCGAATCTTGGCGAATGTTGAGCTAGACAATCGACATTCAGCTCAACATTCAAGTCTAGCTCAACATTCGGCTCCATAATGAATGTCTAGCTAGACAATCAACATTCAGCTCAACATTCGAGTTAGCAATGAGTCCGAACTCCTGAAGCCGAATCTTGGCGAATGTTGAGCTAGACAATCGACATTCAGCTCAACATTCAAGTCTAGCTCAACATTCGGCTCCATAATGAATGTCTAGCTAGACAATCAACATTCAGCTCAACATTCGAGTTAGCAATCAGTCCGAACTTCTGAGGCCGAATCTTGGCGAATGTTGAGCTAGACAATCGACATTCAGCTCAACATTCAATGTCTAGCTAGACAATCGACATTCAGCTCAACATTCGAGTTAGCAATGTGTACGAACTTCTGAAGCCGAATCTTTGCGAATGTTGAGCTAGACAATCGACATTCGGCTCAACATTCAATGTCAAGCTCGACAATCGACATTCGGCTCAACATTGAATGTCTAGCTAGACAATCAACATTCAGCTCAACATTCGAGTTAGCGATGCACCGAACTTCTGAAGCCGAATCTTGGCAAATGTTGAGCTAGACAATCGACATTCGGCTCAACATTCAATGTCTAGCTCGACATTCGGTTCAACATTGAATGTCTAGCTAGACAATCGACATTCAGCTCAACATTCGATATAGCAATGCGTCCGAACTTCTGAAGCCGAATCTTGGCGAATGTTGAGCTAGACAATCGACATTCAGCTCAACATACAATGTCTAGCTAGACAATCGACATTCGGCTCAACATTCAATGTCTAGCTCGACAATCGACATTCTGCTCAACATTCGAGTTAGCAATGAGTCCGAACTTCTGAAGCCGAATCTTGACGAATGTTGAGCTAGACAATCGACATTCAGCTCTACATTCAATGTCTAGCTCGACATTCGGCTCCATATTGAATGTCTAGCTAGACAATCAACATTCAGCTCAACATTCGAGTTAGCAATCAGTCCGAACTTCTGAGGCCGAATCTTGGCGGATGTTGAGCTAGACAATCGACATTCAGCTCAACATTCAATGTCTAGCTTGACAATCGACATTCAGCTCAACATTCGAGTTAGCAATGTGTCCGAACTTCTGAAGCCGAATCTTTGCGAATGTTGAGCTAGACAATCGACATTCGGCTCAACATTCAATGTCTAGCTAGACAATCGACATTCGGCTCAACATTGAATGTCTAGCTAGACAATCAACATTCAGCTCAACATTCGAGTTGGCAATGCGTCCGAACTTCTGAAGCCGAATCTTGGCGAATGTTGAGCTAGACAATCGACATTCAGCTCAACATTCAATGTCTAGCTAGAAAATCGACATTCGGCTCAACATTCAATGTCTAGCTCGACAATCGACATTCAGCTCAACATTCGAGTTAGCAATGAGTCCGAACTTCTGAAGCCGAATCTTGACGAATGTTGAGCTAGACAATCGACATTCAGCTCAACATTCAATGTCTAGCTAGACATTCGGCTCCATATTGAATGTCTAGCTAGACAATTAACATTCAGCTCAACATTCGAGTTAGCAATCAGTCCGAACTTCTGAGGCCGAATCTTGGCGGATGTTGAGCTAGACAATCGACATTCAGCTCAACATTCAATGTCTAGCTAGACAATCAACATTCAGCTCAACATTCGAGTTAGCAATGCGTCCGAACTTCTGAAGCCGAATCTTGGCGAATGTTGAGCTAGACAATCGAATTTCGGCTCAACATTCAATGTCTAGCTCGACATGCGGCTCAACGTTGAACTCAACATTCGAGTCAGCAATGTGTCCGAACTTCTGAAGCCGAATCTTGGCGAATGTTGAGCTAGACAATCGCCATTCAGCTCAACATTCAATGTCAAGCTAGACAATCGACATTCGGCTCAACATTCAATGTCTAGCTAGACAATCAACATTCAGCTCAACATTCGAGTTAGCAATGCGTCAGAACTTCTGAAGCCAAATCTTTGCGAATGTTGAGCTAGACAATCGACATTCAGCTCAACATTCAATGTCTAGCTAGACAATCGACATTCGTCTTAACATTCAATGTCTAGCTAGACAATCAACATTCAGCTCAACATTCGAGTTAGCAATGCGTCCGAACTTATAAAGCCGAATCTATGCGAATGTTGAGATAGACAATCGACATTCGGCTCAACATTCAATGTCTAGCTAGACAATCGACATTCAGCTCAACATTCGAGTTAGCAATGTGTCCGAACTTCTGAAGCCGAATCTTGGCGAATGTTGAGCAAGACAGATAAAGACAGATGGACGAATTAACGGATTTTCAGACGGAAATTTGAAATGTTGGGCCTGATCTGGATCCAAACTGTTTGACACTAGCGGGGAAATAGTTAATTCTGTGATCAGAATCGACTCAGATCAGGGTCGACAAAACGTATGGCCTGTTCTGGATGCAAACTTTTTGACACGCTGTATAGTATTTCTGAAAAATGATTTTGAAACAATTATGTTATTGGGCCATCAAAGGATTATTTGTGTGAAATCCTTTCAAAATCGGACCAGTGGTTTAAGAGAAGATGATTTTTTTTACATTTCCATATATAAGCCTATGTAAAACGTGACCCCGGGCGTGGTCATTTTTTGTGCCAGGGACTTAATTTTAACAAACATGGTAGAGATCCACTAGATGATGCTACATACCAAATATTAAGGCTCTAGGCATTGTGGTTTCAGACAAGAAGATTTTTTTCACATTTTCCCTATATAAGCCTATGTAAAACATGTGACCCCCGGGGCGGGGCCATTTTCGGCCCAAGGAGTAAAATTTGAACAAACGTGGTAGAGGTCTACTTGGTGATGCTACATACCACATCACAAGGCTCTCTCTGGTTTCAGATAAGAAGATTTTTAAAGTTTTCATCTCGAAAATCTATTTTTAGCCTCTTAGACCTAGAGATGCAACGGACCAGAACCATTTGAACAATTATGGTAGAGGGCAACGCAAAAATCATTTGTGTAAAATTATTTTAAAATTGGACAAGGGGTTTAGGAGGAGTTGTTATTTAAGTCAATTGTTGACGGAGGACGACGACGACGGACAAAGACCGGTCACAAAAGCTCACCTTGTGGCTACGTGACTGGTGAGCTAAAAAGTTAGGCAAAATTACTCTGCATGTAAAGAGTTTAGTAAAAACCAGCTAGAGTTAGAATCAGGTAGACCTTTCACTTATGGCCACAGACCTGTAATTGTAAAAAAGGCAGTGATTGGTTCAAAAGGGTGGTGGAAGCTCAGCACTACATTTAAGTTGTAAAGTGTTTCATGATAAAAATAATAAACATACGGGAAAAATCATATTTTAGACGGAACTATATTTGCTGCATCTTTTGAAACAACACATCACTGCTTTTGATGATGTTGTTTACAGGTGTGGTTTAGAACAAAGGATATTGTATTTTGATAATTTTTTCAATGAAATGTTAATCCCATGTAGGGTGCCCACCTTCAGGGGCCGAAAAGTGGTAAAACATGGCGTTCACCGGGGTATCTCATTCTTGTTTATTGATTGAACTAGGTCCAATCAGTAAGTATAAGGCTGCTTCATTGTGAGTTAAGAGTTGTTAGGACCACAGCTTACATACAAGCTATAATGGAGGTCTATGGAAAACATTTACAAATCTGGGTCCTAAAGAGGAATATCAGGCATGTTTTGTTGGATATCCTGGCTTCTATGTATGTGACCTGTCGTATGCTTTTGATACTTTTATTTAATCAGTAAGTTCTATAATAATTTCAACTGTCAAAAAAATCCATCTTTTTAAAACAAAAATCATCTAGACTGCAGAAAAAGAGCCCGATTAGTGGGTAGGGGTCGATGGGTAACTCACTTTACACTACATATTCAGGGCGGCCAATCACGTGATACGCAATTGGTAATCTCACATTTTTATGACGGTTTTCTGATCGATTCAAGGTAAGTCAAGCTTCTTTTCGTGGGTTTCAGATCGTTTTCAGAAAAGACACTAAGTGTGGAGTGACCGGATATACAGGGGATCATTCTATCGTTTACCATTTTCAGCTAAAACATGCAGTTCTTGTGATAAGCCGTGCAAAGTCTGCCGGAGTGAAATGGCAGGAATCACACTTTTGTCAGTACAGGGTCATGACGAAAGCTAATTAGCTAATTTATTCAATTTAAGGCTTATTAATATATTTCGGTCATTGCTACAAGTGAATAGTAATCAGTTTTCCACAAATTGAGCAAAAGATTGCTATCCCTTGTATAAAAATGGCAATTGAAGACGATGATAGGAATCACACAGTTAGGTAGGAGTCACACTTGAATCTACGATAGCAAAATAGATAGGAATCACACTCTTTTTTTTGCTAGCTCAGCTAGCATTGATCAAAGACAGTCTTTGATACGCCATGTTGTCTGTTATTGATCTGCTAATGGTCCGTCTCAATCATTAACTTAATTTGTTATATGACTGGAGAGAATCTGTCTCCTGATTGGCCCAATTTGTCTTCATAAATCTCTATGTCTACCTGGAAACTTGTCTAAACCAGTCCACAAGTTAATATTGCATGAAACCAGCTGGAAATAGTTTTCAGAAATTAATATTTTTGACACTTCTGCTATATTACCCTCTAGAGAGCTAAAAATAACATGATGAGTGTGAAACTAGCATGTGCTACATGAAATTGACATGATTTGCTGTTTCACCTCCCAACAGGTAAATTAAAGACTTTCATGAATTTTTACAACAGTTTTGGTATGTTTTGTCTGCTTATTTATCTTTGTTTGAATAAACAAACTGTAAAAACAGTTTCATAATAACATTTTATATTCTCCATTACAAGAATTAATATACATTCGAAATGCAAAATACTGCATTAAAACATTTTTATAACAGTTGCTAACACTTGTGAGAAAGTCCTTAGGCTTAGATGTCTTAGATTGAAGGTTGAACATGTCTTTAACAACAAAAGTGAAAGTAGCAAAATTTTCAATCTTAAATGAAAAGTCATATAGCAAAACAGATATTGATTTCAATTTCGGTAGACATAAGGATTTATCTACCCTTAAAAGTGATATTCACCTCTGCCTAGCGGCCTGGGTGAATTATCACTTTTTCGGGTAGATAAATTCTTATGTCTACCTCACTGAAATCAATAATTGTATAATACTCTACATCTACCCTAGATGCATCAATGAAATTGAAGTGAAATCATGCGAGGCATCAGGCCAACAAAAGATAAGATTTACTGAAACACTCACACTTTTATTTGCAAAATTGCCATCATGGTTGCCAAATTGACACTCTTCAAAAGATTTGTCACAAACCATACTAAGGTCTTAAATGAAGCTTGGTATGGTAAGAGACATAAGGGATAAATTAAAATTTAGACACCATGGCAACATGGCAGCCATATTGAAATTATTTATAAAGCATTTCATCCCAAACAATACATTTTAATTGAGCCAGGCTATGGGGAACATGGTGTCTTAGGTTTGAAATTATGGCTCTGTTGTGGTATATAATATGTCATCTATTTTGAAATTCTTCAAATTTCATCTAAAAAAGCTATGCAGTTTTGAACAGTACTTTTGTGGAAGGCATCTGGGCAATATGGATGTGAAGTTTTGCAAAAAGAATATATGGCCACAATGGAAGCCATATTGGAATTCTTAAATGACTTCTAGACCCTGAGTTGCTAATAGACTTCCACTGTTCACAGGGAATCTAGTTAATTAGGATTTTCTTAAACTACACTATATCACACGTAAATTGTCACATGATAGCCCTCTGGTAGTTAGGAGCTTTACTGCATAACAGCCATGTTTACTGCATTTAATATCCTATTACAGTTACACATATTTTTTATGAATGTACAAAGCTATATCTAAATTTTATTTATCATCATGTTCATTGCCTTAAATCACTTAACTAAGTGCTGCAAATAGGTGTTATGAGTTCAAACAGCGTAAGTATATGGTACTGCAGTTATAAAAGTTCCTTATCCTAAGTTTATACCACTATTTAGTGCTGTGATGTCACTAAACCATGGGCTGCCAAAATATATCTGAGGGGGATTTTATACACTTTGATTATCTAAAACCACATTACTTAAGCCACAAAATAATTAAATAGCAGAGTTTGATACACCACCCTAAAATAATTAGAATTTTATATTAGACATATCAACTGCTGGTTATTCTTACATATCAGTTTGATCTTGAAATTGAAAGTGTATGACTAGCAGTATACTTTCAACTTTGTTATCTAGCTTTTATAACTGTTACAGGCGAAACATTATACTAGATACATTAAGTAATATCAGTCTTTTGGATAAGTATTACAAAAAATTAAATTCACTTTATAATTTACCATTTTATACTCAATTTTATATTGTCTTTGACAACATTTTGGATACACATAGTACTTTATGATAATATACGTTATGTTTACACTTGTACTTTTTGGAATTTGCTATATTTCTTTTTTTGCTAGTGAAGATTAAATGTATAAATTTTGCCAAATTGGTAAAAATATTTTGTATTTTTCAAAAGTTAAAAATATTTTTCCAAAAAGCAAATATACTTTGACAATTTAACCTTTTTTAACATTTTTTGGATTTAACTCAAAATCAGCTTTGAACTGAATATAAACCTTATGATATAATATTTAATTCTTTAAGCACTATATAGAATGCCTTGAAAATTGTAACATACGTTACATAATTCCAATCAAACAACAAACTTGATTTTTACACCAGAAACAATGTTTTCCCCTATGAATAAAACACTCTATATATATTATATTTTAAGCATACAGATAGGATTACATGGGTTATTTAAAAACGAAAAGATTCCAACCTTAAATAACGTTTTTCTTCGAGGCGGTTACATAAAAGAGTTTATAAATTGCGATAGAAGCAAGCTGTTAGCACTTTTGAAATGGTAATTAAATAGTATCTTAGATACATGTTATTTTAACCTAAAATATTTATTGAAAAATATATATAATGAAACTATTTAACAAAATATTAATGATTTATTAGGGGCTTAGTAGAAAATGTAACGTAAATTGCACCATAATGAGCAATTCAAGTTCCACTGCATTATCATAATGGTATGGCCTAGTTTTTATCTCTTAAGGATCAACGATAAGGAGAGTCTATGGTGTTGCGCTATATAAGTTAATTGCATTGGAATAAATGTACCATAAATATCCATTGCACTTTGACAGCATTTGCAGTATGTATTTCCAAACATAACTGTTACAATCTGATTAACAATTCACGTCTGGTTTAATCTTTGTTCCTTCGTTTGTAAAAATCTGACTGTACCCACAGCTTTGTAAACGCTTGAATTCTAGCAAGCTCAATGGATAAACCACTTGTACCGAGGTGCCCCAAGTTCAATCGCATCTCCTCCAATTTGTAATGGCCCAGTCTCTATAAGACCCTAGCTGTAAGTGGTACAGAAACACAATCTCGCTTGCTTAGTCTATATTATTCAATGTTGCTTGTCATTGTGAATGTAAGATTTGCCAACGAAATTAGCATGGATTGACTTCTTTCAGACTATGAAACCCTCAATACAAAATATGATCTATAACATGTTGGAATTTCACATTCCTAATACATATATGGGGCCCCAATTTATCAATCTAAACATCTGTTGTGGGTTCTAAAAGAAATGTGGTAATAAGACTCCCGACTCGTATGTTAAAACTTATGGATAAGAAAAAACAATCAAGAGTTTACACTTAATAACATGTTTATCACAAGCGTTGAATATAAGTAAACAATGTAGACCATGATCACATGTCACATATGTAGCTGTTGATCAATGTACACACTGTTAGCAACAACAAATGCATAAGACCTTTGTTACCCTGGCCCCATACCTGGGAGAGGGCAGGGAAAGCGGTGCTTTAGAACATTGGTTTTACTTTTGGACCAGTGGTTCATAAGGAGTCGTTCAAAGGTTTTATTCTAATTTTAGCTCTGGTGACAGTGTTCAGTGTTAGTTCTAAATTAAAACAAAATACATATTAGCTTCCCTCCCATTATAGTGTGGCGATATGGTTTCATGTGTATAATAGGGTTGTGTATTTTATTATATGTACTATGGGAACTACAAACCTTACTACATGTATGTGAAACAAGTATAGGGTAGCCATAAAAGTAATAAAACTTTCATAATGGGTGAGTATGCTTTTCGTTGATGAAGTTTGTTGGAAGCCTTTGAATAATGTCAATTGCCAGGCCAGAGTTATCTTACCCATGTGTTTACATGGCCAAGTGGCGGGCCAATACTGATCTGAGGGGAAGGCTATGTGACCATATAGTGTCACGTGTATTATACATTTTTAACGTATAATATGTAACGTGCTGTATGGACTATGTAACTTCAAACCTTACAATACGAGATAGGAGTAAAGGTAGCATGCATGATTAATAAATCACGCTTTGTGGGTGAACCTGCTTTTCCAATGTTGGATATTGTTAGCTGGATGGCTCACTCTACAATAACATTCATGAACAGCAGCTGTGTAGTATAAAATCCATGTGATTTTCATTTAACAATTTACAAGTGTGAGGCCTATCCATTTTGATTGAAAACTTACGTGTGATTCCTACCAACTCAAATTGCACAACCTTGCGACGAATTTCAAGAGAACTATACTACCCTAGTCTAAAAGAACAGCGTCATGAGGAAGAACAATCTAGTCCCGGTACTGTTCACTAGGTGTCATTTCTGTACTCCACCATAAACCAAGATAATAATTGCTAAATACGCCTTCAATCAAGCGCAAAATGTAATCAAAACGTGTGAAATTACCACATGTATATCACGTGATTGTCCCCGTTGATATTGGGCTGTGAAGCATGTGGGTTGCACTTCTGCACGGTGAGGCTCTAATTTAAGCATCATTTCATTTATCTAAAACTCACTGGTTCCCATATCAAAGCATGAGTATGATTCATTGTTATGCTGAAGCATTTTTTGGAGTATATGTATAGTTCATAAATCACATTTTGTGGGTGAACCTGCTTTTCCACTGACGAATATTGTTAGCTGGATGGCTCACTCTACAATAATATTCATGAACAACAGCGGTGTGGTATAAAATCCATGTGATTGTCATTTAACAATTTACAAGTGTGAGGCCTATCCATTTTGATTGATAACTTACGTGTGATTCCTACCAACTCAAATAGCACAACCTTGCGACGAATTTCAAGAGAACTATACTACCCTGGTCTTAAGGTACAGCGCCATGAGGAAGAACAATCTAGTGCGGGTACCCTGCACTAGGTGTCATTTCTGTACTTCACCATAAACCAAGAAAATAATTGCCAAACACACCTTCAATCAAGCGCAAAATGTTAACAAAACGTGAGAGATTACCACATGTGTATCACGTGATTGTCCCCCTTGATATTGGGCTGTGAAGCATGTGAGTTTCACTTCTGCACTGTGAGGCTATACTTTGAGCATCATTTCGATTATCAAAAACTCACTGGTTCCCATATCAAAGCATGAATATCATTCATTGTTATGTTGAAGCATTTTTTGGAGTATATTTATAATAAATTATACTTTGTGGGTGAACCTGCTTTTCCACTGACGGATATTATTAGCTGGGTGGCTCACTCTACAATAATATTCATGAACAGCAGCTGTGTAGTATAAAATCGATGTGATTGTCATTTAACATTTTACAAGTGTGAGGCCTATCCATTTTGATTGAAAAATTTCTTGTGATTCCTACCATCTCGAATAGCACAACCGTGCGATGAATTTCAAGAGAACTATACCACCCTGGTCTAAAGGGACAGCGTCATGAGTAAGAACAATCTAGTTCCGGTACTCTGCACTAGGTGTCATTTCTGTACTCCACCATAAACCAAGAAAATAATAGTCAAACACACCTTCAATCGAGCGCAAGAGGTAAACGAAACGTGTGAGATTACCACATGTGAATCACGTGATTGTCCCCCATGATATTGGGCTGTGGAGCATGTGAGTTGCACTTCTGCACTGTGAGGCTATACTTTGAGCATCATTTTATTTATAAAAACTCACTGGTTCCCATATCGAAGCATGAGTATCTTTCATTGTTATGCTGAAGCATTTTTTGGGTTTATGTGTAATTAATATATCACACTTTGTGGGTGAACATGCTTTTCCACTGATGGATTTTGTTAGTTGGATGGCTCCCTCTACAATAATTTTCATGAACATCAGCTGTGTAGTATAAAATCCATGTGATTTTCATTTAGCAATTTACAAGTGTGAGGCCTATCCATTTTTATTGAAAACTTAGGTGTGATTCCTACCAACTCAAATAGCGCAACAATGCGACTTAATTCAAGACAACTTTCTCACCCTGGTCTAAAAGAACAGCGTCATGAGGAAGGACAATCTAATCTGTGTACCCTGCACTAGGTGTCATTTCTGTACTCCACCATAAACCAAGAAAATAATTGCTAAATACGCCTTCAATCAAGCGCAAAATGTAAACAAAACGTGTGAAATTACCACATGTGTATCACGTGATTGTCCCCGTTGATATTGGGCTGTGAAGCATGTGTGTTGCACTTTTGCACTGTGAGGATATACGTTTAGCATCATTTTATTTATCAAAAACTCACTAGTTCCCATATCAAAGCATAAGTATCTTTCATTGTTATGCTGAAGCATTTTTGAGTATATACTAGGCCAAAAAAGAAACGCCGCACATAAAGATTTAAATATTGACCGTTAAATGAGTTACAAAAATTCATCTGATATCTATGTTTCGCGACTATTCTTGCCACACGTTATTCCAATTGTTTCATTGAGCTCAGTCAACCCAAACCAGTGTACTGGCTGTCTTTTTATTTTCAAATTTTTCACGTGCAAATTCATTTTATTTAGATTTACACATGTAATAACTACTGAAATCACTAGTCTAATATCAAATTTGCTGAAAACATTTTAAAACTTTAAAATGAAATGTACACATTGCTAATTTACGATGCCAAAACGGACACATGTTGAACGCCAAAAAAGGCGATAAGAAGGTTATAAGCTAACGTGACGCCATCTGTGATAGCCCAACAATTTCGATGCCAGGCAAGGATGATTGAACGTCTTAAAAAAAGGTTCTGATAAATTGGAACAATGTCAGACCGTACACATTCATGACGTCATCGCCTTATGACGCGACGTCAAAATCGATTAAAACGGAGGTTTTAACTTTTGAATCAATTTCGTCCGGTGACAATGATAGCTAGCACAACCCCCAAGAACTCATTATCCAAGAATCAGCGATCAAACTGTGACAAATCGTTTTCGAGATATTGGTTGAAAGACCCCCATAAACAATATATGTTTTATATGCGGCGTTTCTATTTTGGCCTAGTATATATATAAATAATAAATTACACTTTGTGAGTGAACATGCTTTGCCACTGACGGATATTGTTAGCTGGATGGCTCACTCTACAATAATATTCATGAACAGCAGCTGTGAAGTATAAAATCCATGTGATTTTCATTTAACAATTTACAAGCTTGAGGCCTTTCCATTTTTAATTGAAAACTTACGTGTGATTCCTACCAACTCAATTAGCACAACCTTGCGACGAATTTCAAGAGAACTATACCACCCTGGTCTAAAGGTACAGCGTCATGAGGAAGAACAATCTAGTGTGGGTACTCTGCACTAGGTGTCATTTCTGTACTCCTAAGAAAATAATTGTCAAACACACCTTCAATCGAGCGCAAAAGGTAAACAAAACGTGTGACATTACCACATGTGTATCACGGATTGTCCCCGTTGATGTTGGGCTGTGAGGCATGTGAGGTGCACTTCTGCTCTTTGAGGCTCAACTTTGAGCATCACGTCATTTATCAATAACTCACTGGTTCCCATATCAAAGCATGAGTATGTTTCACTGTTATGCTGAAGCATTTTTGAGTATTTGTTCTTGTAATTATCAAAATTTTACAAATGTTCATAAGCTGTAATAGTGGTCAATTGATTGAGTTATATCAAGGCGGACAAGCACATGATACACATGTGATAATCTCACATGATTTGCGTACCTTTTGCGCTCGAATGAACGTATGTTTAACAATTATTTTATTGTTTTTGGTGGATTGCAGAAATAACATCTAACTAGTGCATAGTACCCGGATTAGAAGTTCTTCCTTATGACGTTGTACTTTTAGACTAGATTGGTATAGTTATCTTGGAAATCGTCGTAAGGTTTTGCTATGTGAGTAGTCTGGTTTGTCAAGTAATGCCTTGTTTGAGCGTTTTAGCTGCATACAATATCCTGCAGCAACAGTATTATTGGTAAAATCAAAATTGGTAAATAAATGATGACAGACAATTTTATTCTATGCAGTAAACTTGAAATTTGCAGTAAACTAGAAAAGAAAGACAATGATAGAAATCACACCATATGATAAGAATCACACTTAAGTTTTCAATCAAAAAAGGACAGGCCTCCCACTTAGTCAAAATGGACAGGAATCACACTTGTTTATTGTTATACGAAAATCACGTGGATTGTATACAAACGACTGTTGTGCATGAATAATATTGTAACATGAGCCATCCACCGTCAGTGGGAAAACATGTTCACCCACCAAGTGTGATTTATTAATATATATACTAGCTTTACTTTTATCACATATAGTAAGGTTTGATGTTGCATAGTGCATATAGTACATCTTATGCGTTACACAAATGTATTATACACCTGAGACTACATTGTCACATAACTTTCCCTCTGAGAGGTCTCATTCCATGATTTGGAACTTTGGCCTGGCAGCTGTCATTATCCCAACGCTTCCACCAAATTTAGTTTGAGTCATCTAGCCAATAAACTCCATCTGTGAAAAAGCATACTCTCCAATCAAGGCTGGTTTATTACTAACAATGATTACCCAATAAATAGCGGAAATTTCTTTACAATGTAAGGGTTTGTACCATTTAAACATCACAAATAAAAAAAAAATAGATTGCATAACTTGTTGTGCATGCAACAGTATGTATATCCAAAAGTTTGAAGGAAAAAGATGTCACTTGCTGCTTAGCAACATAAACATGTTGTTAAATCTAACCTTGCAGGATGTCCTCAAATGGTTGCCATGGTTACTGTCATGTGCAGATCACTTCCATAATTAATATATATTTCTATACTACAACATAAAATAACTATTCTGTAAAACTCATTGAATTCTTTGAAAAATGTTAAATTGGCAGGTACCTTTAGCATGATAAAGGGGCAAAATGCAAAATTGTTGCATCAGAAATGGGGAAAGGGGTCCAAAATTGGCCTTTAAATTATCGTTGGTTGGTATAAAAGATTTGAATCATTTTGTTCTAATTACATTGGGGCTATCTGCCAAGTTTCAGTTCATTCTTGAACACGACGCTTGCGAGGAAATATCATTTGAAGAATTAAGAAGGTCACCATTGAGGCCATCTTGTATATCAGAATGAAACTAGCTGGGCAATTCTGACTTTACATGTTTCCATGGTGTCTATATCTTAATTTTTCCCTGATGTCTCCCACCAAGCCAAGTTTAGTTAAATCCAACATATGGTTTGTGAGATGTCTTTTGAAGAATTTCAATTGGCCAATGTGATTTTTATATACAAATAAGTGTATTTTAGAAAATTTGTATCTGCATATTGGCCTGGTGTCCCGCATGATTTCATCTCAATCCAACTCATGCTTCTAGGGGAGGTGTCAAATATATCAAGTTAATGATAGAGAGATCAGTAAAGGACAAAGGCAATGTCATAAACTGACTTCGATCAGCTCCAGATGAAGTAGCAAGTTTTGAATTACACAAAGGAGTGTGATTCCTATCTATTTTGCTATCACAGATTCAAGTGTGACTCCTACCAAACCATGTGATTCGTATCATCGTCTTCAGTTGCCATTTTCCTCTCAAAGGAATAGCAATCCTATACTCAATCTGTGGAAAACTGATTTCTATTCACTAAAGGTAGTATTTGAAATGCATAAATAAGCCTTAGATCACCTGCTGGGAAAGGGTTGACCTATTGGCTCTCGTTTGTGATGTCTAAATGTGAAGTTGTCACTTTCCCATTGGTATCCTGGGTCAGGTGTGGTGCTTGATCGTATCGATTCCTGATCTTTGCCTTCTTTTTTGCTTAGATTGATTAATTAGTCAATTAGCTTTTAACATAAACATGTACTGACATAAGTGTGATTCTTGTCCAATCACTGTGGCAGACTTTGCACAGCTTTTCACAAAAATTGCATGTTTTAGCTCAAAACAGTCAACGACAGAATGATCCCCTGCAAAACCAAGGCACTTTTCTGAAATCGATAAAAAGCACCTACGAAAAAAAGTATTCCTTACTTTGACATACCTTGCATCGATAAGAAAACCTCCATAAAATGTGCGATTACCAATTGCGATCACGTGATTGGCAAACCTGTATATGCAACTGAGTTGAAAAATATTACATGTGGTAAACCCACATATGCATGCTCATTTATTGTCATGCTCATCTGTCTTGGTTAAACTTAGAGATAGCACAGGAGGCTGTCATATGACCCAATATGACCTTGACCTTGTAAAGATTGACCTTTCAATTGAGCAAAAGTGTAGAACAACTTGGAAACCTGTCTGATGTTGGACTGTCCACATTGTTCAGTTGGGTCAGATTGTATTGATGTTCTGTCTAAATTGACCCTTGACATTAAAGATGACCCAGACCTTGACTTATTTCAAATGTATATATGTATGCGTATTAGTCGATTTTAATCTTTACTATTATATCCTGCAATAGTCATGACACTTTGAAAAAAATGGCATAATGAAACAGCAGCAACATACCAATTCACAGGCATGCTTTTACCAAATTTATAGCCTGCCATTTATTAAAAAAGTAAGTTGTGCTAGTATTTTCAAATTTTGTCAATAATTTGATGTTTTTCTCTGGCCAATTGACCTCAAATGAGAGCAAATATGCCATAAATTGTAGAAATTGTACCATTCTGACCATTAAAAATGCAAAGTGACCTTGAGCTTTGTCCTTTGACCTCCATGACCTTGATATTTTCCTTTCCTTAACCTTGACCTTGCAGCATCCTGGTAGTTTTATTCTCCAGCTAGGCCTTTGGAAAAAAATGTAAGTGGTCAAAATGTCTAGTCGGTGACCATAGCCACTCTGTATGGAAAATAGTTATGCTCTTCATCGACTCCGGCTGTCGCATATTATAAGATTTTGTCACTTAAATTAGCAGAAATTGCTCAATTTTGCACAAAATAGCTTTTTATATGATTAGAATTTGATAAAATGTGAAGGATTCTATGTCCCATAGCTAGGAGCAAGTAATTCGTAATTCTGGCCTTGTCAATGGGGGTGGGTGGGGTACCTCCACATTAGACTCATCATGGTAAAGCACATTCATTTTCTAGGTATAGTATATTGTAAAGTGGTGTAATTAGCCTATATGAGTGAAGATTAAAGCATTTCTGATATAAAATAATAGAAATATAAGAAAATGAATACTTTTCTTTTCCATTTCCTTTATTTTGCTGTACTATGAATTTGCCAGTAATATGTGTAGGGTGTAGCGTTGTTAAATAATTCTCTAGAATAAATACTGCAAACAAAAAATATAAACGTACTATAAAATGTTTATTAGTTTGAATTATAAGATTTCTTTGGTCATTTTTCTAAAAAGGGGTTTGTTTTTTAGGCCACAGACCTGTTATTGTAAAAAGTGCAGTGCTTGGTTCAAAAGGTCGGTAGAAGCTCAGCACTATATCTAAGTAGTAAAGTGTTTCATGATTGGTCAATAATATGTTTTCGGAAAAGAAATCATATTTATTAGATATTTGCTGCACTTTTTGAAACAACACCCCAATGCGTTTGTTGATTTAGTTTACAGGTGTGGCTTAGAAAAAAATACCTTGCATTTTGATTTTTTAATGAAATGTTCCTCCCATGTAGGGTGCCCATCTCCAGGGGCCAAAAAGTGGTAAACATGGCGATCACCGGGGTATCTCATTCTTGTTTATAGATTAAACTAGGTCCAATGTGTAAATCTATGACAGCCTCATTGTAATTTAAGAGTTGTGAGAACCACAGCTTACATAACAAGCTATAATGGAGGTATATGAAAAACATTGATAGGTCACGTTTGCACCCATTCACAGTAAGTACTACTTCTGTTAACCCTTTGTACTCATAAAGGACTACTTCGAAAACAGTGAAGACCGACATGAAATGTGGTAAGATTAATGCGGTTTTTAATCATGGTCTGCACTTGCGCAATCTCTTTACACTTTAAACGCCAATCGCACCACCATTTGTCTGCTTTTGTCGTCTGCTGAAATATTTTTGAAGCCTTTTTTGCATTCAGTGAAGGCTCAGATCAGACTGCTCCTATATAGGAGCAGTCCTATTTAAGTCCACACTGTTTGCCTCTATACTGACAAAGCCAAATAATGTTACCCAAAAAATGCAGCATGCGACTCAAGTAAACATCATTTTCAGCTGAATTTATTGCTGGCGCTTTATGTGCAGGCCGATTGATACACTGGTAAATGAGAAAGCACCAGAGACTACTACAACGATATGATGGAGGGTATTTCCGCACTGGAGTAAGCTTAAAATGGCGGAATGCTTGCTCATTTTGAAATATGAAGCATACATTGTTTATATCTGACAAATGGGACTAGAGAGCTAACTTTAATTTTCTCAGGCTTCATCTTCATCCATACTTTCTGTACGTGAGTAACAAAGGCCCATGCGTCTGAGCAAGTTTGCCCAAGCATTCATTGCGCTAAAATGCAACAAGTATCAAAATAACAGGTGCTAGCTTAGATGTAGTAGATACAACACACGACATATGTGTACAGTTCTCTTTTATCTAAACTCAATAACTGCATACAGTAGGGACCCAATCACTGGTCCAGATCACCCGATATATACAGAACTTTGCGTACAGTATAAAAAGCTTGAATATACTTTCAAAACACTCTGTCCACAGATTTCGTACTTTTGCACGTTAGTGTACTGATATTTTGCATTTTTGTCTTAAGTAGACACATTCCAGAACATAAACAAAATGCCTTTTCAGGAAAAAAGGTCACTATTTGGCATAACTCAGGAGCTGTATTAGCTATCGCTTAATTCACATAAGTCTTGATACGCAGATTAACAGCTGGGTATATAAGTGACAATGATTAGTGAAAAATACTTTCAGAAGTGAACTATTGACAAACAATTTACCTTCTTAACAGCCAGGTATACTAAAATGCTTATTGCTTCGTCGACAGCTACTAACCCGCGATGACTACGCTGTTAGTACAGTGGTTCTCTAGCGTGAAGAATATATTAATTAAGTGTTTATCAGAAGAGTCTCAGCGCATCTCGAGGTGCTTCCTATAGACATACCCACAAATGACCTCTGTAGACCGACAAATAAGCCACTTCTATGTATAACAATACCAACCGAATGTCTCATATTTTACTATATATGTTAAACCTCTCTACTGTTGTGCTATATGTCTCAGTGATCTAAATCACCACCACATACTTGTTTGTATTGACCAATTCCTGGGCGTTTTGACGACGGAACTTTACAATACAAGTCGAAATCGAAAGTATATTACTGTCAGTTTATTTGATGCCATGTGGGATCATTAGATCACATGATTGCACTAAGTCACATGATATTATAAAATGGTGGATTTAACCAAACCTCAGGGAGCGCAGTGGCTCAGTGGTAGAGCGCTTGACTGGAGCCCGAAGGGCCGTGGGTTCAAGCCTCACGGGTGTCACTGCGTTGTATCCTTGAGCAAGACCCAATAATCCTTGCTTAGTACTGGTTCAACCCAGGAAGACCAGTCCCAACATAACTGAAGAATTGTTGACTGGGACGTAGCAACCAAACCTTAGATAATCTACGCGCTGGCACGTAGACCATAATAAGTATTGTACAAGTATTAGCTTTAACAAACAAAAGCTTGGGTTTGCGCCAAGTACACAAAAAGTGTACTCATTTGAATGGAAAGAAAATAACAATTTATTCTTCGTGTGTTTTACTCGTATAGCAGCAATACTATGTACAGGGCGTCCCGAAAAGTGTCCCTTTTGGAAAATATCGCAATTACTTTACTTTTCATACTAAGACAATTGAACTATAGACAGAGCCCTCGTACGCAAATTGATACAAATAGCTTCTGTATCCTGCAATGAGGACAGATCAATATACTCCCCATCCCAAAATCGTTTTTCTTTTCTGAGACAAGGGCATGAAGTGATGTTTAAGAATTAAATTTAATTAAATTTTATTTCAGAACTTCATCAGTACCAAACTCACGAGTGTTGAGTCGAATGTCGATTGTTTAGCTCGACATTCGCCAAGATTCTGCTTCAGAAGTTCGGAAACATTGCTAACTCGAATGTTGAGCTGATTGTCGATTGTCTAGCTCAACATTCGCAAATATTTTGCTTTAGAACATATGCAGTGCCCAGACATCGAATGTTGTGCCGAAAGTCGATTGACGAGCTCAACATTCGCCAAATTTCAGCTTTAAAAGTTCAGAAACATTGCGCACTCTAATGTTGAGCTGTATGTCGATTGTCGAGCTCAACATTCGCCAAGATTCAACTTCAGAAGTTCGGAAACTTTACTAACTCGAATGTTGATCTGATTGTCCATTGTCTAGCCCAACATTAGTCGAATTCGGGTTCAGAAGTTTGGAAACATTCGTAACTCGAATGTTGAGCTGAAAGTCCATTGCCGAGCTAGACATTGAATGTTGAGCTGAATGTTGATTGTCTAGCTAAACATTCACCAAGATTCGGCTCCAGAAGTTCGGACTCATTGCTTACTCGAATGTTGAGCTGAATGTTGATTGTCGAGCTAGACATTGAATGTTGAGCCGAATGTCGAGCTAGACATTGAATGTTGAGCCGAATGTCGAGCTAGACATTGAATATTGAGCAGAATGTCGATTGTCTAGCTCAAGATTTGCCAAGATTCGGCTTCAAAAGTTCGGACACATTGCTAACTCGAATGTTGAGCTGAATGTCGATTGTCTAGCTAGACATTCAATGTTGAACCGAATGTCGAGCTAGACATTGAATGTTGAGCCGAATGTCGATTGTCTAGCTCAACATTCACCAAGATTCGGCTTCAGAAGTTCGGACGCATTGCTAACTCGAATGTTGAGCTGAATGTCGATTGTCTAGCTAGACATTGAAGGTTGAGCTGAATGTCGATTGTCTAGCTCAACATTCGCCAAGATTCGGCCTCAGAAGTTCGGACTGATTGCTAACTCGAATGTTGAGCTGAATGTCGATTGTCTAGCTAGACATTCAATGTTGAACCGAATGTCGAGCTAGACATTGAATGTTGAGCCGAATGTCGATTGTCTAGCTCAACATTCGCCAAGATTCGGCTTCAGAAGTTCGGACGCATTGCTAACTCGAATGTTGAGCTGAATGTTGATTGTCTAGCTAGACATTCAATGTTGAGCCGAATGTCGATTGTCGAGCTAGACATTGAATGTTGAGCCGAATGTCGATTGTCTAGCTCAACATTCGCCAAGATTCGGCTTCAGAAGTTCGGACACATTGCTAACTCGAATGTTGAGCTGAATGTCGATTGTCTAGCTAGACATTGAAGGTTGAGCTGAATGTCGATTGTCTAGCTCAACATTCGCCAAGATTCGGCCTCAGAAGTTCGGACTGATTGCTAACTCGAATGTTGAGCTGAATGTCGATTGTCTAGCTAGACATTCAATGTTGAACCGAATGTCGAGCTAGACATTGAATGTTGAGCCGAATGTCGATTGTCTAGCTCAACATTCGCCAAGATTCGGCTACAGAAGTTCGGACGCATTGCTAACTCGAATGTTGAGCTGAATGTTGATTGTCTAGCTAGACATTCAATGTTGAGCCGAATGTCGATTGTCGAGCTAGACATTGAATGTTGAGCCGAATGTCGATTGTCTAGCTCAACATTCGCCAAGATTCGGCTTCAGAAGTTCGGACACATTGCTAACTCGAATGTTGAGCTGAATGTCGATTGTCTAGCTAGACATTGAAGGTTGAGCTGAATGTCGATTGTCTAGCTCAACATTCGCCAAGATTCGGCCTCAGAAGTTCGGACTGATTGCTAACTCGAATGTTGAGCTGAATGTTGATTGTCGAGCTAGACATTCATTATGGAGCCGAATGTTGAGCTAGACATTGAATGTTGAGCTGAATGTCGATTGTCTAGCTCAACATTCGCCAAGATTCGGTCTCAGAAGTTCGGACTCATTGCTAACTCGAATGTTGAGCTGAATGTTGATTGTCTAGCTAGACATTGAATGTTGAGCCTAATGTCGATTGTGTAGCTAGACATTGAATGTTGAGCTGAATGTCGATTGTCTAGCTCAACATTCGCCAAGATTCGGCTTCAGAAGTTCGGCCGCATTGCCAACTCGAATGTTGAGCTGAATGTTGATTGTCTAGCTAGACATTGAATGTTGAGCCTAATGTCGATTGTGTAGCTAGACATTGAATGTTGAGCTGAATGTCGATTGTCTAGCTCAACATTCGCCAAGATTCGGCTTCAGAAGTTCGGCCGCATTGCCAACTCGAATGTTGAGCTGAATGTTGATTGTCTAGCTAGACATTCAATGTTGAGCCGAATGTCGATTGTCGAGCTAGACATTGAATGTTGAGCCAAATGTCGATTGTCTAGCTCAACATTCGTCAAGATTCGGCTTCAGAAGTTCGGACACATTGCTAACTCGAATGTTGAGCTGAATGTCGATTGTCGAGCAAGACATTGAATGTTGAGCCGAATGTCGATTGTCTAGCTAGACATTGAATGTTGAGCTGAATGTCGATTGTCTAGCTCAACATTCGCCAAGATTCGGCTTCAGAAGTTCGGACGCATTGCTAACTCGAATGTTGAGCTGAATGTCGATTGTCTAGCTAGACATTCAATGTTGAACCGAATGTCGAGCTAGACATTGAATGTTGAGCCGAATGTCGATTGTCTAGCTCAACATTCGCCAAGATTCGGCTTCAGAAGTTCGGACGCATTGCTAACTCGAATGTTGAGCTGAATGTTGATTGTCTAGCTAGACATTCAATGTTGAGCCGAATGTCGATTGTCGAGCTTTAAAAAGAATGCTGAGCCGAATGTCGATTGTATAGCTCAACATTCGCCAAGATTCGGCTTCAGAAGTTCGGACACATTGCTAACTCGAATGTTGAGCTGAATGTCGATTGTCTAGCTAGACATTGAATGTTGAGCTGAATGTCGATTGTCTAGCTCAACATTCGCCAAGATTCGGCCTCAGATGTTCGGACTGATTGCTAACTCGAATGTTGAGCTGAATGTCGATTGTCTAGCTAGACATTCATTATGTAGCCGAATGTCTAGCTAGACTTGAATGTTGAGCTGAATGTCGATTGTCTAGCTCAACATTCGCCAAGATTCGGCCTCAGATGTTCGGACTGATTGCTAACTCGAATGTTGAGCTGAATGTTGATTGTCTAGCTAGACATTCATTATGGAGCCGAATGTCTAGCTAGACTTGAATGTTGAGCTGAATGTCGATTGTCTAGCTCAACATTCGCCAAGATTCGGCTTCAGAAGTTCGGACGCATTGCTAACTCGAACGTTGAGCTGAATGTCGATTGTCTAGCTAGACATCCAATGTTGAACCGAATGTCGAGCTAGATATTGAATGTTGAGCCGAATGTCGATTGTCTAGCTCAACATTCGCCAAGATTCGGCTTCAGAAGTTCGGACGCATTGCTAACTCGAATGTTGAGCTGAATGTTGATTGTCTAGCTAGACATTCAATGTTGAGCCGAATGTCAATGGTCGAGCTAGACATTGAATGTTCAGCAGAATGTCGATTGTCTAGCTCAACATTCGCCAAGATTCGGCTTCAGAAGTTCGGTCACATTGCTAACTCGAATGTTGAGCTTAATGTCGATTGTCTGGCTAGACATTGAATGTTGAGCTGAATGTCGATTGTCTAGCTCAACATTCGCCAAGATTCGGCCTCAGAAGTTCGGACTGATTGCTAACTCGAATGTTGAGCTGAATGTTGATTGTCTAGCTAGACATTCATTATGGAGCCGAATGTTGAGCTAGACTTGAATGTTGAGCTGAATGTCGATTGTCTAGCTCAACATTCGCCAAGATTCGGCTTCAGGAGTTCGGACTCATTGCTAACTCGAATGTTGAGCTGAATGTTGATTGTCTAGCTAGACATTCATTATGGAGCCGAATGTTGAGCTAGACTTGAATGTTGAGCTGAATATCGATTGTCTAGCTCAACATTCGCCAAGATTCGGCTTCAGGAGTTCGGACTCATTGCTAACTCGAATGTTGAGCTGAATGTTGATTGTCTAGCTAGACATTCAATATGGAGCCGAATGTCGATTGTCTAGCTAGACATTGAATGTTGAGCTGAATGTCGATTGTCTAGCTCAACATTCGCCAAGATTCGGCTTCAGAAGTTCGGACGCATTGCCAACTCGAATGTTGAGCTGAATGTTGATTGTCTAGCTAGACATTCAATGTTGAGCCGAATGTCGATTGTCGAGCAAGACATTGAATGTTCAGCCGAATGTCGATTGTCTAGCTCAACATTCGCCAAGATTCGGCTTCAGAAGTTCGGACACATTGCTAACTCGACTGTTAAGCTGAATGTCGATTGTCTAGCTAGACATTGAATGTTGAGCTGAATGTCGATTGTCTAGCTCAACATCCGCCAAGATTCGGCTTCAGAAGTTCGGACGCATTGCTAACTCGAATGTTGAGCTGAATGTTGATTGTCTAGCTAGACATTCAATACGGAGCCGAATGTCGATTGTCTAGCTAGACATTGAATGTTGAGCTGAATGTCGATTGTCTAGCTCAACATTCGTCAAGATTCGGCTTCAGATGCTCGGACTCATTGCTAACTCGAATGTTGAGCTGAATGTCGATTGTCAAGCTAGACATTGAATGTTGAGCCGAATGTCGATTATCTAGCTAGACATTGAATGTTGAGCTGAATGTCGATTGTCTAGCTCAACATTCGCCAAGATTCGGCTTCAGAAGTTCGGACGCATTGCTAACTCGAATGTTGAGCTGAATGTCGATTGTCTAGCTAGACATTCAATGTTGAACCGAATGTCGAGCTAGACATTGAATGTTGAGCCGAATGTCGATTGTCTAGCTCAACATTCGCCAAGATTCGGCTTCAGAAGTTGGGACGCATCGCTAACTCGAATGTTGAGCTGAATGTTGATTGTCTAGCTAGACATTCAATGTTGAGCTGAATGTCGATTGTCGAGCTAGACATTGAATGTTGAGCCGAATGTAGATTGTCTACATGTAGCTCAACATTCGCAAAGATTCGGCTTCAGTAATTCGGACACATTGCTAACTCGAATGTTGAGCTGAATGTCGATTGTCTAGCTAGACATTGAATGTTGAGCTGAATGTCGATTGTCTAGCTCAACATTCGAGAAGATTCGGCTTCAGAAGTTCGGACGCATTGCCAACTCGAATGTTGAGCTGAATGTTGTTTGTCTAGCTAGACATTCAATGGTGAGCCGAATGTCGATTGTCGAGCTAGACATTGAATGTTGAGCCGAATTTCGATTGTCTAGCTCAACATTCGCCAAGATTCGGCTTCAGAAGTTCGGACACATTGCTAACTCGAATGTTGAGCTGAATGTCGATTGTCTAGCTAGACATTGAATGTTGAGCTGAATGTCGATTGTCTAGCTCAACATCCGCCAAGATTCGGCCTATGAAGTTCGGACTGATTGCTAACTCGAATGTTGAGCTGAATGTTGATTGTCTAGCTAGACATTCAATATGGAGCCGAATGTCGAGCTAGACATTGAATGTTGAGCTGAATGTCGATTGTCTAGCTCAACATTCGTCAAGATTCGGCTTCAGAAGTTCGGACTCATTGCTAACTCGAATGTTGAGCTGAATGTCGATTGTCTAGCTAGACATTGAATGTTGAGCTGAATGTCGATTGTCGAGCTAGACATTGAATGTTGAGCCGAATGTCGATTGTCTAGCTCAACATTCGCCAAGATTCGGCTTCAGAAGTTCGGACACATTGCTAACTCGAATGTTGAGCTGAATGTCGATTGTCTAGCTAGACATTGAATGTTGAGCTGAATGTCGATTGTCTAGCTCAACATCCGCCAAGATTCGGCCTCAGAAGTTCGGACTGATTGCTAACTCGAATGTTGAGCTGAATGTTGATTGTCTAGCTAGACATTCATTATGGAGCCGAATGTCGAGCTAGACATTGAATGTTGAGCTGAATGTCGATTGTCTAGCTCAACATTCGTCAAGATTCGGCTTCAGAAGTTCGGACTCATTGCTAACTCGAATGTTGAGCTGAATGTCGATTGTCGAGCTAGACATTTAATGTTGAGCCGAATGTCGATTGTCTAGCTAGACATTGAATGTTGAGCTGAATGTCGATTGTCAAGCTCAACATTCGCCAAGATTCGGCTTCAGAAGTTCGGACGCATTGCTAACTCGAATGTTGAGCTGAATGTCGATTGTCTAGCTAGACATTCAATGTTGAAGCGAGTGTCGAGCTAGACATTGAATGTTGAGCCGAATGTCGATTGTCTAGCTCAACATTCGCCAAGATTCGGCTTCAGAAGTTCGGACGCATTGCTAACTCGAATATTGAGCTGAATGTTGATTGTCTAGCTAGACAATCAATGTTGAGCCGAATGTCGATTGTCGAGCTAGACATTGAATGTTGAGCCGAATGTCGATTGTCTAGCTCAATATTCGCCAAGATTCGGCTTCAGAAGTTCGGACACATTGCTAACTCGAATGTTGAGCTGAATGTCGATTGTCTAGCTAGACATTGAATGTTGAGCTGAATGTCGATTGTCTAGCTCAACATTCGCAAAGATTCGGCCTCAGAAGTTCGGACTGATTGCTAACTCTAATGTTGAGCTGAATGTTGATTGTCTAGCTAGACATTCATTATGGAGCCGAATGTCTAGCTAGACTTGAATGTTGAGCTGAATGTCGATTGTCTAGCTCAACATTCGCCAAGATTCGGCCTCAGAAGTTCGGACGAATTGCTAACTCGAATGTTGAGCTGAATGTCGATTGTCTAGCTAGACATTCAATGTTGAACCGAATGTCGAGCTAGACATTGAATGTTGAGCCGAATGTCGATTGTCTAGCTCAACATTCGCCAAGATTCGGCTTCAGAAGTTCGGATGCATTGCTAACTCGAATGTTGAGCTGAATGTTGATTGTCTAGCTAGACATTCAATGTTGAGCTGAATGTCGATTGTCGAGCTAGACATTGAATTTTGAGCCGAATGTCGTTTGTCTAGCTCAACATTCGCCAAGATTCGGCTTCAGAAGTTCGGACACATTGCTAACTCGAATGTTGAGCTGAATGTCGATTGTCTAGCTAGACATTGAATGTTGAGCTGAATGTCGATTGTCTAGCTCAACATTCGCCAAGATTCGGCCTCAGAAGTTTGGACTGATTGCTAACTCGAATGTTGAGCTGAATGTTGATTGTCTAGCTAGACATTCATTATGGAGCCGAATGTTGAGCTAGACTTGAATGTTGAGCTGAATGTCGATTGTCTAGCTCAACATTCGCCAAGATTCGGCCTCAGGAGTTCGGACTCATTGCTAACTCGAATGTTGAGCTGAATGTTGATTGTCTAGCTAGACATTCAATATGGAGCCGAATGTCGATTGTCTATCTAGACATTGAATGTTGAGCTGAATGTCGATTGTCTAGCTCAACTTTCGCCAAGATTCGGCTTCAGAAGTTCGGATGCATTGCCAACTCGAATGTTCAGCTGATTGTTGATTGTCTAGCTAGACATTCAATGGTGAGCCGAATGTCGATTGTCGAGCTAGACATTGAATGTTCAGCCGAATGTCGATTGTCTAGCTCAACATTCGCCAAGATTCGGCTTCAGAAGTTCGGACACATTGCTAACTCGAATGTTGAGCTGAATGTCGATTGTCTAGCTAGACATTGAATGTTGAGCTGAATGTCGATTGTCTAGCTCAACATCCGCCAAGATTCTGCCTCAGAAGTTCGGACTGATTGCTAACTCGAATGTTGAGCTGAATGTTGATTGTCTAGCTAGACATTCAATATGGAGCCGAATGTCGAGCTAGACATTGAATGTTGAGCTGAATGTCGATTGTCTAGCTCAACATTCGTCAAGATTCGGCATCAGAAGTTCGGACTCATTGCTAACTCGAATGTTGAGCTGAATGTCGATTGTCGAGCTAGACATTGAATGTTGAGCCGAATGTCGATTGTCTAGCTAGACATGGAATGTTGAGCTGAATGTCGATTGTCTAGCTCAACATTCGCCAAGATTGGGCTTCAGAAGTTCGGACGCATTGCTAACTCGAATGTTGAGCTGAATGTCGATTGTCTAGCTAGACATTCAATGTTGAACCGAATGTCGAGCTAGACATTGAATGTTGAGCCGAATGTCGATTGTCTAGCTCAACATTCGCCAAGATTCGGCTTCAGAAGTTCGGACGCATCGCTAACTCGAATGTTGAGCTGAATGTTGATTGTCTAGCTAGACATTCAATGTTGAGCCGAATGTCGATTGTCGAGCTAGACATTGAATGTTGAGCCGAATGTCGATTGTCTAGCTCAACATTCGCAAAGATTCGGCTTCAGTAGTTCGGACACATTGCTAACTCGAATGTTGAGCTGAATGTCGATTGTCTAGCTAGACATTGAATGTTGAGCTGAATGTCGATTGTCTAGCTCAACATTCGCCAAGATTCGGCCTCAGAAGTTCGGACTGATTGCTAACTCTAATGTTGAGCTGAATGTTGATTGTCTAGCTAGACATTCATTATGGAGCCGAATGTTGAGCTAGACTTGAATGTTGAGCTGAATGTCGATTGTCTAGCTCAACATTCGCAAAGATTCGGCTTCAGGAGTTCGGACTCATTGCTAACTCGAATGTTGAGCTGAATGTCGATTGTCTAGCTAGACATTCAATATGGAGCCGAATGTCGATTGTCTAGCTAGACATTGAATGTTGAGCTTAATGTCGATTGTCTAGCTCAACATTCGCCAAGATTCGGCTTCAGAAGTTCGGACGCATTGCCAACTCGAATGTTGAGCTGAATGTTGATTGTCTAGCTAGACATTCAATGTTGAGCCGAATGTCGATTGTCGAGCTAGACATTGAATGTTGAGCCGAATGTCGATTGTCTAGCTCAACATTCGCCAAGATTCGGCTTCAGAAGTTCGGACATAATTGCTAACTCGAATGTTGAGCTGAATGTCGATTGTCTAGCTAGACATTGAATGTTGAGCTGAATGTCGATTGTCTAGCTCAACATTCGCCAAGATTCGGCCTCAGAAGTTCGGACTGATTGCTAACTCGAATGTTGAGCTGAATGTTGATTGTCTAGCTAGACATTCAATATGGAGCCGAATGTCGAGCTAGACATTGAATGTTGAGCTGAATGTCGATTGTCTAGCTCAACATTCGTCAAGATTCGGCTTCAGACGTTCGGACTCATTGCTAACTCGAATGTTGAGCTGAATGTAGATTGTCGAGCTAGACATTGAATGTTGAGCCGAATGTCGATTGTCTAGCTAGACATTGAATGTTGAGCTGAATGTCGATTGTCTAGCTCAACATTCGCCAAGATTCGGCTTCAGAAGTTCGGACGCATTGCTAACTCGAATGTTGAGCTGAATGTCGATTGTCTAGCTAGACATTCAATGTTGAACCGAATGTCGAGCTAGACATTGAATGTTGAGCCGAAAGTCGATTGTCTAGCTCAACATTCGCCAAGATTCGGCTTCAGAAGTTCGGATGCATTGCTTACTCGAATGTTGAGCTGAATGTTGATTGTCTAGCTAGACATTCAATGTTGAGCCGAATGTCGATTGTCGAGCTAGACATTGAATGTTGAGCCGAATGTCGATTGTCTAGCTCAACATTCGCCAAGATGAGGCTTCAGAAGTTCGGACACATTGCTAACTCGAATGTTGAGCTGAATGTCGATTGTCTAGCTAGACATTGAATGTTGAGCTGAATGTCGATTGTCTACACTGTAGCTCAACATTCGCCAAGATTCGGCCTCAGAAGTTCGGACTGATTGCTAACTCGAATGTTGAGCTGAATGTTGATTGTCTAGCTAGACATTCAATGTTGAGCCGAATGTTGAGCTAGACTTGAATGTTGAGCTGAATGTCGATTGTCTAGCTCAACATTCGCCAAGATTCGGCTTCAGGAGTTCGGACTCATTGCTAACTCGAATGTTGAGCTGAATGTTGATTGTCTAGCTAGACATTCATTATGGAGCCGAATGTTGAGCTAGACTTGAATGTTGAGCTGAATGTCGATTGTCTAGCTTAACATTCGCCAAGATTCGGCTTCAGGAGTTCGGACTCATTGCTAACTCGAATGTTGAGCTGAATGTTGATTGTCTAGCTAGACATTCAATATGGAGCCGAATGTCGATTGTCTAGCTAGACATTGAATGTTGAGCTGAATGTCGATTGTCTAGCTCAACATTCGCCAAGATTCGGCTTCAGAAGTTCGGACGCAATGCCAACTCGAATGTTGAGCTGAATGTTGATTGTCTAGCTAGACATTCAATGGTGAGCCGAATGTCGATTGTCGAGCTAGACATTGAATGTTCAGCCGAATGTCGATTGTCTAGCTCAACATTCGCCAAGATTCGGCTTCAGAAGTTCGGACACATTGCTAACTCGAATGTTGAGCTGAATGTCGATTGTCTAGCTAGACATTGAATGTTGAGCTGAATGTCGATTGTCTAGCTCAACATCCGCCAAGATTCGGCTTCAGAAGTTCGGACGCATTGCTAACTCGAATGTTGAGCTGAATGTCGATTGTCTAGCTAGACATTCAATGTTGAACCGAATGTCGAGCTAGACATTGAATGTTGAGCCGAATGTCGAATGCTCAACATTCGCCAAGATTCGGCTTCAGAAGTTCGGACGCATTGCTAACACGAATGTTGAGCTGAATGTTGATTGTCTAGCTAGACATTCAATGTTGAGCCGAATGTCGAGCTAGACATTGAATGTTGAGCTGAATGTCGATTGTCTAGCTCAACATTCGTCAAGATTCGGCTTCAGAAGTTCGGACTCATTGCTAACTCGAATGTTGAGCTGAATGTCGATTGTCGAGCTAGACATTGAATGTTGAGCCGAATGTCGATTGTCTAGCTAGACATTGAATGTTGAGCTGAATGTCGATTGTCTAGCTCAACATTCGCCAAGATTCGGCTTCAGAAGTTCGGACGCATTGCTAACTCGAATGTTGAGCTGAATGTCGATTGTCTAGCTAGACATTCAATGTTGAACCGAATGTCGAGCTAGACATTGAATGTTGAGCCGAATGTCGATTGTCTAGCTCAACATTCGCCAAGATTCGGCTTCAGAAGTTCGGACGCATTGCTAACTCGAATGTTGAGCTGAATGTTGATTGTCTAGCTAGACATTCAATGTTGAGCCGAATGCCGATTGTCGAGCTAGGCATTAAATGTTCAGCCGAATGTCGATTGTCTAGCTCAACATTCGCCAAGATTCGGCTTCAGAAGTTCGGACACATTGCTAACTCGAATGTTGAGCTGAATGTCGATTGTCTAGCTAGACATTGAATGTTGAGCTGAATGTTGATTGTCTAGCTCAACATTCGCCAAGATTCGGCATCAGAAGTTCGGACTGATTGCTAACTCGAATGTTGAGCTGAATGTTGATTGTCTAGCTAGACATTCATTATGGAGCCGAATGTCCAGCTGGACTTGAATGTTGAGCTGAATGTCGATTGTCTAGCTCAACATTCGCCAAGATTCGGCTTCAGAAGTTCGGACGCATTGCTAACTCGAATGTTGAGCTGAATGTCGATTGTCTAGCTAGACATTCAATGTTGAACCGAATGTCGAGCTAGACATTGAATGTTGAGCCGAATGTCGATTGTCTAGCTCAACATTCGCCAAGATTTGGCTTCAGAAGTTCGGACGCATTGCTAACACGAATGTTGAGCTGAATGTTGATTGTCTAGCTAGACATTCAATGTTGAGCTGAATGTCGATTGTCGAGCTAGACATTGAATGTTGAGCCGAATGTCGATTGTCTAGCTCAACATTCGCCAAGATTCGGCTTCAGAAGTTCGGACACATTGCTAACTCGAATGTTGAGCTGAATGTCGATTGTCTAGCTAGACATTGAATGTTGAGCTGAATGTCGATTGTCTAGCTCAACATTCGCCAAGATTCGGCCTCAGAAGTTCGGACTGATTGCTAACTCGAATGTTGAGCTGAATGTTGATTGTCTAGCTAGACATTCATTATGGAGCCGAATGTTGAGCTAGACTTGAATGTTGAGCTGAATGTCGATTGTCTAGCTCAACATTCGCCAAGATTCGGCTTCAGGAGTTCGGACTCATTGCTAACTCGAATGTTGAGCTGAATGTTGATTGTCGAGCTAGACATTGAATGTTGAGCCGAATGTTGATTGTCGAGCTAGACATTGAATGTTGAGCCGAATTTCGATTGTCTAGCTAGACATTGAATGTTGAGCTGAATGTTGATTGTCTAGCTTGACATTGAATGTTGAGCCGAATGTCGATTGTCTAGCTAGACATTGAATGTTGAGCCGAATGTCGATTGTCTAGCTAGACATTGAATGTTGTGTTGAATGTCGATTGTCTAGCTGGACATTGAATGTTGATTGTTGATTGTTGATTGACTAGCCAACTTCACGCATATTAATTTTATTTCAAATAATTATTGTTGAAAATGCACCCAGGGAAATCAGTTGTTTTGTTGTCGGAGGTTGAGTGATTTGGGAAGTAACTTCGTTCCACAATAAATTTTACATTATAGGGTTTAAGAGACTTCGTTCTGGAGATGCAGCGATTAGAATGCTTTTTGAAAAAGGATTTTCTTGTCTTGGTTAAAATATCTAGTAAAGTGGGTGCTTTGTTTTCTTCTCGGTTAAAAGCCTTTAATTTCGTTTCGTTAATGTTAAACTCAGAGGTATTCAAAGCGACACAGTCAAAGTTTAAGTCACATTCTGGCTAGTCCTTTCAATACTTCGGTGGAACGGATGGGATTAGGCTAAGCATGCGACAACAAGCATTTTAATGATTGCAAACGTCAAAGCGCAGATTTACCCAAGCACACGTGCAGGATGGCCTGTGCCTCTGTTGAGTGTAGAGAACTATGGGTTCTGATGTGCGTAACATGTCTTTGCTTTTGCACTTTTTTCTGTATGTTGTATCTGTCTTTATATTGTGCTCTTCACATCTGGAGGATAATAAAGTATCTATATATCTGTAAAGACAACTTTTATAAAATATTGTATCAGACAGGGGTCTTTGCACTTTTACGAGCAGTCTGATCAGCGCCCTTGTTATTAGCGTTTTAGAAAGTACTTTATACAATCTTGCTACATGCGAATTTCCATTTTCTAGCTAGTCTCTGTAGCTAGTGATACTGGTTTGAGTCTTGCTTTGTCGGAAACCCCGAAGACAGGTTTTCTTGCGACGAGACCCATTTATAGTTATGTGTGTTCGCCTGTGTGTACTATAGTGCACTCGCCGAAGCTTGTGGATTTTTACATACAGACGGACAAGTCATTGTATACCTGTAATTATAACTTGTACATCCTTGAGCAGCATGTTATCACATAATTTGTTCACATTTGTTTGTCAGGCGATATGTTTTCCCTTCGTGAATTATTAAATTCTGTATTTATGGTTACCCGGTGTAAAGCAACTGAAGCTTGAATCCTGGGCTTGAATATTAAATAATCTCTCCTCTTAATGTGCCCTTCCTCTGCATAATATATTACAAATACCCCTATTCCAAGTCTGTCTCGTCTCGTTGAACGTTAACATTGATCGGAAAAGGCAAGTTTGATCATCACAGCAATCAACCACTTTTAAGCACGGATCCAAATTATTCCGTCAGAGGGGTTCCTGGCAACGGTTTTTTGTTATGGACGATTTTATGGAGGACCATACAAACTTCCCACGAAAAGCATTTGGACCCAATAGGTCCAATCGCTTCTCGTGAGAGGTTCGTACCAGTATTGCTAAGGAAAATTGTAGCAACTTGATTTTTCCGGGGGGTTGGGCCCCTCGTCCTTCCTGTGTCCACCCATGCATTATTCTCATTTACATTATCAAAAGTAGTCAATTCCCAATGCTAGAGACGTTGAATGGTATTTTCTTAAAAATGGTTCTTTCTGTAAGTAAGCACAGAAAACCCAGTGTCTGATTTTGGTTGCAACGGTGTCAATGTTCCATAAAAATGACATGTATAAGTTAAAAGGCTTGACTATTATGTGATCAGCAGGATAATGGTTTAACATATAATAATATGCTTCTTTTTTACTCTGTACATTTATAATCATTCTTATTACATGCGGTTTCACATCATGCGGTTTTATAAAAAAGTTGGATATAACTTGGATAGCATGCCTGGTTGTAAACCCAATCACGGTTTATAGCTATGGTTTCATCTTTAATTGCACGACCTGACGTAAATCTTTGATCGGTGGGTTGGTGCCTGATGCTTGGCTGTAGCTGGGCACAATGTGGCTCAACTTGAATTTTCCTTTAGCTCTGGCAATTTGTGAGTCGTTAGCCCTTTTCTCTGTTTCATCATAGTGCGTTAATTTGAGTATATTGTTTCTCTCTCATGTGCGTGAAGTCACTTTTTGAATGTCACTGTGTTGCTATTCATTGTGGCTACATTATTAGGCTTTGACAGAAAATAAAATATATAGATCACTTAAGCAAATGCTGGAAGGTATGCGAGCAATTGCACCATCGATTAATTTTCAACTTTCAAATTGTGTTGGTTATCTATATTATGGTAGGAATCCTTTTTTCCGAAATGTTGTCAAATATTACTATCCTCATATGCAGTCACATAGTCATTGAATATGTATAGTTTATTGGATGGTCTACAGAAATTTTATTGAATATACGAGCATACTACCCAAAACAAGTGTTGCATCAGTTATAAATATGTATGTATTTTTGTTATTGGTAAAAAAGAAACTAACATACATTGAGAGCAGCCTTTTATGTGCTGGCAAAGACCTTTTAAAAGTATGGTGGAAGTGTGTTTGGTACAGATGTTGCTGGATGAGCTAAAACAGAATAAGCCCCTAAAGTGGGATTGGGATATTTAAGTCTGATAATTGCTGCCTTTAGATAATCATTATGGGTGCTTTAATGCAACTGTTGGTGCCAAAATGACCCATTATGTTTGAAAAATCGGTATCTAAGCCTAATTTAAGAAACTTGGCAAATCTTCCAAACATTGATGTTGTTTGTTGCTTGGTGGCCTTTTTCAACCCAAAATTGTATTTTTTATGCATTTGGTTAAAATGATACTTCTTGCCTTCTGGAGTTCAAATTGAAAACCAAATTAATTCTGAAGCCCATGAAAGAAGTTGTGAACTATTTTAAACATTCTTAATTTCTGCGTTTTAGGAAAATGGCATTGTTACAGATTATTGCATTATTTCTCTTCATCATTCAATTGCAGCAAATCCCTAGGTAAGACCAAACCCAATGCAATGTGTCTTGCTACAATCAATCTGTAAAACAGAAATAGTGTAAAAAAACTTAAAATTGCATTTTCTTTCGTATACCAAATTTTAGAAAACATAGGAGTTGTTTAAAATAATTCACAACTCTTTTAGGGCCTTTAAAATTCAGTTTTGCGATCAAATTTCACGTTTGAAAGATAAAAAAAATCACCTTATACAAAAAAGTAAAAAAACAAATAAATATTTTGGGTGAAAAATGCCATTTTAAACCAAAACTACATTTTTTTTGGAATTGTTCATCTTTTAATTTCAGCTTAGATATCGACAGTTCCAACAGAATGGGTCGTTTTGGCACCAACAGTTGCATATAATAATCCGTAATGACTAATTACAGGCAATAGTTAACAAATCTAAAATATTCCTAAGAAAGTAAGAAGCCAAAGATCAGGAATCGTAACAATCAAGCGCTACACCTGACTCAGGACACCAAATGGATAAGTGACAAAAACACAAGAAAACATCTCATACCAGAGAGCCAAGAGGTTAACCCTTACCCAGCAGGAGACCATAAGGCTGCAATAAACTAACAAGAAAGCAACACAAACACAAAATATAGATAACGAAAATGATCCACAAAGAAGCACCACCTTGGAACGGTCAGTATAAATATTTTTACCGGAGTGCTTAAACTAGTAGTATGGTACCAAACTCACCCTTATTTCATATGTGGATGACGATAAATAGATGTTTGGTTCGCATGAAAGATCCCTTACTTATAGATGTATCATCTCCTATTAAAGACCAATCGAGATATAAAAACAAAGATAATGACTCAACAGTATATATAACTGAATGCCGGGGTAAAAGTAATCCAACAGTTGAACCCCAGTGGTCCCGACTACAGACACAACATCAGGCCCTATTCCTCTCATCTATAGATATCCCATTTAAGTTAGGTGCTCTAAATGCATGTTAGTTTCACTTTTTACCAATAATAGAAATACATACATTTTTAGAACTGTTGCAAAACTTGTTTTGAGTATGTATAATTGGTATTGTTTGTGTTTATTTCAACTGCATTTGGACATTTTTGTCAACGTGTTTTTCATCAAACTATTTTATAAAATCAAAAACAGTAAATGAGTATGATCAGGAAATACCACAATCACAAGCCACATACAACCCCATGGCACCGCGAGAGAGAGCCACTTAACAATCACGAGACAGCAAACTAAGCAAAGCAACCAGCTCTCTTTTCCCCATCAAGCTGATTGCAAAACTAGAAGGGACATAAAGAAACGTACAGCAAGACATAGAACAATTACAGACTCCCACAATTGCAGTAAAATAAAACAACAAGTCAACAACAACAGAACCACCGCCTTAGAACGGATCACAGCCTAAGCCACCGGGGGGGGACTTAAATGCATTTTACTGGTACTAAATCTTCGCCCTAGATTCTGCTGTTGTTGAAGTACAAGAGATGTTCAGGTCGCATGGAAGCCTTCTAACTATTGCAATGTATCATCATGGAGAAACACTCTTATCAAATAAACACACTCTGGCGAAACAAAGAAAAGGGCACACGACTCACAGATAGTCAGAACTAAAATAAAAACTCAAGCTGAGCCACGCTGGGTCCAGCTACAGATAAGCATCAGGCACCAACCCACCGATTAAAGCTTTACGTCAAACCTGTTTCAGCTAAATCTTTAAGACTACTCCAACAAATGTAGCTGACATTGAAGCAGACAAAATTTGATAAAGCTTAAGATTAAAATGGGAAATTAACAAACTGTAGAACTTACACATAAATATTTTTTAATTATAAAACTTATTTTAACTAAGAAAGTCACCAATACGCTTAACTATAGCAATATCCCTTACTCCCCGCAAAGTTTGAGGACCGTTCTGTATAATATAGAACCAGTCGTGGGAACCATCAAAAAGTGCACAAAAGCGCACGTGCGTCAGAAATTCCTTTGTCATAAAAGAATGAGGGGCGGGAGGATGGGCAAGTCAGGTTAGCCTATTGGTGAGCATCTTCGATATTATATGTTTTATAATTAAAAACTAAATTTTAACTTCATCTCCTCACCAATAGGTTTAACTATAGCTGAATCACTTTTGGAGGGTTGGATTCATGACACATACAGAACGGTCCTCTAATCCAGGGTTTAAAATATATGAGCATAACAGGCTTGAATACCAATCGAGATATAAAAAGAAAGATAAGGACTCAACAGTAAATACAACTGAATACCAGAGTAAAATACATCCAACAGTTGAGTCCCAGTAAAAAGGCATTTTTATTATTACAAGCCAAATAAAGTGAGCACTCTCTTCTAAATGTTTGTTAAATTAATTCTGCTAGTTTTTCTTTGATTAGATTATGAGGCAATGTAGTATAGAGAGTAGAGAAATCATATGTAGACAAATCAGATGCTAGAAAACCTCCAGACTTCAATTCATTAGGAATTTCACCTGAATTTTTATTAGACCAAAATAAATGTTGACCATTTCTTTCATAAACTGTTGTACAATATTTAATGGCATGTTTTTTTTTAATCGCAGTGAGGCAAGTTGAATTGTGAGTTTGTCACTTTCCCATTGGTATCCTGGGTCAGGTGTGGTACTTGATTGTATCGATTCATGATCTTTGCACCCTTACTTACTTTGATGAGACGTCTATCGTTGATAGGCATCGATGCCATATGGCAGCTAAGTTTGGGGTGTTTTTAGATGAGGACCATAGCAAACTTCTAACGTTATACTGGTTACCTAAACTTCATAAACGGCCCTATAAGTATTGCTTATTCTAGTTCATGTACAACTACTGAGTTGTCTATTCTTTTGACTTCTTGCCTCACTGCGATTAAAAACATGTCATTAAATATTGCAAATAGTAACAGAACTTGTTATTGAAAATTCTATTCCTGAGTCTTGAGATTGTAAAGACTCTAAGTAGTGCAATCGACTTGCTGGTCATATAGTCACAGAGAATTTAAAAATCATAATTGATTAAAGAATTCGGTCTATTAAATGTTCCTTTGCCAATAGACTTCAGATCTTGGCGTGCGTGAGGAAATTACAGGCGCCTTACAAGAATATTGTAATTGCTGGTGTAAACAAGAGCATGTTGAGTGTAATGCCTTAAATAGTTGGAAACTAAATATGTTTAAGATTATTGATGGTAGAATTTCATTTTATTACAACAATTTAGATCTTCTACCACCTAAACCTAAATTCACTTTGAGACATGTAAGGAAGGGATCCATGAATTCCATAGGAGTTTTGTTTTGGCACCTGCAGATAAGGCCGTTAACAATGTTGTGGTCGTTTGAAAAATGTACTATATTAACACCATAAAGAAAAAACTTAGCACTGCAAAAACATATGAGCATAACAGGCTTGATGAGACGTCTATAGTTGATAGACATCGATGCCATATGGCAGCTAATTTTGGGGTGTTTGTTGATGAGGACCATAGCAAACTTACAACGTATACTGGTTACCTAAACTTCATAAATGGCCCTATAAGTCACGTTTTATTGCTAATTCTAGTTCATGTACAACTACTGAGTTATCTATTATTTTGACTTCTTGCCTCACTGCGATTAAAAACCATGTCATTTAATAGTACACAACAGTTTATGAAAGGAATGGTAAAAAATTGTTTTGGTCTATTAAAAATTCAGGTGAAATTCTTTATAAATTGAAGTCTAGAGGTTTTCTAGCATCTAGTTTGTCTAAATTGATTGAACAAATATTTAACAGAGATGGCTCACTTCATTTGGCTGATAATGATAAAATGCCTTTTTTACTTCTGAACAACCTAAACGATATCAATTGTGGTCATGTCAGAAAATGAGTGATGCTCTCCATAATCTTTTAGACAATAAATTTATTAGACTTGGCTCGAATTTTATTGACAAATTGTAGGTATTCCCATGAGTATTGATTGTGCTCCTCTTGTTGCAGATTTGTTTTTGTTTTGTTATGAGAGAGACTTCATGTTGTCTCTGTCAGACGATAATCAAACTTATATTATTGAAGCATTTAACTCCACCTCCAGATATTTAGATAACAGCTTAATATTGATAATATTGATAATCCTTATTTTGAACAAATGGTAGGTCAGATATATCCTACTGAGCTTCAGTTAAATAAGGCAAATTCTTCCAATACTGAAGCTCCGTTTTTGGACTTGAACTTGTCCATAACAAATGGCATAGTTTCTTCTAAAATTTATGATAAACGGGATGATTTTAATTTTAAAATAGTAAATTTCCCATTTCTGTGAGTCGCGAGCCCTTTTCTTTGTTTCATGATAGTGTTAATTTGATTTGAGTGTCTCTCCATGATGAGACATTGCATTAGTTAGAAGGCTTCCATGCGACCTAAACATTTCTTGAACTTCAACCACAGCAGAATCTTGGCGAAGATTTGGTACCAGTAAAATGCATTTAAGCTCCCCCCCCCCCCCCGTGAATTAGGCTGCGGTACGTTCTAGGGCGGTGGTTCTGTTGTTGTTGACTTTTTGTTTATTGTTACTCTCATTGTGAGAGTTTGTAATTGCTCTATGTTTTGTTATACGTTACTTTATGTCCATTCTAGTATTGCAATCATCTTGATGGGGAAGAGTGAGCTGGTTGCTTTGCTTAATTTGTCTTCCTGGTGTCTCATGATGGTTAAGTGGCTCTTTCTCGCGGTGCCATGGGGTTGTCTGCGGCTTGTGATTGTGGTATTTCCTGATCATACTCACTATTTTGGAAAGATGGTTCAGCCGACCCGCCAGAATGTTGGATTTGCAGTGCATATGGTGATTAAGAAGGTTTATGCTTCTCTTGTTGTACCACCTTAGAGTCTCCCAACCTCCATACAAAAAGATTGAGAGTGGGTATCCCATGCTTCCTCAAATACGCCACCACTGATGAATTGTACGTGGCTATTATGACTTTAGTGAGGCTGATATTTTGATGATACTGCTTTAAAGCTAACAAAATGGCTTTCCTTTCAGTTTCATTTGCCAATAGACTTCAAAAAAGATCGTTACGACATTTCTGGCGCCTTACAAGTATTTTGTAATCGCTGGTGTCAACGAGAGCGTGATGAATCTAATGCCTTAAATAGTTGGAAATTAAAACAAATTAAAATCATTGATGGTAGAATTACATTTTATCGCAAAAATTTAGATCTACTTCCATCTTAACCTAAATTCACTTTTAGAAATGTGAAGAGGTCCAGGAATTCCATATGAGATTTGTTTTGGCACATGAAGCTGCTGATAAGGCTGCTAACAATGTTGTGGTCGTTTGAAAGATGAACTACAATAACACCCTAAAGCAAAAACTTAACACTGCTAAAATATATGAGCATAACAGGCTCGATTAGATGTATGTTGATGATAGGCATCTATGCCATAATTATGGCGCCTAAGTTTGGTGTGTTTGTTGACGAGGGTCCAAACAAGCTTCCTACGTTATACTAGTTACCTAAGCTTCATAAATGACCCTATAAGTCGCGTGTTAGTGCTAATTAGGCCGTGTATTAAACTGCATTTAAGCCTCCCCCCAGTGGCTTAGGCTGCTGTCCGTTCTCAGGCGATGGTTCTGTTGTTAATGGTCTATTGTTTAATGAACTTCCCATAGTTTGTGGGAGTTTTGTGTTTGTCTTTGTTTTGTTTTGCATTACTCTGTGTCCATTCTTGTTTTGCAATCATCTTGGTTCGCGAGTTCGATCCTGGTCCGGTCCCATGCTTTCGTGGAGATTGACCATGAAATAATTGATACGGTCATTCTCTTCCCTTTCGCTGAATCATTTAAGAAGGATTGTTGTCAGTTACAAGCGAAAGTATGTGAACGAAGTAGTGGTTAACTGCTTGTTAGAGCTTGCCCTACTGACCGTCCCGCCATGACCATAGCTGTTGACTTGGGGTGTAAAGCAACAATACAAACAAAAAACAATCATCTAGGAGAGACCCAATGATACATTGCATAAGTTAGGAAGCCTCCATGCGAGCTACAAAATTGTGTTTTAACTACTGTTACAACAGAATCTAGGGCAAAGATTTGGTACTAGTAAAATGCATTTAAGCCTCCAGTTACTTAGGCTGCTGTCCGTTCTAAGGCAGTGGTTCTGTTGTTTTAATTCATTGTAAATTGATGCTACCATTGTTTGTCGGGATAAGTTTTGTTATACAGTGCTAAGTGTCCTTTCTAGTTTTGTAAGTAGAGAGCTTTAATTGTCTTTCTGATGTATTGTGATTGTTAGTGTTCTGAAGTTTTTTCTTATGGTGTCTTGGGTTGGTCTGCAATGGGTGATTGTGGTATTTTCTGATCATACTCGATTGCTTTTTATATGATAGAAATTCTACTATTCATGTACATTTATATCCCATACACACAGACTGGAAAGAACAACATAGAACGTCCTATAACAAATCAACTTTAGAAATTGTGCTTTCTTGTAGATGAAAATTGAGCTGCGTTAGGGGCACTCTTTTTCCCTGTATGGTGTTCCACGTGGTACACGATACAAAATGTTGAAAATAACCAAAGACATTTTGACTTATGAGTATTGCGTTAACGGAAATTCTTTCTCTCCATCCATAATGTCTTCTATAAATATGTTTTCGCAGAACCATGTGCGGATCAAGAGGGTGGGATAGGGGGTCCGGACCCCCCTGAAAAATCACAAAAATATTGGGTTTTCTAACTTGGATCCTCCCTCTCGTCATAAACTAACCCCCCCCCCCTCCCCTCCCCCCCCCAAAAAAAAAAATAAAAATAAAATAAATAAATAAATAAATAAAAAACGTTGTCAAAGTTTGAACCCCTCTGACAAAACTTTCTGGATCCGAGCATGAGAACCATATGTTAAGCATAGGCTGGAACTCCACCTTTCACAGTGCTACCCCTGGTGGCTACTGAGGACTCGGTCGGACAGGTTTTTTGGCCTCTGTGGAAGTAATAAAGTAGCATAGTTTAAAGCTCTGTATAGTAGCAATACTTTAAGCATTATTGTGATTATTTTCTTACCCATCAATTTAAACATATATTATGGGTCCAAAAAAGGTTAGACGGTTCTTCTGAGAACTCACAACATATGTTTTGATTGAGAAATAAGAACTCTAATTTTCAATTACGCACCCATATCTTGGGCCCGGAAGTATTAGTAATAGTTAAAGAATGTCGCTTAGGCGTCCTAAATACATAACGTTGTGCCAGGGTATCCGTTAATATGTTATGAGTAAACTTAAAATTGTCACCAATGTACTGCAGAAAATCGGATTTCGTACTTTGTGCAAGGCTAGTTCGGGTATTGTGCTAGCACAAAATGAGAATATGGACAAAGTTAGAATATGAGCCACCACTTGAGATTGTGGTACTAATTGCATTCGAACAAGAAAGCTCAGGCGAGCTAGCGCAAATGTAGATAAGGACTCAAGCAAACATTTAGACTCTTATTAGCTCTAGTGGCATGGCCGAAAACAAAATGTGCATCATTTAGAGCAGACCTCATGCCATCTACACAAATGAAATAAAATATCAGCGCAAAATGAAATAATTATTTCATTTTGAACCGATAGCATGAAATTGACGCAAAATGAAATAAAACTCCAGATTATTTCACTTTGCGTCGAGTTGTTTGCCATGCTTTTGCGTCTGTTCATTGCTGCCATGTGGTCAACTGAAGGGAAAGGGCTTACCTATTGGCTCTTGTTTGTAATGTTTATTGTGATTTTGTAACTTTCCCATTTGGTATCCTGGGGCAGGTGTGGTACTTAATTTTATCGATTCCTGATCCTTGTTGTCTTTCTTACTATGAATAAAAGAAATCAAAACGAAATAAATATTCTATTATTTCAAAACGTGCTGTAACACATGACCCCGAGCCCACCCACCTCCAGAAAACTAAGTCTCCCCTGGAATTTTAATTGGACCACCTCTGTAACATAAAACGGGGACTAAAAAATCCGATTTTTTGTCAGTTTGGCTTCAACCACCGCGCCCCCTCGACGAAGATATTTTGAACCGCCACTGACTGAGTGGGTAGGAATGGATGTTTACAGGGGGTGTGCTTATTTGCATGGGCAACAAATACCAAAATTTCATGAGGTACCAACCCTCTCGCTAGCTGCGATCAAGATTAGGTCAGGATGTTTCTTAATAAATACGAGGGGCAATTGGAAAGTTCTTAGCATGGAATCATAACTCCACAAAACGTTGATAAAATGCTATCAAATAATACATTTTTGGAAACTAGAATTCAACAGCTACTTGATGGTTTATTTTTTGTCGAAAAACGATCCGGCGTGCACGTGCAGCGCATGCTCAAAATGAGTAGGGTTTATACACTGGCTGAAATCTTAAGCAAAATATTGGTTAAAAAAACGAAGGAAAATTGGGGACCTTATATACGATCACGGTTTGACAAATTAACGATTTGGTGCCAACTTAATTTTTATTAAAATATATAATGCGTTCACTGCTGGCCCGTCTTACACCTTTACATTTGGAAAATGTTGACTAATAGAGAAATGGTAAACTTTCAAAAATGGAACTATTTTCGAATTTTCTTTATACTTTTACTATAAATTGTGTCACTACAGGAGCAAGAAAAATGCCTATTGATTATATGTTTTGCTTTATTTGTAAAGAACAATGCATAAAAATCAATTCGTCGCGCAATAAGTGTGGCTTGTTTAGTTCTGTATTCAAGAAAATGATTCCTAATAACACAACCCCTACTTTTCAAGAAGTGGGTGGGGTAACTTAACCCCTCACATTTTGTCGATGGCATAAGAACTTCTCATGGTATCGCGTTAACCATCACGAAATTGATTGATTTCTACTCTCGAGGTAGTTTTACTTTTTTGTTTGCCACCGTTTTTAATTGAAATGAACTAGAACGTCAACTCATAGCTACACTCACTCTCCCCTATAAGAAGATTATAAGAGTTATCTTCCCTTTGTCCCGGTTTACAAAATTTCTTTTGGTTTCAATATAAAGAGCATAAATAGTGCTTGACAAAAATACCAACGCACGGCATTTTTAAACTACTGTCGGTTATATATTTTCAAAATATGTGCATTGTGATATGCGAGTTTTAGTCGAAATAATTAGCGCATTGCTTTGCTTTCTAGATGGTTTTGGTATTGCTGTTCCGGCATTTAGTTATTAGAAAAATCGCACTCGGTCATCAACTGTATAATAACTGTACCAGATTGTGGCCTACCAAATGGTACAAAATTATCTAATTTAATTATCTATTGTAAATGTTATGCACATATTTCAAAAGGTAAAATGTTATATTTTCCACTGAAATTTTGCGTTTTCCAGTGTACAAACAGTACATGTATTCACAATGATATTTTTCGTGTCTGCATTATAATATCCTCATGAAATTTGTGCCATAACATAGAGGAAGGAATGCTCTTTAAAATGAAACCAAACATGATAAGGTTTGTAAATCGGTTACTGAGATAAAAGACCATGCTAAGAACTTTCCAAATGCCCCTCGTACCTAGGGGTTACAGTTTATAATTTTAAGGAAAACAACACTTGTATATATTTCTCTGAAGATCGATTTTGTCTCAGCAAACAGTGCAGACCCTGATGAAATGACGCAGAATGCGGCATTTCATCTGGGTCTTCACTGTTTGTCAATGCACCCGTTTGGGAGAGTGCCAGTCAATAATGTTATAATGCGTCACCCCCCTCCCCCCCCCCCCAGTTTTTTTTTGTTTTATTTGATTCTTTACGTCCCATCAACCATCTTTCAGTTATAAAGGGATGGGTCTTCCTGGGTTAAACCAGTACTAAGCTTGGATTAATGTTCTTGCTAAAGGACACAACGCAAGACACCGGTGACGCTCGAACCCGCGGCCCCTCGGTCTCGAGTCAAGCACTCTACCACTGAGCAACTGCGCTTCCACTCCCCAAAAGTATAATTTAGAAGGGTCAAATAGAATTAACATAATGTTAAACTTTATTTATTGTGCATGCCATGTAATATTGTCCACCTCGTCACACGCTTTTCTAATCGTCTCTGAATACTCCGGACTATCATATTTTGAAGCATCCTTATAATACTTTAATTGAGCCGCCAGACATCTATTATCCCAAGTCCAGTCGTTAAAATCAAAGCGAAACATTTCCTCTCTTAATGAATCTTTCTTAAATTGTTTACACGTTTCAGGACAAATTTCGAATCCTCCGCTAAAACAAATGCTGGCTTTAAATAAGGTTCGATATGTCGTCTGCCTTTTCCAGCTCCCATAAATCTCGTGATATTTATAATGATCACACACTCTAGGAAACGGAACCGTGTTTTCAGGCAACAAGGTTCTATTATAATATGCTGGATCCTCTCTGCCTGTTGACACTTGCTTTGCGCCGAACTTGTACTGAAGATAAAATCTGTATTCATGGCGATGAAATAACCACACATATTGGCACATAATGTTAAATTGGGAAAACATAACCGTTTTCTTGGTTTGAAGGATGCTTTCAAGTGGCATATTATGTAATTTTTCCAGATAATTTCTTAACCCAACCATGTGTTCCACTTTCATTATGACAGGAAAATATGTCATGCATTTCATTACCTCTCTTGTTTTGAATATCGCGGCAGTTGTCTTAGCCGCACGGTCCCACGTAAGATCGGCGTAGTTTCCATAAACACCGATAATGATCGGTTTACCGTCTTCAAACAATGCTTCTGGAATAACCCTCGCGATGAATATTGTATCCGTGTCAACAAATCCTACGTACTTTTTGGAAGAACATTTGTCTGGATAGAACATGTCCCTCTGCATTCTGTCATAGCCGGAGAATTTCACATCAGTAATTGGTGCCATAAAACAAACTCTTGGATTGGGAAACATTTTCTGTATCGTCTCTGCAAACGCGTGGTCCTCCTTTCGATCATCGTCTAACACGACCAGAAGAGACTTTAATTCAGGCCAGAAATAGCGAATGCTTTGCACAAAAACAGAGTCATACAATTTTGGGAAAAGTGTATTCACTGTGCTCATTCTTAGATACACGTCCATGTCTTCGTTTAAACTCACTTGTTTGTGTATAATCAATTCCTTTTTAGTATCATTAGTTTTCTCCAACACCATTTCAGAATGTTCTACTTTCCAGCTTCTCCACTGCAGCCCTAGGGAGTTAAGTACCACCCACCATGTCATCATGCTCGTTATAATAACAAACGCGCACAAATATTTCCATACACGCTTCATGTTGATAGTAGTTTTTATATAAAATTGTCGTTGCGATATCCGTGATCAGTTGCCTTCGACATGTTCGAGCAGTGGCCTATTTAATACTTATATACGTCCATTATTAAAAAAGTTAACTTTGATAAAATGCATATTCGCCCCTTTTGCTGTTGACCGGAGAGTTCATAAATGATTCAAATACTAGGACTAGTGTGTATAGCGCTATAAAAAATACCTCATTACTCTTTCACCCGTAACACACATTTAACCTTTATCCCGCCAGTATTTGCCATGGTATTATCTCCTTTTATACGCATGGTGCACTTCTGACTACATTACATCATGGAAGCAAACAGTATGAACCCTGATCAGACTGCTCCTTGGGAGCAGTCTGATCTAGGTCCATATTATTTGCAAGAGTGCAAGCAACAGAGAGAGCATCCGATAAAAGGTATGTCTGACGGGGAAACAGTTAAGCTATCGATTTCGAGTCACCGTGACAAAGGGGCAAAGGTGGATGACTTATTGAAGACAGGTTAAATTTTGCTCCAAATCAGAGAAAAAAAATACCTAGCTTTACCACACCGGGAAGGCGGCAATCAAAAACCTTCTTAACAATCGACAAGCGCGAATAAAAAATCGTGCTTTTTAATTGCCACTTGTCGCAAATCGGGCGACAAATGGCAATCGAACAACTGTTTCTTATGATTTTTTTATCTACGTTCGTCGATAGTATTAACCTTTTCGATTGGTGTCATAGTGTAAAGTAGGAATACGAAATAGCGTTTACTCCCCCCAGGAGGGGGGAGGGGTGGTACTCTGATATTTTCACACATACGTAGGCTCGGGTCATTTTGGGGGGTTCAAAATTTTGAATTTCAATATTTTTGGGAGTTTTCAGAAAAATATTTCTTTAGTATGAAGATTTTGTGGATATTTTTGGGGGGTCATCACAAAATTGGACTATATTAAGGGGTCATTTTATGCATTTTAGGGTCTTTTCTTAAGATCAAGGTACAGAATAGGGGATATTTTTGGGGGTTGCTAAAATTTCAAATAGTTTTGGGGGTGCTTGAGAAATTCCTGATTTTTTATTTTTTGGGGGTGGACGGTAGATGCTGGGCCCGAGCCTACGTATGAAGAAAGAAATGGGAGTACCCCCCCCCCCCCCCCTGGGCTACTCCCATACATGTACTGCGTGTGAGCAGATGATGAATTGCCGAGAATGTATGAACGTTCAGACTCTTCTGTGGCTACATGTAAGCCTGTCTCATACAGGTATGAGATTGCTTGCATTTAATCAGACAGCATGGCTTTAAATGACACAGAGAATCAAAAGAGATCTACAGATAAACCAAAAGCTTTGAAGCGTGACCATATTTACAATACTGATATGTTGTTTTAGAGAAAAGGGTTTCAGTCATTTATTTACATTTACTATAAAAGCTTTGATATACACATATGTTCCAGCCTACACAATCTGAATCAACCGTTTGTAATTAGAAAGACCTTTCCAAAGGTCATTGGTCAGAGGTCGTGGTACATCTATACCATATTTTGACTTCAGTTCAGAAAAATAATCAAAATATGAAAGGTTAAGGTTCATTTTTTATAAAAGTCCTGAATCATAAAAAAAGCATACGGGCAAAATATTGCTATAGGTCGGGGTCAACTTTGAGTGAACAGCAACTGAGCCATGGCATGGCATTTCCAACAGTGTGGTATGTGCGACCAGCAAAGGCTCAGACCAGCCTGCGCTCGCCGCTTGAATATTCTAGGAGTGTTAAGCTACTGACTGAACATCATTTGGAGTTTGTAAGCTTAAAAGGAGGCTGCACAGGCTCGTCTGAGTCTTCACTTGTCATAATGTCACATTGTTGGAAATCACATGTCGCGGCTCAATTACTAAAAAAAAGTATTGCAAGGAAATGTCACAAACACAGAACGAAGACCAACCCATGGCACCATCAGAAAGAGACACCAGAACAAAAACCTCAGTTGAAGTGGATTGTAAAGCGTTTTATCTTTTTATAGGCATGATTACAATTTATTCATGTAGCCATATTTCTGTTTGACTCACAATGGATACCCCATGCGAATTTGGTTTCCAAAATACGTCATTGGCTAAAGGGAAATTTAGACCATTGACTTGTTTAATCATTCACAGATCTTCATTCCAGGAGGAACGTACGAGTCTCGCCCGGTATTTAAACTCGAAACCCAGAGTATTGGCACGATACTTAATCGTAAGCATATAAACCTTAATCTTATGCATCTATACATGTAGCTTATTAATAATTTGGACATCTGAATAACTAAAAGAAAATAAAAGCTTTGTGGTGAATATTCGAATCTGCAGTCGCCTTCCTGAAGTAAGTTCGGACTATTATATATTGGGCCTCGACGCGACAAAACCTGTCTTCGGGATTTCTGACAAAGCGAGTTCAAACCAGTCTCCTCAGCTACAGAGACTAGCTAGAACAGTGAAAGTTTGCTCGTCGAAAGCATGACTATGAGTCTTTCCAGTAAGCGAATAACAAATGCGTTGATCAGACTGCGCGGATGCGCAGGCTGGTCTGCTCCTTTGTTGTTCGCAAACCCCCGAAGACAGGTTTTCTCGCGTCGAGGCCTTAGTAACAGCAGTGTAAGCTACCGACATAGTCTGCAACACACCAAACACTCAACAACACAGATCCTTATGGTGTGTCCTGTTCTGTGGCCTCTTATCGTGGTCTTTACTGTTTATTTATTTCTCATGAATAGAATTTCCTATATGAACGCATCGGGAGTAAACTTGACCTTGTCGCTAAGTAGGTCACGGTCATCCAAGGATAATCATTTGAACGATTCTGGTAGCGCTATATCAATGCAATTATCATTGCAAAGAGTTGCTTTCATTTACTCTAGAGTCCATTTATGGGACATCGACAAGCAGCACAGAACCAGATCAGACGCCGCAAAGCGTCTGCATGGGTAAATGCTTATCCTTGGGGGATGCCTCGCATGTTAGTTTAGTCCCATTTGGAGTAGTAAATACAGTAAAGCCTGTGTAAAACGGCCACTCTTAAAAAGATAGAAAATTGGGTTTCAAGACCAATTATCGCTTAATGCAGGTCAAAAGTATTACAGAATGCTCCAAGGGGAGCATTTTGCAATACTTTTGACCTTCATTAAGCTACCATTTGTCACAAAGATCTTTGTTTTGTCTATTTTTGAGAGGCCGTTTTACACAGGTTTTACTGTATAGTCACTCTTAATCTTTTTTAAGACGAAAATAATGACTTTGGGCTATGATCTGGTTTTATGAACTGCATATACGGAAGCAGAAATTAAATAAGCGTATGTATGATCAATTTTTGCGATACTATTTATTGGCCGTCAACATGTATTGATATTTTACTATACAAAAGTCAGTAACATAGAACTCTGTCTATCCTGATGACGTCAAGACAACGCGAGAATTGTACCTACCAAGACACCCTAATACCCAAGCAACCAAATAAGGTTACCTTGCACCCCATGACAATTTTTCACAGTTGCCAAATTGTTCAATGTGAAACGAAGTTGTCCTCAAAAACATTTTGGTATGGGCTATGTGAAAATGCATGGTCTCCATGGTAACCCCTTATATTATTCTTGAGAATGGGGGGTAGGCCGACAAATTCAATCCTATCTAGGATTCTACATGTTCTTATCATGGAACACTAAAATTGGTGTCAAATTAAAGCTTAGACACATGCCTTTCTTCTTGTGGTCAGATTTGTAAATCGTTTAATTTGCATTATTCATTAGTCTACATGAATATTAATGAAAACCTTAAAATAAGTTAAATCATAAAAAAACATAAATTAACACATTTCAGTCCAAAAACACCACCAAACCACCATTGTTGCAAGTTTTATATCATCAGTGATACAATTTGATAAGTCCTTTCGAGTCTGTACTAAAATCGGATATCCTGGTAGCGTTTGAACGAGAAAAAGTGGGCTGGAAAATGGTTTAACACTTTCTGGGTGTAGATGAGAAAACATAGAGAAATCTATTTACATTCGATCCGAATATCCTAGCCGTGCAGTGTATTCGAACATCCGTCAGTCAGGTGCATAACCTCCAAAAGTTAAAAAATATATCACTTAAAACAGTTAACTTTTTTTGCAACAAAAACAAAATTAACCTGTTTGAGTGAACGTGTCTTTTTTCATCTTCATATTCCCGAGTTACCGCAATTTTCACGGCCATGTGGGTAATTTTATCTGAAAGACCTATTACATAACTTTACGATTATGCAATAAATTTTTGTACGCATCGTCTATAAATAAGTACGCGAGGTCATTGAAGTTCAGAAAATAAGTTACTTTTTAACCTGAATAAGTTATATTGTTGACGGCTTGCAATTTGACCTTGGACTTAATAATTTCAGATATAACTTAAATAAGTTACTTTCTGTAGCATCACTTAGAAATTATTGTTGAAAAGGCACAATTTTAACTTCCTCAAGTGATATATATTTTAACTTATAGAAGTTATGTCCCTGACTGTCCGTGCAGTGTATCGGATCATCCGTGCTGTGTATCCAAACAAAAAAAACTATGTGTAGATAAGTGGATAATAAGTTTTACTGATAACATTATGAAATGTAACAGTATCAAAATATATATGGTGCGGTTCAAGAATTATGAGCATTTTCACTAAAATACCTCGGCCGTTCAAAATTAATGCTCAGCAAAGCCTTGTCACCATTTTGCACACCAGTTACTGGTCAATGTTAAAGAAATAAATATGCAAAATTTGATCCAAATATACCATGAAGTTCAAGAGTTTGAGCATTTTCCGACTGAAATAATGCTCAGCAAACCCTCGTCCATCAAAAAAAGCTGTTACACATGCCAGTGGTTAGATAATGTGGCATGCATTTCTATGCAAAATGTCAACAAAATTTGCCATATGGTTCAAGAATTATGAGCATTTTCACAGGCTATAACTGCTAACGGACGGACTCACTGGGCATAGTGATTATAGTGTAGACCCAAGGGTCGTGCTGTTTCATGTAACTATGTGCCGCGTGTTTGACAGTATTTGGGCAAGCACATGCCAGCAATGCATCATATCCATTTGTTAAGCTGTGAGCAGCAATGCTAACTCTTTTCGCTGTGTGAGAAATAAAGCAAATGGGCCGCGCCGCGAGAAAACCTGTATTCGGGATTTCCGCCAAAGCGAGTTTCAAACCAGTCTCCTCAGCTACAGAGACTAGCTAGAAAATTGAAATTTCACCTGTAGCAAGTTTCCATATAATACTTTCCAAAATGCGAATAACAAAGGCACTGATCAGTCTGCGCGGATGCGCAGGCTGGTCTGCGCATGTGTTGTTCGCAAACCCTCGAAGACAGGTTTTCTCTCGTCGAGGCCCAAATAAGCGCCAGCACGGAAGCGAATATGCGCAAAAACCACGTGAGGAGCGAGACTGCGCATTTGTGTCGGCTCGCCTGAGTTTTCCCTGATCGCCGATAATACCGAAATCTGGAGGGCTAGAGGTCTATGATTTGGTCTGCATTTAGCACAGGCTGATCTGAGTCTTCGCTGATGACTGGTGCCCAAATCTTGTGTGCTGGCTGAATATGAATTCAATTTTTGGTCTGTTCATGGAATCATGAATACTTCGGGGTCTTGCAAATAAAGTGAAGAAGGGCTTCACGTTAACTTTGCAAGAGACACGAAATATTCATGATTCCATGAACAGACCAAAAATTGAATGTAAAGCTTATATTTATTATGGATATCTTAACTATAAAAATATTTCTAATTTAGGAAAGAAAACGATGTAGGCCTAATCGTATAGATGGTTTTGTTTGAGTGTAAAATGGAAAAGCGGAACAGCCAGCGTGAACACGGACAGCCAATGGAGCGAACAAGAGGCTTGTTTGTGCACGTGCGACTCGGTCTTGCAACATCTAGTGTTATATACCAAATAAAAATGTGGAGTCTCTAGTTTTCAAAAGTAGTTGATGACACCTCTGATTCTGAGTACTAACAGAGATATCTCCCCCTGAATTACCCCTTTCATTTTGATCACATTATAAGAGGTTATGATAATTAGTTTGTTAAATAAATGAGATGAAGCATCCAGGAAAAAAATATACCCATCACTACTCATAACGGTACTTGAAAAAAAAGAAAATATAAGTTTTAGCCAGAGAAATGGGGTTTTGAACTTATTATTCGTCTTTTAAAGTTAAATTATGTCTCAAAACTCCTTTGAATAAAAATATATTTGAAACTTTCAATTTAAGAATCTGAATATAAGTGTTATGTCCTTTGAAATGACTAAGAATTTATAGAACGCTTCTTCATCTATGTTATCATGCTTTCTAGATTCCAATTTCTATATACGGAATGCTCTATGGGCAATGCTAAGCATGTAAATACCCCACCCACTTATTACTACTGCAGATCCCAGGGCTGTTTTAGGGTGACCTTGATCGAATTTTGCTAACATCTAGTGTCATATAATGTACCTGTACCAAACAAAAATGCAGTTTATCTAGTAAAAAGAAGCAGTTGATGACACCTCTGATTTTGAGTACTGACCGTGTTAACTCTCCTTGAATTACCCCACCCATTTTGATCATATTATGAGAGGTCATGGATATCAGTTTTGGAATATAATCGAGATAATGCATTCAGGAAATAAATGTATCCATCACTATATATAACGGCACCTGAAGAAGTAATTAAATTAAGATTTAGTCAGAGAAATGGGGTTAGGAACTATATTAATTGTATATTATAGTTATATCACATGTCAAAACTCAGCTGCTTTGAATAAATATAGAAACATTCAACTAAAGAATCTGTCCACTAGTGTTATGTCTTTAACAATGAATATTAATTGTAAGACCAGCGCCTCAGTAGTGCAAACAGGGTTTCTAGATTCTAATTTCTACACACAGAATGCTCTGATTCAACTACTAGCACGTAAATACCCCACCCACGTATAAGATGTGGTGATAACGCTAACATAAGTGAAAGTTTTATATTACTAAATCACCAAAGGTTTTATAGCCTAAATAAGAAGAGAATAATTTCTGGCAGGATAACTGTATTGCAATTATATTTATATGTTTTGTCTAAGGAGTGTCCATCATAACCAAGAAAATCATTTTAGGTCACTAGTGCCACCAATAACCATAACTCTTGCAAGACTAAACACAATTTGCCTTACAACTTGAATATATGTTACCATTTATACCTGAATCTTACTGGGGCTAATAGACTTAGTACGCCAAACGCAACTATAATACATTGAAATATATAAATATTATAGCAAGAATTTCTGCCCTTAATTATTTTTACGATTCTTTTGTATGGAAAACGGCATGTAAAAATAATAATAGCTCAATAAGTTAAATTTAAAAACTTATTTTCTAAATAAGAATAAATCTGTCCTGAACCAAATACTATGTCGAACTGCAGATCAAAGTTTATTTCTGCTACATATTTTTTTTATTTTTTGAAACATGTTGTTGTCCCTGAATGGCAAGACTAACATAGGAAATGGGTCAATAATCAAAATTTTCCTCCTATACCTTGCTTACTGAGGATCTGATTGCAATAAAATATACGAGGTATTTGGTTTTACACACATTTACATCATCTATTGACTTAAGCGATATGAAACAAATCATGGAACATGCATTATTGTCCTTGATTTTGAGTTTTACGATTAAAACTCAATATAATAGGCCTAATAAATAAATGCATCAATGGTTCCAAAATATTGGTGAAATATTGAAATTTCCTTCATCTTTAAATAGTTTGATGACGTTTGCATTTGTTTTCATGTATCATCCAACAAAATGCATGTGATTATGCAATTGTTTGAGTCATTTTTAATCTTTCATCAAACCAGAATAGATATTCATTGAAAAAGTGGGCGAGGTACGAATATACTGACAATCTTAATGGCTTCATATTTTATCTGAAATGATGACTAATAATAATAATTCTAAATCTTTACAGAATCTACCTTTATAAGTTTTCTAAAAAAAATGTTATGTTTATTTATGACATCCTCCTGTTTTGCTTAGATTTTTTTTCTATGCTCTGGAAAACCCTTATGTCTTTTTGAATCCTGATAGTTTCAGGTACCCTAATACTATCGATAAACCAAATTAAATTCCTAATCATCCTTTTGAGGATGACCCTGCAAGACATACTACCTAAAACTTATATCATTAACCTCAAATGACAACCTTACTAACTCACATTTTCTCGTCCATAAGTCCAATCTATAAATTAACAATGGGCTGTTTTAGTCATACTTACTCAAAAATAAACTTACTTTAATTTCATACCACTTTCAATTACCTTATTTCAAAGAAAGTTATAAATTATACATATTTTTCCAAGAACATGTTTCTAAAATACACCAAATAAACAGGGCCTGCAAATGGTTGACAGATTTTCTATCATATCTAGATTATAACACACCAAGATGTAGACAAAATATTTTATGTGTTGAATCTGAAGTCATTGGTATAATTCGATTCTTGTTTACTGTCGTGAGTTGGCTCCCGGTACCGTTAGCTTAACAGGTGACCGGGCCCAGGGCGACGATAGTAAACATGATTCGCATTATAGTGATGACAGTAAATGCTGAACCTGCCTGGTTCTCAGAAAAGTAATTTTTCTCTAATGGCAAGTTTTCTATAATGGAAACCTCACTGTACTTTGATGCTATTCCTGTTTGTGTTTCAAAAAGGGTGATTAATATCAGCAGACAACAATAAAGCATAGTAAAAGAGAACCACTAGGCGATGCTACATACTAAATATCAAGGTTCTAGACCTAGTGGTTTCAGAGAATTTGTTATGTTTTAACTATACAAGCCTATGTAAAACATTTGATCCCCCAGGTTAGCCATTTTTAGCCCTAGGGGCATAATTTGAATAAACTTGGTAGAGGTCTACTAGCTGATGCTACATACCATATATCAAGGCTCTAGGCCTTGTGGTGTCAGACAAGAAGATTTTTAAAGTCGTCATCTCGAAAATCTATTTTTAGCCTGTGTGACCTAGATATGCAACGGATCAGAACAATTTGAACAATCATTAAAAAGGGCTATATAAGGATAATTCCTGCCAAGTTAGGTCTAAATCCAGCCAGTAGTTAAGGAGATGTCTTTTGAAGAAACTGTTGACGCCAGACGACCACAGACGCCGGACATACAGCGATCACAATAGCTTACCATGAGCCAAAGGCTCAGGTGAGCAAAAAAAAACTATATAAAACATGTGACCCCTGAGGCAGGACCTTTTTGACCAAGTGCCATAATTTGAACACACTTGGTAAAGTAGCACTAGGTGATTCGCACTAGGTGATGGTACAAATTAAATATCACAGCTCTGTGAATATTGTTTTATGCTTTCCCTGCTAAAGCCTATGTAAAACACGTGACCCCCAGGATGGGTCCAGTTTGGCAACATGGGCATAATTTGAACAACCTGGTTGAGGGGTCTACTAGATGATACTAAATACCAAATAACAAGGCTCTATGCCAAGTGCTGACAAGAAGATTTGCATGCGTTCCCTATATAAACCTATGAAAAACATGTGAATCAGGAGTGGGCCACTTTTGGTCCTAGGTCCATGATTTTAACAAAATTAGTAGAGGCTTACCAGATGATGCTACATATCAAATAACAAGGGTCTATAAAGACTTAATGGTTTCAGACAATATTTTTTCATGTATCCCAATATAAAAAAGCAAGTGACTATGATGAGGAAATACCACAATCACACTCTGCAGACCAACCCACGGCCTATGTAAAACATGTAAACCCGGGGGCAAGACAATTTTTGGCCCCAAGGGCATAATTTGAACAAAAAAAGGCAATTATCTACTTAATAATGCTACACAAAATATCAAGGCTTTTAACCTTGTGGTTTCAGCAAAAAGATTTTTAAAGTTTTTGAAAATCTATTTTTCCCATGTTATTTAGATATATAATTTGATCAATTACCTTAGAAGGCCATGTAAGGACCATTCCTGTCAGCCAAATTTGATAAAATTCAAGCCATTATTTTAGGAGGAGATATCGTTTGAAGCAATTGTTGACGAGCCACGACTAACAATAGACATCCAGCGATCACAATAGCTCACTTTGAGCGTATGACACATGTGAGCTTATAACATATACTAAATATTGGGATTTTGGATATGTATATTTGACCCTGAACCTCGTCATTTAAATAGGTCATTACACAAATTTTGACTCAGACATACAAAGAGTGAAGACTATTATTTATTTTGATGAAGCTAAATTGACGAAATATGGCAAGTGATCTATTTTAATATGGGTAAAGAATTTTTAATGAAAAAGTTTGCCTTTTCCTTTTGCGTTGAGGCTATTTGCAAAACAGACACACGGACAAACACACCGTTTGGTACATGTATCATTGATATTGATAATTTATTTTAATGTTGTTTTCAAACCAATACCATACTAGTCATAAAATATTGTATTTAATTAACGTGTCCTTATCAATAAATGCAATGATCTAGACCAACTGTATACAACATATGAATAATCCTGTATAAAGGGTATGTACGGTTCAAGGGCCGTAACTCTGTTTTTACTCATCTTCGATGATGTCATCAACTTGATTCTGAAGCCCTACATACAGACAAATATTTTATGTATATTTGGCACTTGATGTTAGCACAACCTTACCAGTAAAGTTCATAAGAAGAGGAAGTCTGACCAGTCGTATGCGGTAGTATAAAGCAGTTATCGTCATTCAAACTCAGCCCGTAACGGATTAGCCCACGCCTCGCTTGATTGGGGTATTAACTACCCTTTGGTGGGAAGAAATATGTCGAATTTAAGTATGTAAGACTATTACTTATACGTTAGGCTTCAAACAGGCACAAAATATACTTATACTCATAAAAAGATAAATAAAATATGCATTTTTTTTGTGATTTGGTGGTATGTCTATTTGACCTTGACCTTTGACCTTGAGAAAGGTCACAACTTGATTTTAAAATTTGACCTTAAACAAGTGTATGCTGTTGCTTACCTTGATGAAAAATAAAGATGAAACTTGCATTTTGAACTAATTTATGGTTAAAATTTGTGTTTATGAAATATTAGCACTGCCCTTTACATTGACACTATTTACAAAAAGACACACAGACAAACGCACCTTTAGGTATCGTACATATTGAAACTATATTCCAATGTTGTTTTCTAATCCCAAACCATATAAATCATAAAAATATTTCAATTACATGTGCTTATTAGAAATAAATGCAATGACATCTGCCAACTGTATGCAAAAATTTAATATTCCTTTATAAAGGGTATGTACGGTTCAAGGGCCGTAACTCCGTTAGTACTCATCAGCGACGATGTCATCAACCGGATTCTGAAGCTGGACATACAAACAAACATTTTGGTATATGTCATAAGATGTTGCACCGATCTGACCAGTAAAGTCCTTAAGGAGAGGACTTTTGGCCAGTCGTCTGCTGTACTAATTGTTCAGATGAACTGTATGAAATTGCGTGTGATAGAAGCAATTAGGCAAAACTACACATCCTGATCATAGACCTTTGCGTAGTTCAAATGTGACCAAAAATAGTTCATCAATTGTAAATCTAATAAAAGTTTAAAATCGATATTTTGTGACCAAAGGAATCTTTAACCCTTGTACACAATACCGAAGAAGTTTTAGCCTTTCTGACAAATTGTGATTTGCATGATATTACATGAGAATCGCCATTACTTGTTATTTTTGAAAACGCAGCAAAATTTGAAATTGTCGTCTGCTGCAAATTATAGGTGGCGCTTTATGGGTTAAGTTACTCGCCCAAAATGTTTCTTTGCATTTCTTGTGTGATAAGGCACCGTTTCACTTGTCCGAGCCCGATAGAGTGTGGGAAAACAAACAAATCACTATGGTGTAAAATTGGACATCTAAGATGGTAGGTAGCTAAAATATTGCTTCTTCAACATTTTAATATTTTACATAAATATAGATGTATTTCATTATTTTATTGTTACCGCTAAAAAAATGTAATTTATATGTGTTCTTTTCTTCTCCTTTTATTTTAAATTGGACATACCGCGGGGAAGTTATTTCATATACATATCAAGGAACAAGTGTAAGTTATTGTATGGTGTGTACGTCTGTACAGGACTATAATCCGCGAGCTTCAGCGAGTGGATTATCTCCGTACATGCGCACAACCATACAATAACAGTATGCATTCGCACTTGTGCCTCAGGAAATATTTGATATTAAACATTGGAATATCAACAAAAAATGCAATAATATTATTTACATGCTGGCTAAATTTGCATGTTTTTGTCGTCAGCTGATTTTTCCCTATATATACACAAGGATGACTTGGAGAATGGCATACTGCTGAAGCACAGGGGTAGAGTAGGGAGGGAGTGCACCCTCTGCGAACGACCCTATTTAACGACTGTTTTCTATGATTAATTTATATCCCAGTGTACATCTATGCTCACTTCGATACATGTATTTACCCACACTTTTCCTTGGCATGCCTGTGATAAGGTGGTTTAAACTAAAACGGGCAAACAGTTCTCAATGTCACATCTCTCATCGACCCTTCGCTAGTCGCGAGCTTTAATGCATGTATATCATAGCATTCATGACCAAAGTTAAACACGAAAACAAACATAATTACGTGTAAAACGTCTCGAAGTAAAATCCCACCATTAGGTTTGCCTTTAACCCTTGCACAATTGTTGATATTTGAAGTTGCTTTATAATTCAGGCAATCCACTGATTTTCATGACTACCTTTCAGATATTTAAAACATAAGAACAAACATAATATACTGAACCACACATCTAACGCAAAATCAGTTTGAAACTGGTATATTTCATACATTATGTCATCCATTTAATGCAATTTTCTCATAAATTATAACACTAATTGATGAAATTTTTGTGGGATAGCATCAGTCAATCATAGCCTGATTGGACGAAAGTCTGTCATAACCTATAAACGCTACAACAATTTCGGCGATACATGTTCTAAATTAAAACATATTATTCCTCAGACGGTTTGCGTTGGAAGTGTGGGTCAGTATAGTTTAGATGTATGCTTTCTTTTGGCTCTGTGTAAAATAATAACTTCAAGTTTCCATTTTGCAGGCAGAGAGTTTAACTGATGATCAAGTTTCAGGTAGGTAGAACAAACTTAAAAGAGCCACATCAAGTAAAGCCCGATGACTATGCTTTTTGGGGACGGATGCAAGCATCCGGACTCAAGTTTAACGCTTACAGTTTTTCAGTCACGTCAATTGTTTCCCCTTGCTAGGCCATACATTACAATATGCTACACTCCTTGCAAATTTTCAATCATATAAGTTGCATGGTTTCAATTTTAACAATTTAATTAGATGCATGATAAAAAAAATGTATATAAAGATCCTACTTAGTTTGTTCCTGAGAAGCCAACTGATCTGGATCTACAATGTTTTTCAGAAGGGGGTATATCCGGTGTCGGCAGGATAAAGACTTAATACGATTTGAACTTCTTTCTGGAAAATATTACGCGTAAAAAGTAGTTCTTATTAAAATGTGTTTTTTTTTAATTGTTTGTTATGTTTTGCAGTTTAGAAACTTCAGTATCATAGAATTAGTTCACGAAATTGTTGATGGCCCCTCGTATGTATGGATAGTATGCGCTGTTATGATGACACGGCTGTGCGTCCAAGGTTAATCAGGGACCCAAGCAACGGCTGAGATCAGCAGGCTAATCTGAGCCGTCTTGTGTCCAATGTGAAGTTGTTGGTTGCGTCACCCACCGGCTATCATGGGTGAAAGTTTCAGGCTTTCTCCTGAATTCTGGATTTTTATGGAAAGTTTGCCTCAAAATACCAAATGAAGCAGATTATAATATGTTTTCTGGGCCAGGAATTACAATGCCTCCTTAAAGTTAAGCAAGACTTAAGTTAAGTATTGATATTTCAACATGCTATATTAAATGCTGAATAAATTGCATTGATCGATGGGGTATTTGTGGTCACAGATATCATAATGATCTTCAGAAAAATTAAAAATATTTTGAGTTTAGTCAGTTTTAAACGTATTTTTCGCATCCTGAAAAATGAATACTTAACATAATAAGTCTTCCTTAACTCTAAAGAGGCGTTGTAATTCCGGGCCCAGGTTTCTAAAGACATTGACAAATCGTTATCATTTTTTATGCATACTGTAACCTCTAACCCTTTACCTCATAGAGACACTTTTTAACACGTTTGCAAACAGAACAGACCCTGATCAGGCAGGTCTTATAAGAGCTGTCTGATCAGGGTCTAATCTGTTTGCTTCTGGAAATATGATTAGATATGATCCTACACCCAAAATTACAATGTTTCCTTAATGTTATGGACGAGTTAAGTTAAGTATTGATGTTTCAACAATTACACAATAAATTGCCAGGATCGACGCAGTACTTATTACCAAACATATCATTGTGATATACAGAAAAAAAATGAAACTATTTTGACTTTAATAATATTCGAAATATATTTTTCGCATCCTAAAAGATCAATACTTAAGTCTTCCTTAACTTTAACTCGAAGCAATATACATGTGTATTTTCGTTGAGACTTTAAGGAGGCATTGCCATTTTGGGCCTTGACAAGTAATTTCCTTGTTCTATGTACACTGAACGGGAAAGTTTATAAACATTTATATAATTATTCAAAGTGGGAGGAGCTAGGAATTTGAACTTTAACTCCAGTGTTATTAGTCCCTGATGTTGTTGCTGTCTTGTAGAGGCCGGAGTGGCTTTCTCCCTGTTTGATAAAGATGGTAGTGGCACTATTTCCAGACGAGAACTTGGTACGGCAATGAGAGCTCTGGGTAGAAACCCTACTGAAGCCGAGCTACAAGATATGGTTAATGAAGTTGATGCTGACGGTAACTTTTGAATTGTAATGGCAGTTCACCCGATAAGTCGCGATAAAATCAGTTTTCCGACTAGATTTGAGCCTTCATCTATATCAATACTTTGTGTATGCGAGAAGCGAAGGCTCTGGCGAGTCTGCGCATTTTAAGACGCAGGCTAATGCGATCAGTACTGCATCTTAAAATGCAGATTTTCAGTATCGCGAGTTCCCTATGTCGTTATTTATGAGATGATATACCATTTTTTTTAAATTTATGTTGAGCATGCATTAAACTATTGTGTGAAAGAAATATTAACTGGACTGTATTGAGTTTTTAAGCCGTCACGCGGGGAAACTTCCCTCGCGGGGAAACTTCCCTTCAGCATCCAAGGACAGTGGCGGATCCAGAGGGGGCTCAGGGGGGTCAGTCTGTCCCCCGTTTTTAAATATCTTATGAAAATGAAAAAAAATTATCTCAGTGAGACCAAATTATTTCGTTTTCATGGGATGAAATAATTTAGTCTCAGTGAGTGAGACCAAATTATTTTATTTTCGTGGGATATTTAAGAAAAATGAGATCAAAACAGCATAGCGAACCCACAAGAACGACTTAAAATTAGTGCATACTTGCAAAGTAAGTAAGGAGGCAAAGATCAGAAATCGATACAATCAAGTACCACACCTGACCCAGAACCCCTCGCGGAAAGTGACAAAAACACAATAAAACATCAAACACAAGAGAGCCAAGAAGCCAGCCCTTTCCCAGCCAGTGACCACAATACTGCAATGAACAGACAAGAAAGCATAACAAACACGAAACATAAATAGCAAAAATGATCCACAAAAAAAAACACCGCCTTGAAACGGTCGGTAAAAATACTAATACTGGAGGGCTTAAACTAGTCTCACGGCGCCAACCGTACCCTTAGTTCAGATGTGGATCAAGACACATAGATGTTTGGTTTGCATGAAAGATCCCTAACTTATCCCTGAATTATCTCCTAGAATATATAAATCAAGATATAAAGAGGTAAGGACTCGACAGTACATAAAAATGAATACCGGAGCAAAAGAAATCCAACAGTTAAATCCCGGCAAGTCTGCAAGAGTGCTCCAGTTGGATGACACCTATATTCAGCGGCGCATCATCAGAATCTGAACTGTTTAAAAACGTCCTAATTATGGATCACCAAACTTAAATTGGTAAAATATGTATAATGCGAGTCCCTGCAATCTCACTGTAAAAATAAGTCTAACTTTACACATGCGCGGATCCAGAAAGTTTTGTCAGAGGAGTTCAAACTCTGACAAACACTGTTTTTAGTTGAAGTGAGGATCTGCATACCATTATAACGGGTTATCATAGGCCCGCCAGCAAAACGCCTTTTAAATGGCGCTGGCGTGCCGATGATGGCCCAACATTGATAGCTGGCTTAGCGGCTTTGTGATTTTTCAGGGGATCCGGACCAGTATTGCTTAGAAACCCTATATTTTTGTGTTTTTTCAGGGGGGTCCGCACCCCCTGCCCCCCCCCCCTCTGGAACCGCACATGTTACGCAACAACTGGTGGCAGCTGAACTGCCGCTGATTTTAGCGGAACTTTTCAACTGCTTTAAACGCTATATTCTATTCGATTGTAGTGATCCGGATAATAACTACAAGAATAACAGGTTGAAATGTTTTAGGGGATAACTGTTTTTGGGAGGTATATCGTCGGATATACGGTCGGAAATTTAGTTTTGCGGCGACGCGCGGGCGGAGCCGTAAACTTGATTTCCGAACATAAATCCGACGATATATCTTCCCAAATGAAAATATCCCCATTCTAATGAACTCAGTCTGCAATTTTATCTCACTTTTGAGCGTTCCAAGCCGCATAAAGCCGCAGTTCATTAAACGGATTGTGACGTAATGACGTCAAACTATTTCCGACAGTATATCGCAGGATATACTGTCGCAAATTTTTGACGTTATCCAAACAGACATCGCGTTTCAAAAGCAAGTGCTTTATCACTCGAGAGGAATGCGAGCCTCAGATTGTTTTAGCACTGAGGAAAGTAAGTGAACGTTTATACCAAAAGGGATGGCAGCTCAGCTGCCAACTCAGCTGTCACCTCTTTTGGTGTTTACCTACACTTAATTGGCACCGTGTACAAAGCACACGGCTCATGTCATCTAGTATATTTTCCCATAATTATTTTTACATCTACATTCAGGTAATGGGCAAATAGACTTTGAAGAGTTTTTAGTATTGATGGCGGTGAAACTGAAAGACTCTGATCCCGAGGACGAGCTACAAGAAGCTTTCAGAGTTTTTGACAAGGATGGAGACGGTGTCATAAATGAGATTGAACTGAAACAAGTGATGATTGTATTAGGTGTGAACTTAACAGATAAAGAGATAGGTGAAATGATAAGATTGGCGGATGCGGATGGCGACGGTCAAATTAATTATGATGGTAAGAGAAATAGGTTATGCCTGGTGAGGTAGAGCACCAATGTCTAGGCGGCGTACAAATCGGCTCATACTAAGTAAGACTTGCCGTTTTTATAACACGCTTTAAAAAGTGCGGGGTGTTATGTTATACCCTCCATTCAAAAAATGCGTTCGAGTGTCCGTCCGTCTGTACGTCCGTCCTTTCGTCAGCGCATCATTTCACTCTCTGCTGGGAGCATTTTTAAACAATTTTCTTCAAACTTGCTATGAGAGTTGATATTGGGAAGGAGTGTCCTGGGATTGCAGAAGGGTAAATTTTGGCAAATAAGTACAGAGTTACGGCCCTTGACTGACGTTAGAAATTGGTTTTCACTCTCTATCTTTGGCATTCCTTTACCGATTTTCTTCAAACTTGGTATGAGAGTCGATATTGTGAAGGAGTGTCTTTGTGTTGCAGATGGATAAATTTCGACAAATAAGTAGAGTTATAGCCCTTGATTGACGTTATAAGTTTTCACTCTCTATCTTTGGCATTTCTTTACCGATTTTCTTCAAACTTTGCATGAAAAGATCTTGTTTCAAAATGATTTTCTTTGCATTGAAAATATCCCGTGGCGGGGTATGTTGCATGCCTGCAGCGCTTTTATTGATGTTTGAACTTGAAATAGCTAGTGTCAAAAGCAGTAAACTTTAAATGCAGGTTATTTAAATCGTTTACATCCGTTTAAAAATAGACCTGTTGACAATTTTTGAGACACTGGGATTTTTCAAGGGTGCACGGCTCGTTTATTAAACCGACATATGAGGTCCAACTTGGCAGTATTGCTGCTGAGTATTTGTACAGTAAAACCTGTGTAAAACGGCCACTCAAAAATAGACAAAACAAAGATCTTAATGATAAATCTAAGCTTAATGAAGGTCAAAGTATTGCATTCTACAATACTTTTGACCTGCATTCAGCGATAACTGGTATTAAAAACCTTTTTTCGATCTTTTTGAGAGTGGCTGTTTTACATAGGTTTTACTGTAGTTTTAGTGTAAGCAAATGATTATAAAATGTATTGTGTTGGAGCAGAAAGCTGTTTATTGCAATTTTTTGAAGCACACTTTTGACGATCTGGCAAATGTCTTATTTAGGCGTAAAATAAATGAATTCAGATTGCTGCTGTAGTATCATCTCCATTAGCAACATAAGTCCACAGATTAGATGAAAGGTAACAAATATTGTAATATTTACATGTACCTATCCTTTCTATGAATAAATTGACGTGATCTGTCTTTAAAACGGTAATCTGTCTTCAAGACATTCGGTTGTACGGTGTGTAAAATGAAGTGCAAAAGACTTATTCAAACGATTCAATTTCAATAATTATAATAAATGAGCCAGTGCATGAGATTTCCAACAATGTGTTATGTGCGACCAGCAAATCCTCAGATCAGCCTGCGCATACGCGCAGTCTAATCAGAGCCTTTGCTAGTCGCTTGAGTATTCTATGATTGTTAAGCTACTGACTGAACACCATTTGGAGTTTCTAAGCTTAAAAGGAGGCTGCAGAGTCTAGTCTGAGTCTAGACTTGTCAAAATGTCAAATTGTTGCCGGCTCATTTCATTTATCATATCATTTTCTATTTCATTTCAGATTTCTGCAATTTATACAAGAGTGACCTGTGAAGAAATTGTAACTATAGTGACCGTCAGAATGCCGTCTATGTTATCAGCTTTGTTTCATGTTCAACTCAATTGAAAGTGAAATTTCAACTGCTCATAAAATCAAAATGCTAAAAAAGAATATTTTTCTTGCTTTAAATCCTCAGACGTTGTATTAATCCTGCTGATAAATGTTGAAATGCGAAGCGGAGAGGAGATTGTAGAGTGCCCTTCGTCTGTCCATCCGTCCATTAGTCCAGCCATCCGTTTGTCGATTGGTCCGTCCATAATACTTTCTTGTCCGCTCCATATCTCCTGAACCCGTTGAAAGATTTTTTATTAAACTTTGGTCAAATGTTCATCTTAGACAGACGGTGTGCAGATCCTACGACGCAACTAAACTTCGGTCAAATGTTTATCTTAGTAAAACAGTGCGATGAATTCATGACTCGACTGCGTAGACTCAATGTCAAGTTCACAGTTGACGGCAATGTGATTGCCCCCGCTCTATATCTCATTGAATATCATTTAACTTTCGCCTTCGTGAGACGGTGTGCAAAACTCATGACTCAGCAATGTAGACTCAATGTCAAAGTCACAACTAGAGGTCATGGGATTTAGCCTTGAATTTCGTGTCCGCTCTATTTCCTTAACCCCTGGAAAGATTTTTATTATTAAATTTTGGTCAATATTTCATCTGAGTTAGATGGCATTTAATGCTTTTTTTTATTTTTTATTTATTTCTTTTTTCAATAAAAGCATAGACTAAATAAAGGTTGTGTTATTTAAGAATATATTCACTTCATGAATCCAGCTTCATCTGACTGTACATGGCATAAACACGTAAAATACAAAACAGACAAAGCATGGGGTCGAATCAATATAATGCAAAGACTAAAATTCAAACTTGACAGGAAATCTCTTGAGATTATATACACTACTTTCATTAGACCTCTTCAGGAATACTCCGATGTAATCTGGGACAACTGCACTCGATATGAAAAACAAGAACTAGACAAAATACAATTGAAGCGGCAAGAATAGCTACAGTTGCTACAAAACTTATATCCCTTAAAAATCTACAAGACGAAGTCAAGTGGCAGCCCTTGCAAAAGTGCAGAGACAACCACAAACTAACCCTGTTCTTCAAAATGAATAACAATATCTCCGACTTAGTACCAGGAACAGAGGCAGCAGTGCCACAGGGTATAACTTAAGGAACTCTAATAATATCATGAAAATCCAAGGTGGAACAAATTCCTATCTATAGGCCAGGAACTTTAACTTTTAAGGTCAAGATAATTCCTTGAGAAATTATTTTAGCACCAAAGCACAGGGTTGTATAGTGTAAATAACCATAAAAAGTCCTCAAAAATATCACATTCTTTTTAAGCAAATGCTGAATAAGTCAGGTTTGGATAGATTTCTGATTATAAGTGTGTAAACTGAGTGGTCAGCAGAGAGCATATTCGTTTCCATGGCAACCCATAATCCTTAATAATGGGGGTGTGCCAACAAAAATATGCATATCTCAGCATCAATTCATCCTAAAATACTAAATTTGGTACCAAATTATTTCTTAATTATCTAAAATTTTCCTGACTGTTTGATATGCAAATTATCTAATTTGTATATACATGATTATTTATGAGAACATGAGAAATTAGAGAAAATTGCAGGAAATTTAGGGGGTATACCTACAAATTATCCTGTACCTCAGCTGCTAATTAAACTACAGGTCACAAATTGGTACAAAATTGATGCTGAGACCCTTTACACAGTGGTTTAATATGCAATTTTACTTATTTTCATATCCATCAATGCCAATGAAAACATAAGAAATAAGAGATAATTCTAAGAAAAACCACTGGGTATACCTACAAAATTGATTATATTTCAGCTACCAATTTCCCTAGATTACCAAACATGGTAACAAACTAATACCAAAGATACAAAACTTTTACCCAGTGGTTCAACATACAAATAGTTAACCTTAAATATCTATGACTATTGATAAAAACATAAGGTATTATAGAAAAATCGCAGAAAAATTAAGGGGGTATCACTACAGAATTACTCATATCACAACTGCTAGTTTCCCTGAGTTACCGAACTTGGTTCTGAATTGATGCTAAGACACATTCCTTTTATCCATTGGTTCAACTCGAGAGTAATCTAAATTTGATATTCATGATTATTAAAGAGAACATAAGAAACTACAGAAAAATCGCAGAAAAATTAAGGGGGTATACCTACAAAATTACTAATATCTCAGCTGCTAATTGCCAAAGAGCAGCAAACATGGTATTAACGTAATGCTAAGGCAAAGGGCCTTAATCATATGTTCTTTATTGGAAATAATTGAATTGCAAAATCACCATTATTAATAAAAAACAATATTAGAAATGAGGAAAAAAATGAAAATTTATAGCGGTGTACCCACAAAATAACCACTACCTCAGGTGCTGTAATTCTTAGACTTCTAAAAATTGCCCAAATGTTTCCGCTCTGCCAGCCAAGATGGCAGCCAGAGCTCTAGATAAGAAATACTTTAAACAACAAATGAGCTACATTGTACTGGTCCAAATTGGAAATCATGTCATGCAATTTGTAATGACATTCCTTGTAAGGCCATCTACTAAAGCTACCCAACCAGTTCTGCTCTTCTGAACATTATAATCACCAGAGCTAAAATAGAACTCGTTACACAACAACTTATCCATTGATCCAGATTCAAAATAATTACAAAAATGTTTCAGATTGATCTATGTTCCTTATATTGCTCAAAATCATTCAACTATGCTTTAACAAAGTGCCCCCAGGGCTACGATTCAGGTGAGAGTTCCAGAGACATCCATGATTGCCCTCTTGTTCAATATTATATGGGGATTCATCCTTTTTGGCCATATTTTCCCCATTCATCCCATATATATATTTTTAGAAAACAAATCAGACCTACCTACCTACCTACCTTATTTTAATTTTCCATTCAATAGTAAACTCACATTTTTTGGCCTAAGTAATTTTGTATGTATACATACTCTCCTATTTATTTCTGCGATTTTTCTATCATTTCCAATGTTTCATAATTCATATGAACATAAAATTAGATCATATGCATATTGAACCACATGGTATAAGGACTATGTCCAAGTATCAATTTAGAGCTGAGCTTGGTAAATTAGGGCATCTAGCAGCTGCGATATGAATAATTTTGAAAGCATATCCACTTATTTTTTTTCCTGAGATTTGTCTAATTTTTCCAATATTTCAATGATATCCGTGAATATTATAGTTATTTCATGCCTGTTTGTAGAATAGTCCAAACTATTACCCCGAGGTGCCGTGGACAACCTGAGGCACTATTTCACGAGGCCGAAGGCCGAGTGCAATAGTGCATCAGGTCGTCCACGGTACCCGAAGGGGTAATAGTTTGACTATACTACAAACAGGCCTGAAATACCTGTTTTATTACCCAACCCTTTTGATGAAATACTTAGCAGCATTTCTTGAATGGAGTTGCTGTAGACGATGCGGTTTTGTTGCAAAACAAAAAATTTCACCAAATCTGCTCAATTTCGGTCTTAAAATGTTCCGCTTGTTCTAACTAAGAAAACGAGTACCCACACTTTATGTTTCTGAGCATTAACAACAAAGATATTGGAGTTTAAGTTGCCAAAGCATGGCTCATTTTCACCTTTGTTGCACAATGTCTCAATACATAACGAAAGGTACGCGCATTGTTGTCGTGCATGTCAATAAGCGCCTTAGTGTTTTTAACAGCGAAGCGGGAAGCCAGGCCATGGTATAGTGCTAGTCAATAGTCAAAAATATTGACTATGACTTAGCAAAAAATAGACAATTACTCCGTATATAGACGGTTGGGTAATAAATAAATTTAGTCATTTGAATGTTGAACAAGTGGGTAAAAGAATTCTGAGATATGAGTTTACCACGCCTTTTTTCCACTTGTTTTTCTTTTTGAAAAATTCTCCCTTACCTCTACAATTTTCGTTAATATTGATGGATATGACAATTAGGTAATTTACACATTTAACCGGAGTAGAAGAGATTTGTCTCAGCATTAATTTGGTACCAGTTTTGTATACTAGAGCAATAAACAGCTGAGTTGTATACCCCATTTTTCCTGAGTTTTCTCTCTAATTTCATAAATATTCATGAATACTCAAATGAGATAATTTGCATCCCGGACAGTCCAGAAAAAATTCTATGACTAAGAATTAGTTTGATACCAAGTTTAGTATTCTTGGGTGAGTTGCTGCTGAGATATGAGTATTTCTGTAGGTACATTCCATTTTTTATAATTATTTTACAGGTTGACAGAAAAACCATTCAATTTCACATAACCCAAATGGGTTTAATTTTGATGACAATACTTTTGCATTTTGGTGGTCCAAATGAACAATATGGCATCCAGTAGAAATCGTCATAGGGGTGTAAGGTAGGTCTACTATCACAGGGTCAAAATTTCTAGTCGTTGGCATCCAGTAGTAATCGTCATAGGGATGTAAGGTAGGTCTACTATCACAGGGTCCAAATTTCTAGTCGTTGCTTCCTGTTTTTCTCTCCAATGATTTTCCTATCATTTTTCTAGTTTTCATAAATATTCATGAATATGCAAATGGGGCAATTTACATCTAAAACCACAAGATGAAAGAACTTGTCGAATTGTATCACTTATGATATAGCAACATACAATGTTCATCAGTGATGTTTTTGGGCAGAAATCAATTAATCTACAGGTATTTTTTCCAATTTTCCCATATTTTAAAGTTCTCATGAATATTCAAATTAGAAAATTTGCATATCTGACCATGTAATGAAAGGTCTATGCCTAGGCTTTAATTTGGTACCAAGGTTAGTAGTCTAGACTGAGAAGCAGCTGAGATATGGTTATTTTTTAGGTGCATCCCCCATTCAGGAGAATAGCATTATGGGTTGCCATGGAAAGCATGCATATAGACATAGCTAGAATAAGTTTTGGGGAACAAATGTTTGGGGCATGACTGGGGTTCCAATGAACAATCCAACACCAATAGAAACTTGTCCTGGGGTAGCAAGGTAAGTGAAATAAGATCCTATGGTACCAGTTACATGATATAAATTGCCTGTATTCAGCAATTTTTCTTCATTTTTCGTATTTTTTTTCACCCCCCAAAAATACCATTTCCCCTCGGATTTTTTGAGGACTTTTTTTTCTATACAACAGGACACCTTCCTGATACTAAAACTGTTGATAACATTTCTCAAGGAATTAGTTGTGGGTCAAAGGTCATTTTTGGCTAAATGTACTGGCCTACTAAGCTCATTTCTGCATTCAACTGCAAGGGATTGGAATAACCTTACTCCGGAGATTGCTCAGTCTGACTCAGTTGCTTCATTCAAGTAGAATCTTAATAGAGATCGAACCCATGTCCCAAAACACTATAACAGTGGTAATAGACATGTACAAGTCCTTCACACACGTTTAAAAACCCAATGCAGTGCACTTAATCATGATCTGTTTAAGAAGAATATTTCAGATACCCCACTCTGTCGCTGTGGCAGTGTTGCGAATACACATCACTTCTTTTTCAAATACCCTAGAGACAAACGACCAGAGTTTAAAATGTGGGGAGGAGCTTCGAAAATCAGTGTTTGTTTTAGTGGTTATTAATATACCAACATCAATTTGACAGCAAGACTCTCAGTTGTTTATGTAACAAACTGTATCCAGCATTGTGACAAGGATTTTTACAAATCTTGATTTACTCTTTTAGCCAGAAATAACTTTTTTCCTTAAATGACGTCTGCATTAATAGTTCGCTGCATACATCCAAATGCACTTCAGACTAGATTTTTTTTCATGGATGACATTGTTACGAGGGTAGCAGTCTGTCCTGCAATACATGATACATAAGAACATCATCCGACCAGGGAAGCAGATGAAAAGTGGCTAAATAAAGGATCATTAGAAAAGAAGAAAAAAGTTAAGTTAAATTATGCAACCCGCGTAACAGTAATCTTAATTTAAACTGAGCAAAACAAACATGGAGCTGAACTTGAACCCCTATACATTTTCGTACTAAATAATATGAGATCAAACATTTTCCTGTCATACATGTAAACCCTTAACATTTCTACCTGTAATTAGGTGGCAGCTGAACTGCCACGCCTTTTGGTATAAACTTTCCTACTACATTAATATGTGGTAAAACATTTTCCAGTGATAAATCCTTAACATTTCTACCTGTTATTAGGTGGCAGCTGGACTGCCACCCCTTTTGGTATGAACTTATTTTCGTACTCAAACAATATGAGGTAAACATTTTCCAGTGATAAATCCTTAACATTTCTACCTGTTATTAGGTGGCAGCTGAACTACCGCGCCATAAGGTATAGACTTTTGTCCTCAGACAATATGAGGTAAAAAATTCCAGTGATAAATCCTTAACATTTTACCTGTTATTAGGATGCAGTTGAACTGCCACACCTTTTGGTATAAATCTACACTTATTTTTGTACTCAAACAATAATAATAATTATTTTCACGTGATAATAAGTCATTAACATTTCCATTTGTTATAAGGTGGCAGCTTTTGGTATAAAATGTTGTGCTAAAACAATATGAGGCAAACATTTTCCAGTGATAAATCTGTAATATTTCAACCGTTTGGCAGCTGAACTGCCACCTCTTTTGTAATAAGTTTACACTTATTTTCGTACTCAAACAATTTGAGGTGAATCATTTTCCAGTGATAAATCCTAAACATTTCTAACTGCTAAGTAAGTTAGTAAGTAAGTATGTAAATAAGTTAGTAAGTAAGTTTCCAGTGATAAATGCTTACATTTCTACCTGTTATTGTTGTTGCTGTAATCTGGATCTTGACAATCGGATAAAACATAGCTTTTAAAGCAATTGTAATGTTACACAAGGACCAGTTGCAATTCTGCTGTCACCAATTTCTGAAAGTTATGCTATTTACAGTGCAGGTTAAACCCCAAACATGACAAAATTATGGTAGATCAAATTGCAAAGGGTTAATCAGCTATCAAGCTGCAATTTTCATCTAATGCTTTGCTACGCAGGCCATTCAGAGCTTTCCTTTGTCACCATTTTTGATAAATACTAATCTCCAGTTTCACAGGGAGCAGTTCTGGATGCTTTCACTATTTAAACAACCCATCTTGTAATTTTGAATAGAAATGACATAAATAAACAGTTGCCGCTGGGGAGGCGAGATTAATGTTAAACTGACTTACTAGAATCTAGTAAGGTATTTGGTGTTTGTCATCTAAGTACAAATGCCCCTTCTACAATATTGTAAGAAATGAACTTTTACACGAAGTGTCAATTTTCCCGTTTGAGTTCTAACTAATTTTAACAATATGTAAGCAGTTTCATTAATATGAAAAGTTGTTGCTGTCAGAAATTAAAAATAAAAAGCATAAAGTGTTTTTTTGGGGTTTTTTTTTTTGCAGAATGGCTCATACTTGAATACAGAATACATCGCATTGTTAAGATCAAAATAAATACACTTTATATAAATCATATTGATAAAGTATTCACACACTTATAAAGTACTTTCAAGTAAGAGATAATGATGTAATTCAACCAGCCACTCTAGTGTAGTACCACATAATCTTGAACTTATTGGTTCGCGTCCAACTATCGTCAGATTTTCTATATTTGCATAAGAAGTTCCACTGCATCTGTTCTTCTTTGGGAAAAGAGTGTAAGAAGAGAGTTATTCATCCATTAGGAGCAGTTTTTTTAAAACGAAAACTCCGAAAGATTAACGGAAATTGCTAAAGTTAAGGGAAGATAACCCATGTTAAAACTGAATATTATGAGCCAGTTTTCTTTTTACTGAAAATTAGTATTCTTTTTTTTTTCTTTCTTTTTTTCGTTTCATTTAAAAATATCATAGACTGGCACCAGACTGTATTTTTTCATTTTCTTAAAAAAGTAAATTACTGAAAAAAATAATATTCTGCGGTTTTGTTGTTGTTGCTTTTAAATCATAGACTGGTACCTGACTATATGTTTGTTTGTTTTTTTCATTTCCTTGAAAAAAGTGAACTACTGAAAAATAATATTCTGTTGGGCTTTGTTGTTGTTGTTGTTGTTGTTGTTGTTGTTGTTGTTGTTGTTGTTGTTGTTGTTGTTGTTGTTGTTGTTGTTGTTGTTGTTGTTGTTGTTGTTGTTGTTGTTGTTGTTGTTGTTGTTGTTGTTGTTGTTGCTGTTGTTGTTGTTGTTGTTGTTTAGATCATAGACCGGCATCAACCCCTAATTGTATGTTTAATTACTTAAAAATACTGCAGACAAACCCATGACACTGCGAGGAAGAGCCACACAACAATCACGAGACACCAGGAAGACAAACTAAACAAAGCAACCAACTCTCTCTTCCCCATCAAGATGATTGCAAAACTAGAATGGACATAAAGTAACGTACAACAAAAGATAGAACAATTACAGACTCCCACAATGGGAGAAGCAATAAACAACAAGTCAACAACAACAGAACCACTGCCCTAGAACGGACAGCAGCCTAAGCCATTGGAATAAAATATATGAGTATTTGAGTCTCTTTCGTTTGTGTTTGTACTTTATGTACAGGCAGCAATGTTTCAGTCATGTTGGGATATTTATCTATATTTTTGACTAGTGCCAGTACCAAACAGAGGTTAAACTTTCTTGCTCAAAACTTATTTGAAGTGGACCTACCTGAAGAGGGTTGAATTAATTAGGTGGAGGGTCATTAACAAAGACAATCTTATTAACAAAATTATACATATTTTACCTTTTTCTGAATGGCAGCTAACGCTTGTGCTTTGCCTTTTTCCATAAGTCTCTTTTCTTGCTCACTCAAAAAGTAAGTGAGTATGATCAGGAAATACCACAATCACATACTGCAGACCATCCCACAGCACCGTGAGGAAGAGCCACAGAACATTTATAGTAACAATGCATCTGTTAGTCAATAATACACCAGCAACCAGCTTTCTCTTCCTCTTCAAGATGCTTACAAAACTAGAATGGACACAAAGTAATGCATAACAAAACAAAGTCTAAGTCAGAGCTTCCACAAACAATGGGAAGTACATTAAACAATAGATCAACAACGACAGAACCACCGCCTTTGAACAGACAGCAGCCCAACCCATCGTGGGCCTAACTGCATTTCACTGGCGCCAAATCTTCGCCCTAGATTCTGTTTTCATTTAAACACAAAATTGTTTAGCTCGCATGGGTGCTTCCTAATGCAATATATCATCACAGAGAAGCAAGCAAATCAAATTAACACATGATGGTACAAAGAATTGGACTCATGACTCCCAGATAGTCAGAGCTAAAGAAAACCCCAAGTTGAGCTACGGTGGGCCTGATTGCTTTGAGTGTGTTTTTACTTTCAAATTGTTATATTTGTCCAGTTCCCCAAGAATTATTTTAAATTCCTGTTCTGATACTTGCCCATCGTTTAAAGCTTTGGAAATCAAATTTTAACTGAATAAAGCCAATGCCTCTGATACCGAAGCCGCATTTTTAGACTTGCATTTGTCAATTTCTAATGATATTGTTTCTACCAAAATTTATGATAAACGTGACGAAATTATCAATTTCCCATTTTTAGATGGTGATGTTCCTCGTTCTACATCCTATGGAGTCTATATCTCTCAACTAATTCGTTTTGCTAGAGCATCTAGCTATGTTGCTGACTTCAACAATCGCAATAAATTGTTAACTCAGAAACTTCTTAAACAAGACTATCGGTATCATAAACTTCGCAAAACATTTTCAAAATTTTATAGACGATACTATGATTTGATTTCTAAATTCCAAGTTGGACTTAAATCTCTCTTGCGCCAAGGACTTTCGGAACCTGATTTCTATGGTGACTTGGTGTATAAATTGAAGAAGAAATTGACTTCAGACTCTATGATGGTACTGACTTAAGGACTTATCTATTGATGAGATGGTAGGGGCCTGATGCTTTGGCTGTTTGTCGGGCCCACCGGGGTTTACCTGTTGGATTTCTTTTGCTCCGGTATTCAGTTTTATTTACTGTTGAGTCCTTATCTTAGCTTTATCTCCTTGTTATATCTTGATTTATATGTTTTGAAGATGATGCATTGATAAGTTAGGGGTCTTTCATGCAAACCAAATATCTATGTGTCTTGATCCACATCTTAATTAAGGGTGAGGTTGGCGCCGTTAAACCGGTTTAAGCCCGCCAGTAAAATATTTTACTGACCGTTCCAAGGCGGTTCTTCTTTTGTGGATCTTTTATGTTTTTGTTCTGTCTTGTGTTTGCTATGTCTTTGTGCGCGTCTGTTTATATGTGCTTTGTGGTCACCTGCTGCGAAAGGGCTGACCTCTTGGCACTCGTTTGTGGTGTCTACTGTGAGTTTGTCACTTTCCCATTGGTATCCTGGGTCAGGTGTGGTACTTGATTGTATCGATTCCTGATCTTTGCTCCCTTACTTACTTTCCTGTCTGCAAGTGTTTTAATTTCATAATGTTTCTGTGCTTTTGACATAAGCTTTCTTCTCATAAGCTTCACGGACATGCCTAAGGCCCCACATACAATAGCAGTACGTGGGGCCTGAGGTATGTCCGTGTTTTATCGCTTAAAAGGTGTCAAGCCAAATGATTATTCATTTTCAATTGTATCTGAGAACAAGATGTTGAAGTATCTGGGTAGGCTTGGTGCTAAAAAGGCGACTGGTTTGGATGATATTCCTGCCCGCTTTGTAATTGACACCATTGCTTGTCCGTTGAGACATGTTATAAATTTGTCTTTATGGTCATCTGCTTGGAAAGGGCTGACCTCTTGGCTCTCGTTTGTGGTGTCTTACTGTGAATTTGTCACTTTCCCATTGGTATCCTGGGTCAGGTGTGGTGCTTGATTGTATCGATTCTTGATCTTTGCACCCTAACTTACTTTGATACAAGGTATTGTACCAGATGACCTGAAATCCGCTAGAGTTGTTCCCATTTTTAAGAAGAATGATAAGACTGAGGTCTGAAATTATCGCCCAGTATCAATCTTAAGTATCATCTCTAAAGTTTTTGAAAGAGTGGTGTATGATCAACTTGAAACTTATCTTGATGAAAGAAAACTTTTATACGATCTCCAGTCTGGTTTTCGTCCAAAATATTCTACAGATACTTGCTTGATACACCTAACTGACTTCATAAAATTTCAGATGGATAAAGGAATTGCTGTCGGTATGGCCTTACTTGACCTACAGAAGGCCTTTGACACAGTTGACCATTCCATTTTACTTGCAAAATTGGAAGCCATTGAGCTTAGTAATGACATTGTTAAATGGTTCCAGCCATATTTGTCTGGTCGTCAACAACTTGTTGATGTTGCCGGAACTTTTTCTTCATGTGCAAATATTATGTGGTGTTCCTCAAGGGCCAATACTTGGACCTTTGTTGTTTTAATCTATGTGAATGACATGTCTGGTGTTATTGGTAATAAACTTCTTCTTTATGCAGATGACTCTGCAATATTTGTAGCAGATAAGGATATATCTACTGTTGAAAATTCTCTTCAAACAGATCTCCAGATAGTTAGTGAGTGGCTGATTGATAACAAATTATCATTGCATTTGGGTAAAACTGAATCTATTTCATTTGGGTCTAAATCAAGGCTCAGACCATGGTCAATCCTAAATATTGAATGCAAAGGCAGTAAAATTGAGCCCAAAGACAAAGTCAAATACCTTGGAGCTATTTTGGATCAAGCTTAACCTTGACAGGGGAAAGCATGATAAATTTTATTTTGCAGAGAGCTAACGCCAGACTTAAGTTTTTATATCGGACACAGATTTTTTTTTTAATTTTCATACAAAAAAATATTTAGTCATGTCCCTCACACAATGCCATTTCGATTACGCCTGTTCCTTCTGATATATGGGAATATCAAAATTGCTATAAAAACAGACTTCAAGTTACTCAAAATAAGATTATCAGGTTCTTTCTTAAAATGGATCCAAGGTCTCATTGGCTGGTTGCCAGTTTCACGTAGGGTTGATCAGATCATTTGAAACCATGTTTTTAAAATCAAATCCGGGCAGTCGGCCCAATTTATATCACAGTTGTATACGTGATCTCGTGTAGATTTTTTTGGCTGCAGTATAGACTATCAAAGATGGTGGACACTCGAGACAGGGTATCGTGAGTACACTTTCATTTGCTAACTATGACATGTTTATTTACACCCAGCGGCCAGTCATAGACGCTAACACGCTTAGAAAAAATGGATTTTCTGATTTTCCTATTCTCTTTGCGCAGTTTGATCTGTTAATTTAGAATTTGACAGAGAGAAGTGAGTGATTTGCAGAAAGTGAAAACGAAACGGAGACATGACCTGTTTTCATGTCATTTTGTCTTTTTAACAGCAAATATCGCGATTATTTTTACTATATACCATAAGCCCAGTCCTAGAAACTCACCATCTAGTCCTGAAAGACCAAACAAACATTCTTTGATGAACTGTCTTCAATTCTGTCGGTGAACTGTCTTCAAAATGCGTGTCGGTGAACTGTCCTGTCGGTGAACTGTCTCGATTCCAAAAACTTAACCCTCTGCATTCGGCAGAAAAAATGTAAAATTGTAACCCTATATGGACGTTGAGCCAGTTTGACCAGATGACTTGGACTGTTTGTGGATTGGATATTTAATTGATGGATGCCAAGCTATTAATTGTGCCTTGACGCAAGAAAACCTGTTGGTCAAATATAAATAATTGAGCCTCGGCGCAACTATGGCGAGTAAACCGGAATCGAGACAGTTCACCGACAGGACAGTTCACCGACACTTATTTTGAAGACAGTTCACCGACAGAATTGAAGACAGTTCACCGACAGAATTAAAGACAGTTCATCGACAAATTTTATATTGTATTTATATAGAATTTCACAATTTTCACCATTTATTGATGTTATAATGAACGAAGGCCTAATATAAAGTTAATTAAATTACCTATTTGCTATTGCAATATGATTTAATTAGACATGCATACAACTGCCTATAAAGCGATCATTACACTGTGCGCAAATTTTATACCTCTTATATCACTAACGTAAAATAACTATATAAAAAAGGTAGGCCTGAACAAATCTGTTTAAATATTCAAAAAGAATGCGTTGGATTGTATGCGCATTTCATCAAAAATAATGTACGATTGGCTATAGGCTCACATATATATATAGCTTCATGTAGCAATCAAATGTATGTCTATTAATCATTAATCAGACCAACAAAATATCGTTTCTCAACAAATTATATCAACATATCACCTATCTTTACCTCAAATCATAACGCATCAATATTTCTTCACAATAATCAATTAGTTTTTCGAGGCATATGTCAATAACGTGATAAAAAGTGTCGATGAACTGTCTTCAAAAGTGTCGGTGAACTGTCTTCAAATCTGTCGGTGAACTGTCTTCAAAAACCATGTCGGTGAATTGTCTTGTCGGTGAATTGTCTTGTTCCCAAGTTTTTCACCTGAACGGACAACTCAATGTTGGGTGCCAAACAAGTCGTTTAAGTAATAGATAAAGGATACTTTTCCGAGGCTTTCTTGTTTAAACCGCGAGGTGGGCCAAGCCCACCGAGCGGTTTAAACAGAAAGCCGAGGAAAAATCCTTTATTTAGCTTGTAGTATGCGCAGGCGCAAATAAACACGTGTTACTTACACCTGACGAAATTTACATTCGCTCCTCCCAGCATCCAGCCTAAGCTGTCAATATATTACATTTACCTATGTCGCTATTTAGGAAGTTCCCGCCTACATCGCTGTTTAACTGAAATTGGAAGTTAGAGTACGGGTTTAAGCTCCTCCTTCGTCGTTATTCTAGGGTGTTTGATTTAAACATCAGCAAAGATCAAAGAAAAAAGCATCGGCCATACTACAACGCTGACATAAGTTACAGTGAAATCACGGTAATAAGTAATGGAAAGAGAGAAACAATTTATTTCTGTTTAAATGCATACGGGCACGATGTTGAGGCTATATAAGCCTTTGTAACCAGCAATTGGGCCTTGACGCCAGAAAACCTGTCTTCGGAGTTTTGAGAACAACAAAGGCGCAGACCAGCCTGTGCATCTGCGCAGTCTGATCCGCGACTTTGCTATTCACTTAAAGGAACGTCTCATATCTAGACTTGATTGGTTTGAATCTCACTTTGTGAGGACCTACGTGACGAAGACAGATTTTCTCGAGTCGCGGCCCAATTATTAGTAAACTAGCTGTATAATAAGTCAAGTATTTTTACCACAGAACACAAGTCCAACATGGCGACCGAAATAGATGTGAATTTGCAACTAGAATTTTTGTTGGATTTGATATCTCAAACGGTAAAATAAGTTAAAACATATACATGTATATAATTGAAATTTTAGAGCCGTACCCCTAGCCAATGCTCAGTGGACTATCTACGGGTATGGGCCCGTATCCCTAGACTCGCAGTCTAGATATACGGGTACCTCTAGAATCGTAGTCTAGGGACACGGGCCCGTACCTTCTTATTTCGGCTTTAAAGTATACCTCTTCATCTGTAAAGAGAAGTTTGATTGGTTTAGATTTCTGAAATTGGCCAATAAAAAATTGCGTCTTATTCGACATTCGGCGAAATTAACAAAATGGCTACCAGGTGTTTGCAGACTTCCAGCCTTCTAAAAAACAATCTAATTTTTGCAGGTATGGCAGGCTTCATCTTTCATTATTTGACAAAATATGAAAGGAGGTGCTGCTTAGGTACAGAAATATGTTACTGCAATCACATCACTAATTAGATTCTTGTGGATTCTTTCTCTCCGTGCCTTGGCTTTTCCACACACTTGAAATGTGATTATTCTTGCTTCTTGTCTATTCGATCCCCACGGTGAATACTAATTTTAGCTTTCCACAAGTATACAACAAGGTTGAGTGGTCGAAACCACCACCGGTTTTAACCGGTTAAAACCGCCCTGGTCAATATGCCAAAAAGTGGTCAATACTGGTCAATATGAATCTGATTGGTCGATTGAAAATTAAAGTGGCCTTTAAGTGGCTGTTTTAGTGGTAGATTGAGATATCAGGTCCTATTTATTGAAAAAAGAATAAAATACTGTTTCGTCCCTGCCAAGGGCACTTTTCCCCTTAGCACTGACTTCAGCATTACAGTCCAGGCACCTAACACTTTAATCATCTTCTAATCTTTAATTATCAAGGGCAGAATAAAATAACCATACAGCCCAACAGGGTCTTCTTTCATGAACAGAACAGAACAAAACTTTTATTTGCAATTAAACTCAGGCCACACGCAGGTGGCATATGAGATTAAACATTACATATGTCAAAAGTAAAATGACGTACATAACAGGTATGTGTTTGAGAAAAAGTTTTAACTTATTTAGGGGGAGGGAAGGGTGTTGGTTGTACGGAGTGTACGAAATAGATATTAGTCGTACATGTGTGAAGGTTTTCAAATTTATTTCTAAATTCAGGGTTTCGCGGCTGACTTTCTTAGAAAGCCAGCCTCGGAACACTGAATTAGGTGGATTGTAACAACTTTCCAGACAAATTTGCAGCTTATATAAAGGCAATTGATTATTCAATTAATCTGAAGGCATAATGCAGGTTTAAAATTTGAATTTGACATAAATCGCTGCGCTCGATAACCTGTTAGATATTTAGAGGGACAGTAGAGAGAGCAGCATTATTTTATCTGGTTGTATAAAGTTTAACAGTGAGTGCGTATATCGGTCTGCATTTCCATACTAACCGACACATGCACTCCCTGTTATGGCGCGCATGTCATACTCAAGGGAGGGAAATCCTCCAAGCTTGCTAATCAAACTGAAGATCTTTTGGTCCAAGGGAGATAAAAGCTACATCTTCGCTTGTATTGTGGTATAATATTCACGTTTCCTTTTTTCATATTGGGAAAATTTAATGTAAGCAATCAGTGGAGAACCCGATCAGGCATCACGTTCTGCGATGCCTGATCGGAGTCTACACTGTTCGCATATGCTCCTCAAAATGAAAGCTCATATTCGATCAGACACAGCTACACCTCATGCCGTGGAATATTGTAGGTTGTGTTAGGATTTGTATAAGATGATTGCCATCTTCATTTCTCAATAGAATATGTGTTGTGGGTACTCAAACGAAGTGTCTCTTTGAATGAGACAGTTCCTTCGAGCACCTCAACACGTGTTTTCCTATGTGTCAAACTCTTTGCCTGATATTTATTAGTACTGATTTATTAGTACTGCACTGCATGTCTTTGGTGTGCGTCTCATTCAAGGGAAGGAACTCATTTGAGCTTACCACTCAAATTGTAGCTCATTTAGTCAAAGGGAAATAACAGCAGTAAGATAGCCCGAGTGAAAACATGAGCATGAGACCTTCCATTTCGATAAATTGGACTAGTCCACCGGCGTTTAGAGGGTTACAATATGGCTTGTTCGCTTATTTTTATACATACTGAGAAAGCTTTTGGTACGCATCAGTGGGGAACCAGGTCAGGCGCCGCGTTCTGCGACTCCTGATCAGAGTCTGCACTGTTTGCATGTGCTCCACAATGGAAGGCTCATATTTTTCATTGCACATATAAACATACATATATTATTACAAGCATCTATGTATCATTCAATGAGAAATAGAGACTTTCGACAGAATTTGCATCAGATGCCTTTTATTTTCATTTCTCAATAAATTATGTGTTGTGGGTACTCAATCGAAGAGCCTCATTGAATGAGACACTTCCACCGAGCACCTCAACACGTGATTCCCTCTGTATCACGCTCTATGTACTTACTATTTTTGATGTGTTTGTTTACAGAGTCAGATACACGTTCTATGCTGTATATATCCACAATAGTTAATACATCTAGTGGTCGCCAATGTTGACAAATGATTCAAAGTATAACAAGTTAACCAGGTTACATAAACAATAGTCGAAGTTACATACTTTAGTTTCTACTAGCAAGTCACTAATACATATCGTGCAAGATAGAGCTGGTAATTCAAAATAATTTGGATCAGTATTAATGTGCGTTTTCAGTTTAGGTAGTTTAAAATGTCACCAATAAGACAATTTACTTTTATGGATGACTAATTATACGAATTTTGACATTATAAGCTTCATGAATTTAGATAGGTTGAGGAGTACCTGTTTATTTTTGCAGTTCATTAACTCTTGATATTTAATAATGTTTGGTCTTAAATAGTAGTATCTCTTAAGTAAGTCTTTTCTTTCATTTTGAAAGTATGAACAGATAAACAGATAGTGAAATTCATCACCTAGGTCATTTTTGTCACAAAAATTACATTTCCTGTCCTCATAAACTATATTTTCCCATCTGCCTACTTCTATAGGTAACTTGTGATTAGCTGTTCTAAATTTGATCATTGGTATACTAGATGATCGCGGAAGGGATATTAAAAAAGTTTCAAAATTGGTATTCGTTTTAAACAGTTTATAATTTCTTCCTTTGGATGTTGTATTTATTGTAGCATTCCAATCTTGCAGAAAAATGTCATGTAGTGTTTGAGAAATTTTCAGTTTTGTCGCAGGTGGGTGTTGGATATTATGTTGATGTAATAGGTCAGGTTTCCCTACAGATATTAGAATTTGTCTTATTTTACCAATCCATTTATGATTAATGCCTCGGTTTACAAAATCATTATATAATATTTGATACATTTTTTTGACAATTTTTGTATCACTTCCATTCAAAATTGATATCCAGTATCCTAGCATTCTCTTTTTAATTTGAAGGTTAATTGGCGATCTCCCTAGTTCTGCGTATAACATATATAATGGTGTACTTTTCCGTGTTTTTGTTATATTTCGCAAAAATTGATTATGTACTTTTTCAATTAAATCCGTATTTTGGAAACCCCAGACTTCACAGCCATACAGAAGTATCGGAAGTATTGTATGATCAAATATTTGCAACTGTAAATCAATAGGTATTTGTAGTGAGTTTATTCTTTTATAAAGCAAATGAAGTGCTTTTTTTGCCTGTTCAACATTGTGTTTTATGGCTTTGTAAAAAGAGCGTGTTTTTGTAAATATAACACCCAAGTATTTATACTCATCACATATAGAAATTGCATTATGTCCAATGTAGAACTGGAAGTTGTCTGTGTTCCTTAAACCAAATATCATTACCTTCGTTTTGTTGAAATTTACATAGATAGGTATCATAACATTTGTGCTATTTTTGATATATTCGTTTATTATTCTGTCATTTGCTGAACTTTTATTATTTTTAAGAGATTTTATGCATTTAATTATTTCACCCTCTGTAATTGATGAGTTGAGAATCTCGTCATCATCAGTAATATCTATATTTATTGTTTCCTGTGTGTCATTTCCATCATTATTGATATTTAAATTTTTAAAATATTCATACAATGTATCTATACTAATATCAGGGTCATCTTCTTTCCTCTCGATATTGTTTAATATTTTCCAGAACTCTTTTGGGTTTTTATGCTTAAGATTTCTTAACTTCTGTTGCATTTGTTTGTTATGTTTGTTAATATATTTATTCATTGTGCGTTTATATGTCTTACTTGCTGTCTGGAGATTGATTTTATTTGTTTCAGAAGGGTTTATATTATTTATTTTCCTAGCAATGTGATATTTTCTACGTGCTGATCGACAGTTGTAACCAAACCATCTTTTAGAATCTTTAGAATCAGTGATATCTTTAACGTTATTCTGGTCACCAAAGCTTTTTCCTGCTGCCTGCGTAAATGTATCAGCTATTTTTCCACAAATATTGTTCATGGTTTCTTTATTTACATTTACCATGTCATGTCGAGCATTTTCAATATACATTTTAATATCGTTTATTTGCTCATTACTGATGTTTGTAGAAAACTGTGCACTTTTATTTTCACTCCATTTTGGACGTTGGCTACCTTTTGGATGCTTATTAGCTTTTGGTATTTCATATTGTTTGCTTTTAAACTGCAATGTGGTACTCAGAAGTGCATGCCCATCGCTAAAAATTGGGTCTAATGTTCTGACTGCGAAGCAATCAATATACTTCAGGACCTCAGTTGATGCTATTGTGTAGTCAATAACTGATATACTTTTGAAGGTGTATGCGCCAGTTTCTTTGTCTTGGCCGCATCTACCATTCAAAATTATAAGGTTATTACTTTTACAAATATCCAATAGTCGATTACCTTCATTATTAACAACACTATCTTTAGACTTACGATTTTTACTAAATTTATATTGCTCAAGTATTGATGAAATGTCAAAAAATTGTTGCATGGCATCATCAAAGTGAAAAAGGTCAGCCAAAAAATTGTCAGCGTCCAAAAAATCTTGTTTATTACCAGTGCGGGAATTAAAATCACCCATCAGAATAACATATTTCTGTGAAACACACATATTCGTTATTTCAATTTCAAAATTTTCTAGCTCGTCAGGGGTATTGAATCTTGAGTCTGACGGAGGTAGGTATACTGCTCCAAATATAATGTCCTGATCTATTTGGGTGACTTTCTTATTTAGCTTAACCCATAAAATATAGTCAGAGTCAGACTCAACTAGGCTTACATATGGTGATAAATAATTCTTAACAAATACCCCAATACCACCGCTTTTGCGGAAAAATTTCTGCCTTCTACATTGTGAAATAAATGTATACCCATCCAAATGGATTGTATCATATTTGTCAATTTTAGTTTCATTGACACAAAATATGTCATAGTTTTGCACAAGTTCACAGAAATCAGGGTAGTTGAGACGATGTTTAACACCACAGACATTGAGTGATCCGCATTTAATATTTGTTGATTTTTTATCAGAAGACTGATTTTGTTTAAGTCTAGTATACCCAGTATTGACAGTGTTTGTGTAGTCAGTGCCATTTTCACTCGTACTTGTCAGCGTACACTCCGGGTAATTCTACGCGTTTTGATTGGCTGTTGTATCAGGCGGTTTCTTACTAGGCGCACTCGAGTCATCCTGGTAAGTTATCCTCGCTGCCATACTGCAAGAACGGGTGACAGTGTCTGTGCTCATACGACTTGTTGTACGTGGAATGTCCATTCTCGAAGCTCGCAGTGTACTATGCTGTCGCGCATCATTAGAAGATGCATCACTCACGATGCCTTGTTCCATGTCAGATTCATCGGCAGAGTCCTCTTCTGTAGTAAGAGTCGAACTCTCCTGTGCGGTGAAAAGTCTACTTTTCTTGAGCGTGGGAAACCAATCTGGGAACATATCCTTGACTGTAAGACCGTCCACAACTAATTTTGCTGGATACTTGATGGTCACATTAGAGTCAGGCTTTTCAGACTTAATTTCTCTTTTTTCTCGAAATAGTATCTTTCGGGCATCTACAATTTCGCGTGGATAGTCCCTGTTGATGGAGAAAGAAGACCCTTTCAGTTTTGAGGCATTAGAAAGAATAAGTTCCACATCTTGGTAGTCACGAAATGCGGCTATCAGCGGACGATAATTTACAGTAGGTCTGCCAAACCCTTGACGTCGTGGTTGTCGCAGCTTCCCAAGTCTGTGGACACGTTGTACGCAAATAGCAACAGGATCAAGGTCAAGCTTATCAGACATAAATTCAGATAAAACTACTGCAGGGTCCTCAGCAAGGTTTTCGGGTATTCCCCAGAAAATGAGGTTATTCCTACGTTGTCTTGATTCACTATCGATTGACTTATAAGCGAGTATATTCAAACGCCTGGTGTTTTGGTTTGTACAGTCTCGAATGTCACGCACGGTTTCTTCAGCCCTCAACAACCTTTGGCTGGTAGATTTGACATCATGTAAACATAAAAATATTGATTCGAGCTTTTCGTCATTGTTCATTGATTTGAATTTTTGCAACAGTGAAGTTATTTCAGGTGAGTCAGATAAAGAGTCTTGCTTACTTTGATCTGCAACTGAGGTGGTAGAACCTGTAGATCTTCGCTGCCTTTTGGTAGCGGGTTTCGCAGGACCAGACGATCGGAATTGCGGACCGCCTCTTTGACCTCTTTGACCTCCTCTTGTAGCATATGCTCCGCCCCTTCCACGTCTACCATTGCCGACTATGTTCCATTCACTGTCCATTTTTAGAAATATTGAGTCCTCCTGATACAAATTCCAAGTGGTAAGAAAAACTTGAGCTATTCCACGAGACCTAGGGTCCAATAAAACACCGGAATTGTTCCAAAAAGCCACAATAAGTCCAAGAATAAGACTCCGTACAAAAACAAACTTCATTCCGTCGCCATGTTATGACGTCAAAAAAAAAAAAAAATCATCTTGAGACAATAACAATAATTTATGACACTGATTAAATTATTAATTTAACTGATAATAGTTGATAACAGAATGACCACACTTTCACACCTCCTTATTAACACAGATGCCAGTGAATTAGACAATGCATTTTAAGCTCATTGATTGGATATGGTTTATAAACTGGACACACCTTCTTCAGTCTTAGAGACATGTCCAGTATTTTGACAGTTTTGTTTGTTCTGGGGTAATTAAAGTTAAAATTGTTTCCTTGATACATTTTTCAACATTTAGTGTTTTCTTTACAATTTTCATACCTTTGTCTTTTCAGGTGAGAAGCAAATTCAATTTGCATTTTAACTAATAGAGAAAAGACTAATTCCTACGTAATAACGTTTTGATTACCAATTTCAAGTATTGATTGATTTTTTTGTGCTTTCTTTCATTTAATTCAATTTTAGTCACTGATTTAAATATTTTTTATGACTATTGTATGAAAAGCAAGATATAAAATTTATTTAATTTCAATACTGGCATAAATTTGTTTTACTTATTTTCTATTTATGGTTAATAGAAAAAAAGTTCAAGTCTTAAGCCTGAACTGAAAGTTGTGGTAATGATTCAGTTTGATAAAAACTGAACATCTAAAACTATTGACATTTCATTTTTTTTTACGGCCTATTTTGAATAATTATTAATACATTTTTTTAAAGCAATAGCAGCTCATGAAACACATTTTCAATTAAGCCTGTAATATCTTATATTGAAACTATTTTAAGTCTGTTTATAGAGTCCAGTAAAATGGAATACCTAATGCTAAGTATTTTCACATCAACCATGATATTTTCAATTGACCACCAATCGACCAGTAATGACCGGTTAAAACCAGTAATGACCACTGGTCTGGTCAATATGCATATTGACCAGTCAATTGCCAACCTTGGTATACAAATGTCTTTCTATTTCTTTCTTTCTCTATATACTGCCTGGCGCTCGCTTTCGAGCATTATCGGCAGGTGTACATTGTACACTCTGGGTTGCAGGATGAAAGCCTACACGTAACCATATCGAAATTACCGTAGGGTTCTTTAACCTGCACAGGGGGTGACTTTCCCTGCACAGGGGACATCCAGTTAACGTCCCGATCCGAAGGACGATGCACTTATCTAGCGTCATCCCTGCAAATAACACTAGAGAAAGCGTGTTTGGTCACCGAAATTTTTCTCGCCGCGAGCGGGAATCGAACCTGGGACCTCTAGCACCAGAGGCAAGTGCCTAACCACTGAGCTACCACGCTTCATGTCCGTAAATCCTGACGAATCGAAGCGAGAGGTGATAAATCAACGATAAAATGCGGAAAAAACAGGATCTACAAGAAAAGAATAACTTATGTCTAAAGTTGTTGTTGATGTTGATCTATTTATGGCACTATGATGTTGCCCATAGACTCTATGTGCTGTCAGTTCTCTGGTGCTTCTCTCAATGTACTTTATACTCATGTAACACAGGTACGTATGAAGGGTTCGGGTGTGTTTTAAAATATTTGAGGTTAAAACCTCTTTGAGCTCCTAATGAATTCCATTAGGGCTCCAACAAGATTATGCTGTGCTTCCCTACTTATGTCTTCAACCATGCCGGTAAGCACTTTGATATCAATGTTGCCAATATGGTTTGCGTCTTCCCTATGCAGTATCTCCTCCACCTTCTCTTGTAGTTGAATCCTTTCCTCGTCAAACTTCTTGCACTCAAATAAGTAATGATTCAGATCTTCCGGGATGTTGCACATGTCACAGAGATTTGAAATTTCTTTATTGATCTTTGACTGGTGATTGTTCAGTTTGGAATGACAACTAGCTAACTGATTGAGATGTGAGAAAGTCATTCTGTCTTTTTCTCCCCAACATCTTCTCTTCCCAACCTCTGAAAACACCTCATGAATGAACGACTCATTTTCTGCAAATGCGAATCTTTTATTCCATTTTTCCACTGTCTTGTTCTTCATTTCTTGAAATGCTTCTCTTTTATCCCAAACTGGGGAACATTCACATCTGAATCACTCATTTCAATTGCTGCCTGTTTTGTCTGCTGATCCGCAACTCATTTCCCTCGATCTCCTTATGGCCAGGAAACCAATGCACCTTAATTTCGCTTTGCCGTTCCCTTATCTTGTTTTTAATGCCCAGGATTATTTCTATTTTATTTCTTGGTAATTCATTTCCAAAAGCTGATCTTATTGCTGGCTGACAATCTGTCAGGATATGTATATTCTTGTGCTTCACTGTATCTGTCTCGGCCAAAAACTCCAAACCAATTTGTATTCCTACCAGCTCTCCGATGTAATTGTTGCTTTATGGGCTAACTCCCTTTTGTAACAGGATAGGAGAGGTGGAATACCCATCCAAATAGATAACAGCTCCTGCACCGGTTGGTCCAGGATTGGTAAGGGCTGATCCGTCTGTGAAAAGGAGAACATCCCAGTCGCTACACTGATCCAATACTTCTCTGATGTTCACCTCCTGGTCTTCTTTTGTGTTTGAAAATTCCTCAGTATCCAACAAGCCTATGTCCTGAATCAAACCCATATACTCTCTAGTATACTTGAAATCCTTCTCAGAGCGCTTGGAAACGCAGAATTACGCGTATTGGTACACACGTTTTTCCCCTGGGACGCATGATTTTCGCTAGGCGGGAGTCCCGCCTACGCATGTTTTTTTAGTAAGCGCGCTAAAAATCCAGTAGCTGCGAGATAAATACACACCGGGAGATCAAAAGCCCTTTGATATTATCGATCGCGACACGCTTTCCTGTCTCTGTTGACCAATCGTATGACTCGGACTGCAGTGTAGCAATTCTGACAGGTGATTGACAGGATTACCGATGCGGGACAGTGTGAATATTACAAGGTGATTGTTAAAGTTATTAAGCAAGCATTATCGGGATTTACCGTTAATTAAAGGGAGAAAAACTAATAGGGTATTGTAAACAACATCGGACTACAGTCTTCCGAATTCGACTGATTAGGGATGAAAGAGAAAACATATTTAATTGCACTCGTTTGCGATTTGAGCAACATAAACATGGAGAAAAAAACAATAATTTTACGGATTTGCATTTCTTCTTTCGTTCATTGCTAGGGCAAACAAAAGAGTATGAGGATTGTTTGAAGAAAAAGAAATGGTACAGCGGTAAGCCGTATATGGTAACGTCCGACTGAGAAAAGTTCCAAATGAAGCTACACTACAAGCCGTGCGATGAAATTTTTCATTGGTTCAAGATGAGTATCTAGATTAATAAACTTTCAGCAAGTAAAATCGTTCATTCTAAATCATGGAAGCCATGTTAAATGACTAAGTAATGTTAGTCTATTCATTGCAATCGCCGTGGACACTAGCGAGATGCGTTTTTAGAAGAAAAAACACTTCCATTTGCATAAGATTATACAAAACAGAGGACTGCTGTCTGTCTGTCCGTCCGTCTGTCAGTCTGTCTATCCGTCTGTCTGTCTGCCTGCATGTCTGTCTGTCTTGTTTATGAATAAAACAAGTACCAACAGTTAAATCTTTTATTTTGATAAGGCCAAACAAAAAAAATGTGTGTTCAGGTTACATGAAAAAATATAGTACCAAAATATTTTGTTTTTGTTAAGTAGGAACAATCAATTAATGCTTAAAGGGTTAAAATCAGTTGATCTAAAAATTATTTAAATGTATCACTTACGACTAAAATGGAAAAGATACCTTTATACGGTATGCACAAATTGATGGGACTCCAACTTTTTTGGAGTAGGACTCCCAATTTTTCCAGTGGGACTCCTACTTTTTGCCAGATGGGAGTCCTGAACTCCTGTTTTCAAAATTCTAGTGAGAGCTCTACTTGTCTATTTTGTCAAACTCAACCAGTCCCTTCATCTCCCTGAATCTGGACATAAGTAGATGGAATATTGAAGGTTTTCTCCCAACAATCTTGTCATTTTCTGTCCATGCCTCAAATTCAGCTCTTAACGGATCATCTGGGTGTTTTGCACCAATCCTAACCACCTCCTGTGCCTGTCTGAGTTTCAGCTGCAAGTCAATTGGTTGGGAATTTCTTAATGCTTCCAATGCTTCAGTGCTGGTACTGTTCTAAGATCCTGATGCCTTGATCATAGCAGCCCTGTGAACCTTACCAAATTCTTTGGAACTCTCATCCACAGAACCTACTGTAACGGCAACTCCATATTCCATGATCGGCAGAACCAATGATCTGTATAATTTCATAAACACTGACTGACTGCAACCTTTATGTCCTTGTACAAAACTTTCAATACCCCGTAATGCACTGAAAGCTGACTGTGTTTTTTCTTTCACATGCTGTTTAAAATTCAACTTGTCATCAACAGTTATCCCTAATATCTTTTTGGCCTTAACTATTTTCAGTAACTCCCCCTTTAATCGAACTTGGACAACAGATATATCCACATCATCACTAGCAGTAAAGACTAACACCTCTGTTTTCTTTGGAGCTATACTCATATTCCAGTTCAAACACCAATTTTCCCCTATATGAACATCTCTATTCACTACTGCATTTGCTATCACCAGGGATTTGTCACTTTTCCATACGCCGTTATCATCTGCATACTCAGCATGATCACTGACCATTCCTTCTGTGAAATCACTTGTGTACATATTGCAAAGAGTTGGGCTGATTACTGACCCTTGAGGTATCCCTACTGTAGACATGAACAATTGTGAGGTATAGTCATTGACCTTAAAATAGTACATTCTGTCCATGATAAAATTCTTAATGTATAGCCACAGTCTTCCGCTAATGCCTAAAGTTTCCAAAATGCCATATCAAAAAATAGTTTTTAACAAAAAAAAAACCACTCATTCATATTCTATTTTCGTCTAAAAATCGTGTTTTTTTTTGCTGATTAATTCCTTATTGATCACGGAGACGCTTGATCTTCTTCTTCCGATAAAGTGCATAACCAAGTAATGGGCATCATCACACTGTGATATAAGCTTTGGACACGTGAGGGAGGGTCCATATTTACAATTTAAAAACAGGTTAAAAGCATCTCGATCACAGTCTACGTGGAGAGAGCTGCCGCTATCCCAGTCTTAAGACGTGGTAGCTCAGTGGTTAGCGCACTTGTCTCTGGTGCTAGAGGTCCCAGGTTCGATCCCCGCTCGCAGTGAGGAAAATTTCGGAGTCCGATGTACACCTGTCAATAATGCTCGAAAGCGAGCGCCAGGCAGTATATAGAGAAAGAAAGAAAGAAGACATCAAGGGAAGAGGCGTTGAAAAGGCTCTCTGGAAGCTGGTTCCACAGAGGAATAGCAGAAGGAAAGAATGCTGTTCTCTGTGTGTCTGTCCTGTTGAAGGGACCATGAATCTGGACTGGTGACCTCTGGTTACTGCTGTACCTTGTTGGTGAAGGTGATGTTCTGAAGGAATATCAACCAATGAATTTACAATGCTGTACATCATAACTGCTTTGGCCTCTTGTCTGCGCTGCTGAAGACTTTCCCATTCAAGGGTTCTCATCATTGCTATGACGCTGCTAGTGTAGTTGTAGTCATTGGTGACAAATCTAGCAGTGCGGCTTTGAACTCCTTCCAGCTTAGCTATGTTGATGTCTGTATGTGGGTCCCAAACAGTTGCTGCATATTCCAGCTAGGGCCTGACAAATGTCTTGTAGCAAGTTTCCTTGATATGTTGAGGACAGGAAGACAGATTTCTGCAGAGAAAAGCATTCATGTTATTGGCCTTCTTAGTCACTGTGTCCACATGAGCATTCCAAGAAATATTGTCGCTGATCAGGACTCCCAGGGACGTGTCTGATTTATTTGCCATGGATGGCATCCTGATCACAAACACAAACATGATCAAACATATAAAATTGTTCTGGATCTCAGAAATGCACTTATTCATGACGTGAAGAGGGTCGGACGCTACATGAGAAGGCCTATTATGACTGTGTGGCGTACAGTATGCAAAGATGAGCATGTGAATCCAATACTGTTTTGACTATAAGGTACTTAAAGGTATTATGATAGATTCACTTGCGACATCCTAATTTTCAACACTTTACTAAAGCCCTTGTACTACTTCAAATCCCAAACGACATGTTTTCTCGTGAAATGGTTCATTTTCCATTGCTGGAGCGACTGGTGAGAGTTCAACAGGATTCTGCGACATTTTATCTGGTTCTACATTGATCATACAGAGACTTTTAAATGGATTAAGCATGTGCTGAAACATAAGCAGAAAAGGAACACCAATCCTATACTTATATATATATTTGACTTCTCTCTTTCTGTGACCCACGTTCATAGAATCTACATGCTGTTATCATGACTCAAAATGAATTGTAGAGCTAGCTGTCTGTCTGATGAAAGAATAAGTCTGACATGTACAGTACCCCCACCAGGAAGGTTCCATGAATTTCTTGTTTTGAGAGGATTTTTAATCTTTTACACGTAAGAAAAACTAAAAACTCGCATGGGTTTTGTGTGCCCCTTGCAGGAACCTGGCATGATTGCAGCTGCGGGTATTTTTCACGGAGCATTCATGAGTCATCATGTGTGACACAGGAATTTTTTGCAGTTACCTAGAAGATCGATATTGTCAAACCAGCATAAAAGTTTCATGCAAGGAAGGTGAGGACGTGTGTGTATACATGTACTTTACTGTACGACTTGTTCCATATGACACCCTCATTCTTTAATGAATGAAGTTAAAAGAAAAAACACAAATAGAATCGATTGTTTGTTATAGTCACCCCAGAGTTCTGAGCAATGTAACCTTGTTGACATTCTCTCCCATGGTTGGGGGAGGGGGCTGTGAGCTGACTGCAGTCAAACACAGTAATCCATGTGTGCGTTGGGCAAGCCCAACCAACTTCACCCTCTTCTTACCAATCACCACGACCATTTGTGCTGATAACCCAAGGACAGGTTTACCCAACATGTGTGAGGAATATGATGCTGCATGCATCAGAGACATGGGACAGCCTGTCGCATAATGACAGCACCATGATTCGCTGAATCTGCAAATTCAAGCACAGAACAAAGTCTTCTCAAAAAGTTTGGCATCCTGGATATTGATGCGATCATGCTCTGCACAAGCAGATGAGGTGTCTTGGTCACGTAGAGCGCAGCACAGGCTGGGATGCCTAAACAGGCAAGTTACAGTGTTTTCGTTTAGACGCGGCAAATGGCAAAAACAACCACCTACTTTGCCTCCTATGCCAGCTACTTTTACCTATTGGTCAAATTGGTTATACTATAAAGCAGTGAATTTGGCCAGTTTCCTGCACATGCAAAGCCTTGTAAAAAGACCCCATATTTGCTTAACATATTTTAAAGAAAAGTTGCTTGTATCAAATACATGTTGCGTTTTTAGGAAAACTTTCAAGATTTATACAAGTGTGTATATTAATTAGTTTTTTCTTACTAAGAATAATAGATTTCACCACATAAATTGAATATCAGCACTGAAACCTCAAACTGCAAAGGGTATCCCTTCAATTTAATTTTCAATGCTGGATCAAAAAAAATCAATGCTGAAATACCCTTACCCCTCTTACCTGGAGCCCTGAATCACTTTTATCACATTAAGTGACCACCCTTGAATGTTACTATTTTAATTACACATGTGCGTAGCCTGCGTAATGGGCGCTACGCCTATGCATTAAGGAGCTATTTAGAAGTGCTCATATCAAATTCTTAAAAAATATGGCTCCCAAAGCCTAAAATTTGGTCCAAACTGGCAATATCTCTATATTTTGGCGACCATTTTCTGTAACTATAGCAACGGTAAAAGTTTAATAAATACCAGACTTTTACACTTGCGCTATATCATAAACCAATCAGAAGAAAATGGGGAAATGTAACTTTCAGTTTTTGGCTTCAGAGGGTCCAAATTAGCCGCTTAATGCATGTAGCTCTTTAAATCCTGTTGCTTTGTCAAAAGAATGGAAACTTTTCCATGTAAAATCTAAATGGTATTGCTGATCCTTTAAAACTATAGCTGGATTTTAGGAGGCACAGTGCTTTCCTCTGACCATATAAACAGTCATTCTTAGGTGAGTAAATTAAAAAAAATTGCAGCAGACCACATTTTCAAACTTTGTCATTTTTCTTAAAAACAACAAATAAGGCTCGAATTTCAAGCTTTATTTCCTGACAATCAAGATTTAGTCCATCCTTAACCCTTAAAGCGCCAATCACGACTGCAGCAGACTACAAATTTTGTGACATTTTCCCAATTTACGACAAAAAAAGGTATGATATTACATGAGAATCGTCTGCCAGCAGACGATTCTTATGAAATATCATGCCTTATTGGTTATTTTGAAAAAGCGGCAAAATTTGAAATTGTCGTCACTGCAAATTATAGGTTGCACTTTAAGTGTTAAAAAATATTTGCTGTCAACCTACTCTTATTATCAGGTTGGTTGGTGGTGATCAGTATTCTTGCATATTTTACTTGATTTTGACCAATATTGCACTGAAAATGCGACTGGTATTTATTTATATTTTCACTTATTTGCTAAAAAGGCTTTAAAAATAAGGAAAAAATGTATGAAATTAGAATAAACAAAAATATTTCTCTGAAATGGCAGTACAATATTTTGGGTACAGTAGGTGGCATTTTGAGTGAGTCAGCCGAATGATGGCAAACACAAACTTTTTTAAGAATTGCCTAAATACTACATTACCTGTCATCTGCTGCAATAGATTTCATATGAGCCAGTGCATGAGATTTCCTAGACTGGCTCCCGTCGTCAAACTTGGTTATTCATACTCAAAAATATTTTTTGATTGATTTCTCAATCTAATGAAGGCTGAGTTTGTTCTAAACTGAAAGAAAAGACAACTCTGATGGGAAAAAATGTTTGGATTGTTTCTCTTAGTGCTACAATTATTAAACATCTTTATTAAATCAATGAACATACGACAGGGAGCCAGTCTAGAGATTTCCAACAATGTGGCATTTTGACTCCAACGAGCCTCTGAAGCCTCCTTTTAGGCTTAGAAACTCGAAATGGTGTTCAGTCAGTAACTTAACAATCATAGAATACTCAAGCGACAAGCAAAGGCTCTGATCAGACTGTGCGTATGGGCAGGCTATTCTGAGGCTTTGCTGGTTGCACATACCACATTGTTGGAAATCTCATGCACTGGCTCATAATATTTTGTTACTTTCCAGGCTCAAGCTTGCGGATATTGTCACCAATTTTACAGGAGAGAACTGCAAGTGCTCTGATTGTTAGCACCCAACTGATCTGTGTGAGATATGGCAGTTTTTTCTCTAATAGTGAGTACCTGGTTATATCCTGTCAGACAAGACCCCTTTGATTTTGTGAGGGCTTCTTGGAAGAGAAGCTTTGCTAAATGTATTAACCAAGGGTTCAAATTTATTACACACCATATTTGGCCTAATGATGGTATATGCTCCTAGTGTCGTCTGCTGATAATTTTTGGGAACAGTTTGGACCCAGATCAGGTGCGACAGAATGTCGGGCCTGATCTGGACCCAATCTGTTTGACACTCAGATGGTACTTCGAAAAAGTAGGTCTTGAAAAAAAACAGCAGACAACGAAAAAGTTAGGCACATCAAAGGGAGACTACTGAATCACGCAGTGGTTCTTTTCAATTGCGTCCCTTTTTGAAATGGGAACTTCTATTAAAGGAAAGAATTTGCTCCCAGAGGATACAAATTCTTTCCTTTAAGAGCAGTTCCTTATGTTATGGAAAATCCCTTTTACCTCATTAGGTGACCTCCCTTGAATGTTACTATTTTATTACGCATGTGTATAACTGCCTCATGGCATGCAATTTCTTTATTAATATGGGTTCATCATGACGCGTGTATGAAAGATAGTTTGGATCCAGATCTAGATGTAGATTGACTAGAGACCTCAAATTTGGTCTAGACTTCCATCTTCATCCCTTCTTTAATTGTGCAAGTAGCAAAGGCTCTGGCATCTCACATATGTATAGAAGAATAAAAGTAAGAGAGAGCATTGCGAGCTGCATAACTCACACCTCACCCAAAGAAACGTGTAAAAATGGAAGACACCACATTTTTGGCAATCTCTCACAATTGTACACTTTACTGTCACATTTTTTTGTTTTATCATATGACATTGCGTCTGGGAGTGAAATATTGCCATGCAATAAAATTAATAAACCACTGGTGGTTTACAGATTTTGGGGAATTGTTATGATGTCCATAACAACATTGCCTACACAATAATGACAAAATTATAATGTTTTGATGGCAGAAATGAGATTTCAAAATAATCTTTATGTCATATGATAAATAGAATCTAACATTCGTGCTCTTGTATTGTTGAATTTATTGAAATTGTTGTGAAAAAGACATAAAATACTTGGCAAGCCTCGCATTTTATCTCTTTTCCCTAACTTGTGTAATAAATTCACTAAAACATGAATACTCATGTAAGATCCTCTATGTACTAGAATCCTCTCAGGTTTCTAGATTATAAAACTTTTTTCATGCCCGACTTGACTTCGCATAAACTTTTTCCTGCTCATAACTGTTAAAATGCCAACAATTGTTGGCATTTTAACAGTTATTAGCAAGATTAATACAACATCTGAGAGCCGGGCCGCGTAGCTCAGTTGGTAACGTGTCTGGCAACAGATGTGAGTCTGACTGCAGATCCAGGGGTCGTGAGTTTGATCCCGGCCCGGTCCCATACTTTCGTGGAGATTGATCGTGAAATAATTTCGACGGTCATTCTCCTCCCTTCCGCTGAATCATTCAAGAAGGTTTGTTGTCAGTTACAAGCGAAAGTATGTGCACGAAGTACTGGTTAACTGCTTGTTCAAGCTTGTCCAGGAAAAAGTGTGGTTAGTTGAACTGACCGTCCCGCCATGACCATAGCTGTTGACTTGGGACGTAAAGTAACAAAACAAACAAACAAACAACATCTGAGTGTTTGAAAGGTAGAAAAAAGTAATTTCAGTATTTTAGTTTTTATGAGCTGTTGAATTTTTATGCTGAGTTGGGTTGAACATGAAAAAAGTTGTATAACCTCAGGGCCAAACGTTTGATTCTCCTGTGTATAAGAATTTTGGTTTGTATTCTTTCAGAGAGTGCTGAGCATATATGGGACAGTATGACGGGTGTGAGCAGTCAGGGGAGGCAACGCGGCAGAGCAAGTCGTGGTAAAATGACCAGAAGAGAGAATCTAAATAAAGGAATGCAGATTGGTAAAGGTGGGTTTATTTACCAGATTTGTCGCCAGCAGCAAATATTTACCCTTAGTTACCCTTTTAATCTATTGAACACAGAGATTCATTACATTGTGTCAAGAGTTGTAGAGTGTTTGACTAGAGATCGAAGGGTTGCCGGTTCAAGCTTCACCAGAGGTACTGGGTTTTGTCCTTGAGCAAGACACTTCAATTTATTTGGTGGGTATTTTCATTTGGCGCTATTGGCGGTATAAACAAAAATCTCCAAAATATCAGCCCGCGAAATACAGTTTCGAGTTCAGTTACACAATATTAAGCAATAAATGGACACACATCCTTAGTACATGTATGTTGGTACATGTATCAGTATCGATAAATAATAAATTTTGAACAGTGGAGTATGTTTCAACATTGAGGGAACCTCAAGTTAGAAGGGAAAGATTAATTTCCTTGTAGGGAGCATGTTCCTTCCTCTTAAAAGTGGCCCCTATGAAAAAAGAAAATAGTTTAAAAGGGCATTAACCCTTTACTCCATGATAATGCCTTTTGACACCTTTGAAATACATCTTTGAAAATATTATGGAAAATGAAGCATTTGCTCTTTTTTCCATAATATTTTTAAAAGTATTCAAATTTTTGTGTAAATTTTTCTTGATTTTTTTTCAATGTTATCTAAAAATAAAAAATGATTTCATGTTCTAAAATAGCCAATGGAGTAAAAGGTTGTTAACTTGAGAAACGAACAAAATTAAAGTACGCCAATATTTCAGTCCTTTAAAGTTGCCAAATTTTGATGCCATGATTATTAAGTTTAACAGTAGTACTGGATGCATCCCGACCATAGGTTAAGATTAACAAAATTTTTAGCGTAATTTTTTTTAATATTTTCTAATCCATCAGTTAGGACATATGTTTCAGGTGCTCAAAAGAACCATCTCATTAAGATGGTTCTTTTGAGTACCCAAAACATATGTTTTGGTTGAGAAATAAGAAAATGAATTTTTTGGTATGCACTCTTTACTAAAGGCCTGATCCCGACATGACTGAAAAATTGATGACTGGTACGTAAAGAAATAAAACAAAAACAGCAAGGATTGAATGTGTTTCAGGTGAATCAGGAATGGTGTTTCCTGGTCTCAATGCTCCAGTGCTCAAAGGGAAGACACTCACAGAGCTTTATGAGCCGAAAACAAGGGATACATCATTTAGAGATGATCTTATTGAAGCAAGAAGTCTTAATACTATGAAATTCAGATCTTTCAAAAGGTCTCCCTTACAACGAGGTTGGACTGGAAGAAGACCAGGTGGGCTCAGTGTGGGCCCACCAGACCCAGTAGGCTATTGTAAGTATTGTAGTGGCCCATAATTCTTTTTCTGCTAGTGGTGACAAAGTAAGTAAGGGTGCAAAGATCAGGAATCGATACAATCAAGTACCACATCTGACCCAGGATACCAATGGGAAAGTGACAAACTCACAGTGAGAGCCAAGAGGTCAGCTCTTTCCCAGCAGGTGACCACAAGGCACATATAAACAGATGGGCACAAAGGCATAGCAAACACAAGACAGAAAAAAAAGGTCCACAAAAGAAGTACCTCCTTGGAACAGTCTGTAAAATATTTTACTGGAGGGCTTAAACCGGTTTAACGGCACCAACCTCACCCTTAAGTCAGATGTGGAAGACACATAGATATTTGGTTTGCATGAAAGACCCCTAACTTATCAATGCATCATCTCCCAGAACATATAAATCAAGATATAACAAGAACAGAGCAAAACTAATGACTTAACAGTAAATAAAACTGAATACTGGAGCAAAAGAAATCCAACAGGTAAACTGTGGTGGGCCCAAAAAACAGCCAAAGCATCAGGCCCCTACCATCTCACAATAGATAAGTCGGAACCGTCATAGAGTCTGAAATCAGACCCACCGGCTTGCAATTAAAGAGGAAAGCATAGTTACCAACTGTGATTGGGTTGACAGCCAAGTATGCAGTCTGTTGCAAAACATTAATGTATCAGGTTGACAGCTGAGAGACTGTTGATGTGTGTAGTAGCTCAGTAGCCAATGAGACACCCGGTATCTGCCAAATGATTAAAAATGTCTAAATTATTTGAAACATGCTGAGTTTCAGAGCAGCCAAGAATAGACCAACAGTCCAGAAAAGAGACTTCAAACAGTCAAAAACAACTATATGGTGCCTTAGCCCTTAAAGCGCCAAGAAAAAAATGCGTCTGAAAAAGTCGTCTGCTGAAGGCGTCTGCTGCAAATAATTGCCTAACATTACTGACGAATTAAGAATAGACGCAAACAGGGGGACTCAGATCAGACTGCTCCTATAGGAGCAGTCTGATCTGGGTCCACACTGTTTGTCATAGAGGCTTCTTAAACATTTCAGCAGACGGGAAAAGCAGACAACTTTTGTTGTGTTTCCTTATTATCTTGAAGAGTCTATGCTGGATTTGCATCAAACCTTGCGAACATGTTCATATATGCAAGACAAATACTTTTAACAAAAAAGTAAGGGCTAGGGGCCAATACTATTAGAGATATTTCCCTTTATAGTTCTAAATGGCTTTTTATATAGGGTTTTATGCTAATGCTATTATAGTCCATAAATGGGCCGATCAACTCCTACCACAGCTTTCGATGGAACAATTTGATACTTTGCCTATACAGTGTAGACAAATTGAACATATGCATGAAGGAGTTTGGTTCAGAAAAAATAATTTTTGACAAAATGACAGCTCTGAGAACTTAGACAATGTTTTGCTAATAAGGCTTTTTTATATGCATGGATCGCGCCTTCATGGGCCGATCAACTCCTACCACAGCTTTTGATGTAGCAATTTGATACTTTGCCTAGACAATATAGACACATTGAACATATACATGAAGGAGTTTGGTTCAGAAAAAATAATTTTTGACAAAATGGCAGCTGTGAGAACTTAGACAATTTTTCCCTAATAAGGGTTTTGTATATGCATAGATGATGCCTTCATGGGCCAATCAACTCCTACCACAGCTTTTTGATGGAGCAATTTGATACTTTGCCTATACAATGTAGACACATTGAACATATACATGAAGGAGTTTGGTTCAGAAAAAATAATTTTTGACAAAATGACAGCTGTGAGAACTTAGACAATTTTTTGCTAATAAGGCTTTTGTATATGCATGGATCGTGCCTTCATGGGCCAATCAACTCCTACCACAGCTTTTGATGGAGCAATTTGATACTTTGCCTATACAATAAAGACACATTGAGCTTATGCATGAAGGAGTTTGGTTTGGAAAAAATAATTTTTGACAAAATTACGGCTAAGAGAACTTCGACTATTTTTCCGATATAAGCTTTGATATATAGAGCTTTCAGGTGTGAATAATTTTGTGTATTTGATCTTAACAAATGTTCCAGATTGCAAGCTTTAAGATAATTTGCACAGATTTTAATAAAATCTTGTTTTCACAGATTTTACTGAAATCTTTTTTTCAAAACTAGGATCTGCTGGTTTGAACTATCACTTGCCAAAACTAAGGTTTTTCACTGACCCTTACTGTGCGGGGGTAAGCATTGCTTATTGGCTTTTTTCATTTCAGCCTATTTCGGTGGCCTTTTTTGTTACCATAGCAATGGTAAAAATCAAATTAATACCAGCCTTTTACACTAAGGCTATTGTTCTAATAAACCAATGAGAAGAAATTCATGCAAAGAAACTTTATTTTTTGGCCTCATAGGGGGGCAAAAATAGCCCCTAAATGCGCGTAGCTCTTAACCTTCCTTCTTTGTAACCTTACAAATAGTCTTTTGGATTTATCAAGAAATGTTGTTATCTTTCTCTCTAGGATAAACTGCCCCCACTTGTAAACCAGGGGTTGCAGATTCAATCCCCAGCTTCACAGTCTATTGGATGAGACTTTAGCTGTGGTCCACTTACTAGACTGGCTCCAGTCCTTAAAACAATTGTTCATCAATGTGTCATGTCATATACTTGAAGCCAGTCTAACTCTGATGGCTCTGTTTTAAAACACAGCCATCAGAGTTAGACTGGCTTCAAGTATATGTTATGACACATTGATGAAAAATTGTTTTAAGGACTCGTGCCAGTCTACCCACTAACTTAATTCACATGAAATGTCAAGTTTTTTTCTTCCCAAAACACAAAAAAATGACATCTGTTGTTGTCAATGAAATCAGGGTTTCAGCTGGACTGAAATTTGCTTCGGACATTTTGTCCGAGCAGCCCCAATATTGTTCGGACATTTGGAAATTTTTAGGACATTTTTTCAGACACTCATTTTACCACCATAAACCGAAAATGCTATCTGCCATTCTCATAATGAAACAAGGGGCAGTTTTGCTACCATTTCGGATGGTAGGTGCGGCCTGATTGATTGGCTGGCTTTTTATTTAATGAGGCGACTGGGGCTTGCTGATCGGTGGAAGTGGGTGGGGTACTGTTTTTTGCTGCTATTTTCGGCCGCTGCACGACTCGTTAGTCACGGAAAGTGGCTGTTCAGGTAATGATGGAGTGGGCAACTGTTTTGGGGCATAAAAACCTTGAGCTCCCGTTGTTTCTTGATGGAAATTAAGTTTTTCAGTCATTTTATCGGCGAATGCCAATGCAAATATGCTGTCCGCTTTGAGATGAAATCGAGGTAAGAATTTTACAGGATGCAATAGACCAATCAGGCGTCGCGTAACAAAACTTCATGACTGGTTTGCTTTAGTGAATAAGCATTTTAGGGGTAAAACTATGCGAACCAGCCTACCGCTTACAGAAATTTGGCCAATCAGCGATCGTTTTATAAAACAAAAATACTATTGCATCACTGTGCATTACCGTACAGTATGCACTTCTGAAAATCGTCTCGGACAAACTGTCGAAACTGGACAGCAAACTCTCGGACATCTGGAACTATTTTTGGACTATGTCCGATGGCCGACGCCAAACTGAATCCCTGGAAATCTTAATAATTATCCCCCGACCCAGACAATATTTTCAGTATTGTCTCTGCTTTTAAAAAAGAATTATATAAGACTTGGTATTTCATGTGAATCTCCTGCTGGCAGATGATTCTAATGACATGTCAACCCTGTTATCCACAAAATCAAGAAAGCTTTGATTACACAATTTGTCGCCAGCTGTTGTCTGGGAAATCACAATAATTTATTCAAAGAATTTAAATCTTTGTATGAAACTAATTCACTTGTTTTATCTGGTTTTCAAAAATATCTATATGAAAATGAGCCACCAAATAAAACGCCACTGAAAATTTGCAATAGATAACATTTCATTTTACTCCTGCATTAAGAAATGAAATAAGGCTTGATTTCTCATGTGACTCATCTGCCAGTTGACTCACATGAAATAGTCCCAACTCCAAAAAGAATGAAGAAACATGTCATATATTTTAGTCTGCTACATTTGGTATTGTTGTTTTTAGGAATAGCTCTTAAAGCGACAGAAAAAATGCATTTGAAAATGTTGTCTCCTGAAGTCGTCTGCTGCAAATAATTGCCTAGCATTACTGACGAATTAAGTGTTTGAAGCAAACAGTTTTGACCCTGAACAGGAGCAGTCTGATCTGGGTCCACACTGTTTGACAAAGAGGCTTCTCAAACATTTCAGCAGAAGAGAAAAGCAGACGACTTTTGTTGCGATTGGCGCATTAAGGGTTAAATGCTACCATGGAGTTTTCTATAACACTTGCTTCTAGTTTCATCAACAAAACATCAGGCCTTAACTAGGTCCAAACTGTAAACACTAATCTTCTCTTTTTCAGTTGATTTTGAAGGCTTTGATTCCAAAATTTTAAAAGTAAGTATGATTAATACTTTTATCGTATATTCGGGACGCTATTTACCACAATAACCCTAAGTCTGCATATGTGATAACCCCAATAAGCTCTTTCCATATATACCATACCTCACACTGTGAGATAAAATCTCACAGAGTTTGGCCTTCTGAAAGCAGATTCCCATAAGATTTTCAAATCTCACAGAATTTTAAGAAGCATTTTGGTTATTTTTGGGGAGTTCAAAGGGATTTTTGTGAAATCACACAAAATTTTATCAACTCTCCCTTAAAATTTTGGTTTATCTCACAGATTTCAGTCCACAGTTTATGGCATGTATGTCTTTCCCGCCAATTGGTTATCAGCCTGCCGTGATGATAAACGGAAGTCATGAGTTTTGAACGGAGAGCGGTTATCATGCCCAGCACGAGATGTTGATCATTTGATGACATCACATGTAAACAAGTGGCATGACGTTACACAAAATTTACACCAGTAATCTGTTTTACTTACATTTTTATATGTCAAACGCGGTAAAACAGTGCATTGGAATATGTGATAAACAGATTATAACATAGGGTTTAGGTTATTGCCGTCATTATCAACCCTCAACCATTATCAGCCCTTGAGCTAAAGCTCTCGGGCTGATAATGGGGTCTCGGGTTGATACTTCGGGCGATAACGGAAACACTGTGAGATAATCTCTAATTATCATATGATGTCGGGTCCAAGAGTGATACACCATGCATTAAAGTCCGTAGTAACATCGCATATATATGGCAAAATCTTAGCATTTTCACGCAAAAAACTTGATTTCAAAGTATTTTTAGGATCATGTATTGTTGAATTTATTATGATTGCATAACTGGTAAGGACCCTAAGTTCAGCATAACAAAACAAGGACCAAACATAGACCTCCCCCCCCCCCCCCCCCACACAAGCAATGGGAGCATCAATAAACAATGAATCCGCAACAACAGAACCACTGCCTCTGAATGGACAGCAGCCTAAGCCAATGGTGTGGGGAGGGGCTTAAGTGCATCTAACTGGTACCAAATCTTGGCCCTAGCCTTGATACTTAGTGGTATCATCTAGTGGACCTCTACCAAATTTGTTCAAAGTATGCCCCAATGGCCCCACCCCTGGGGTCACATGTTTTAAATAGGTTTATATTGTGAAAGCATAAAATTGTTTTTTGTCTGAAACCACTAGGCCTAAAGCCTTGCTATTTGATATGTAGCATCAACTACTTGACCTTCCCACACAGTGAGTCTCATATTCTACAAATAAAGTGAAAACATAAAAATATTGCCTGTAACCACTAGGCATAGAGTCTTGATATTTGGTATGTAGCATCAAGTGGTATTCTACCAAGTTTGATGAAAACATGGTCAGACCCTGGGGGCACATGTTTTTCATTGACTTTATTTCTTCAGTATTACTTAGAATTTTCCAGGCATGTATTCAAAAGTTTAGTTGCAACTGCTGATCCATCAAAGATTCATAGCTGCATGTTTGATGGGATAATGCTTTCCTCTGACATTATAAATTAATAATAAACATTCATTCTCAGGTGAGCGACCCAGGGTCTAAGGGCCCGCTTGTTTGGATCCCATGTTGGAGTCTGACAGTTCTAGTCTTTTTTTTTTTCAATTTTTAGAGTAGAAGGATATCAAGGATGTCAAGAACGCTGGGGAGAGTTCAAAGTTTCAGTACATTGATAGTTACAGGAAATAAGAATGGTTTAATTGGTAAGTAAATCATTGATCTTTTAGTCACTACAGTATCATGCTGTTTGATGCGTGATTGTTTTGGTGCCGTGACCAGGATTTGAACTTGTATTTCATTTGGATAAAAAACTACAAGCTTGAACAAAGTAAAATTATTAGCTCCAAAATTTACTTGCAATAAATTATTAAATAGCCTTAAATCTCCCAACATTACCGTTTTTAGCTCATCTGAGCCATTGGCTCATGGTGAGCTATTGTGATTGTTGGATGTATGCCGTGTGTTGTCAACAATTGCATCAAAGGACATCTCCTAAACTACTGGCCAAACTTGGCAGGAATGATCCTAATATAGCCCTCTTTTATAATTGTTCAAATGGTTCTGGTCCATTGCATATCTAGACCACACAGATTAAAAATAGGTTTTTCAAATAAAAACTTTAGAAATATTCTAGTCTGAAACCACAAGGCCTAGAGCCTTGATATTTAGTATGTAGCATCATCTAGTGGCCCTCTACCAAATTTGTTAAAATTATGCCCCTGAAGCCAAAAATAGGCCCACCCCAGGGTCACATTTTTTACATAGGCTTATATAGGGAAACCATGAAAAAATCTTCTGGTCTGAATCCATAAGACCTATAGCCTTGATATTTTGTATGTAGCATCACCTAGTTGACCTCTGCATTTTTTTTTCAAATTATGTCACTGGGGCCAAAAATGGCCCCATCACGGGGGTCACATGTTTTACAAAGGCTTATATAGGGAATCATGAAAAAATCTTCTTGCCTGAAACCACAAGGCCTAAAGTTTGATGCTTGGTATGTGACATCACCTAGTGAACCTCTACCAAAGTTATTCAAGTTATGCTCCAGGGACCAAATATGGCCCCACCCTAGGGTCACATGTTTTACATAAGCTTGTATAGGGAAACCATGAAAAAATCTACTTCTCTGAAACCACAAGCCCTAGAGCCGTGATATTTTGATATGCAGCATCACCTTGTGGACCTCTACCAAGTTTGTTCAAATTATGCCCCTGGGTCCAAAAAAGGGCCCTCTCAGGGGTTCACATGTTCTCATAGGCTTATATGGGGAAAACAACAAAAAAAATCTTCTTGTCGGAAACCACAAGGTCAATAGGCTTGATATTTGGTTTGTAGCATCACCTGGTGGACCTCTACCAAGTTTGTTAAATTATGCCCCTGGGGTCAAAAATGGGTCCGCCCCAGGGGCACATGTTTTACATAGACTAAAATAGGGAGAGCATAAAAAAATCTTCTTGTCTGAAACCACAAGGCCTAGAGCCTAGACATTTTGTATGTATCATCACCTAGTGGACCCATACCAAGGTAGTTCAAATTATGCCCCTTGGGCCAAAAGAAGCCCCCCCTTTATTGGGTTCACATGTTTAACATAGGCTTAATTAGGGAAAATATGAAAAAAAATCTTCTTTTCTGAAACCACAAGGCTTGTAGCATTACCTAGTAGACTTTTCCCTAGTTTGTTCACATTATGCCCATTGGGCCAAAAAATAACCAAATTACCAAAACACTAGACCAAGGTAGTGATGTGTGATTGAATGGCAAATAACAGGGTTCTCACATGCTTGAAAAGTACTTGAATATACAGGACTGTCTTGAAAATGAAATTTGCCTTGTAATGTACTTGAAAAACACTCAAAGGCCTGGAAAAATCCTTGAATTTTACCATTTACAGGAGGATTTAACAGTGTTTCAGTATAAAATTGTGGTGCCTTTATTTGGTGCAGCATATGCTGCACCACAATTTTTATACTAATTATCTTAAACTTATATCTTTAGTAATGGACTTAAGCATTTCAGAAGTAGAATTTTAACATGTAAATTAGAATTTTTCTTAAGTTTTCAGTCCTTGAAAACAGTAGGAAAGTCTTTGAGAAGTCCTTGAAAAGTCCTTGAATTTTGCACAATCTTGCCTGTATGGACCCTGAATAGACTGTTCCTCCAGGAGCTCTCTGATTTGAGTTTGCACTGTTTGCTCAGACATTTCTGCCAAGATTCAACATCTCAGGTCTGCACTGTTTCTTTCGAAACTTCACTGGTGTTTTCGTCATGGTCTGAAGATATGCATGTGGTTTGGATATAATCCTCAGAATATTTATTTTCACTTTTTTTACAAGTTGAACTTAGCCATTTTTCCGGCATTATCTATAACAAAGTGAATGGACAGGGGATACCTTGTGGACGCAACTCCTCCTACAGTTTTATACTGATTCTATTGAAACTTCAATGGTGTTTTGGTCATGGTCTGAAGATATGCATGTGGTTTGGATATAATCCTCAGAATATTTATTGTCACTTTTTTCGCAAGTTGAACTTAGCCATTTTCGGGCATTATCTATAACAAAGTGAATGGACGTGGGCGCTACTCCTCCTACAGTTTTAAACAGATTCTTTCAAAACTTCAATGGTGTTTTTGTCATGATCTGAAGATATGCATGTGGTTTGGATATAATACTCAGATTATTTTTTGTTACTGTTTTTGCAAGTTGAACTTTCCAGCATTATCTAAAACAAAGTGAATGGACATACCTTGTGGACGCAACTCCTCCTACAGTTTTTGACCAATTCTTTGGAAATTTCACTGGTGTATTGGTCATGGTCTGAAGATATGCATGTGGTTATGATGTCATCCTCGGATTATCTCTTGTTACTTTTTTTGCAAGTTGAACTTAGTTATATTTCAAACATTATATATAACAGTGAATGGACAGGGGCGCAACTCCTCCTACAGTTTTATACCAATTCTTTCGAAACTTAATTGGTGTTTTGGTCATGATCTGAAAATATGCATCTGGATCTATGATATGTTTATCATATTTTCAGGTTTTGCTGAAGGGAAATCAAGTGATATGAAAGGATCTATAAGAGTGGTAGGTAGAAACTATCTTAATCTTTTGTATACTCATGGATTCAGCTTTAACTAAAAAGAAAAGTTGGGAAGATCCATGATCAGACCCACAGATAAGAGTAGGTAACTGAATTTTTTTTTCTTATTTCTCAACCAAATCATATGTTGTGGGTACTCAAAAGAACCGTCTCGATGAGACGGTTCTTCTGAGCACCCAAAACACATGTTTAAACGGACTGATAAGAAAATAATATCAATTTTACGCTCTAATTTTTATGCTTAACTGGCCCTTTGATGATACACTTTGATGGGTCCCAGACTGGAATCTCAAATCATTATATTTCTGACGCTTAACTTTTTGCATGCTGGGTAATTATGCTTTTTTGGTGGTCTGCTGTCTTTTTTCAAAATTAACTTTTTAAAAAAAATCTTTCAGGACCACTATCAGAGTGTCAAATAGTTTGGATCCGGATCAGGATTGACATTTTGTTGGTCCTGATCTTGGTCCAAACTGTTTGCATAGGTAATCAGCAGATGGCAAAAGTCGCCGCTAGCAAGGAAAGAGTTCACACATTACAGATTGTGATGAAATGTCAAATAAAATGTACCCATTGATAGATTTTCAGTGTAGAACATGTTAAGCCAATCCATCATCATTTCTGTACTAAAATAAAAGCTCACATGAGCCAAAAGCTCATAGGTGAGATAAATATTTTTGTAAACCCATTGCTCCAGTGTCAATCAGATCACAGGGGCCAGTCCAGCTTAATAATATGCCATCTCCGATATTATTTAAGAAATGAATTCAATTTTTGGAATGTTCATGGAATCATGAATACTTCGGGTCTCTTGCAAAGTAAGAGACCCGAAGTATTCATGATTCCACGAACATTCCAAAAACTGAATTTATCGCGTATATTTACATTTTATTATAGATATCTAAAATTATCTATAATTTAGCAAACAAGACAGTTTTATATTTAACATGTAATTGTATAAACAGTTTTGTTGGAGTGTAAAACAGAAAAGCGAAACAGCCAGTGTGAATACAGACAGCCAATGGAGCAAACAATAAGCTTGTTTTGCATGTGCTACTCAGGTTGGCTCGCTGTCAATCACAACACCAGTGTCACTTCTGGCGAATTAATTCAATGTTCGAAATGTATTGCACGGTCAAGTGAGCGAGCTTGACAGCTGTCAATCAAATTTATGTCATTCATGAGGCTATGAACGGTTGAAAAATCTAAGGATTCATTTAAGGCTTGCTTTTAAAATGTAAATATTAGGTTGAATATGTTAATTCTTAATCTTTTTATAGGCAAAGAACAAAGCAGGACAGCGATTGATATATGTGGATCGTTATCAAGGACATACTCGTAAGTAGTAGTTTCCAGTTAGTCTGTCTGTTCATCAGTCTGTCCAGCATCCATTTGTCTACACTTGTAGTTGCAAAAACAAAGTTTTGTCAATCTGCTCACACATGCAGTTGCAATAACCAAGTCATGTCCATCTGCCCACACTTGTAGTTGCAATAAACTAGTCATGTCCATCTGCCCACACTTGTAGTTGCAATAACCAAGTCAAGTCCATCTGCCCACACTTGTAGTTGCAATAACAAAGTCATGTCAATCTGCTCACACATGTGGTTGCAATAACAAAGTCATGTCCATCTGTCCACACATGTGGTTGCAATAACCAAGTCATGTCCATCTTTCCACACATATGGTTGCAATAACAAAGCCATGTCAATCTGCTAACACATGTGGTTGCAATAACAAAGTCATGTCCATCTGCCCACACATAGGGTTGCAATTACAAAGTCATGTCCGTCTATCCACACATGTGGTTGCAATTTCAAAGTCATGTCCATCTGTCCACACATGTGGTTGCAATTACAAAGTCATGTCCATCTGTCCACACATGTGGTTGCAATAACAAAGTCATGTCCATCTGCCCACACATAGGGTTGCAATTACAAAGTCATGTCCGTCTATCCACACATGTGGTTGCAATTACAAAGTCATGTCCATCTGTCCACACATGTGGTTGCAATAACAAAGTCATGTCCATCTGTCCACACATGTGGTTGCAATAACCAAGTCATGTCCATCTTTCCACACATGTGGTTGCAATAACAAAGCCATGTCCATCTGCCCACTCATGTGGTAACAATAACAAAGCCATGTCCATCTGTCCACATGTGTGTTTGCAATAACAAAGGCGTGTCCATCTGTCCATATGTGTGATTGCAATTACAAAGTCATGTCCATCTTCCCACATGTGCAGTTGCAATTACAAAGTCATGTCCATCTGTCCACACATGTGGTTGCAATAACAAAGTCATGTCAATCTGTCCACACATGTAGTTGCAATAACAAAGTCATGTCCGTCTGCCTACACATGTGGTTGCAATTACAAAGTCATGTCCATCTTTCCACACATGTGGTTGCAATAACAAAGTCATGTCCATCTGTCCACACATGTGGTTGCAATAACCAAGTCATGTCCATCTTTCCACACATGTGGTTGCAATAACAAAGCCATGTCCATCTGCCCACTCATGTGGTAACAATAACAAAGCCATGTCCATCTGTCCACATGTGTGTTTGCAATAACAAAGGCGTGTCCATCTGTCCATATGTGTGGTTGCAATTACAAAGTCATGTCCATCTTCCCACATGTGCAGTTGCAATAACAAAGTCATGTCCATTTGTTCACATGTGTAGTTGCAATAACAAAGTCATGTCCAACTGTCAATATATGTGGTTGCAATAATAAAGTCATGTCCATCTGTCCACATGTGCAGTTGCAATAACAAAGTCATGTCCATCTGTCAACACTTGTAGTTGCAATAACAAAGTCATGTCCATCTGTCAACACTTGTAGTTGCAATAACAAAGTCATGCCTATCTGTCCACACATGTAGTTGCAATAACCAAGTCATGTCCATCTGTCCACACTTGTGGTTGCAATAACAAAGTCATGTCCATCTGTCCACACTGTTAGTTGCAATAACAAAGTCATGTCTAGCTGCCCACACTTGTAGTTGCAATAACAAAGTCATGTCCATCTGTCAACACTTGTAGTTGCAATAACAAAGTCATGTCCGTCTGTCAACACTTGTAGTTGCAATAACAAAGTCATGTCCATCTGTCCACACATGTGGTTGCCATAAAAACACGTCTTCTACATGTGCTGCTTGAACACAGTCTGTAAAGAAAGCTGTGTACAATGTTTCTCAAAGCCCAAAACTGCATGGTATTGCAAATGTTAAAGTGTTTCTTTGAAAACTTCATCCTTGAAATTAGACTATGAACAGGCTTTCCAAAGAGAAACACAATAAAGATAGAGGCTGGCTTTACATTATGGGCTTTTGTTGTGTAGCATGGGCAGGTATGAGAAATTTCAGCTGATTTCAGAGTGTTACCAAGTTTGTTCTAATCATTCGAATCAATCGAAGTATGTTGCTGCCATATAACTGTTTTACAGCTCACCTGAGCCAAAGGCTCAAGTTGAACTATTGTTATCGGTCTTTGTCCGTCTGTGCATCGTCCCTAAACCTTTTCTTTAAATGTCTACTCCTCCATGAACCACTAGTCCAAATTTCAAATAACTTCACATGAATGTTCCCCATGATACCCTCCTCTGAAATTGCATAAAAGGTTCCGCTGCACCAAACAGGAGGGCTACCAGAGCTCTAGATAAGAAATCTTTTAAACTGATCTCCTGAACCACTGGCCCAAATTCAAAATAATTTCACAGAATTGCTCCTCATAATACCCTCTACCAAAATTGCACAAATGGTTCCACTCTGTTGAACAAAATGGCCGCCAGAGCTCTAGATAAGAAACATCTTTAAACAGCATTTCCTCCTGAACCACTGGTCCTAATAAAAATAATTTCACAGAATTGTTCCTCATGATGCACCCTAACAAAGTGGCACAAATGGTTCTGCTCTGCCAAACAAATGGGCCACCAGAGCTCTAGATAAGAAATGTCTTTAAATGACATCTCCTGCTGTATCACTGGTCCAAATACAAAATAATTTAACAGAATTGTTCCTCATGATACACTAACAAATTGCACAAATGATTCGGCTCCACTGAACAAAGGGCTGCCAGAGCTCTAGATATAAAATGTCTTTAGATGAAATCTCCTGAACCACTTGTCCAAATTCGAAATAATTCCACAGAATTGTCTATCATGATGGACTTTACCAAAGTTGCTTAAATGGGTCTGCTCTGATGAGCAAAGGAGCTCTAGATAAGAAATGTATTTAAAGAACATCTCTGCTGCTAGGTGAGAAATGTCTTTAAACAATATCTCCTGCATTACTGGTCCAAATTTGAAATAATTTCACAGCAATATTCCTCATGATGCACTCTGCCAAAAATGCACAAATGGTTTCTCTCTGCCAAACAATCTCTTTAAATGACAGAATCGTTCCTCACAAAGCACTGGTTCAAAACTGCATAAATGGTTCTGCGCCGCTGAACATAGGGGCCACCAGAGCTTTAGAAAAGAAAAGCCTTTCTACGGCATCTCCTCTTGAACCATTTTTCCTTATTCAAATACAATATTATTTCACAGAAATGTTCTGCATAATGCCCACTACCATAATTGCACAAATGGTTTGGAAGCACTGAACAAAAAGGCCGCCGGAGCTATAAATAAGAAATATCTTTAAATGACCTCCTCCTGAACCACTGGTTCAAATTCAAAATAATTTCACAGAAATGTTCCTCATTATACCTTCTAACCAAATTTATCAGAATGTTAGGCTCAGCTGAACAATATGGCTACCAGAGCTAAAAATAGAAATATCTTTAAATTATATCTCTTTAGCCGAAGGCCAAAACATCATCTTAAGATAAAACATGTTTTGGTGCTCAAAAGAACCGTCTCATTTAGACGGTTCGTTTGAGTACCCACAACATATGTTTTGGTTGAGAATTAGGAAATTAATTTTAATTACGCACTCTTATCTAGAGGTCTGCTAATATCTATTTCTTGATCTTATTTCAGTCTACCATAATTTCTACGAGAAATACCACAAGACGTCAATCATTGCTCAGGCCAGAAGGAAAGGTTAGTTATTTGTGATTTCAATAAAAATTGATAAACCTCTAGTGGTTTACAGATTTAGTAACATTATGTAATGAGATCCATTATAACATTATGTAAAATATGGCAAAATCTTGTCCTTTTCACTCCAAAAATGTGATTTTTTAAGTAATTTTATGTCATGTGAAAAATAGCATTTGTGCTCCTGTAATATTGAATTTATTAAACTTGTTGCAAAAAAAGAGATAAAATGCTCGGCAAGCCTTGCATTTTATCACTTTTCCTCAACTCATTTAATAAATTCAACATTCATGTAAGATCCTCTACATATTATTTTCCCTTTGTGTCATTCAGGTCATGGACTGGTGTGTCATAGAGCTATCAAAGCTATATGTGAGCTGGCCGGTATTGAAGACTTGTACTGTAAGGTAGAGGGTAGGCCTAAGAACTACATGTCCTTGACCAAGGCATTCTTCATCGGACTTGTCAACCAGGTATACCTTTTTCTTATTGTATGACCCACAGCCAGAGAAAATAAACATTCACATAGTGCCTAATCATGCACATTGCACACATGCCTCATGAAAATTGTACACATTCAAGGGAGATCAGGGAGTGCAGTGGTAGAGTGCTTGACTCAAGACCAAGGAGCCGCGGGTTCAAGCCTCACCCGCGTCACTGCCTTGTGTTCCTTGAGCAAGACACATTTATCCTAGCATAGTACTGGTTCAACCCAGAAAGTCCTGTCCCTGATTAACTGAAAGATTGTTGATGGTTGGTAAAGAATCAAATCAAACAAAACAAGGGAGATCAGCAGAGCGCAGCGGCTCAGTTGGTACAGCGTTAGACTAGGGATCGAAGGGTTGCTAGGTCAAGACTCGCTTCCTGCAGAATCACTGTGTTGTGTCCTTGAGCAAGACACTTTATCCACTGCTTTGTACTGGTTCAACCGAGACAGACCTGCCCAAACATTACTGAAAAATTATTGACTGAGATATTAAGAAGCAAACCAAACAAACAAAATCAAGGGTGATCACCTTATGTTGAGATATTGTTTCCCCATCCATATGATACGGGAGTTAATGTGTCTGAATAGTAGTAAAACCTGTGTAAAAGGGCCACTCTCAAACAGACCTAAAATTGGTTTTCAAGACCAATTGTCGCTTCATACAGGTTAAAAGTATTACAGAAAACAGACCTAAAATTGGTTTTCAAGACCAATTATCGCTTATTGCAGGTCAAAAGTATTGCAGAATGCTCCAAAGGGAGCATTCTGCAAGCAGCAATACTTTCGACCTTCATGAAGCTACCAATTGTTATTAAGATCTTTGTTTTGTCTATTTTTGAGTGGCCGTTTTACACAGGTTTTACTGTAGTAGTAAAGGTTAATACAATATGGGCCTAGGCACGACAAAACCTGTCTTCGAGGTTTCTGACAAAGCAAAACTCAAACCAGTCTCCTCAGCTACAGAGACTAGCTGCCTTTGTTGTTCGCCAACCTTGAAGACTGGAGTACTTGCGTCACTCTGTCAGGGAATTTTCTATAAAACGCTTCTTTTCTTTTCCTGTAGCAAACCCACCAGGAGCTCGCCAACAAAACCGGTTATAATGTAGTGGAGTATAACCGTGAAAATCGCTATTACCCAACTGTGGTTGCAAGACCGACTGAGAAGACTAAAACTGAATTCTTTAAAGACGAGAATTTTGACTTTTCAACCCATTTCTACGGAGGAAAACTCCCACTTAAAAAGAAGAAGCCTGTTCCACCCCACTATAATACAAAGCCATACAAGAGATATCTGGTTGAGTGCAAGAAACGCGACAATCAAAAGCAAGCACGGTTAGAAAGAATTGTCCATGGATTGGAAAGTCCATGGAGTCAAAAGTTTAAATAATTTAAAAGAAGTATTACTGAAAATTACGGAGATTGCTTCTAACATAATATTAACCGTAAAGGGCCGCCGATTATTTGCTGCAAAGCGCTATGTGCATTAATGGGGCTAATTTGGCCGGCCCCCTCTGGAGCCGAAAACTGAAAGTTGCTGTTCAACAATTTCTTCTGGTTGGTTTATTAGAAGAATACCCCAAGTGTTAAATTCTGGCATCTATTTAAATTGTAAATGTTTTCTTACTCATCAATTCTAACATATGTTTTGGGTGCTCAAAAGAACTCTCATTGAGGCAATTCTTTTGAGTACACACAACATATGTTTTGGTTGAGAAATAAGGAAATTAAATTTCTGTTACACGTTCTTAACTAAAGTCCTGGTGCTTTAAGGGTTAGTACGGGCAAGGTTCCAAGATACTTTGATGAGAAGTTCCAAAGCCCTAGGACTTTGAACTATTATTTTACCCCCTGTTTGAAATTCAATGAGTATTTTTCCCTACAAAATTTGATGCAAAAATATTCATATATTACAGAAACCAAATGGTATCATATTTTAAAACAGTTGCTGGTTATATGTATGAGCGCAGATCTGAGAAAAGGTCCTTAAGGCATTTCAACTATTATTGCATAATAGACATTTGAAAAATGCCTAAAATGACAAAAAATAACATGCTTTTATAGTACCACAAAAATGGTTCTATAGCTTGATACAATCAAAGTAGCTTATGTTTCTGATTATATTTAAGGTTTTGTATGTTGCCTGTTGCCATGGTAACAATAAGGCCATAGCACCTACTGGGCTCAAAATGAAGGGGGGGGGGGGGTCACTTTAAATGCCTACACTACCACTTTAAATGTACAAATTCGTAAAATTTAATTTGCATCCACATTAAACCATAGATAAAGCAGGAGAATGCATTATATTTACTAGATAGTTATACCCAGTCGACTATAATCAACGATCAACTAGAGACCAGCATTCTGACATCATGTTAGGCTTAACATGTTTTTGACGTCTCGTTCAAAACCTGATTACAAAAGCATTTTCAAACCTCCATATATTCGTCAATTTTGAAGATAATTGCTTCAAATTTTCAGAAAATGCTCTTAAATGGTAGTTCTTTGCAGAGGCATCACAAGTTTGATTTTGATTTATATAGCCATAGGGTACCTTTTGTCATATCCTGACCCGTATCCAAACAGTGAAGACCCTGATGAAATGCAGCATAATGCAAATTTGATCTGGGTCTTCACTGTTTGCAATGTACAGGTGTATTGTTTTCCAGTCAACAGCAGATAAATGGCAGCTGGCCATGTTTTAATCTTTAAACAAACTGCTGAATAGTATAAGTAATATGCCATGTTCACATGCCAAAGTTACAGGGGTAGGAAACTTCATAAACAGAACTGCCAGTTCTGTATATGGAGGCTGAAAAAATAAAAAAGCAGAAGTTTTCAGGGTTCGCACAGGCTTGAAAAGTACTTGAATTTAGAGGGCTTTCTTGAAAAGTCCTTGTAATATAAATCTGCTTTAAAAAGTACTGGAAAATCACTCAAATGCCTTGTAAGGTCCTTGAATTCTACTATTTTCTGCTGGACTTAGCACTGTTGATAGAGACCTAAATCAGTATAAAATTGCTGTGCCTTTATTTGGTGCAGCTTATGCTGCACCAAATATAGGCACAACAATTTTATACTAATTTTCCAATTCTAATGTCTCCATTATCTCAGTCTAGCGTTTCTGAAGTAGAATTTTAACACTTAGATCAGTATTTGTCATTAACATTAAGTCCTTGAAACTGTTGGAGAGGCTTTTAGAAGTCCTTGAAGTCCTTGAATTTTCCTAATACTTGCCTGTACGACCCTAGTTTTCTATGCAGTGCTTTAAGGCGTGAAATAGCCAAAAAAAGGAGAATGTAGTGCTCCTCTCTGGTCTCTCAACCTCTAATCCCAGTTGATGAGAGCTGCAAATTGTGTACGATTTTATCTGAATCGTTTTTGTCATGAGGTGAACAACCTTCATCTACTGTCCTGCCAGCCAAGAGTGACAGTGATGTCATGTTTTGTTTACAAAGTTATCAGGGACTTAGAATCGATAGATCACCTGTGTATTAATCCTATCCACAGGATAGGATTAATACACAAGTGATCTATCGATTTGCGTTAGCTCAAATGGAAATCAGACAAAACCATACATATTTTGCAGCTTGCATCAGCTTATATAGGGAGTTAAAAGGACAGAGTTGAGCTCTACATTCTCCTTTTTTCGCTATTTTACATCATAAAAAGCACTGAATGGAAAACATACAGTTTTTAGACATTTTTTTAAGCCTCCATAGACAAAACCTCATAAAATTTCTTATCACGGCCAACGGTTTTGTTTATGGAATTTCCTATCCCTGGTTATGCAGCAGTCAAAATAAGAAAAAGTTAGAGAGATTGGCCTATAGAATAAAGCACAAAGAATAAAATAATTAAATAAGTTTAGATTTTTCCTTTCTTTTTATTCTCTTGATTCTGATGAACTGATTATTGCTGACATTGTGTACCTTCATCATCAGAACATATGATGTGGATACTCAAGAGAATCAGCTCAGTGAGATGATTCTAATGAATCCCCACATCTTTTTCCTTGCTTATTCAGATTAACATAATTATTGTCATCATCAGAACATATGGTGTGGATACTCAATAGAATCATCATGTTGAGATGATTCTATTGAGTCCCCACAACATATGTTTCCTTGGTAATTCAGAATGACATAAATATTGTCATCATCGGAATATATGGTGTGGATACTCAATAGAATCATCTCGGTGAGATGATTCTATTGAGTCCCTACAACATTTGTTTTCCTTTGCAAGCTTCTGAGATAAACAAGCATGGGCAGCTGGCCACGTAGGGTAGTCAGTAACGTGTCTGGCAACAGATGCGAGTCTGACTGCAGATCCAGGGGTTGCAAGTTCGATCCCGGCCCTGTCTCATACTTTCGTGGAGATTGATCAAGAAATAATTTCTACGATCATTCTCTTCCCTTCTGCTGATTCATTCAAAAAGAGTTGTTTTCAGTTATACGAGTGAAAGTATGTGCACAAAGTACTGTTTAACTGCTTGCTCAAGCTTGCCCAAGAAAAAAATTTTGACTAGGAATTCAGAATAACATAAATATTGTCATCATCAGACCATATGGTGTGGATACTCAATAGAATCATCTCGGCCTTGTATACAGGGCATCAAAAGTTAAGCACCATTTAAAAATTTGCTGAAACAATTTTCAAACTACCGTGAAGAAATTTTTATTGAACATGGAAAATATTTATCGGTTGTGAAACTCTGCATAGATATTATATTTAAGAATACATGTGATATTCAGATTTTGTTACAAAATCATGAGTTTTTGTGACTTATCAAAACATCTTGCTATCGTCCTGAAATCTTCAAAAGTAACCCCCAGCATCTTGAAACAAATTTTGTGCCCTTTTCACACAAAACTTTCAACACAAAGTTGCAATGAAAAGAAGTTGACCTCTATGTCCCTTTATGTTGAACTCACCATCACATTCTTTGACAAAATAGCAGGATTGTCTCGCTATCTTATCACTATTTGATGCATTTATCTTTATTTATAAAGTTTATTTACATCGCATATTCTTGCCCTGAAAAATTTAGCTATGAAATAAGTGGTGCTTAACTTTTGACGCTGTGTATAGTTCCAGTCTATGTTTTTGTCCTCTACCTGCTTTGTTCAAAAATATTGCTCTGGTGCCAAAAATGACCCTACCGAGGGGTCATGTATTACAAAGCTTATAAATAAAGAAGGCCTAGAACATAAGTAGAACATAACTGATGAGTTAAATGACTGGTTTCAAAAAATCTACTTTTCAAGGGTTTTCCTATATAGAATCATGTACGTATATGCATTAGGAATAAAAGTTGACCTTGCCATTAAATAGGTCATCGTCACTATTTAAATGAAATTTGTTCAATATCCCATTTGTATATATCGTATCCCATTTACTTTAAATACCATTATGAGTGTGCTGGCCATCTTTGTTTAACCCTTAAAGTGCCAATCGCGACTGCAACAGACGACAAATTTTGTGACATTTTTCCAAACTTTCGAAAAAAATAAGGTATCAGTAAGTAAAAGTAAGGGTCAGGTGTGGTACTTGATTGTATCGATTCCTGATCTTTGCAACCTTACTTACTTTTACTATGATTTCTCACGAAATATCATACCTTATTTGTTATTTTTGAAAAAGCAACAAAATTTGAAATTGTCGTCTGCTGCAAACTATTGGTGGCGCTTTAAGGGTAAAGTTACCAGGATTATTATCTCCCACCAAAGGTGGAGGGATATATACTAGGGGACATCAGTTTAGCTATTCTCATTTGATTTTCAAAAAGAAGATTGGTATGAAGATGAAGTGAAACAAAATATATAACTCATCACTAGTTGATGTTTTAGCAATCACACCTTAATTTTCATTGGAATACCACTTTTCCATAACACAGTACACCGCTTCAAATTGGACTGGTGTAGTCTCATAAGTCACATCAGTACTCAGTATCTGGTATGACCTCCTTTTACACCCAAAGCAGCCATACAGTGTCTCGTCATACTTGACATGAGCCACTGAATTTGATTCCATTCACGGTCCATGATTTTATTGATTCATTCTTTATTTAATCAATGCCATCCCCTGACCTTTCGTCTAAAGAGGTCCCATAATGTTTAATTGAATAAATGTCAGGCGATTTTGTTGGTTGTCCGTGAAAACAGCTTCATTTGAATGCTGTCTAGTATACACCTACAATGTGTTCTGATCCAGTCTAGTCGCACAAGTTTATGCAAACATTTAAGGTCACTACCCATAGCAATAACCGTAACTCTAAATCATCAAGGGAGGTAATACTTGGTAGCGTTCGATTATGACAAAGTGTGATTTTACGCAACTATGATATGTTTTCTACCGACAGTAATGCCCGTTACACTGCACGTTGGTAATCTGAAAGTGTTTGATATAACATTAAAAATGCAAACAAAATTTTAAGTATAATGAACAACAAAAGTTGGCATTCTTTACGGATACTAAACGATGGACGCTCAGCTCTGTGAGAAGAAAAAAAGTCAGTCAGTGTAATGGAACACGCATTTTACCAGGGAAATGTCAGTCGACTGTTCACGGTTTTTTGACAGTCCACATCAACAATTATGATATAACTACTTGTATATAGATCTATATATGATTTTCTGGTTTTATTTTACCTGCATTAAAATTTCACCAAGACAGACTATCTCGTCACGTTCTCTAGCGTCTACTTTGAACCTGACGTGCGCTAATGACGTCACTTGCTCTTATGACGTCATTATGCGTAAACGACAAGTATTGAACTTGACGTTGACGTTGAGAGTCCCTCGCTTTAGTTTGCGTCCTAAACATTTTGCCTTATGTCAAATGTGTTGCAATATTTAGCTACAAGGCTATCTTGGGCTAAGGTTGACCCAAGTATAGTCGTGATTCTAAATTAAAGTAGGCCTACTCTAAATTATTAAAGGTACGCGAGGAATTCTGCCATCGGGGTCTGCAAACAAAAAAGGCGCGGACCAGCTTGCGCATCCGCGCAGTCTGATCAGCGCCTTTGCTATTCACAAATTGAATAGTGACCAATAGTATCGTATCTAAACTTGCTCCAAGCGATATTTCACTATTCTATCTAGTCTCAGTGGCTGAGGGGGCTGGTTTTGGTATGATCTTATCGGAAACCCTGAAGACAGGTTTTGTCGCATCGATGCTCATTTATATTCATGTAAATGCGGACCCAATCTTCAAGCCTGGTTCATGTGATATGCGCATAGAAAATGTCTCGCCCCTCTAGACTACTGGTGGCCAATTCCGCCCATGACAAACGCCGACGGGATCCGTACCAAAAATAGTACCCCCTCCCCCTCCGCGCCACTGAATACCCCCTTTAGTAGCGGGAAGGATGTGGGCATAAAAAGAATCCTTTTCATATAAATGCGGGTCCAACCAAATCATAGGCAAGTTATAGGTACTCAGTGAGACGGTTCTTTGAGCACCCAAAGCAAATTATAAAAATAATGAGCAATAAAATATTTACAATTTTACACTAATTTTTTTGCTAATCTCCAAGGTTACTCTACATTTGACATGTTTCAACTGAAAGATGTCCGTCAAGGGATATATAGATCTAATAGAAATAAGCCAACTCTGGTCAAGTGTTAAGGTCTGGCCTTGCTTCGCGATCGGGCATTAGTATGGCGCCCGAGGCCATAACAAAGATTTAAAAACATTTCAAATTCTTGGATGAGTACATGATGTATATGCATCGATCAATTAAAGCGATGCATATTAAAACAGCACATTTTCACCTAAATTTGACATGCAGAGTTACCCCGTGACCTTGAAAAAGGTAAATGTCCCCAAAACATTACATCTCTATCCTAATGGTGTATCTATGCAAATTTGGTCAAAATATATCGACTAGGTGTTCAGACAAAATGCGGATAAGTTTCCTTTTACCGTGGGTGGGGTATTTTGGTATCGTTTTTGGTATTGAAAAGTCTTCACATATATGCATATAAATGTTCCAAGTATTTGGAGTACATATAATTTCATTTGGAAGTTCAGAGTGAGGTATTTTAAGCAACAGTGTTTGGTCGTAAGGTTTTAACATGCTTAGAAATAAGAAAAGCCTGCTAAGATCATTAATTTTTAGTTTAGGGGGTAGGGATAATTATTTGGTAATATCTCACTAATTAAATGGTGATTTTTTTTTAAATTTTGACATAACGCATCTTATATAATGATCACTTTCCTAAAAAAAAATTAGAAAAATTTATTTTTTTTAAAGTATGTTTAAATATTGAATTATCAGTCAGTAATTGCCGAAAATTAATGCATAAATATCGGTGAACGCAGGTTTGAAAGCGTGATATGAAGAAAGATAATTGTATAGCTGCAAAAGAATGGTTTGAGAAAAAGTTCTTAATTATTTATGGCTTCGCATGCTTGTTTGAAATAACGATTTTCAAATATAAAATTGAGTTACAGAATATTTTACTTGTCTTAATGAATTTACAAAAAGCTGCGTAAAAAAGCCAACATAGGCCATATAATGAAGAGCTGTAGCTTTTGAACTGGACGGTAAATTTTCTTTATTTTGCGTTATTTTGCTTATAATATGATGTACTACAGAATATCAAAAAATGAAAAAAATCTATTTTTTGGAAAAAAAATCGCCCAGGTGTGGGCAGTGACCTTAAAGGGACACCAACGTATGTGGGCAACGTCAGGGTAGTCATGCACCATGTAGTCTTGCACCATTTAGTCGTCATTGAGCTGTTTTGTCACAAATGCAATTTCAGTGGCATTTCTTACCAAGTCAAGTATTCTTGTGCTGCCAAGAAACCGATTATGTCTGGATGACGTCACATTGTCATTGTCCTCTCTCCTGGTGGGATTACGTGGTCTGTCCGGTATGATGTCAATTTTTGACACTGTCCATCTAACGGAACTTGGTTCTAAGACAGGATGTCACACACACAAAAGATTGAAAATGTCGAACGACTTGCTTTTTCATCATGCCAGCAGTAAGTTTTCCGATCACAATGTTACGCAAAGTTAACGTCGGGTCAGGGCGGCACCCATTGTGGAAATGTTAAAACTTTGCTCTGGTTTATTTTTTGGGGTACATGTACCAATCAAACAATGGAAATTTAGAGGACATGTCTTGCACATGGAATGCTGGGCACCTGATTGGCATGATTTCTTAAATGTCACATGGCAAACTGTGGAGGTTAGAAAAGTGCCCAAAATGGTCATTGAAAGTGAACTCGTGTAAAACCCAACCTATAAAATGCTCTCCAAAACTTTCGCATATTTGATATTGAAAAAATTTAGGATTGAAAAAATTGCCGAACTAAAATCTCATAGTATATATGTGGCATTGTCTGTCCGTCCGTCCTTCCATCTTTCCATTCTCAGCTATAGAACAAATGAAGGGAATTTCATATAACTTATACTGAATACATTTGACCATAGTATGGGGATACGAGTGAAGTTTCATCCTGTCATCAGTTATAGAGGAGTTAATGCCCTTTCACTTCCTATATTTCAATGAATTGTTCTGTCCTCAACCATAACTTATTAAGCAATGGATGGAATTTTATAAAACATACACCAAGTATATAGGATCATGGTTTGATCATGTATGTGAAGTTTCATGAGGATGTCATCAGTTTAGAGGGGTTAGTGCCCTTTGTCCATTTAGAGCCATAACTTATTAAGCAATGGATGGAATTTCATTAAAATTATACTGAGCATTTATGACCACGGTGTGGTAATGCAGATGATGTTTCATTAGCAAGTCTTTAGTAATAGTTGTTATTGCGCTTTGATCAACTCAATGAATTTTCCATTCAGAGCCATTGGATGGAATTTCATGAAACTAGTACTGAACATAAAATCATATAACCATGGTGTGGTAATGCTTTTGGTATTCTGTTAGCTCACCCATGAACCTTTGACTACCTGAAATAATATGCTGTTGTGTTTGTGTTTAACGTCCCATGATGATGTCATCAGTTTAGAGGGGTTAGTGCCCTTTGTCCATTTAGAGCCATAACTTATTAACCAATGGATGGAATTTCATTAAAATTATACTGAACGTATATGACCACGGTGTGGTAATGCACATGATGTTTCATTAGCAAGTCTTTAGTAATAGAAGTTATTGAAAATCATATAACCATGGTGTGGTAATGCTTTTGGTATTCTTTTAGCACACCCATGAACCTTTGACTACCTGAAATAATATGTTGTTGTTTGTGTTTAACGTCCCACCAACAAACAGCTAAGGTCATATGATATGGGGACTGGGCCACGGCTTAGTCTCATCCGACAGACTGGTGAAGCCTGGAATCAAACCTGCGACCCCTGGTTTCCAAGGCGAGCGGTTAATCCCCTAAACCCCAGCTGCTCCTACTTGATATAATAATAGAAATAAAATGTTAACCAAATTAACATTAATGCCATGATTCTGATGCCTTGCATGTTGTCAAATTTTGGTGTTGGTTAAACACAAAGAAGTGACTAACATGCATTATCAATATGGATACATAATCTGGCCCTGGGTCTACACCATTACTCCAAAAAAAATACCTTCAATATTGGAAAAGATGTATGGACAGTGCACTTACTAGAGGCAGACTTGATTTAGTCCTTCTCTTTTTAATCTGAACAGGCAGAACAGGAACATCTGTGCTGGAGTACTCCAACATACTCCATCATCTGAGGTCATGTGGACAGAACAGTTACACGACCTGTGCAGAAACAATATGGCAGAGTCTGCCTGCATGTTCTGAGATTTTATGCACGAGATGTATTCAAATTTGAAAAAAATAAGCTCATTTGCAAGAGATGAAATTAATTGTAATTTATTCTTTTCTTCTTGGCCATCTTTTTACATGATCTTTTCATCATTTTGAGGCTGCCTCAAAATCCTGAATTCAGGAATAATCCTGAAAACTTTCACCCATGTAAATTATGCTCCCAAGCCTCCGCTTTGTCTGTCCATCATAATTTTGTCCGGAGCATAACACAAAACCTATAAGAGATATCAACACCAAACTTCATTGGTAGATAGATCTCAATGACAATAAGAATAGTGTACAAGAATCATAACTCTTGCATTATTTAGGAGTTATTGCCCTTTGTTATATTTCATACTTGTATTTTGTGCGGAGCATAACACAAAAACCACAAGAGGTATCTACTCCAAACTTCATTGGTAGATGGATCTAGATGGGGAGAAGTGCAGTGTACAAGAACCATAACTCTCTTTTACATAATCTAGGAGTTATTGCACTTTGTTATTTTTACTTTAATTTTGTCCAGAGCATAACGTAAAAACTAGGAGGTATTAACTTGAAACTTCATTGGTAGGTAGATCTCGATAAGGAGGGTGCAGTGTACAAAAACCATAACTCTTGCATAATTTAGGAGTTATTGCCTTTTGTTATACTTAAATTTTGTCCAGAGCATAACATTAACATTATAACAGATATCAACTTGCAGCCCTTTTTGAACAAGCATTTAGTTGGGGAGCCTCCATTGCTTTTACTGATTTTCTTGTACTTGTTTTTAGCGACTGGTCTGATGTTCTCTGAGTACTCTAAAAATATCAAATCATGTCCATCCTAGGATAAATATGGCACATATTTTTCTAAACTTGTTCATGAAAACTGGAGTCATCTTGAAAACCCTGTGAATCACATATAGTTTCACCTGTTACAATGTCATACTGTCCTGCCATCCAAGAGTGACAGTGACATCATGTTTTGCTTACAAAGTTATCAGGGACTTACAATCAATAGATCACTTGTGTATTAATCCTATCCACAGGATAGGATTAATACACAAGTGATATATCGATTCCCGTCAGCTCAAGTGGAGTGTACAAGTTTATGTTTTACTTAACAATTGTAAACAAAATATTACGTGACTGTCACTTTTGGTTGGCACGACAGTTGTTGTCAAGGATCTGATGAAAACAAGCAAAGACCAAAATACAGATGACGATTTTATTGTTTGTCTGATAGCAAGTACAAATCTCAGTTCGGACCCCTGGGTGGGGTACTGGGTAGATAAGCACATACACAAATGAATGAAAAACATACACAAAAATTGCACCAACCAGTTCGACCAAGCTTTCACCCTTTAAGTGCCAATCAAAACTGCAGCAGACGGCAAAGTCTGCGACATCTTTGAAAATATGGCTTGATATTTCATGTGAAGATTCACATACAATATCAAGCGTTATTTGGTATCTCGTCTTTGCATGCTGGGTAATTTTGCATGCTTTTTTGTCATCTGCTGATATTTTTTTTATTTATGTTTTCAAAAAATTCTTTCTGCAATACCATCAGAGTGTCAAACAGTTTCGATCCAGATCAGGCCAGAAAAATGTCTGGCCTGATCTGGGTACAAACTGTTTGTAAAGGTTATCAGCAGACAACACTAGCAGATGGAGTTATAGCAGCAACAGAATTTCAAAGTGTCGTCTGCTGCAAATGTTTGTAGCTCTTTAAGGGTTATGGGATTATGTTTGTACATGAATTTTATAATGATTATTGGCACTGATTTTGATAGATCTTAATAGACCAGTATAGATTTGAGTGTTCTAATCCTTGTTTTACTGAGAGCAGGACCCATATTCATAGAACAGCATCTAAAATAGCAACTTGAGTGCATGAATGGTTCACCATGCTCCTGTTATTGTTTTACTGCCCGTTCAACACATTACTGCATCTTGGCAGATAAGCAGCGAACCTTATATACTGGAAACCCCATGTAATGGGGTACTTTGACAAACAGTATAGACCCAGATGAGGTGCCACAGAATGTGGCATCCCATCAGGATATAACCTGCTTGCTGTAAAAATAAGATAACAACTATCTTCAGAGACAGAAATACAATACAATTTTGAGATTTCAATCTGTGACCCCTCAAAAAATGTAATAGAAAATTCAAACTTTAAAGCATCATTCGATGGACAAATGAATGATCTAATGTTAGACATAAGCTGTTTCATTAAATACGGGTCCTGATAAATTGAAATACTCCCTCTGATTAGAGAAGCAATCCAGATCAGCCTGTTAAAGAAGCTCACAATCAGTATCTGCATTTTGAGCATTGAATTGCTATAAGTGTCCTGATTGGCTGAAAAGTAAGAGTTGAACATTTCAATTTTTCCGCAAAATAAAGGATTAGATGAATATAGACAGCCTACAGATGGCGTATACAGATTACATTTTACTGATTTATATTATATACTAAATATTGGCATTTTTCTATTACATGTACGCCCAAAATATTATTATTTTTGTGTTCCTCTTAGTGTCATGAAGATATGGTCCCAAAAACTAAAAAAAATAAGGCATATTTCATGTTCATAAAAACCCTTTCAATCCAGTAGACAAAATTGCGGGTTTTTTTGGGGTCATAAAAAACTGACTGAAATGGTTGAAAAATCAGAATATCTGTCAAACCAGACAGGAAAAAAATTATTGTCTATCCTATAGTGTTTTAGTCTAAATTTTTCTCTTATTAAGTTCATATTAACTCAACTCTGAATTTCATAGTAACTTTAGACTCGTACAAAATACAGACGTTACAATTACATAAGACTTTAAGCTTTAACACAACGCTTTAATTCCATAGTTCCTGAGGAAGCAATCATTTAAAATTTAGCTAGGTTCGCAGCATTACTCTGTATCCTTTTTACCCTTTTTGTCATGATAGATTCTCCCATACTTATTGTTGTAATAAGGATGGGAACATCCTAAATATATTCTAAGGGGTCACAGGTCAGAATTTACAAATATGATGTATTTCACATAGGTGAAAGTTCAAAATTTCCAAATTCCTAAACTTTTGAAATTCAAATCTTAAAATTTGCTGTATGTCTACAAAAAATTAGCAATTTCAAGTTTAAATGGTCAATTGTTGTCAGATAAACTTATAAGATTACAGCAAAGCTATTACAATCTGCCTAATTCAGTATTTTGAGGCTGACTTTCCAAAGAAAGTCAGCCTCAAAGTCCTGAATTCAGGATTATTCCTGAAATTTTTCACCCATGTTTCTGTCCCTGGAGATAGGTTTTATATTGAAGTACACAAATTGTGCTGCAAAAACTACAGCAGAAAAGTCTAAAATGATCCCCACATTAGGAACTATGTAAGCTATATCATTCAAAGATATACCTTAATATATAAGCCAGAAAATCTGTATGGTAAATGGTCTAAAATTTTGAACTTTTTTCCCTTTCTGTTCTCCGATAGAATGTTGGTTATCAGGGCTGGAATTCACCCATATATGGCTGATTTTCTTTTTTATAAAAACAGAGCGCAAAAAAAATTTCCAAGCCTGTAGAGAAGCAGGCCTCCAGATAAGAGTGTGTAACAGAAAATTATTTTTCTTATTTCTCAACCAAAACATATGTTGTGGGTACTCAAAAGAACCGTCTCAATGAGATGGTTCTTTTGAGCACCCAAAACACATGTTTAAACTGATGGGTAAGAAAATAATCACAATTTTACTCTTAACATTTTTTCTTAACTGGCCCTATGGATAAGGTACTAAAAGTGCAGTTTGATCTGAACTTTTTGCTGGCATACATATCAAGGTACCTCTTAACATAACATAGCCCTTGTAATTTACGTATTCATCAACACGGATTGGGATAAATATTACGATAAATATCAATAGCGATCTAGGGATCTATGTAAAACTCTAAAATCTTGGACTAGGATTTACATTATCTACAAGCGTTTTACTTCATGAGATGAAAATATGAGAAAACAAATAAAAACGAAGAAAAAATGACAATGACTGGTTGATGACATGATGACAAGCTCCTGCAAGGGATATTTATGGGTGTTAAGTACCCTGATCTTCATTTTTCTCTCTTTGAGACTGTGATGACAAATAATTTGTCAGTTCTCAACCTTTTCCTCTTGAAAGACATGCATGATATCTTTGCTTTAATTTTATTTCATGCCTTTCACAAAGGATTATCACTTGTAATGCGTGGAAATCTTCAAGAAGTAACTATCACTTGTAATGCACTGAAATCTTCAAGAAGTAACTATCAATTGTAACGCGCTGAAATCTTCAAGAAGTAACTATCACTTGTAATGCGCTGAAATCTTCAAGAAGTAACCTCTAACATCTTGAAACACAAAGTTCCAACGAAATTAAGTTGACCCCTATGTGCTTTTGTTGAAGTCACCATCACATACTTTGGCAAAATAGCAGGATTGTTTCACTATCTTATCCCTTTTTATTTGTTATAGGGGTTTATTTATATCACACAACCTTGCTCTGAAAAAAATAGTTATAGTGGTGCTTAACTTTTGATGCTGTGTATACATGTATCACAAAAATTAGTTTACACATGCATATGATCTTAAAAAAATCCAAACTATATTTGCCAGTTTGTTTCAAAGAGAAAAAAAGAAGATCCTTAGCTATGATGAGGTGTGCAGCCAAAACAATTGGCAAACACTACTTAGCTGCATAGGCCAACTTTACAATTAGCAAATACTTTATGACCCTCCAAGGTGATTTCACCAATTCATTGGCCTGGATAGAGGGATATTCACACACCAATTTTTCTCAAACATAGGTTGCGGGTACTTATTGAAAGTGTCTCATGGAGACACTTTCAATGAGTACTCACAACCTATGAGACACTTCTAATGAGTTCATGCAACCTATGACCACAACAAGAATTCAGGGTTGTAAAATTAAATGTTTGTACATACTGTAAATTCGGAAATTTTCGCGAGAATTTTATGTTCGGGAATAGGATTAAAAGGCATATTTGCGTCGTTAAAAATTCACGACTTGGGCATGATATACCTATATCAGTAAAGGACAGAGTGATTTTGCCATTTCGTGAGTGTTTTAATTTCACGAAACTTCGCATTTTCCCAAAAATAAAACCCTCGCTAAAATTTCCAAATTTACAGTATGTTTGTACATCATTTTGCATACAGCAGTCAGTATATGATTCACAGTTTTCCACCAATTTGGAACAATAGTGTGATTAAGAATATAAATATCACCACTTTTAACGTTTCAAGCTCACTTTTCATTGGTTAATCAAATAATTTGCTAATGTATAAAATCAGCCTATGAAATGCCAATCTCCACCCATCAACCACATTCCTCAATGATATAATGACTGTGTATTCGAAGCATGACTATATAACAGAACCATACATCAATGGATATTTAAGCAATTTTAAATGACGAATATTCACATGATTACTCAAAGCGATGAATATTCGTAATGAATGTGTACTCAAAGCATGGATATTAAGATTGAATCATACATCAATGATTATTCCAATGATTCCTCAAAGCGATGATTATTCCCCGTGAACAACACACATTATCGGTAAGAAAATGTAAAGCAACACATACACAAAGATAGGGAAAAGTACTTCCGTGATCAGTTTATGATCACATAATCAATTACCACATCCCATTTATTTCCTTTGTATACTGATGGATTATTCCATCCAGTTTGATACAATAAAATTTGAATGGCCCATTATATATTTTGAGGGGTCACAAGTTGGAATAACAAAATTATATTTTATTTCTGTCACTGAAGATTGTTGTATCTTGGACAACAGTGCAGATCCTGATGAAATGTTGCATTTTGCAGCCTCTCATCTGGGTCTACACTGCATGGATGAAAGTTCAAAATTTCCAAAATCCTGAACTTTCGAATTTCAAATTTTAAAACTTGCAGGGAAGAATTTCAAGTTTAAATGATTAATTGTGTTCAGATAATCTGGAAACTAATCAGAAAAGCTATTATAATCTGCCTAATTCAGCATTTTGAGGCTGACTTTCTCTGGAAAGTCAGCCTCAAAATCCTGAATTCAGGATTAATCCCGAAAACTTTCACCCATGACAATGTTTGTTGATTCCCTGGTTTTCAGTATACAAAGGGTTAAGTCAACACTTCCCAGAATAGTGGTGTATTCTATTTTGTATTGTGTCTGTTTCTTGCTTGCAGCCACATGTTGGCATTTTAGAACCCCTTGATTAGATGTTGGAGACAATTTGAGTTCAGTCGCTCATCAATCAAACCTGTGCTTTCTTGTTTTTCGCAGCAAATAGCAAGTTGACATAAATTTATTTGGGCACATCATCTGTTCCATTTATCATGCTGTTTAAGTGTTGTGTCTTATCTTTAATCAATCCCACCTGTCTCCTTTGGAAGCTTTACTTGTTGATTACATAGGTAATTCCCCTATACTTTTCTTTTCTTTATTAAATTTGATTTCTTCCATAGTTACTAAATTGTTCCTTCATTTTCATTTGAAGATAAGAAATGTCTTAATTTGTTGCTAGGTAAAATTCTTTTCATTTATAGTTTATAGTCAAATTTACATAAATTCAATTGTAGACAGATACTATCTCGTTTACCTTCAAAATTATGTAAAATTCAAATTCACATCTTTCTCAATTCATGTTTAAATCCTTTGCAACTTTAGAAATGATTGTGATTTTTTAACACCTTTGTCATATACATTTTAAATATTCCCAATGATAAATTGGTCTTGCGTAAACTTTATGATTTCACGTATTTTTCTTCAGAGCGTGAAGCAACACTTTCTCAAACTTTATTACCTATGGCCAGGTCGTCTTCAATAACAAGGGGTTCACAATTAAAACAACATAGTTTACTTTCACAAAACATCATTCTGTGTAAAAGCAAAAGATTCTTTTTATAAATAATTTGAAAAACATTTTAATAAAAGTCCTAATTTTAAGTTGTTCTATTTTTTCTTCATCGTGAAGAATCCTTTCTTCTTAGTTTCCTTGTGTTCATCTGTACTACGTGCGGGAAGAGTTTGTGATCGCCCGGGGGTGGCAGAGTCAGATGTTCCAGTTGTACTGCTGATACGAGTTATCCAGTGCTCAAGCTCAACCTAGAAAAAAAAAATGTGAGCGTACAATAATGAATTTTTTCTTATCCATTGTTTTGTATGTTTGTTTGATTTGATTCTTTACGTCCCATCAACAATCTTTCAGTTAAACAGGGACGGATCTTCCTGGGTTAAACCAGTACTAAGCTAGGATAAATGTGTCTTGCTCAAGGACCACAACGCAGTGACGCCGATGAGGCTCGAACCCGCAGCCCCTTGGTCTTGAGTCAAGCACTGGACCACTGAGCCACTGCACTCCCTACATCATATGTTTTGGTTGAGAAATAAGATGAATTTTTAATTAGGCACTTTGTTTAAAGATTCCATAAAAATAGTGTCATCTGCTAGTTGTGATCGGGAATTCTTAAAGGATTAACATATCAATTCTTGTAGGATCTACATTTGAGCCACGTCATGTGATTTTCAACAATGTGGCATTTTGACATGAATAGAGCCAGACGAGCCTGTGCAACCTCCTGTTAAGCTTAGAAACTCCAAATGCTGTTTAGTCAGTATAATATTCGTGTGACCGGCAAAGGCTCTGATCAGACTGCACATATGCGCAGGCTGGTCTGAGCCTTTGCTGGTCCCACATACCACATTGTAGGAAATCTCATGTTGCAGCTCATTTCAGGTTTTTGTCAGTCGTATGTTTCTTTAACTCTTTACCTACTGGGTAATTTTGCATGCCTATTTGTCGTCTGCTGAATTTTTCAAAATCAACTTTTTTTGAAAAATTCTTTCAGGAATACCATCGGAGTGTCAAACACTTTTGGATCCAGATCAGGGTGGACGTTTTGTTGGCCCTGATCTGGGTACAAACTGTTTGCAAAGGTTATCAGCAGACGACACTTAATGAATTAAAAATGTTTGTTTGATTTGATTCTTTATGTCCCATCAACAATCTTTCAGTTATAAAGGGAAGGGTCTTCCTGGGTAGAACCAAAGCTAAGCTAGGATTAATGTTCTTGCTCTAGGACACAACGCAGTGACGCCGGTGAGGCTCCAACCCGTGGCTGAATTAAAAATGTGTTTTCGTTACCTGGTCTTTAGCCATGAAAAGATACTCAGCACCGTTGGCAAGTCGTAGTCGGAACACATGTGGTCTCTTAGTGTAGTCTGTGGCAAGTTCACACACGGCTCCAGCGAGGTCTAAGGCTGGTTCATGGTGAATACGAGAGTTAGGTTCCTACAAGAAAACAGTGGAAACAGTAAGACATCAGTTACTCTGCCCAACATTAGAAAAGGCCTACAGTGGAAAAGGTACTGTAAATTCGGAAATTTTCACGAGAATTTTATTTTCGTGAATAGCGTTAAAAGACATATTTGCAACCTAAAATATTCACGACTAAGACATGTTTTATCTATATCAGTAAATGACCGAGTGATTACGTCATTTCGCGAGGGATTTATTTCAGCAAAACTTCGCACATGTGAATTTTCGCGAAAATAAAACCCTCACGAAAATTTCCGAATTTACGTTAGCTTTATAGTTCAATTTTACGAGTGTATATACAAATATTCCCTCTTGTAATTTATTCATCAGATATTCAAGTCAGTTATAAGCTCCACCCTTGACAGAGTCTTGTGAAAATTATTGAACAGCATAGATCAAAGGAAATGCAGCAAAGTCATGATACAAAGTACTATAACATAGGTAGCTCAGGTGAGTTATAAAATCTTTCAGATACACTATCAGAGTGTCAAACAGTTTGTATCCAGATCAGAAATGATGTTCTGCTGGTACTGATCTAGGTGTTAACTGTTTGTAAAGGTTAGCAACAGACGACCAATGTCTCCCTAGCTAGGAAAGAATTAAGTAACAAAAAAGGTTGTGAGCAGATGATTCACATGAAATATCAAGTTTTATTTTCTCCAAAAACTAAGAGATCACAAAATTTGTCATCTGCAGCAGTTGTGAATGATGCTCCAATTACTCTTCCTGAAAACCCCATTCCTTTATTTTATCACTGTGAAATATCAAGGTATTTATTGCTGCTGTTAAAATAAGTGGAAAAGTAGAAAAAGCTCTGATGTCATATTAAGGCAGAAACTTAATAATGGATGAGTGTTTCTCGCATGTGCAAGTACACCTACCTGTTTAGCATGTTTCTGGTCTTTGTAGCAAGATAATGAAGCTCCATCTAGCACTACATACACTTTATCCCATTTTCTGAAAATGACAAAAAGAATGGCATATGGATCAGAGCTTAAAATATCTAAACCCTGGCATGCAAAATGAACTGTCAAGTTAAAGTGACTAAGTCTGCATTTATGAACATTTTCCGAACAAAACTATTTTCTTTTTAAATCACTAGTAAATATAGAATTAAGTCATGCTTTATAGCACCAGTTATAGTGTAAACGCTCCCGTTAGTGTAAACGCTCCCGTTAGTGTAAACGTTGACAATAATGGGGGATATCACTCCCGTTACTGTAAACAGAGCCGTGTTTACACTTAAGTGGCGATAACGCAGACCCAAAAATCAGTATCGACCGTAAGTGTCAACATTATGAAAATAAAAATTGAAATTACAAGAGATGACCATTTATCGCAGACATATGAGCAGCCGTGACAAAACCATTTATGACATTGACTACTTGATTTAAGACCAGTTTAAACTACTGTCTTAAGTTCCAGTAGTTTTGTCTTATATCTTGATCACTATTTGAACCATAAAAAATAAGTAAATTAGTGAGTGTTTTATTATCTTGACCTGTGCATTATAACATATGATAACATAGTTGCACCCGACAAGACACCACATACAAATCTGTAAACAAATATCAGTAAAGTGAGATGACAATATGTGCATAACACATAGACAGCTTAATAGTTTATGAGCTTTTTGGAAGAAGTGGAGGGGGAGCTCCATATATTATGGGTTGTAGCTTCAAACCACGTTGATCGTGATCAGACTCCAAACCTGGGCATAGGCCATTATCTAACGGTAACACTGAAGGTTCTTGTTTATTGATAAATTCAGCTGCGCTTTCTAAATCATTACATTGTCCATATTTAGGTATATCTACAACTGCAGAATCGTGCCATGCAAAAATGAGAAGCAAACCCAAGTGTGGTATCTCGTCAGAGTCTGTCACGTTTGTTAACATTAGAGATTTTCATTAACCACAGGATATTAGGACGATTTAATACCTTATAAGTGATAAAATTGGCCTGAGTACATGATACTTGTTGATTGCAAGTAAGTATGACCTGAAGTTTGTCCTGAAATTAATAGAGGTAACTCTGGCCTATATTTCTTGGTTATATAAGTTTTTTAGGACCCAAAATATTGTATCAATGAAATCCGAGATTGTTAACAAAAAGCGTTGATATCGCACATATTATCGTCACACGCTCTCACTAGTGTAAACATTGACAATAGCAGGAGAGATCCCTCCCGTTATTGTCAACGTTTACACTAATGGTACCGTTATTGTAAACGCGTTTACAGTAATGGGAGCGACATCTCCAGTTATTGTCAACGTTTACACTAACGGGAGCGTTTACACTAACGGGTGCTACATGCTTTCACAATAAATCTGTTCACTACACATGAATACTGCAAGGAAAAATGAATTATCTTTTTAAAAAAGGTGTTTTTCTCTTGTTGGTAATTATTTATGGCCCTCCATAAATTGAAGACAAAATTAATCCTGGATCTGCCCCTTAATTGAAATGCTGAGTATGCAGGTATTCAGACTAAGCTAAAGGAGGACCCAAAGGACCATTTTCTCATGAACTAGCTCAACTCACCTATTGCTAGCTTTCTTCATGTGAGCTTCCCACTCGTGTTTACGTGTGAGAGTTCCTTCCTCGTGTACAGCACTTGTTTTGGGAGATTCTGTAAATTGGGAACAAATGAAAAAAATAAAAATAACAAATTTCAAGTTGAGTAGCTTTTGAAAGCTTCTCTCATCATTTTTAAAAATAAATCAGTAAAACATGTCTTAAGCAGCCACTCAAAAAAAAGACCAAAAATATTTGGTTTTCAAGACAGATTATCACTTAATGCAGGTTAAAAGTATTGCAGCATTCTGCAAATACTTTCAACCTTCATTAAGCTACAATTTTCCATTAAGATCTTTGTTTTGTCAATTTTTAAGTGGCCGCTTAAGACAGGTTTTACTGTACTTCATAACATCGTGTATAATGAATGATTTAACACTAAAATCACTCAACAGAATGTCTTTGCTCTTGGAAGCAATGCCCTGGATATATCAGATCTGTAGTATAGGAAAAGTGAAGAACTTCAAGTTTTTTTGTTGTTATTTTTTTTTAAATCAAGCATTACAATGAGGTACAGAACAAAAAGTAATAAAATATGTTAATTGAAAAATTTTGTTCATGCATATTAGTAGTTTCAAACACATGCTCTGTCATTTTTAAAACAGTAAATGATATAAACTTTAGAACACTAGTTATCTAAGCAAAAAGTGCAGACCCAGATCAGACTGCTCCTAAGGAGCAGTCTGATCTGAGTCTCCACTATTTGCTATTTTGACAAGTATTTAGTGAATCAACAACCTGATAGCCATGTATTACGAAAAGTGTTCAAAATTTTATCATTCAACCCTGAACAGCTGCTGAAAAAAAAATGAAAACGACAATATCTAAATGACATACAACACACAGTTTATTTATATCCTTAGACTTTCAACATCACTATGCTTCAAGATATCCCCTTGATGCACATACCACACAGATTTGCTAAGACCAAGTCTTTAGCAAAGCACTAGCCTCTACATATAGCTTACAACCCCCCCCCCCCCCCCCCATCCCCACCCTGAAAATTTTGCTAAAATGAATTAATATTTGGACTCATTATGCTGAAATTTACACCTTTCAAAACCTAGTTATAAAACCAACTTTACACAGTTATTTCAGATCATGTTTTGAATAGCTTCATGGATAGTAACTGCCTTTCATAAAAATGAATTGCAGTAATTTCACAGACCTCTAGATAAATGAGGTGATTAAAAATTAACTTTCTTATTTCTCAACCAAAACATATGTTGTGGGTTTTCAAAACGACTGTTCTTATAAGCAACCCAAACGTATAAGATTAGAAAATACAATGTAATAACAAATTTATGCTGAATACCAGGCCCTTTAAAAAGTGTAACAGACAAATAGATTTTCTTATTTCTCAACCCAAACATATGTTGTGGGTACTCAAAAGAACCGTCTCAGTGAGACGGCTCTTTTGAGCACCCAAAACATATGCTTAAAATTATGGGTAAGAAAATATTTACAATTTTATGTTGAGAAATTTTGTTTATCTAAACTTATGGAATACCCACAACATATGTTTGGGTTGTAAAATCAATTATTCAGAATTATCTCTTATCTGGAAGCCTGGGACTCATTTTCAAACCATCATTTTGCGATATGTAATGCCCTTATCAAAATAAAAAAAAATAAAAACCTTACAATCACCTTAACTTAGAAACAATTGAAAGACAGATAGTATGACTGAGGAAAATACTTTTATAATTTACCTGTATACATTCTCGGTGAAGCAGTAGGGCTTTCCTCAACGTTTTTCTTACGTGAGAAAAATTTGCCAAATGGTGACTTAGAGCGAGAGCGCTTCCCTTCGGGCGTCCCCTCCTTTGGAAAGGTATTGCCTGATTTAGAAATCAAACTTGTTTATTATCAGACCCAGTCACCTCAAGCAAGTAAATATTGTAAGCAACCAAGCTGCTGATAATACTTTGGTAAGAAGCAGTATACAGGGTTCATACAGGCAAGTATGAGTAAAATTCAACTACTTCTAAAAGACTTTCCCACCATTTTCAAGGACTGAAAACTTATGGAATAAAAAACTGATTTACACGTTAAAATTCTACTTCTGAAATGCTAGAATCCATTACTAAAGATATTAGTTTTAGAAAATCAGTGTAAAATTATGGTGCCTTTATTTGGTGCAGCATATGCTGCACCGAATTAAGGCACCACAATTTTAAACTGATTTAGGCCTCAAAAAACAGTGTTGAATCCTCTTACAAATGGTAAAATTCAAGGACTTTTCAAGGTCTTTGAGTGTTTTTCAAGTACTTTTCAAGGCAGATTTAATTTTCAAGGACTTTTCAAGGAAGCACTCTAAATTCAAGTACTTTTCAGGCCTGTGGGAACCCTGGTATAATTGACTAAGCATGGCTACTAACTAGTAACTCAAAAAAAATCGGATAAATCCACCCAAAAATAAAACGCTAGTCTTTAAAATAAACCATTGAGAAATAGACAGATATAGTCCTCAAAATAATCCAACCCAAAATGAAATGCTAAATAAACAAAGATCCTAGTAATAATGAACCCAAAAATGAAGCCCTGTCAGTTACAAGCGAAAGTATGTGCACAAATTACTGGTAAACCGCTTGTTCAAGTCTGCCCAGGAAAAAGTGTGGTTAGGTGAACTGACCGTCCCGCAATGACCATAGATGTTGACTTGGGACGTAAAGCAACAAAACCAACCAACTAAACTAGGATTCCGAGGATCAGATGTGTCCCCTGGCAAAACCTAAGTCAAAAAAAGGCCATAACTCATGATCAGCCAATTTTTTACCAATTATCTCCAAATTGCAACCTGACCTGCAGTTAACAATGCTTTACCCTTCTGTAAACTTTGAATGAAATTCAAAAGTTATTGACCGGAAACCAAAAGTGTGATGCCGCCAACAACATCAATGACGTGGACAGACACATGATCCCTATGACTATTGTGTCTGCCATGCTTTGCAGGTGAACACAAAACTATCCACCAGAAATCCAAATACTTATAGACTATTAAGTCCTCAAAATCATTTACCCATGTCTTTAAGCAAATGCCTTAAAAATAATCTTAAGTACTCAAAATAATTCAACCCAAAATGAAACGCTAAATCAGGCCTTTAGTTAAGAGTGCATACCAAAAAATTAATTTTCTTATTTCTCAAACAAAACATATATTGTAGGTACTCAAAAGAACCTTCTCAAATGAGACAGTTCTTTTGAGTACCCACAACATATGTTTTGGATGAGAAATAATGAAAATAGTTTTCCAATACACACTCTTATCCGGAGGCCTGAGTAACAACAGAAACTTTGGAAATAATTCTCAAAAACACAACCAGAGTCGAACATAAAACATTATCATTATATGTACATGACATGCCACCTGAGCCCCATGTGAGTTTAAAAGTCAATCACCCATGTACAAATAAAATAAATTCTATGCATGAAACTCCCATGAAAATTAAAACATATTTAATTTCAAATTCCAGAAAACCTATGACAGCCCTTCATACCCACTCATTGTTACCAATAGTGCATACATCTGTTAACTATTTGACCCCTGGGCAATTTTTCATGCTTTTTTGTCATCTCAGCTGATTTTTTTTAAAAAACAACTTTTTTGAAAAAAAATCTTTCAAGAATACCATCTGAGTGTCAAACAGACTGGATCCAGATCAGGCCCGACGTTTTGTCAGGCCTGATCTGGGTCCAAACTGTTTGCAAAAATTATCAGTAGACAACACTGATAGGGTGTGTGAAAGAGTTTAACTTGCATCCAATAGGGCTAGATGTCTGATTATGCGACTATGATGCATAGGTGAAAGATCAAAATTTCCAAAATCCTGAACTTCCGAAACTCCAATCTTAAAACTTGCAGTATGCCCAATAAATATTCACAATTTCAAGTTTAAATTGTCAAATGTCCTTAGACAGACTGAAAATAAATCAGAGAAGCTATTATGATCTCCCTAATTCAGCATTTTGAGGCTGACTTTCTGTGGAAAGTCAGCCTCAAAATCCTGAATTCAGGAATAATCCTGAAAACTTTCACCCATGTATGATGCTTCATCTTCTTCCTAACTTTGTGTGAGCAATGATGGCTCTGGCCAGATTGTGTGGATATACAGGCTTGCCTGAGTCTCATGGGCTGTTCACTTTATGAGTTTTACTGACACCCCTATTATGAATAATGGATTTGTCTAGTCTCAAGAACTGGCGTGTATACCACAATAAGCCTCAGGTATTGAAGGGGTAAGCAACTACACTACTTTAGCTAGTGCATACATACTGCATTTATCCAGCCCTTAAACTAGTTTTCCCTCTCCAAAATTATCCCCAAAATAGAGATTCACCTCATATTGAACTCTTTGCTTGCTGGGTAATGTTGCATGCTTTTTTGTCCTCTGCTGATTTTTTATAAAATTAACCTTTTTCCACATTTTTTTCAGGAATACTATCAGAGTGTCAAACAGTTTGGATTCAGATCAGGCCCGACATTTTGTCTGTGTCCAAACTGTTCGCAAAGGTTATCTGCAGAAGACAATAGCAGTCAAAGAGTGAAGAGATTTTTGGACAGGAAACTACCCCAGCATGCCCAGTGAAGTACACATGACTTTATAATTTGGAGCAAGTTTATGAGGGAAAATCCCCTATCTAACAGCCGGAGAAATACAGTACCATTTATGGGATAAATGTATGTATTCAAAATTTTCATTTGGGTAGGTATATCTCGGATATACTGTCAGAAATTTAGTTTTTACGGTGACACGCGAGTGGAGCCGTAAAACCTTGTTTCCGAACGTATATCCGACGATATACCTCCCCAAATGAACATTTGAATATGGTTATCCCCATTCTAATGCATTTCTGCCGTTTCATCTCAAATTGGAGCGTTGCAAGCCGCATAAAGCCGCATGTCATCAAACATAATCAATGATGCCAACTATTTCCGACAGAATATCGCAGGATATACTGTCGCAAATTTTTGACGCTATCCAATCAGATGTTGTGTTACAAACTCATGTGCATTAGAATTTTAAATGAGTATCATAGTGATTGCTACAAACACAAGACCTTTAAAATATGGATTTTACCTATCAATATTGAGAATTAATCTTTTGAAAGTCATACAGATATGCATATTTTTTTGCTTGTTTGCGTAAGATTTGGAGATTATTGTTTATATGTTGGAGTACTAAATCATTACATCATGCTATATAAATTACAATGTTTAACGTAAATATTATGACACTTTGCTGCCTACCTGGTGTGAAGAAGCACACAATACATTCAAACTTTAAAACTTAACATTCAAGAAATTAATTATGCTGAACATGTAACATTCAACCTCTAACAGTTTGAATAGAATACAGGAATTATTTTCTTTCATTTTTTTCTTATTAAAATGAAATATTTCAAACCAATCTGACTTTTCTATGAGCACGCAAAAACACTTCAAAATTTCCTCTCTGTCTTAGGTGAAAGTTCAACATTTATAAGAGCCTGAACTTTAGAAAATGAAATTTTAATGATGATTTTTCGGTTATAATGTCGGCCCAATGTAGTCCCTCGCAAATGCATATGGAGCACGCACAAAGCACCAAGTTTTATGCACCCACTAAGGCTTCAATAAAGGAATTCAGACTGTATCCTGTCTTTAACCTTCGCCAAAATGAAAGTATGCAGTATGCTTTTAAAATATCAGCAATTTCAAGTTTAAATGGTCAATTGCCAAGCTGTTATAATCATACTATTGCTGACAGTCAGCCTAAAAATCCTGAATTCAGGAATAACCCTGAAAACTTTCATCCAGAGACAAGCAATTTCCAAGAGCATTGGATACTGATTTTGTAATTTCGGTTGATTTAAGAAAACTGCACTGCCAACCAATACTTCGACACTTTCAGCACCAAAACAATTGCAGCAGACGACAAAGCAGGGTTCATACAGGCAAGTATGAGTAAATTTCAAGGACTTCTAAAAGCCTCAACAGTTTTCAAGGACTTAAAGTTAATGAAAAATACTGATCGAAGTGTTAAAATTCTTCTTCAGAAATGCTAGACTGAGATAATGCACCAAATATGCTGCACCAAATATAGGCACAACAATTTTATACTGATGAAGTTCTCTATTTACAGTGCTTAGTCCTACAGAAAATAGTAGAATTCAAGGACTTTTCAAGGCTTTTGAGTGATTTTCCACTTTTCAAGGCAGATTTAATTTTCAAGGACTTTCCAAGAAAGCCCTCTAAATTAAAGTAATTTTCAAGCCTGTGTGAACCCTGCAAAGTCAACAAATAGTAAATTTCTACTATTTTCCTAATCTTCAGAGGAAATAATTTGATATTTCTTGAGCACCATCTTGAATCACAAGGTTTTTGCTACTTTTTATCCTTTTATATCATTTCTTTTCGAAGCCGTCTGCTGCAATTTTGTTTGGTTCTCTAATCTTTTCTTGCAACAAAACTCAAATTCACTCAAAAACCTACTCCTCCTAGGTGTGGAAGCATCTCCTTTCGCCATCGGATGTACCGGCTCCTGGTCGCGATCCCTCGGTGACGGTCGAGGTCGTGACCTTGGTGACTCCCTCGGCGACCGCCGTCTACGTTCTGGAGATTCAGAATGAGGTGTGACCTCGCTAGTTTGTTTGGGTGAGCTTGGGGGAGGGGTGGAAACTAAAGTTACTTCAGCTGTCCCAGGGAGAAAAAAGAAGAATGCATGCAAACTATACTAAAGAACAAAACATTGCCATACAACATCTACACATTCACTTCAAACACATGGAAATATATGGACCAGCTCAGTAGATTTTGGTAATAAATATTGCATGATATGAGTAAAGTCACTCTTCAACTCTTTGCATCCTCGGTATTTTTTTATGCTTTTTTGTCGTCTACTGATTTTTTTCAAAATCAACTTTTTATTTTTTGTTTGTTTGATTTGATTCTTTATGTCTTATAAACAATCTTTCAGTTAAACAGAGACGGGTCTTCCTGGGTTGAACTAGTAATAAGCTAGGAAAAATGTGTCTTGCTCAAGGACCACAATGCAGTGACTCCGGTGAGGCTTGAACCTGCGGCCCTTCGGTCTCGAGTCAAACACTCTACCACTGAGCCACTGTGCTCCCAACTTTTTTTAAAAATTCTTTCAGGTTTATCATTAGAGTGTCAAACAGATTGGATCCAGATCAGGCCCGATGTTTTGTTGGGCCTGATCTTGGTCCAAACTATTGCAAAGGTTATCAGCAGACGACACTAGGAGGCAAAGAGTTAAACATGCATGAGCAGCTGACCAGTAGGGCTAGGTCTAGTGTTTGATACAAGCCTTCATCTACTGCCATACTCCATTCATGCAAGCAGCAAATGCTCTGGTGAGACTGGGCGTATGCACAGGCTCGTCGGAGCATTCGCTGCTGGCCAACATGATACATGGAGGCTCATGTTTAGATGCTTTTCCTTTGCAGGCAATGGCTGGTAATTTGTTGTATTTTACATTATAGTGTGTTTGAAGCAAATGTCCCACAATGCACGAGCTGCAAAACAAGGGAGGGAATTAAGCTAGAACATTAAAAATGAGGCAAACTAAGGAAGTTTATCATATGCTTTTTTTTGATCAATCAAGATTTTAAAATTAATTTCAGCTGATTTAACCCATTCATGCTTAGGGTCACCCCAAAAAGAGACTCTGGCAAACAGTGCAGACCCAGATGAGACACAGCAGCTCTGAATATATCCAAAAGTCACAACATGTATTTTGCATCAAAGTATCCAGTCCCATAGTAAGCCTCAAATCATAACATTTAGTAGAGAACTAAATCACATACACCAGGTGATAGAAGGGCTCCAATATCTCTCCCCATTTTAGATAAAAAATTAAATATTTCTGCAGTTTGAGCTGTAAAACAATGAGGACCAAACTGAGATCCGAGATGAATGAAAATAAAATAATGAGGGGATGGTGTCATGAGAAACCTTGACCTTAAATGCTTTAAAAAAAAAAATTTAAAAAAAATTGTATTATCTTCATGAAATAGTTTACTGAGGTGCTCATTGGAAGCGTCTCAATGAGATATATCCAAAGAGCACCACATTGAATTTTTTCATTAGATCAGGTAAGGAATTTTTATGAGCGTAAAAATGTAATCATTTTCTTACCCATCAATTTAAACATGTGTTTTGGTTGCTCAAAAGAACCATCTCAGTGAAACAGTTCTTTTGAGTTCCCACAAATATGTTTTGGATGAGAAATAAAGAAAATAGATTTCCAATACACACTCTTATCTGGAGGCCTGTTGGATGCTTCCTTAACCCTTTGTATTCAGGGAAACCCCTAAATGAGTACTTTTGCAAACAGTGAAGACCCAGATGAAATGCAGCATAATGCTGCATTTCATCTGGGTCTACACTGTTTGTAAAGGTAAAAAAAGATCTTCAGGCAATAGAATTCCATTTTTTTTTAAAAATTATAACCGGACACCCTAGATATATATAATGTTTTCATGAAATGACTAAAAAAGAATTTATAATACCAAAATAGGTATGCAATAACATGACTGCCAACTTGCACAGACTTTCAAGGTTAAGTTCCTCATGCCCTTACTCATGTTAATGGGAAGAAATGAGGTTAGGATGAAAAGAAGCTATAATGTGATGAATGAAAGCTCTTGACCAATGAAAGCTCTTGACCAATGAAAGCTCTTTACCAATGAAAGCTCTTGACCAATGAAAGCAGTGTGTTAGCAAAATTTGTGAACCGTTGTCCTGCTGCATAAAGTACTACAATATATCCACTTCTGAATTTAGATGAGCACAGTGGTCAAAGTGCTAGACTAGATATCAAGGGATATTCTGAATGGATTACAGTGTAGATCCTGATCAGCTGGCTTCAAAAGAAGCCAGCTAATCTGGATCTTCACTGCTTTCAAAATATAATTTATCCAGCACAACATGACAAGGGTTGGTATTATATGACAAAACCTATGATAAGAGGTACATGTATATCATGATGGCAATTTGCCGACAATTATCATATTTCTTGCATGAAAACATGTTGATGGTACTCACTAAGGCACTTCTAGTGAGTAAAACATCAATGTTGTATTGGAAAATTAGGGAAAATATTGCCATTTTTCATTTGAAAGAAAAGTACCTTATCGAAGGCTAGGTAAACAAAATGAACATGGATGCAAGCTGATGTAAGCAGATTATAATGTGGCTAGATTGTACATGAAAGCATGATGATCCATTGATCTATATCCAGAAAAAGCTCGGTCAAAGCACTCCATATCCACAGAAATTGTATTTAGTTGTTTAAGTGTTCAATGCTCCTATATTTGCGTTACGGAAATTATGCTTGATGTAACTTTCATTTTGCTAAAACGTAAAAATTTCAACATTCTAGTTGAAAAAAAACTCCGAAATAATCCATTTACAAAAAGGTAAATGAACAGACGTTACAAGTGAGATCAAGTACATATTATTTTAGATGAGATGCTATTGAATGTCCAATTCACTCTGTAATAGTTTGCAAATATGGAATAATCCTATGAAGAAACAAACAAGTTTATTAATACAGTAAAATCTGTTTTAAGCGGCCACTCAAAAATAGACAAAGCAAAGGTCTTAAAGACAAATGGTAGCTTAATGAAGGTCGAAAGTATTGCAGAATGCTCTCTTGGAGCATTCTGCAATACTTTTGACCTACATTAAGCGATAATCGGTCTTGAAAACCAAATCTTAATCTTCTTTTTTAGTTACTGCTTAAGACAGGTTTTACTGTATTGCCTTCTTAATTTATTCAAGGGAGGTTCAGTCAAAAAGTAGGTGTGACGGGGCAATCTTTCTTGCACCTAACACACCATCTTGTACAGAATTCCACCCAACACGCAATTTTGTACAGAATTGCACCTGACACGTAATCTTGTACAGAATTTTTCCATCATAAATTATTGTTCAATGTTGAGGCTATATGTTACAAAGAAAGATAGAGTTTCCCAAAGCAAGGACCCAGCAAAAAAAAATCTGTTGTTATCACCTTCATTCTCCACTTTAACCAGTTTAGCCGTGGGTTCTCCTCTTACTGGGTGACCTATATGTAATTTATGAAAATTGCAATGTTATCTATGAGAATTGCAATGTTATTTATGAAAATTACAATGTTATTTATGAAATCGCAATGATATTAATGCAAACTGTAATGTAATTAATGCAAACTGTAATGTAATTTATGCAAACTGTAATGTAATTTATGCAAACTGTTATGTAATTTATGCAAATATGCTATTTTTTAAGCATCGCTGTATGTTTTGGGGTTTTACAGCTTGAACCGTCTTCCAGAAGAGTTGTTTAAGCAAATTGTTATTCATAAGAATATGCAATTAATATGGTACTTAAATTTTTGTTTTCAAATGTTAAGAGTATTAAGCCAGGTAAATTTATTCAGTAATCTTAAATTTATGAAAGTTATTAATAATGTTAATTATGCATGGTTTTACAAAGCATGATTCAATTAATAACTGTTAATTGTATAGCAATTAGTAAAGTGGAATGAATGAATGAATGAATAAATGTATGTTGGAATGAATGGATGAATGAATGAATTAATGAATGAATGAATGATTGATGTAGGCCCCAGTGATAAATGAGCCAGTGCATAAGATTTCCAACAATGTGGTATGTGCGACCAGCGAAACCTCAGACCAGCCTGCGCATAAGCGCAGTCTGATCAGAACCTTTGCTAGTCGCTTGAGTATTCTATGATTGTTAAGCTACTGACTGAACACCATTTGCAGTTTCTGAGCTTAAAAGGAGGCTGCAGAGGCTCGTCTGAGTCTACACTTGTTGAAATGTCAAATTGTTGGAAATCTCAAGCCGCGGCTCAAATGATGAATGAGGATTACTTTCACAAATTTGAATCCTTCTTTCAATGATGTTATTTGCAATCCAGTTCTAGTCAAAAAGGGTAAGTTTATAGCCAAAAAAAAAATTAATAGATAAATGAGTAGCAGAGTGAAAGATCAGAATTTAATTCATTTTACTGTCTAAGCAGAAAAAAGCGCACAGTATGAATGAAATTAATGAATGATCAGTCTATTGGATAAATGGCACTTAATGATTGCTGCCTATTAAAGCAATTATGTTAAAGTGAAAAGGGAATGAATGAATGATTGAATGAATGAATGATCTGGGACTCAATATTTAATGGGTTCTTCGACTGTCCATGTATAAAAAATGAATTTTCAGATTGTGTTCTTACCAAGTTCAACAGCCCACACTCCTGGAGGCATATCTAGGAGAGAAAATGGTAACTATGTTTACAAAAAAATATATAGCATTCCCAGATACTTTTTCAATTTGAAAGCAATGTTAAATTGGAAACTGGGTTTACCTTTTGATCTACTACTTCAAATAACCTGGGGTGACTTCATCTCAAATATGCACCCAAAGCTTTTACACAGAGTAGCCCCTTTATAACACCATATTTGGGGTTCTTGAGAATGACCCTTTTTTCACAGTGTATTTTATGTGGCTTTCTTTAACCCATTTATGCCCAATGGATTTTTCCAATCTTTATCAGTTGGATCAGTCCATTTTCATTTTCAAGGGTTGTTGTGTAGCAGTTTTCATTTTTATTCAAAATTTTAAAAGTGCATTTTGTAAGCAAATAGTGGAGACCCTGATCAGACGCCGCGTTCTGCGGCGTCGGATCTGGGTCTGCACTGTTTGCCTATGTCCCACAAAAAGGATGCTAGGCTTATATGGGTTAAAGGAATTAAAGGTGAATGGCCCATTTACACAAAAATTACAGGAAAATTATCAATTTCACAAAGAAATTATAGGAAAACAACCAATGGATTAGTCATTTTCTTTTGTAAAAAAAAAAAAATAGGAGCCACTTCTTGTTGTATCTTAGAGCTGCCCCGCTTATTTATTCGGGGCACGAGTCCGCAGACTTTTCAAATGCACACCCGAATGTTTTTACCATTTAAGCAAGCACTATAGACCCTGATCAGACTGCTCCTATGGGAGCAGTCTGATCTGGGTCTATATTGTTTGCAATATTCTACTATATAAACATGTTATAATGAGTCGTGTTATAAAGAGACTGCAATGTATAAGAGAATAATCATGCTTATATGTTTCATTCTGATGTAAAGTTAAGTTCTGACATAACAGCACTACTTTCATGCCACAACAGTCATAATGAGAAAGAGAAAGCATCCACAATGTATTAGATCAAAACAACAATTTGATAGCATAAAACATAAACAATAACTAGAAATTGTGTTCATGAAACACCTAGCCCCTAACCACAGGGTATTTCTCTTTCTTTACCCTTTTAGGTATTGTGATGGATTTTCCCAGACTGATGATGGGATTGTCTAATATATTTTAAGGGGTCACACGTAGAAATTTCCAAACAATTATGTACTTCAGTCCCTGAGGATTGTATTCTATCTTAGAAAACAGTGCAGGGCCAGATGAAATGCCGCAATATTTTGGCATTTCATCTGTGTCTTCACTGTTTGCCGAAGTATCCCTTTGCGGCTTTAGGTGTTTCCAGTAGTAATGTTTTTTATGAATTCCTTCCCAAAGTTAGGTCAATCCTCCTCCTCTAGGAACAGTCTGATCTGGGACTAATTTTGTTTGCATATGACCTTCCTCCTGGGAGCAGTTTAGTTCTGGGGTCAAAAGAGTTACATGTTTTATGCTATCAACAGAGTTATAAAATTAGTTCACAACAGATCTATAAATAAGGGAAATGCACAAACGACATCAGTTAGGGATATCAACATAACCTACGTCAATCACACCTTGTTAATTTCAACTCAACATATTAACCCTTATTTCCACGCCATTTTATGACACTTGTCATCTGCTCGCTTATCTACTAATGTACTTTGGTAGCCAATATTGCAAACAATATAGACCCAGATCAGACTGCTCCCTTAGGAGCAGTCTGATCAGGGTCCATAGTGTTTGCTTCCATGGTAAAAACATCCCGCTGCGCATTTGATAATCTGCAGCAGATGTAATTAGCAGACATTTTCAGGGGGAAAACACCGGCAGGATAAGTGTTAAGGTGTTTTCTTACTGTTCTACTTCCATCACACATTGTTAATTCAACATGTTAAAAGAGGTTTCTTGGTAAAATATCTGTTCTCAACATTAAACAAGAAATCTAATTCACAGTCTCCAGTGATTCCTGTCTTTGAAAATTTCTTCATATTTGTATGCACACAAACTAGTGTGTCAAAAAAGTGCAGCTGACCATATAACGAAGCCAAATTCAGTGATCAATGAGCATGTTTAAGCATCAAGTAACTTTAAGTTTTAAGTTATAATCAAAATAATGTTCATTCCAAGATCATTTGAAACATGAAAACACCAATGATCATGGTTAAATTAATTATTTTGTAGAGTCTTTAAAATTCTTCCACTATTTTTTCAAAGATGGCAGCTAAAATCATTATTGGCAAGAACAGCAATTCCTGTCTGACTTTAGATCTCATTTTACATGTAGGTTAGCATACAGATTCATAATAATACAGTAAAACCTATCTTAAGGGGCCATTCAAAAATAGACAAAACAAAGGTCTGAAAGCCATGTGGTATCTTAATGCAGGTCAGAAGTATTGCAGAATGCTCCCTGGAGCATTCTGCAGTACTTTTGACCTGCATTAAGTGATAATTGGTCTTCTTTTGAGTGGCCGCTTCAGACAGGTTTTACTGTATCGGCTAAGATTGATAGCCCTATCAACTTTTCAAATAGTTATTTTCTTATTTTCCGAGAAACTGTCATCAAATTTCATGCTCACAGTGTTAAGAACAGATATAACTACATGACAACAATATCTACAATACCAAGTAAACCACTACTCAGACCACAATAGATGTACAGTTATCCCACCCCACCCTCCATACCTTCCCTCTATGAGCCACCCTGCCCCACTAACCTGCTTGTACTGGAGCCTCTATCTCAGGTTCCTTTTCTTCTGGTTCCTCCACGACCACCGGTTCCTGTACTGGTTCAGGCTCTGGCTCTGGGGTTGGCCTGATAATCAAGAAAATATTCCAACTGAGCAACTTGTTTTAGACCAATGGAATTTTCCATGAAGGTAGATACAGTTACAGGGGTGAAAGTTCGAAATTTCTTAAATCCTGAACTTTAGTAGAAATTCAAATTTTAAACTTGCAGGATGTCTACCAAAATCAATAATTTCACTATTCAAATGGTTGATGTGTTTAGATAATCTGAAAATTAATCAGAGAAGCTATTATAATCTCCCTTAATCAGAGATGCAATTATAATCTCCCTAATTCAGCATTTTGAAACTGACTTTATATGGAAAGTCAGCCTCAAAATCCTGAAAACTTTCACCAGGATTCTGAAGATTGATTTTTTCATAGCAAACAGCGTAGACCAAGATGAAATGCCGCATTATGCAGCATTTCATCTGGGTGTACAATGTTTGCCAAAGTACCCGTTAAGGGGGTTCTGGTCGACAAAGGGTCAGAATAAAATACACATGGGCATCCATGTGAGAAAACATCTGTCAATTTGAAAATGTACTCTGCTGCAATTTTTTAGGGAATATTTAAAGGTTCAAATGTGCAGTCTTGCATAAAATACCTACATGCATAGTTGTTTGACCCCATTTTCAAATAGACAAATCCACGTTCAAATCGTGAAGTTCAGGTGCTTGTTAGAACACAAGAGTTGAAATTTGAAAATCCTTTTACCAGTCCCTGATTTGCATGAATGTCGTTACACAAGATATTTGTCTTGCTTATGTTCACAAAAATGTTGTGCACTAAAATGACCTCAAACGATCAAGTTTGCAAGTTAAAGACATTTTGTAATGAGAGATCCAGTGTTAGGAAATGGCCATTTTTCTTGCGTTTTTTTGTTGATTGTGGTAGGAAATTGGTAAAATGCAAGAATAGCAATCTTAAATGTTTGTTTCTTATGTTATTTATTTCTTGTGATTGTCATGCTGTCTTGTCTGTTCATTGCTGCCTTGTGGTCACCTGCTGGGAAAGGGCTGACCTCTTGGCTGTTGTTTGTGATGTTTATTGTGGTTTTGTTACTTTTCCATGTGGTATCCTGTATCAGGTATGGTACTTGATTGTATCAATTCCTGATCTTTGCTGTCTTTCTTACTTTCATTGCATTAACACTTGCAAGGTCCCTCGGATTATGTTTGATGATCTAGTGGCCATGTGTTCAAACAGCTTCCTGGGTACTGGGCATATGTTAATGCATGAAGTAGCATGTATAACCACTATACTATCACCAATTCCTGGGGGTCTGATTTTAATGCCATCTGTCGTAGTTTTTCTCTCAAAAAAACGGGACAAGTTAACAGATCAACTCTTTATATCTAATGCACTTACGGTTTTTCTGGTGGTAAGAATTCCGCTATCAGCTGTCGTAGTTTTTCTTCCTTTGCTTTTAAAGCATCCTCAGGCTTTTCCTCTTCTGCCTTCTGTTTTTCTTTTATTTCAAACTGGAAGAAACATCAGTCAAAGGTTTAGATAAACAAAACTTTTCAGCATAAAAATGTAAATATTTTCTTACCCATCAGTTTAAACATATGTTTTGGGTGCTCAAAAGAACTGTCTCATTGAGACGGTTCTTTTGAGTACCCACAACATATGTTTTGGTAGAGAAATAAGAAAATTAAATTTTTGTTACACACTCTTAACTAAAGTCCTGATCAGTTAATTAACATACATTTTCATACTGATGGAATAGTCTATCCACAATGATTTAGATTCTCCAGGGTTCCCACAGAAATTCAAAAACACAATTCCATGATTTTCCATGATCAACAATGTAATTTCCATGACTATTTAATACATGGCCTCCAACCTTCCCTTTTAGCAGCATCTTCACCACGCTGAGCATAAATGCAGAATGCAGCAACAACAGCATGCTTGTAGACCAGGCATGCATTTTGAAATAATTAAAACTTTAAACCACTAGTAGCCAGAAAACTAGCTGACAGACACACAAGTGTCCGACGGCAGTTTTCTTGCTACTGATGGTTTCGTCAAATTATTTCATAAAAATTCCATGATTTTTCCATGATTATTCAATTTTTTCAAATTCCATGGTTTTTCCATGCATGAAACTTTTTTTTAGTGATTTTCCAGGTTTTCCATGATTTCCAGAGCTTGTGGGAACCCTGATTCTAAATTATATACTGTAAATTCAGAATTTTTTGCGACGACAGTGATTTCGCCATTTTGCGAGGGCTTTATTTTCACCAAACTTCGAGGATATCCGCGAAGTTTCGTAAAAATAAAACCCTCAAGAAAATTTCTAAATTTACAGTATTATGAGGGGTTACAGGAAAGATTCCCAAATTAAGTTTTGTGGAAAGCAGCAAGAGCAGACCCAGATGAGATTCTTATCTGGGTCTACTCTGATGATCAATTTGTGGGTTTCCAATAATACTAAAATGTATAATCCAAATTAAATCTAATGTTAAGGTGGTTTTAAAATACTGTAAACCAATTCCAGCAGGCAAATTAGTAAGTTAAGTGATAGCTGTGAGGTAAATATTACCACAACATTAGAATTGCCAAGAACTGACCAATAGCCCAGTAGGGGACAAAAATATATAAATATTGCACTTGTCCTGCAGGACGAGTGACTTACAACTTTCACTCGTCCTGCAAACACATGCACATGTCCTTTAAAAGTGTATGCAATAAAGAACATAAGTGAGTAATATGTAAAACAATTTCCTCAAGTAATTCTTCCTAAAGCACTCGTCCTGTACCAGGGTGCCCACTCTTAGTCTGAAATGAAATTCCCTGACTTTTCACTGACTTTTCCCTGACAAAAATTCATTTTTCCCTGACCATTTTTACCGCGCTTTCCCGCACGCCTCCTCCCCTTCCAGTCATCTGATACGTCCGCTTTTTATAAATACTGACATAAATCAAACTAAATCTTTGAAATGTATGAGTTTTACATCAGAAATATGTGCTTAAATCAAAGACACACAAAAGGAAGCAAGCGTGTCAGAAAAGAACATTACATAACTTTGTATTGTGTAGGATATTTTGTTAATATGTTATACAGCTTACTTGCGCTGTTTGGGGAATTTCGCCAGGTGTAAATGGGAGCAAACGACCCCCAGGACGTGGCCAATTTGGACCCCAGGGACATGGTTGGCAAGATTTATGTAGGGGTTCACTAAATATTGCTACATGTGCTTAATATGTAAGCTGTGGGCCTCATGGTTTCAGAGTTGTTGTTTTTTTCATTTATAGTCAACATAAGATAATGGCCCCCAAGGTGTGGCCAGTTTGGACCCCAGGGGCTTGATTGGCAGGAGACCACTAGATATTGCTACAAATTAAATCAACAAGCTGTGGAGCTTATGGCTTCAGCCACTTCAGAGAATATTTTTAAAGTTGTCCCATTATAAGTCTATGGGAGCTTTATGTTACCCATGGCAGCCTTTCCCCTAGCTACCATATATGTTTTACATTAAATTTGATCAGAACTATACTCCTTTGAAAAAGGAAGCAGACAACAACAACAGACCATCAATATACTCATTATCATATCTAACTTGAGCCTTTAACTCAGGTGAGTTAAAACAATGTGACCAAAAATTTGGTTTTAGATTATAGTAACAGTTCATAGCCAAAAGATACATATATATTAGAACAGCTGGATTGCATATTATATTCACCCTAACACTATTAAAAGTCATCATCTCATATTTGTTTGTTTAATTTTTGAGGGGTTAACCAAACATGATTTTAAAATTCCCTGACTTTTCCCTGACTTTTGAAGAATTTCTAATTTCCCTGACCATTTTACTGAATTCCCTGACTTTTCCCTGACCTTGAAGAAAAACCAAATTTCCCTGACTTTTCCCTGACAGGTGGGCACCCTGTGTACACTCGTCCTACAGGACGAGTGCTTTGGGAAGAATTGCTTGTCCTTTCTAGATTTCACTCGTAATTACGAGCGGACGAGTGGAATTTTTGTCCCCTGCCCGGGCAAATAAAATGCATATATTACTCATAAACTGATATACCATCAATGGAAAATGAAAACATTAGAATCTGGACTATTTGCAAATACAGCTTGAAGAGGTTAATTTTGTTTGTGTTGATGCTTTACATCCCATTCAACAATTTTTAAGTCATTTCAAGATGATTTCCTGTCTTCCTGTGTTGAACCAGTACTAAGCAGCGGATAAAAAGTCTTGCTCAAGAACACAACACGGTGACTCCCGTCGAGTCTCAAACTAGCGACCCGTTGATCCTTAGTCTAACTTGAAGAGGTGAACAAATTTAGCTTTTTCATTAATCTTGATTAGAGCTGTGAAGAATTCACGCTCAATTCTGGTTGAGATACCACTATTGATGTTGCTATTATTTGAAGCTTAACCTCACTTTTAACATATTATCTGTCATACCAACCACCAGTTTTCCTCTAACACTGTTTCTGTGCAGGATCCTCAGCAAATAATCACTACTTAGTGCGCACTTGATTTGCCAGCAACTGACCACTCTCATAGGTTTAGTAGACAAATTTTTTAGCGTAAAATTGTTTTTTGTTTGTTTGATTTGATTCTTTACATCCCATCACAAATCTTTCAGTTAAGCAGGGACGGGTCTTCCTGGGTTAAACCAGTTCTAAGCTAGGATAAATGTGTCTTGCTCAAGGACCACAACGCAGTGACGCCGGAGAGGCTCGAACCAGCGGCCTCTCGGTCTCGAGTCAAGCACTCTACCACTGAGCCACTGTGAATATTTTCTTACCCATCAGTTTTAACATATATTTTGGGTGCTCGAAAGAACCGTCTCATTGAGACGGTTCTTTTGAGTACCCACAACACATGTTTTGGTTGAGAAAAAAGAAAAATAAATTTTTGGTACACACTCTTAACTAAAGGTCTGCACTCTTGAATTGTTTTAATTGGGAAAAATTACCTATCAAGATAGTATAAAGCCCAAATCTGCTTTTAAAATATCCTGCAGTGTCAGATCGAAATTGTTTGTCTTATATGAAAAATCTACTACCACTACCCTGACCCCTGATCTTTTGGGAATTTCGGCATTTTAGGCTTTCTGAAAAGCAGGGGGAATTTAAAAGGTGCAACAAACATGTGGCGGCCTATATATCTGTATTTAAATTTCTCCAGATTTTGGGCTTTATATTTGGAAAACTTCATGTAATAAAATAATATTACAGATTTTTCGCGTTTCTTATAATTGTGGAAGGACTAGTGTAGTTCCCAATACTCAATTTAGGTAAATACTCACTGTTGTTAATTTTTCTAGGGCAGAAAATCTTTCTTCTTGCGTAGCTGCTGATTTTTCAAAAGCTTCATGTTTCTTTATTAAGTTTTCAACAGCGTCCAGTGTGTCCTAAAAATACAAATACACCATTTACTTCAATATATATATAATATAAATTACACACAAATAGATCAAACCATTTTATATTGATAGATTTCCCCATATACGAGGGATGATCCAAAAGTTCTGATCCTTACCTTGTAGCTTTCTCCAGAGACATTTTTGAGGGACATGCCATGCACCATTCAAACGAACAAGCGTTGACCGTTATAATGATGCTAGTATTTTTTCGCTGTACTGTTGCGTTTAATAATTACAGTACATTATATATGGTCCACTCCATACCACTGGCCTGTTTTCATGTTATAGAATAATAATAGAATTTGAATCTAAATCTTTCGAGCCCCGCATCTTTAAAACTACAGAGTTAAACTGTCAAGTATTTTTACTTTTTGTTACTTATAATGTCAAATTAAATGTAAGAATGGCGACAGGTCGTGCCGATTCAATATTCAAAGCACAATGCGCATTTCTTATGACGTCATTGAAATTTGCAACTACGTCAATTTGAGTACATTGCAGAATTTAGATTTTGGAGAATATTCTATTTTTGCCTATCGATTTGGACTAAAGTCATACCAAACCTAATATCGGCAAAATATTGAACACCAATATTATTTTGATTACGAAATATCTTAATCTTAATTGGAAAATTGTAAAAAGTTTAATTTTTATTTAAAATTTGATCGATTTTAAATAAGAATTTTCGAAATCGTTATTGGTTTCAGACGGATGATTTGAGCTAAATTTAATCCCATATTGCATCATTTTACGATATAGTACACATTTCGACAATTGATTGGGTTTTGGTTTTAGATAAACACATGCAGATTTGTGTACCTCAGAATATTGACCTAATTTGTGGACTCGTTTTTTTTTCTTATGTGGGCTACTATCAGTCTCCGAAGATACAGACACTTCATAATTACTTCAGACAAAAGTCAGCTCATCTAAGATTGCCTAAAATCTTTTTTACTTTTAAAACAGCTGTTTTTACTACAGTATGGGCTGGTCAAAATTTCAAGTGATCCAAAATTTGATAATAGCTGGCAGTTGCATAGCCATACATTTAAGGGCCTAGGAATCCGAGATCATATAGAAACTTCACCATATATACAGGACATAGTGGCCTCTGGATGAACATTACACAGGCTTAAATATGAATTGCTGGGACTGCTCTTGTCTAAATTAGGAGGTCTCTTATATGCATAGTCTGCCTGATAGGTTAGTGAATTGAGTGTAGGGCTGTTTTGGGGTCATTTTCTGGCCACTCCTTCAAGTTACATAAAACTTGTCAGAGTGGTGTATAAACAAAGAATATATTATTGTTTGATACAATTTTCAGGCATGTTGCATCACTGGTTACAGATATATCACGCCAGGATCAGAACTTTAGGATCATCCCTCGTATACTGATACATTGCAGATGGGATCATTCTTTATATAATCTTTATGAGTAACGGGTCCGAAATTTCAAATTATGCTGTATTTCTGAACAAAGTACATATTAAGTACATTTGTATTATTGAACTTTTTGGTTACTGTAAAGGCGGCACCTCATGAATACGTAAATAGGACTGGTCTACTTTAGACATGGGTAAAAGCTGAAAATGAGGTGTGATTTTATTCCAAGGTAACTGTATCATTGTACCATAACACCTTAGTAAAGACAGTAATTATTTAAACTTTAAAACACCAGCAAAATAACTACATTTGAAAGTGTCTGCTTATTGTTTAACATAAGTATAGATGCAAACAGTGTGGACCCAGATCAGACTGCTCCTATAGGATCTACACTGTTTGTTAAAGAGGCTTCAAAATGTTTTAGCAGACAACCAAAACATACGACTTTTTGTGATATGTGCTTTAAGGGTTAATACATGTGAGGTCAGTGTATATACGGTCAGGACTTTCATAAAATGCACACACGTTTGCGCGGCCCAAAAAGCTTATTAACTCTTTACCAAATTATAAATTAAACCTGATTTCCCTTCCTTAACAGATGAAATAGCCGAACCACGCCCAGATATGAATATTAAAGTTGCCTCCTTTACAGTAAGGGAAGTCTATTAATATATGAGAGAGCAGATGACCATTGTTGTGAATGGCAGGAAAAGGGTAACATTTGAGCAATGCCATGAGAAAACCTGCTTTTGTTTTATGTTAACAACAAAGGTGCAGACCAGCCAGTATGCATACACATGGGGGAAAGTTCCAAAATCTTGAACTTTAAATGTTACAACTTGCAGGATGGCTACTAAAATGGATAATTTAAAGTTAAATTGATTAATTGTGTGTAGATAATCTGAAAAAGAAGCTATTATAATCTCCTTAACTCAGGATTTTGAGGCTGACTTTCTAGGATTAATCCTGAAAACTTTCACCCGTGCATACATGGTCTGACCAGTGCCTTTGTTGTTCATTTTCAGGGGAGTTCTAAGAGGCCCAAATGGCCCCAGATTACTCACCCGTGTCATTTGCTTATGAATTAACCTGTCTTCGGGGTTTCCGACAAAGCGTGACTCAAACCAGCCTGCTCAGCTACAGAGACTAGCTAGAAAATTGAAATTTTGCTCGTAGCAAGTCTAGATATGATACTTTCAAATAAACGAATAAAAAAGGCACTGATCAGACTGTGCGGATGAGCAGGCTGGTCTGCGCTTTTGTTGTTCGCAAACCACCAGAGACAGGTTTTCTCGCGTCGGGTCCATTTTTTTTTTGTGTTCTAATTTTGTGCATAGAGCAAACAAGTTATCATTTGGCTTCTTGAAGAATTTTCGGATACACTTTAAGTTTTTGTTTTGTTTGATTTGATTCTTTACGTCCACTCAACAATCTTTCAGTCATGCGGGACGTGTCTTCCTGGGTTGAACCAGTACTAAGCTAGGATAAATGTGTCTTGCTCAAGGACCACAACGCAGTGACGCCGGTGAGGCTCGAACCCGCGGCCCTTCGGTCTCGAGTCAAGCACTCTACCACTGGGCCACTGCGCTCCCAGGATACACTTTAAGGGTAAAAAAAAAATTAATACAAATACTTTTAAAATAATATGAGATAAAATTGACTAAGTTTGTTTGTTTGTTTTGCTGCTTTACGTCCCAAGTCAACAGCTATGGTCATGGCGGGACGGTCAGTTCACCTAGCCACACTTTTTTCCTGGGCAAGCTTGAACAAGCATTTAACCAGTACTTCATGCAAATACTTTCGCTTGTAACTGACAACAATCCTTCTTGAACGATTCAGCTGAAGGGAGGAGAATGACTGTAGTAATTATTTCATAATCAATCTCCACAAAGTATGGGACAGGACCGGGATCGAACTCGCGAACCCTGGATCTGCAGTCAGACTTGCGTCTGTTGCCAGACACGTTACCGACTCGGCTACGTAGCCCGGTAAATTGACTTAGTAAATTGTTTATAAGAGCATTAACATCCTACTTTGCATTACAGATCACAAGACAATAAAATACTTACGCCTAGTTCTTGGTTAAGTAGGTATGGTTCTTGTGCTATCAACCAGGCTTCTGCGACAGCTGCATCCCGGGCAAACTGGTATACTTCCAATACTGTAATAGAACAATGCAAGTAGCTAGTTAGCAAATAGGTAGTTTTCAAAATCTAAATTCATTAACTTCAGTTTGGATCCACCCTCAAACCTAGTCAGAAGATCTTACCCAATGCCCGAGACCTACTGGCCAGGTGGACAATTTGTCCAAAACAATTTTCCTGTTCGAAGCATGTTTTATTATAAGCAGAGTAGAAAACAGGATATATCTGAGTTCAGGGTTATAAGGGATTTTAGTGTCATTTTGAGGATATATATTATTCCTATTCCATTTTGACAGGCTATTTAAATATGTCCTACACTCGTAGCAGTTGAGTTCAATTGGCCCAGTGGTTTCAGAAGAGAGATGTTTGAAAATGTTGAAGGACAGACGACGATGTCATTTGTATACTAATAGCTCACCTTGGAGCCTTTGGCTCAGGAGAGCAAAAAAGTAATACTCAGTTGCCGATCTAGAAAAGAAACACTGCTGAATGTTAACTTACTTAATTGTAAGTACTCCCATCTTGTTTCCCATTGGTCATTCATTCCTGCCCTCTTCTTTGTCACATCAATTAATTTTTCTCTAACCTGTAAAAAGGGATAAAACATTAAATAGATAAGCGATGTTTTCTCTCTTTTACAAAAAATGATGAAATTATTCCTTTATGTATAAGGCAGTACCTTAATTAATTTTTTGAACAATTTGGTACGATACTCACCCCTTTTTCATTTATTCGGGTATTGCAAATGTTAATCGGGTATTCAACATTTCAAATAAATATTTATTTGGGTATTTTGGTTGTTCAATTGGGTATTTGTTAATATTATAGCTTTACTTACCATTCATACATTTTATGTCTTATTGCTGCTATGATCATATTGAATAAATGCTAGTAACCAGTCGTTGGGTGTATACAATTAGCCACTCTGAGCTAAAACTGAACTGTGCACGACAAAGTGATAAAATTTGATACCCATGACTATTTGATTATATGGCAGCTCCTGGAATGAGTTATTATGGTAATTATACTTTCTTTCCTTACTCACCATGATTGATGAATAAGCAAATATGATATTCTTTACTTCAATGCTATAATAAAATATGTTGCTCGAGATCTAGATATTTGGCTGCTCAGAATGCAACATGAAACAATGTTTTACCTCATCAGATCTGTAATGTTTTCTATCAAGCAGATCTCTGCCGAGATTTAGACAGATGGTAAAGTTCTCTTCCCTGGCGTCCACCTCCGCCTTCAAACTCTGATGGTTGTTCATAAGTAGTTCTACACCCGATACATCTCTGTAAAGTTGACAGAGTTGGGTTATACAGATTTCTGTTGGTATTATATAGGTGCAATCACCCAAAAAGTTAAGAAACATACATGCAAATGTAAACATTGACGGTCAAGTTGCAAACTCTACCACTATTAAAACCACATTTGTTTATTGTAACATAAGAACATTCTCTATGCATTTATTGAAAATCTTTATGGTAAACAGGGATGTAATGTTGTAACAGTTCTAACCAAGATAAACTGAAAATAAATCGGAGAAACTATCATAATCAGACTCAGTTAGAGATTTGAGGCTGATTTTCTATGGAATCTCAGCCTCTAAATTCTAAACCTAAGAATAATCCCTATAACTTTCATCCATGTTGGCAAAGTTTATGCAAACCCTTGATGGTTTCACTGATGACCAGACACCCCTAAACAAGTACTTTAGCAAACAGTGAAGACCCAGATGAAATGCCGCATGATGCGGCATTTCATCAGGGTCTACACTGTTTGCTAAACCAATAACAATCTTCAGAGAATTTTTGTTTGTTTGATTTGATTCTTTACTTCCCTGTCAACAATTTCCAGTTATATTGGGACAGGTCTTCCTGGGTTGAACCAGTACTTAACAAGGATTAATGTGTCTTGCTCAAGGACAAAACACAGTGATGCTGGTGAGGCTCGAACCTGCAAACACTCAAGTCTTAAGTAAAGTACTCTACCACTAAGCCACTGTGCTCCCTATAATCTTCAGAGAAAGAAAATACAATTTTGGGGGAAATCATAGCCTGTAACCCCACAATATTTAGAATGGGCCATCCTGCCTTACCTGTATCAAACTTTATGGAAAATTCCATTGGTCCAAAAAGGGTTCAGTGGGAGATAGGATCAGTTGTTCTATACATACCTTGGTTTTTCTTGTGTGTTCATCTGTCGTATGATGTCATCCATCCACAGGAGCAGATCGCGGACCATATTGAAGAATCTGTACAGATCGCTAGCATTAGCAAGTGTGGTTCTCCGTGACTCTACCATCTTGTGTAGGTTACGCCACGCGTCCAGCACTTCCTGTTCTTGGTCTTTGATCTCCTTGGCTTTGCTGCCAGCGTAACCACCTTGTAGCCGCGCTGACTCTTCCTGTATTGCTTGTACCTGTTTAATAGTGAGAGGTAGGAAAATGACTGATTTGTCAACTTGGTGCCTTTTAATAATTGTTTCTTATTGATAGATCATTTCAACCAGCACATATCGTGTTTGACCTTGTAACAGTACATTTATATATTTCTTTGATTACAGTCATATACGCTGTCAGCACTGTTTGTCTAAGCCTTTTTTAGCAGGCAACTAGTGTTCGAAATTAGAACATCTATCGGACCAGTTTTGGCCCAACAGATACAACAGACAGATACTTTCCTATACTTTAAACTTTTAGGAAGGGACCACCTAAATGTGGGGAAAACTTATTTCTCAATGAAAAAAATATTTTGGGCGCTCATTGGAAGAGTATCAGTGAGACTTTATAATGAGTACCCACAACAAACGTTTAATGGAAAATAATATTTACCCTCTTATTAGACTATGTATCGCTGCATTTTAAAACTGTCACTTTAAGAATGTATCAGCAATATCACAAAAGGAGTACATAGTCATACCTGTGAATCTAAAGTGACTAAATCTTGTTCAAAATTGGCATGTTTCCTCTGAAGAGCCGCCACACTCTGGGCATCTCTTCCTAACTCTTCTGGAATATAGTTCTGTTTTTCCTGCAGAAAAATATATAACAAAGTCATTTCAGTAAGATATGGCCTTAACAAAATGCGACTTTAAAACAAATAAAATGTTTTTGTTGTTTTTTAGTAAAAAAAATACAAATCACTGTACAGTTTTGTAACATTTAAATTGTTGTGCTTTTTAATGTCAACTGTTTAATACATAGCATTTTTATTCCTTGGTGTTACATTTTCAAATGCTATTTAGACACATTCGTAGTGCTATATGTTAATGTCTAATTGTCAACTAGGGATATATTTCTTGATTCTGTATAAGATGGTGAAAAACTTGGAATAGTATGACCCTTTCACCACATGACCACCAGTAAAAATTGCATGCAGTACCGTCTACTGGAATACTTTGCAAGCCAAAAATTTAAAAGTGTGAACCAGGGATTCAGTTTGGCGTCGGCCATCGGACATAGTCCGAAAATAGTTCCAGATATCAGAGACTTTGCTGTCCAGTTTGGACAGTTTGTCCGAGACGATTTTCTGAAACACACGCTGTATGGTTATGCACAGTGATGCAATAGTATTTTTGCTTTAAAAAACGATCGCTGATTGGCCAAATTTATGTAAGCTTCTGACTGGTTCGCCTTATTTTACCCCGCAAATACTTATTCATTAAAGCAAACACAGTCATAGTGTTTTGTTACGCTGCACCTGATTTGTCTATCGCGACCTTAGTTTTCTTCCCTTGATTTCATCTCGAAGCGGACAGCATATTTGCATTGGCATTTACCGATAAAATGACTAAAAAACTTAATTGCAGCCAAGAAACAATAGGAACTGAAGTTTTTTATGCACTAAAACAGTTTGCCCGCCCCATCATTACATGAACAGTCATTTTCCGTGGCTAACCAGACGTGCAGCGGCCCCAAAAAGCAGCAAAAAACAGTAACCCACCCACTTCCACTGACAACGATCGACAAGCTCCTCTCTCCCCATGAAATAAAAAGCCAGACAATCAATCAGACTGCACTTACCATCCGAAATGGTAGCAAAAGTACCCCTGGTTTCAATTTGAGAAGGGCAGATGGCAATTTCCTTTTATGGTGGTAAAATTTAGTGTTGAAAAATGTCCTAAAAAATTTCCAAATGTCCGAACAAAATTGGGGCTGCTTGGACAAAATGTCCGAAGTAAATTTCAGTCCAGCTGAAACCCTGTGAACCCAGATCAGACAGCTCCATAGGGAGCAGTCTGATCAGGGTCCAAACTGTTTGCCTTCAACTTCAATATCATCCGTAATGATAGCAAAAATATGCAATTTGCAGACGGCGAATGGGTTTATCTTCACTCACTATGAGTCTTAATCAACAATGTATTTTTCCCTCCTAGTATCATCTGCGGATAACCTTTGCGAACATTTTGGATCCAGATCAGGCCCGACAAAATGTCGGGCCTGATCCAGATCCAAACTGTTTGACACTCTGATGGTATTCCTTAAAGATTTTTTCAAAAATTTAAAAAGTAGATTTTGAAAAAAAATCAGCAGACGACAAAAAAGCATGAAAAACTAGAACACATTCGGTGGTGCGCCATCGCAAATCCCCACGCTCTCAAAGAAATCTAATGGTAATTGACCCTTTGACCCCATCCCAAGGTCACCAGTTTTATCGTAGGTTAAATTGTTTAGTGTATCATGGTCTACTGCTCATCCCCTTTAATTTGATACGCCACATGACCATGTTCAGAAAATTTAATTTTTGACCCCTCCCCAAGGCCCCAGGGGGCGGGGACCCAAAAAATTGTGTCCGGTGCATGTGCCATTCATGTGAGTAACTCACACACAAAATCTGGTTGAATTTCGGAAAAAAAAAATTACCCCCAACCCCCCACGGTACCCCCAAGTCCCACCCCTGGGCTTGACCCAGGCGGCTGAATGAAAATCCCGTCTGATATGTTATATATATTTCATTTGTGAGAAGATACACAAAGTTTGGTTTAAAAACCTTTGAAATTGACTTTGTAATTCAGATTTAATGATATTTGACCTTTTGGCCCCTCCCCAAGGCCCCAGGGGGTGGGGACCCAAAAAATGGCGCCGGTGCATGTGCCATATCATGTAAGTAACTCACACACCAAATTTGGTTGAATTTCAAAAAAAAAAAATTTGACCCCCAAACCCCCCACGGTACCCCTAAGTCCGACCCCTGGGGCATGACCCAGGCGACCAAATGAAAATCCCCTCTGATATGTTTTATATCTTTCATGTGTGAGAAGACACACAAAGTTTGGTTAAAAAATCTTTGAAATTGACTTTGTAATTGAAATTTAATATTTAATGATATTTGACCTTTTGGCCCCTCCCCAGGGCCCCAGGGGGCGGGGCCAAAAAAAAATGTGCCGTTGCACACCCTATTCATGTGAGCAACTCACACACCAAATTTGGTTGGATTTCGTCCAATGGTTTAGGAGGAGATAGCGTGACGGACGGACAGACCGACGAACGGACGGACGGACAGACGGACGGACCGATGGACGGACGGAGGCGATTGCAATATCCCCGACGCTTTTTTAAAAAAGCGTGGGGATAATTACCCAGTAAGCAAGAGTTTATCTTCATTAACTATGATCAATGAATCTAGTCATTAGTGTCCACCTTTGATGTACAAGAGACAGTGCACCACAGGGGGCAATAACAAACTCATTAGGAACATACTGTCTGGGCTACTGTTGCAGGAATAAATGCCTTTAATTAAGTGACAATGTATTAACTTACATAAATAATTTCCAGGGTTTCTTTACAATCACTGAAGAATTTGTGTCTCTCCCAGGAGGCCTGTAACTCTTGTTGTCTTGTTTCTATCAGCTCTAGCAGGTCCTCCCAGCGTTCATTCAGTGTGTCTTTCCATTCAGCTATTATAGCGGAGTCGGAGTGATCAGAGGCAATCAGCTGATCACATACATCATTGGCAGCTTCTACTCTCTCTGTGCCGATTGTTATTGTGTCCTTGGCAAACTCCTGGAACCTTTCCTTCAGAAGCTGAACAGAGAATAATGGTAACAAATCATGAATAAATCACCAATTAATCATAGGCAAATTACTGAACATGATTGTCAGACAGGTCTTGTATGGCATTAGTTTAAGGTTACACTCCAATAAATGAGCAGTTTGACTTATTTTTGTCAATGGAAGTCTTTGATGAAGATGAAAGTCTTTGATAAACAAAATTATAATTTTCAGATCCCTCATTCATCCTAAACACATGTTTAGGGACACCAAGAACTGTCTAAGGGCTAAGGGCAATGACTCTTTTGAACATCCATAAGAATCCCTCTCCACAGCATCTTATTAGGAGGACTGGTTTATTCAACAGAATGTTAATTTATTTGCCAATATCATAATTTTAGCCAAGGAGTTATAAAATGGCATACAACTTTCACTCCCTGGCTTGTGTACTAGCACCATCAAATTTTATAATGAAACCTGACCATGGTTTTCCCTGACTCGCTATATTGAGTCCTAGACTCACAAATTCCTATCTGGGACCTCTGAGAAAATATCTATGCATCCTTTGGGACTCCAAAATAAACTACATTTAAATCAGGGGCCCTTTGTGCAAAGACTTTTTGGCATACTAATAATTTTTGTGGTACTATTTGTATGTAATGTCTGAAAAAAATGGGGGGTTATGAAATACTGTGAGTAGCTTTTGCACAGAGCTTTTTTTTTTCTTTGAGTCAAAATTTCTTCCTGCAAATGGCATTCCAATCTACGATAACTTATTAGCACTGTTTTGATGACTGAATTAAAGGAAGACCCTTGATTTATACTCTTGAACCCTTAATGTAAGGACACGAGAGTCCCAGCGACTCTTAAAATTCATTGCTAAGGGCAAACCTTGTTGCCCCAGCTCAAAATTAGTTTACATTTATATCTCCAAACAGTTCTTCAAATGGCGAACATTTTAGTACTTCTTCAAGCAACAACATTAGACCAACTTACTGTAACATGTTCGAAATCTTGTCCAAGTTCATGTGAACTGGCTACGACTTCTCTCTCAGCGATCCATTGCATGAGGTCTTCAATCTCGTGACTCAGCTTGTAGAGTTTCAGAACCTCATCTAACTTGCTTCTTCTTTCTTGGGCCAAGTCTTTGAGACCAGCATACAGCTTGTCCACCTGAGACTGTCTCACTGCTATCTGATCACTGTAGAATAAGAAAATAATAAAAAAAATGAAATTCCCTGACTTTTCAAATGACCTTTTTTCATTTTTTCTAAATTTCCCTGACTGAAATTGAAATTCCCTAACTTTTACCTGACCTGGAAAAAATATAATTTTCCAGAATTTTTTTCACTGACTGTGACAACCCTGCGTATGTGTAAAGTCACTAGATGTCTAAGTTTTGAACTGAGCCCTCCTCAACTTCTATACTTTGTTTATGCGAGACTGCACAGGCTTAATTGGCTTTTACTGCTCGACAATGCACCCAAAACATGTGCTAAAAATTATGGGTAAGAAAATATTTACAATTTTACGCTGAATATTTTTTGTTTATCTAAACCTGTGAGTACAAGTAAGTTAGCAAATATTTACTGTACCTCTCTGGATGATCTTGGTCAATGAGATTCCTGCTCTTTTCTCCGAGCTGTCTGACCACGTCGGCATAATCCTCGACGACATGCTCCAGGGTTTGATGTTTCTTCATCATATTCTGTGCCCCAATCTCATCCTTTGCTCTCTCTTCTCCCATCATATACAGCTCTTGTTCACTCATCCAGGATTCGGCCTCGGAGGCATCATAATAGTACTGAAGTTACAGGTTTGTACAAGGTTTAAGAACTCACTCAAGTTTGTTCGGTGTTAAAAAGTAAAATAAAACCTGTCTTAAGCGGCCATTCAAAAAAGACCGAAAATTGGCTTTCAAGAGTCTGTTATCGCTTAAATGCAGGTCCAAAGAGCATTCTGCAATACTTTCGAACTTCATTAAGCTACTGTCTGTCGTTAAGACCTTTGTTTATCTATCTTTTAGTGGCCGTTTTAGACAGGTTTTACTGTACATGCTATTAGCTTTTATCTAAGAATACAGAAGTTAAAAAGCGATACTCAATTACAGTATAGTACTTCAGTGATAAATGTTACACGACAACCTTAACTTTTTTTTTTTCAGTTCTATGGGAACTAACGTTTAATTGATCTAAATATAGAGAATACTAGGTGAGTGTCTTTTGGTATCAAGTTTACCAGGCAATGCTTCAAGAAGGCTTGTTGACGTCGCGAGGCTTGCTTTCTCTAAGCCGAGCCTGGTAAACTTCATATCAAAAGACACTAATTTGGTATTCTATTTATCAGCTTACCAAGTTCATTTACTCTTCAAATTAGCGAATATGACGTAATTATTGATTTTTTGTGTCAAATCAGGGTCATTGGAGACGTCATTCAAAAAGTGCAACATCATCATAACCTGATAAAGGCACATGCCTTGAGATAGACAACGTTATCAGGCAACGTGCAACGCTGCAGTTAATATGAATGGTAACTAATAAATAACCATATCAGGGTATAGCTTCAAACAACTTTAAAACATTCTGTGAAATCAACATTTCTCCTAGTGTCCATTTTTGGTAGGTATATTTACAAGATTTTTTTAAGACAAATATTCATATTTAAACACTTCTATGAGTTACTACATGCTTGCGGTCAGGCCTCCAGATAAGAGTGCCTATTTGAAAATTATTTTCCTTCTTCCTCAACCAAAACATATGTTTTAGGTACTCAAAAGAACCGTCTCGATGAGACGGTTCTTTTGAGCACCTCGAGACGGTTCTTTTGAACACCCAAAACACATGTTAATACTATTGGATAAGAAAATAGTTACAATTTTACGCTAAAAAAATCCACTTATCTAATCCTATGCTTGCAAGGCTGCTTATCCAAAAGAAACTGTAATCTGAAAGCCATGATTATTTTTTTGCCCTATTCTGCAAAGCAAGCGGTGGTCCTACTAGGCTATTTCAGAGATTCAAACGGTACCCTTGGAAATGAAACTATCCTCTGTTCCCATTTTGTGGTAAGAATCATTCTATTGTGTTGCATTAACCCTAAACATTTAGACTTGATTTGAATCACTTTTTAGGTGTTTAATGAGTGGTGTCTTTTAAATTTATAAGAACCTAAAAAATTCTGCGTGTGCAAATTCTTTTTTTGAGTACTTACGAGGGTCATCCAATAAAGGGTGAAACTTTTGCCATAGCACAGTGAATTTATGTGCTAGACTTATGAAATCTCATTCAAAGCTAGCACGTCTTTTTTTGCTATTCAAATGTACCATATTCGACGGGTTACATAGTTCCAATTTGTGTTGCTAGGCAACAAAGGAAGACTAAGTGAATATGCGTGGACAGCTCACTATAGGTGGTCACCATGGCAACAGAATAAGATGTATAGTTTCTTTTTCTAGTAATACTTGTATATGCTCACACAATCTGTTTATAACCAATAGGGAAAAGTAATGCTCCAGAGTCTTCAGCTGTTACCATGGAAACAAAGCTTAAAAAATCAAGTTTCCGAGAAATATCTGGTATTTTTCACTGCCCTCTTAACTTTAAAAAGTAATATCAAATAATCAAAGGCAATAAAAGTGAACAGGGTTTTGTTCATGTAACCTAAATTATAATCAGCTGCACATAAACATACCTTTTGTAGGATATACATTGCTAACTTAGTTACCATAGCAACGCAAAGTAGTGTGTTTATTAAAAATTGAGTAAATTGGTTGCTAGGCAACCAAAATAAAAGATATACAAATTTGGTTCTTCTTTTAAAGAATGTTATACAACACTAAGACTGTTTAGTTGAAGAAATGATATAAATAGATTAAATTTTATCTGTGATTGAAAATAAACGACTTTGAATGACCATTGGTATGCAAAAAATATTATCAACGCGGCCATGCATCTTCACTTCCTTCCACGAAACATCCCGTTACTATGGCAACTGATCACTCACAAGCATATTGTTTCTATTCCTGAATTGCTAAGATGTCATACTATCATTAAAATGAATTTTAACTAAATGCACACACAGATTTTCAGACTATGAAGAAAGTCTCAATCTTTATTGGATGACCCTCGTATAACCAGTGTTTTGTCTGAAAGAAAATATAATTTATGATGTAAACTTGAGGTATGGATAAGAAATTCAAAATGTATACATAGGAGTCATAAGACCTAAGGCCAACTCATGAAATTTTGGTACTTATCGCTGGAGGCACTGACAAGCCTGCTCATGTGCATATTCTTGCCAGTCTTCCCTACTCATATAACATAAGAACTACTATAGGCATTAAGTATCATTATTGCATGGGCTGGCTAAAATCATAGATAGAAGGAAAGACAGATTAATGGGGTCTAATAAAATTATACAAATACATTGAGACTTTGAAGGAAAAAAAACTGGACGTGGTGATAAGGATATCAGGATGAAAGGGGAAATGTGTAAAGTGTATATTCTCCGTTTGTTGTCAAAATTGAATGCCTCTATTGAACATGTTAGCAGCTGAAGTCAGAAAATAAAAGAGTATTTTTTTTAAGTTTTTAGGATTAACCCTTAAAGCGCCCCAAATAAAGGTATCTGAAAATGTCATCTGCTGTTGTCGTCTGCTGCAAATAATTGTCTAATATTACTGACGAATTAAGTATAGAAGCAAACAGTGTGGACCCAGAGCAGACCGCAGTCTGATCTGGGTCCACACTGTTTGCTATAGAGGCTTCTTAATCATTTTAACAGACGAGAAAAACAGACGACTTTAGTTGCGATTTGCGCTTTAAGTGTTAAATCAGGTTCTTGAGTTTCTGATTGGTCGAAATCCCTAGGCTCTGATTTCAAATTCCAAGCTTAAGATTCAAATATCTTGATGAAAACTGTTGCATCTATGTGCGCTTGCCAAAGGGCAAGAAAAATGCTGAGAGCCCAAGCTGAAATATAAATCCAGTGACGTGAAGTGACTATAAGTATAAATAGTGTAAAGCTAATATCAGTGACAGGACTGTGGAAATACCATGCCCGACTTGTCCGACCTGGCCCCAATTCATTCAGGACAAGTTGAAAATTTCTATATACTTGTCCTTGGACAAGTACAAATTTATGTTCAAAGTTAATACAATTCTGTATTTCATATTTTGATTAATTATTACGAGTTCATATGTTGCAATGAAAACAGTGTGGATCCTGATCAGCTGGCTTCTTCAGAAGCCAGCTGATCTGGATCTACACCGTTTACAAGACAGTTCACATAGGGTTTCATATTTCGAAAGAGTAAAGGTACAGAAAGGTACATGTACATGTAAAAGCTAATCTGTGCTTTCGGACAAGTGAAGATTCTCTTTGGACAAGTACATTATGGCCATTTACTTGTCCCTGGACAAGTAGAAAATTTTACTATTTCCACACCCCTGATCAGTGAGATTATTAAATGAGCTGCATTACCCTAAAAGGTATCCTATTGTTAGATCCAAACAGTGGGGATTTGACTTCATCAACCCATACTAGAATTGCATTACCTCTTTGCATGCTTGGTAATAATTCATGCTTTCGTTGTCGCCTGCTGACTTTTTTTTCAAAATTATCTTTTTCACAAATTCTTTCAGGAATAATTTCAGAGTGTCTAATGGTTTGGATCCAGATCAGAATCTACATTCTGACAGTCCTGATCCGGGTCAACACTGTTTGCAAAGAATATCAACAGACGACAAGAGTAGCCGCTAGCAAGGATAGAGCTAAAAGTCCTTATTTTGCCATGAGTGCATTCCTTTGGTGTCCAGCATTCTTTCAGGTAAATAGCCAAGGCTGTAATAAGCCTGCATGTGCAGGGCTTATCACAGGCTTTGCTTTTTGCAAATATGAGAAGGCCCCTCTTAAAATGTGCAATACAGCTCAAACATGAAAGTATATATACAACTTTTTATAAGCAGAACATGGAAAAATGACTTAACGGTTATAGGACATGGAGTATCTTTTTAGTACACACGTATATGTATGACATTTTACAAAAATCTGGAGTTTCTATCAGGTTCCAAGTATTAAAGTATAACTCTTTGCATGCTGGGTAATTATTCGTGCTTTTATTTTGTTGTCAGCTGTTTTTGTTTTTTTCAAAATCAGCTTGTTAAAAAAATTCTTTCAGGAATACCATAAGGGTGTCACACAGTTTGGATTCAGATCATGCAGGACATTTTGTCGAGCCTGATCTGGGTCCAAACTGTCAGTAAAGGTTATCAGTAGACGACCAGTCACCGCTAGCAAGGAAAGAGTTAAAAAGTCTTACTATCAGAAAGTTAGTCAATATGTAAAGATCTTCAAGGGTAGATAATAATGGCCCAGAACAGTCTGCTCAATCTGTGATCAGTATTAAGTCTGTAGCAGCAGTCTGCTCTGGTTCTGCACTGTACCAAGGAGAAGTCTGATCAGTGTTTTCAATGTTGGCCAAAGCCCCTTATCCTGTCATTATTTTTTTGTACAGAAAATATTGTCTGTTTGTTACATCTGCTTCAAAAATCAAATGCACGCCAGACTTCTTTTATCATGGGAGCAGTCTGATCTGGGTGCTTAATATTTGCAATACAGGCTATCAAAGAACATCAGTAAATGACAAAGCAGGCAGGCAACATTTGATGTGAATTCAAGAATAGGTTAAAAGATTTACTATACTGCAATAGTTATTCTCATCAATTAACAAATGAATGGGCGGAAACTTAAATTCCATTGATCAATGCCAATTCTAACATATATACATGACTGATATCGCGAGAAGGAGGAGTGTTTTATATTCCTTAACCAATGATATTGGATGAGATTCATACTGAAATGAGATCAAACAAGTAAAAATATACAAACATGGGTGAAAGTTCAAAATTTCCAAAATCCTGAGCTTTAGAAAATCAGAATTTAAAACTTGCTGTGTGCCTCCGAATTATCAAAAATTCCAAGTTTTATGGTCAAATACCTTCAGATAAACTGAAGCTAAATCAGAACTACAGAATTCAGCATTTTGAGGCTGACTTGCTATGGAAAGTCAGCCTCTAAATCCTGAATTCAGGAAGAGTCGAAATGCTTTCCCTACCTTCAACTACTGTAATTTTCATGAGAATTTTATTTTCGCAAAAACGACATTAAAAGACATTTTTGCGTTTTATGTTAAAAATTCGCAAATGGTGCATTATTTACCTACATCAGTAAACTGCAGAATGATTTTTCCATTTAGCTTGGGTTTCATTTCCGTGGAACTTCGCATGTGCGAAGTTTCACTAAAAATAAAACCCTCACAAAAATTTCTGAATTATAGTATAGATGAAATATCATTCCTAACTCTCCATAAAATCCTTTTTTCTGCGCAAAAAATTGTTCAAAATCCAAAACTGGTTGGTTCGCCGCAAAGCCATTTAAGTTTTTCTGGAACATTTTGAGATTTTTGCCCAAAACATTCTACAGATCAGAAGAAAGACAAACCAGGTAGAATATTGTGAGATGGGTCAAACAAGCCATCTACTCAGGCTCTACACAGTTCCATATCTATTCAGGATCTACACAGTACCATGTCACATGGAACTGTGTAGATCCTGAAAAGATGGCTCGTTTGATCCATCTCAATTGTGTGAACATTTCTTGGCAGCCAATTATATACATTTTTACTTGTTCAAACTCGGACATGGCTAAATAATTCAAGAGAGCACTGAATTATGGGTAAAATATCTGATCTGCTATACTGTCTATACTCACCCTTGCAAGATTCTGTTTAATGGCCAAGTGTATGGTTACAAATCAGTTTAACGCTTGCAAAAAGTCTACAAAATTCTAATCCCTGTACAAAACTACACAAATTAAATTGAAATTACTGTGTAAATTGAATAGAAACTAAATAGGACTGTAAAAATGATTAACTCTATGCCTCCTAGTATAGTCGTCTGCTGATAACCTTGGCAAACAGTTTGGACCCAGACCAGGCCCAACATCATGTCGGGCCTGATCTGGATCCAATCTGTTTTGACTCTCAGATGGTATTCCTGAAGAAATTTTTCAAAAAAAAAATGATTTTGAAAAAAAATCAGCAAAAGACAAAAAAGCATGAAAAATTTCCCAGGGGGCAAAGATTTAAAGCAAACTTAATCTTTTAGAAATTTTGCCAGATTATTCTTTTGAGCACTGGTAGTAAAAATCTTGTTTCTAATGCATTATGCCATTTGGAACATTATGTCATTTTTCAAAATCTTGTTCAAGCTATTCTCAGCTTTTTTGCGAACATATGGCCATTAACTGTCAATTACACTGAAGGATTCAAATTAAAACTGATCTTTTTTAAGGGTGCCCAGTGTATTTAATCATCATAACTTATTTGTGAAACGACTAATCTGTGAATCATGATACTTTCTTTTTAAGTTTTAAACTGTTAGTTGGGAAAATATCCCTGTGAGCATATGCCAAATAAACCGGTATTTTAGATTCTTTTAATAACAGAGCACTGCTAACCCTTTTCATTCTGATGGATTTTCCCATGCTGTGTGTTGACAGAATAGCTATGGGATTGCCCATTTTGTATTTTAAGGTGTCAAGGTAGAAAAAATCTGAACTGTGATGCATTTCTATTGCATTTCTATTGTGAAGATTTGTTTTTATCTTGTGAACAGTATTGTGAAGATTTGTTTTTATCTTGTAAACAGTATTGTGAAGATTTGTTTTTATCTTGTAAACAGTATTGTGAAGATTTGTTTTTATCTTGTAAACAGTGTTGTGAAGATTTGTTTTTATCTTGTAAACAGTATTGTGAAGATTTGTTTTTATCTTGTGAACAGTGTTGTGAAGATTTGTTTTTATCTTGTAAACAGTATTGTGAAGATTTGTTTTTATCTTGTAAACAGTATTGTGAAGATTTGTTTTTATCTTGTAAACAGTGTTGTGAAGATTTGTTTTTATCTTGTGAACAGTATTGTGAAGATTTGTTTTTATCTTGTGAACAGTGTTGTGAAGATTTGTTATTATCTTGTAAACAGTATTGTGAAGATTTGTTTTTATCTTGTAAACAGTATTGTGAAGATTTGTTTTTATCTTGTAAACAGTGTTGTGAAGATTTGTTTTTATCTTGTGAACAGTATTGTGCAGATTTGTTTTTATCTTGTAAACAGTGTTGTGAAGATTTGTTTTTATCTTGTGAACAGTGTTGTGAAGATTTGTTTTTATCTTGTAAACAGTATTGTGAAGATTTGTTTTTATCTTGTAAACAGTGTTGTGAAGATTTGTTTTTATCTTGTGAACAGTATTGTGAAGATTTGTTTTTATCTTGTGAACAGTGTTGTGAAGATTTGTTATTATCTTGTAAACAGTATTGTGAAGATTTGTTTTTATCTTGTAAACAGTATTTTTATCTTGTAAACAGTGTTGTGAAGATTTGTTATTATCTTGTAAACAGTGTTGTGAAGATTTGTTATTATCTTGTAAACAGTATTGTGAAGATTTGTTATTATCTTGTAAACAGTATTGTGAAGATTTGTTTTTATCTTGTAAACAGTATTGTGAAGATTTGTTTTTATCTTGTAAACAGTGTTGTGAAGATTTGTTTTTATCTTGTAAACAGTGTTGTGAAGATTTGTTTTTATCTTGTAAACAGTGTTGTGAAGATTTGTTTTTATCTTGTAAACAGTATTGTGAAGATTTGTTTTTATCTTGTAAACAGTGTTGTGAAGATTTGTTTTTATCTTGTAAACAGTATTGTGAAGATTTGTTTTTATCTTGTAAACAGTGTTGTGAAGATTTGTTTTTATCTTGTGAACAGTGTTGTGCAGATTTGTTTTTATCTTGTAAACAGTATTGTGAAGATTTGTTTTTATCTTGTAAACAGTATTGTGAAGATTTGTTTTTATCTTGTGAACAGTATTGCGAAGAATTGTTTTTATCTTGTAAACAGTATTGTGAAGATTTGTTTTTATCTTGTAAACAGTGTTGTGAAGATTTGTTTTTATCTTGTAAACAGTATTGTGAAGATTTGTTTTTATCTTGTAAACAGTGTTGTGAAGATTTGTTTTTATCTTGTGAACAGTGTTGTGCAGATTTGTTTTTATCTTGTAAACAGTATTGTGAAGATTTGTTTTTATCTTGTAAACAGTATTGTGAAGATTTGTTTTTATCTTGTAAACAGTATTGTGAAGATTTGTTTTTATCTTGTAAACAGTATTTTTATCTTGTAAACAGTATTGTGAAGATTTGTTTTTATCTTGTGAACAGTATTGCGAAGAATTGTTTTTATCTTGTAAACAGTATTGTGAAGATTTTTTTTTACTTTGTAAACAGTGTTGTGAAGATTTGTTTTTATCTTGTAAACAGTATTGTGAAGATTTGTTTTTATCTTGTAAACAGTGTTGTGAAGATTTGTTTTTATCTTGTGAACAGTGTTGTGAAGATTTGTTTTTATCTTGTAAACAGTATTTTTATCTTGTAAACAGTATTGTGAAGATTTGTTTTTATCTTGTGAACAGTGTTGTGAAGATTTGTTTTTATCTTGTGAACAGTATTGCGAAGAATTGTTTTTATCTTGTAAACAGTATTGTGAAGATTTGTTTTTATCTTGTAAACAGTGTTGTGAAGATTTGTTTTTATCTTGTAAACAGTATTGTGAAGATTTGTTTTTATCTTGTAAACAGTATTGTGAAGATTTGTTTTTATCTTGTAAACAGTATTGTGAAGATTTGTTTTTATCTTGAGAACAGTATTGTGAAGATTTGTTTTTATCTTGTAAACAGTATTGTGAAGATTTGTTTTTATCTTGTAAACAGTATTGTGAAGATTTGTTTTTATCTTGTAAACAGTATTTTTATCTTGTAAACAGTATTGTGAAGATTTGTTTTTATCTTGTGAACAGTATTGTGAAGATTTGTTTTTATCTTGTGAACAGTATTGTGAAGATTTGTTTTTATCTTGTAAACAGTATTGTGAAGATTTGTTTTTATCTTGTAAACAGTGTTGTGAAGATTTGTTTTTATCTTGTAAACAGTATTGTGAAGATTTGTTTTTATCTTGTAAACAGTGTTGTGAAGATTTGTTTTTATCTTGTGAACAGTATTGTGAAGATTTGTTTTTATCTTGTAAACAGTATTTTTATCTTGTAAACAGTGTTGTGAAGATTTGTTTTTATTTTGTGAACAGTGTTGTGAAGATTTGTTTTTATCTTGTAAACAGTGTTGTGAAGATTTGTTTTTATCTTGTAAACAGTGTTGTGAAGATTTGTTTTTATCTTGTAAACAGTTGTGAAGATTTGTTTTTATCTTGTAAAAAGTATTGTGAAGATTTGTTTTTATCTTGTTAACAGTGTTGTGAAGATTTGTTTTTATCTTGTAAACAGTGTTGGTGAAGATTTGTCTTTATCTTGTAAACAGTGTTGTTAAGATTTGTTTTTATCTTGTAAACAGTGTTGTGAAGATTTGTTTTTATCTTGTAAACAGTATTGTGAAGATTTGTTTTTATCATGTAAACAGTATTGTGAAGATTTGTTTTTATCTTGTAAACAGTGTTGTGAAGATTTGTTTTTATCTTGTAAACAGTATTGTGAAGATTTGTTTTTATCTTGTGAACAGTGTTGTGAAGATTTGTTTTTATCTTGTAAACAGTATTGTGAAGATTTGTTTTTATCTTGTAAACAGTATTGTGAAGATTTGTTTTTATCTTGTAAACAGTATTGTGAAGATTTGTTTTTATCTTGTGAACAGTGTTGTGAAGATTTGTTTTTATCTTGTAAACAGTATTGTGAAGATTTGTTTTTATCTTGTAAACAGTATTGTGAAGATTTGTTTTTATCTTGAAAACAGTATTGTGAAGATTTGTTTTTATCTTGTAAACAGTGTTGTGAAGATTTGTTTTTATCTTGTAAACAGTATTTTTATCTTGTAAACAGTATTGTGAAGATTTGTTTTTATCTTGTGAACAGTGTTGTGAAGATTTGTTTTTATCTTGTAAACAGTATTGTGAAGATTTGTTTTTATCTTGTAAACAGTATTGTGAAGATTTGTTTTTATCTTGTAAACAGTATTGTGAAGATTTGTTTTTATCTTGTAAACAGTATTGTGAAGATTTGTTTTTATCTTGTGAACAGTGTTGTGAAGATTTGTTTTTATCTTGTAAACAGTGTTGTGAAGATTTGTTTTTATCTTGTAAACAGTATTGTGAAGATTTGTTTTTATCTTGTAAACAGTATTGTGAAGATTTGTTTTTATCTTGTAAACAGTATTGTGAAGATTTGTTTTTATCTTGTGAACAGTGTTGTGAAGATTTGTTTTTATCTTGTAAACAGTGTTGTGAAGATTTGTTTTTATCTTGTAAACAGTATTGTGAAGATTTGTTTTTATCTTGTAAACAGTGTTGTGAAGATTTGTTTTTATCTTGTAAACAGTATTGTGAAGATTTGTTTTTATCATGTAAACAGTGTTGTGAAGATTTGTTTTTATCTTGTAAACAGTATTGTGAAGATTTGTTATTATATTGTAAACAGTGTTGTGAAGATTTGTTTTTATCTTGTAAACAGTGTTGTGAAGATTTGTTTTTATCTTGTAAACAGTATTGTGAAGATTTGTTATTATCTTGTAAACAGTATTGTGAAGATTTGTTTTTATCTTGTGAACAGTGTTGTGAAGATTTGTTATTATCTTGTAAACAGTATTGTGAAGATTTGTTTTTATCTTGTGAACAGTGTTGTGAAGATTTGTTTTTATCTTGTAAACAGTATTTTTATCTTGTAAACAGTGTTGTGAAGATTTGTTTTTATCTTGTGAACAGTATTGTGAAGATTTGTTTTTATCTTGTGAACAGTGTTGTGAAGATTTGTTATTATCTTGTAAACAGTATTGTGAAGATTTGTTTTTATCTTGTAAACAGTATTTTTATCTTGTAAACAGTGTTGTGAAGATTTGTTTTTATCTTGTGAACAGTGTTGTGAAGATTTGTTTTTATCTTGTAAACAGTATTGTGAAGATTTGTTTTTATCTTGTAAACAGTATTGTGAAGATTTGTTTTTATCTTGTAAACAGTGTTGTGAAGATTTGTTTTTATCTTGTAAACAGTATTGTGAAGATTTGTTTTTATCTTGTAAACAGTGTTGTGAAGATTTGTTTTTATCTTGTGAACAGTATTGTGAAGATTTGTTTTTATCTTGTGAACAGTGTTGTGAAGATTTGTTATTATCTTGTAAACAGTATTGTGAAGATTTGTTTTTATCTTGTAAACAGTGTTGTGAAGATTTGTTTTTATCTTGTAAACAGTATTGTGAAGATTTGTTTTTATCTTGTAAACAGTGTTGTGAAGATTTGTTTTTATCTTGTAAACAGTATTGTGAAGATTTGTTTTTATCTTGTAAACAGTGTTGTGAAGATTTGTTTTTATCTTGTGAACAGTGTTGTGCAGATTTGTTTTTATCTTGTAAACAGTATTGTGAAGATTTGTTTTTATCTTGTAAACAGTATTGTGAAGATTTGTTTTTATCTTGTGAACAGTATTGCGAAGAATTGTTTTTATCTTGTAAACAGTATTGTGAAGATTTGTTTTTATCTTGTAAACAGTGTTGTGAAGATTTGTTTTTATCTTGTAAACAGTATTGTGAAGATTTGTTTTTATCTTGTAAACAGTGTTGTGAAGATTTGTTTTTATCTTGTGAACAGTGTTGTGCAGATTTGTTTTTATCTTGTAAACAGTATTGTGAAGATTTGTTTTTATCTTGTAAACAGTATTGTGAAGATTTGTTTTTATCTTGTAAACAGTATTGTGAAGATTTGTTTTTATCTTGTAAACAGTATTTTTATCTTGTAAACAGTATTGTGAAGATTTGTTTTTATCTTGTGAACAGTTTTGCGAAGAATTGTTTTTATCTTGTAAACAGTATTGTGAAGATTTGTTTTTATCTTGTAAACAGTGTTGTGAAGATTTGTTTTTATCTTGTAAACAGTGTTGTGAAGATTTGTTTTTATCTTGTAAACAGTATTGTGAAGATTTGTTTTTATCTTGTAAACAGTATTTTTATCTTGTAAACAGTGTTGTGAAGATTTGTTTTTATCTTGTAAACAGTATTGTGAAGATTTGTTTTTATCTTGTAAACAGTGTTGTGAAGATTTGTTTTTATCTTGTAAACAGTATTGTGAAGATTTGTTTTTATCTTGTAAACAGTATTTTTATCTTGTAAACAGTGTTGTGAAGATTTGTTTTTATCTTGTAAACAGTATTGTGAAGATTTGTTTTTATCTTGTAAACAGTGTTGTGAAGATTTGTTTTTATCTTGTAAACAGTGTTGTGAAGATTTGTTTTTATCTTGTAAACAGTATTGTGAAGATTTGTTTTTATCTTGTAAACAGTATTTTTATCTTGTAAACAGTATTGTGAAGATTTGTTTTTATCTTGTAAACAGTATTGTGAAGATTTGTTTTTATCTTGTAAACAGTGTTGTGAAGATTTGTTTTTATCTTGTAAACAGTATTGTGAAGATTTGTTTTTATCTTGTAAACAGTATTTTTATCTTGTAAACAGTGTTGTGAAGATTTGTTTTTATCTTGTAAACAGTATTGTGAAGATTTGTTTTTATCTTGTAAACAGTATTGTGAAGATTTGTTTTTATCTTGTAAACAGTGTTGTGAAGATTTGTTTTTATCTTGTAAACAGTGTTGTGAAGATTTGTTTTTATCTTGTAAACAGTATTGTGAAGATTTGTTTTTATCTTGTAAACAGTGTTGTGAAGATTTGTTTTTATCTTGTAAACAGTATTGTGAAGATTTGTTTTTATCTTGTAAACAGTGTTGTGAAGATTTGTTTTTATCTTGTAAACAGTGTTGTGAAGATTTGTTTTTATCTTGTAAACAGTGTTGTGAAGATTTGTTTTTATCTTGTGAACAGTGTTGTGAAGATTTGTTTTTATCTTGTAAACAGTATTTTTATCTTGTAAACAGTATTGTGAAGATTTGTTTTTATCTTGTGAACAGTGTTGTGAAGATTTGTTTTTATCTTGTGAACAGTATTGCGAAGAATTGTTTTTATCTTGTAAACAGTATTGTGAAGATTTGTTTTTATCTTGTAAACAGTGTTGTGAAGATTTGTTTTTATCTTGTAAACAGTATTGTGAAGATTTGTTTTTATCTTGTAAACAGTATTGTGAAGATTTGTTTTTATCTTGTAAACAGTATTGTGAAGATTTGTTTTTATCTTGAGAACAGTATTGTGAAGATTTGTTTTTATCTTGTAAACAGTATTGTGAAGATTTGTTTTTATCTTGTAAACAGTATTGTGAAGATTTGTTTTTATCTTGTAAACAGTATTTTTATCTTGTAAACAGTATTGTGAAGATTTGTTTTTATCTTGTGAACAGTATTGTGAAGATTTGTTTTTATCTTGTGAACAGTATTGTGAAGATTGGTTTTTATCTTGTAAACAGTATTGTGAAGATTTGTTTTTATCTTGTAAACAGTGTTGTGAAGATTTGTTTTTATCTTGTAAACAGTATTGTGAAGATTTGTTTTTATCTTGTAAACAGTGTTGTGAAGATTTGTTTTTATCTTGTGAACAGTATTGTGAAGATTTGTTTTTATCTTGTAAACAGTATTTTTATCTTGTAAACAGTGTTGTGAAGATTTGTTTTTATTTTGTGAACAGTGTTGTGAAGATTTGTTTTTATCTTGTAAACAGTGTTGTGAAGATTTGTTTTTATCTTGTAAACAGTGTTGTGAAGATTTGTTTTTATCTTGTAAACAGTTGTGAAGATTTGTTTTTATCTTGTAAAAAGTATTGTGAAGATTTGTTTTTATCTTGTAAACAGTGTTGTGAAGATTTGTTTTTATCTTGTAAACAGTGTTGTGAAGATTTGTTTTTATCTTGTGAACAGTATTGTGAAGATTTGTTTTTATCTTGTAAACAGTATTGTGAAGATTTGTTTTTATCTTGTAAACAGTGTTGTTAAGATTTGTTTTTATCTTGTAAACAGTGTTGTGAAGATTTGTTTTTATCTTGTAAACAGTATTGTGAAGATTTGTTTTTATCATGTAAACAGTATTGTGAAGATTTGTTTTTATCTTGTAAACAGTGTTGTGAAGATTTGTTTTTATCTTGTAAACAGTATTGTGAAGATTTGTTTTTATCTTGTGAACAGTGTTGTGAAGATTTGTTTTTATCTTGTAAACAGTATTGTGAAGATTTGTTTTTATCTTGTAAACAGTATTGTGAAGATTTGTTTTTATCTTGTAAACAGTATTGTGAAGATTTGTTTTTATCTTGTGAACAGTGTTGTGAAGATTTGTTTTTATCTTGTAAACAGTATTGTGAAGATTTGTTTTTATCTTGTAAACAGTGTTGTGAAGATTTGTTTTTATCTTGAGAACAGTATTGTGAAGATTTGTTTTTATCTTGAAAACAGTATTGTGAAGATTTGTTTTTATCTTGTGAACAGTGTTGTGAAGATTTGTTTTTATCTTGTAAACAGTATTTTTATCTTGTAAACAGTATTGTGAAGATTTGTTTTTATCTTGTGAACAGTGTTGTGAAGATTTGTTTTTATCTTGTAAACAGTATTGTGAAGATTTGTTTTTATCTTGTAAACAGTATTGTGAAGATTTGTTTTTATCTTGTGAACAGTGTTGTGAAGATTTGTTTTTATCTTGTAAACAGTATTGTGAAGATTTGTTTTTATCTTGTAAACAGTATTGTGAAGATTTGTTTTTATCTTGTAAACAGTATTGTGAAGATTTGTTTTTATCTTGTAAACAGTATTGTGAAGATTTGTTTTTATCTTGTGAACAGTGTTGTGAAGATTTGTTTTTATCTTGTAAACAGTATTGTGAAGATTTGTTTTTATCTTGTGAACAGTGTTGTGAAGATTTGTTTTTATCTTGTAAACAGTGTTGTGAAGATTTGTTTTTATCTTGTAAACAGTATTGTGAAGATTTGTTTTTATCTTGTAAACAGTATTGTGAAGATTTGTTTTTATCTTGTAAACAGTATTTTTATCTTGTAAACAGTATTGTGAAGATTTGTTTTTATCTTGTGAACAGTATTGTGAAGATTTGTTTTTATCTTGTGAACAGTATTGTGAAGATTGGTTTTTATCTTGTAAACAGTATTGTGAAGATTTGTTTTTATCTTGTAAACAGTGTTGTGAAGATTTGTTTTTATCTTGTAAACAGTATTGTGAAGATTTGTTTTTATCTTGTAAACAGTGTTGTGAAGATTTGTTTTTATCTTGTGAACAGTATTGTGAAGATTTGTTTTTATCTTGTAAACAGTATTTTTATCTTGTAAACAGTGTTGTGAAGATTTGTTTTTATTTTGTGAACAGTGTTGTGAAGATTTGTTTTTATCTTGTAAACAGTGTTGTGAAGATTTGTTTTTATCTTGTAAACAGTGTTGTGAAGATTTGTTTTTATCTTGTAAACAGTTGTGAAGATTTGTTTTTATCTTGTAAAAAGTATTGTGAAGATTTGTTTTTATCTTGTAAACAGTGTTGTGAAGATTTGTTTTTATCTTGTAAACAGTGTTGGTGAAGATTTGTCTTTATCTTGTAAACAGTGTTGTTAAGATTTGTTTTTATCTTGTAAACAGTGTTGTGAAGATTTGTTTTTATCTTGTAAACAGTATTGTGAAGATTTGTTTTTATCATGTAAACAGTATTGTGAAGATTTGTTTTTATCTTGTAAACAGTGTTGTGAAGATTTGTTTTTATCTTGTAAACAGTATTGGGAAGATTTGTTTTTATCTTGTGAACAGTGTTGTGAAGATTTGTTTTTATCTTGTAAACAGTATTGTGAAGATTTGTTTTTATCTTGTAAACAGTATTGTGAAGATTTGTTTTTATCTTGTAAACAGTATTGTGAAGATTTGTTTTTATCTTGTGAACAGTGTTGTGAAGATTTGTTTTTATCTTGTAAACAGTATTGTGAAGATTTGTTTTTATCTTGTAAACAGTGTTGTGAAGATTTGTTTTTATCTTGAGAACAGTATTGTGAAGATTTGTTTTTATCTTGAAAACAGTATTGTGAAGATTTGTTTTTATCTTGTGAACAGTGTTGTGAAGATTTGTTTTTATCTTGTAAACAGTATTTTTATCTTGTAAACAGTATTGTGAAGATTTGTTTTTATCTTGTGAACAGTGTTGTGAAGATTTGTTTTTATCTTGTAAACAGTATTGTGAAGATTTGTTTTTATCTTGTAAACAGTATTGTGAAGATTTGTTTTTATCTTGTAAACAGTATTGTGAAGATTTGTTTTTATCTTGTGAACAGTGTTGTGAAGATTTGTTTTTATCTTGTAAACAGTATTGTGAAGATTTGTTTTTATCTTGTGAACAGTGTTGTGAAGATTTGTTTTTATCTTGTGAACAGTGTTGTGAAGATTTGTTTTTATCTTGTAAACAGTATTGTGAAGATTTGTTTTTATCTTGTAAACAGTGTTGTGAAGATTTGTTTTTATCTTGTAAACAGTATTGTGAAGATTTGTTTTTATCTTGTAAACAGTGTTGTGAAGATTTGTTTTTATCTTGTAAACAGTATTGTGAAGATTTGTTTTTATCTTGTAAACAGTATTGTGAAGATTTGTTTTTATCTTGTAAACAGTATTGTGAAGATTTGTTTTTATCTTGTAAACAGTATTGTGAAGATTTGTTTTTATCTTGTAAACAGTATTGTGAAGATTTGTTTTTATCTTGTAAACAGTATTGTGAAGATTTGTTATTATCTTGTAAACAGTGTTGTGAAGATTTGTTTTTATCTTGTAAACAGTGTTGTGAAGATTTGTTTTTATCTTGTAAACAGTATTGTGAAGATTTGTTATTATCTTGTAAACAGTATTGTGAAGATTTGTTTTTATCTTGTGAACAGTGTTGTGAAGATTTGTTATTATCTTGTAAACAGTATTGTGAAGATTTGTTTTTATCTTGTGAACAGTGTTGTGAAGATTTGTTTTTATCTTGTAAACAGTATTTTTATCTTGTAAACAGTATTGTGAAGATTTGTTTTTATCTTGTGAACAGTGTTGTGAAGATTTGTTTTTATCTTGTAAACAGTGTTGTGAAGATTTGTTTTTATCTTGTAAACAGTATTGTGAAGATTTGTTTTTATCTTGTGAACAGTATTGCGAAGAATTGTTTTTATCTTGTAAACAGTATTGTGAAGATTTGTTTTTATCTTGTAAACAGTATTGTGAAGATTTGTTTTTATCTTGTAAACAGTATTGTGAAGATTTGTTTTTATCTTGTAAACAGTGCAGAGCCTGATGAAATGCAGTATTATGCTGCATTTCATCTGGGTCTTCACTGTTTGCCAAAGTACCTGTTTGCTGGTATCCAGAATGAAAAGGTTTGACAACAAACATGCTAAATAACACCAAGATTTCAACATGCAAGTAGTTCTACCCCATTGAATTTAGTGCAATACAGTAAAACCTGTCTAAAGCGGCTACTAAAAAGACGACCAAAAATTGGTTTTCAAGACAGATTATTGCTTAATGCAGGTCAAAAGTATTTTTTCAGAATGCATTCTGCAATATTTTAGACCTTCATTAAGTAACCATTTGTCCTTAAGACCTTTGTTTTTTCTATTTTTGAGTGGCCGCTTAAGACAGGTTTTACTGTATTGCCAAACAAAGCAATAAGTCCTATTTCTACTCACTTGTTGTGCAGTGTCGGAGAGTGTCAATCTCTCGTTTCTCTTGTCAATACTATCCTTAAGGTCCTGCCATCTCTTGACCAGGTCGTCAATGAGGGCCCTGAACTCTTCCGACTGAGGATGACCCTCGTTAATGAGGCCCTCTCCAGTCTCTAACAAAGATATTATGCGAGGTTCATGGTTTTCTATTTCTGTTTGTAAGGACTGAAAAAAAGGACAGGTGGTATATGATATATAATGACTCTAGACAAACAAAATCAGAGACTGGACAAATAAAATTAGAATCTCAACATATATAGACATGATTTTTTCTTTTCTTTCTATGTAAAACTCAGCCCAAATCGGAGAGATTAGTCTAGACCACTGACAACCCTTATCCTGCAAAAATAAAAGCACTGCAGGCATGCAAACATACCCCGCCACGGGATAATTCAATGCAAAGAAAACCATTTTTAAACTAGACCTTTTCATGCAAAGTTTGAAGAAAATCGGTAAAGAAATGCCAAAGAGAGTGAAAACAATTTATAACGTCAATCAAGGGCCGTAACTCTGTACTTATTTGTCAAAATTTACCCATCTGCAATCCCAGAACACTCATTCACAATATAGACTCTCATACCAAGTTTGAAGAAAATCGTTAAAGGAATGCCAAAGATAGAGAGTGAAACCAAATTCTAATGTCAATCAAGGGCCATAACTCTGTACTTATTTGCCAAAATTTACCCATCTGCAATCCCAGGACACTCCTTCCCAATATCAACTCTCATAGCAAGTTTGAAGAAAATTGGTTAAAAAATGCTCCCAGCAGAGAGTGAAAATGATGCGCTGACAGACGGACATACAGACGGAGGGACAAACAGACGGACAGACGGATTGACAGACACTTGAACGCAATTGTTTGAATGGAGGTTATAACATAATACCGCACACTTTTTAAAGTGGTGGGGTATTTATCCTGAACATGTTGTCTGCTTTTTTACATCTGCTGCATATATTCAAATTCACTTAAGGCTATTTTTGATCATAGAAGCAAACACTATGAACCCTGATCAGACTGCTCCCAAGTGTGCAGTCTGATCTGGGTCCATGTTGTTTGCAGTATAGGCTTGCAAAGTGCATAAGCATGAATGGCAGTAAAAAAAGGTTAAAAGATATAAACATGTCCATTTAAATTCTGAATTTATTTAATCCACCGTTGACTTGAAACCACATGTTGTAGAATTTCATCAGGGTCTACAATGTTCGCTTTAAACAATCTCAGGGGCAGATAAACGATATAATTCTGAAATTCCATCCTGTGACCACTGAAAGAATGGGGCAGGTGATGAAGTAGACAAATCCTATAGACTAGCCAGTAGAGGAAAGTAGTCATTTTCCACAATTTCCAGGTGACCTTTTCTTTTTTCTGCCAAACTTAGAATTTGTGTTCCCCACTGTCAAAATTAAATGAATGAATTTCACTCAAATTATATTAAAAAGTAGAATATATTTAAAGGTTGATTTGAACAACAAAACTACAATGCATACTTAGACTAAATTGTCAATTATTTTATCATATGACGTCGCGTCTGGGAGTGAAATAACGCCATGCAATAAAATCTGTAAACCACTAGTGGTTTATCGATTTACGGGAAACGTTATTACGTCCATAACAACGTTGCGTACATGATGACAAAATCATAACGTTTTTACGCCAGAAATGAGATTTCAAAGAATTTGTCATATGATAAATAGAATCTAACATTCGTGCTCTTGTATTATTGAATTTATTAAACTCGTTGCGAAAAAGAGATAAAATGCTCGGCAAGCCTCGCATTTTATCTATTTTCCCCAACTCGTTTAATAAATTCAATAAAACATGAGCACTCATGTAAGATCCTCTATTTAAAACACATAAAGCACCAATCACAACAATTTATGTGGGATCTATCAAAATTTTCGGGCAAATTAAACCTCAATGTGAATCGTCTGCTGGCCGACAATTCTCATGAAATGCCAAGACTTATTTAGCTGCTTAAAGCCAGGACAGAACAAGTTTTAAAAGTATTATCACTGTGGTTAATCTACACCAGCATTTTTGGTCTCGTCACCTCAAACGATGTTAGGGTTTGTTGTTCAAATCAAGAGACAGACAGTGTAGCCAAAGAAACAGGTTTTCTGATTGATTTTTCTTGATAAATAGCTATCATTTTTTATCATTCCTTCAAACTTTATAGTAGAAAATATATTTTAGAATAATTTAATAGTGAAACCAGAACTTGAATATTCCAGTTTCGTCATCTATCTATGTTGTTTTGTGACGAAACCGAAAGAAAAATTCTCTGTTTTCAGCCTACTCAAGAGTAATATTCTGTCAAAGTTCTGATATTTTACCAAAATTATACTTTTATTCAAAATAAACAATAATGGATTAAAATTGTGTGTGTTTACACTAAAACCGTTTGATGTGGCGAGACCAAAAGTACCGGTGTAGATTAACCACAGGGTTTATAGATTTATAAATAATCACTTACATGATTTTTCTTCTCCAGGAGTTGTACACTGAGTAAACTGTTACCAAAGTTGGAAGATGTTGCTTGTGGGAGTCGCTCCTCTATCCACAGCTTCTCATCTTCAACGTCTCGGACAAACTGGTGGATGTACTTCACCTTCTCTAGCTGATCTCGGCGTCTCAACAGTGGCTCCTGGATCTTGGCAAATCTGAAAAAAAAGTTGCAAAAGCTTTATCATAGATGATGAAATATAAATATATATCAATTAATTCCTTGCATGCTGTGAAATTTTGCATGCTTTTTTGCAGTCTGCTGATTTTTTCTTAAAAATTAACTTTTTCAAAACATTCCTTCAAGAATACCATTATTGTGTCAAACAGTTTTGATCCAGATCCAAACAGTTTTGATCCAGATCTGGATCAAAACTGTTTGCAAAGGTTATCAAGAGGTAAATAATTTAAGTGTTTTTTATTTAAATTTCCCACAAGAGCAAATGAGCCTGCATATGACATTTTGGTGTGATTATCACATAGGTGACCAGTAAAACCAAAGACTATATGAATCCATCATGAGGGTGGGATAGGAAAATCTGTCCTAAGGTCGCCGTTTGGCATCCGGAGGAACGGATTTTTCTATCCAACCTTCACACGAATAATGGTTCTTTTTTTTTGCTCACCACTATATATCGCATTTTACTTTTTTAAAAAAAGGCTCCCAGAAGTTCCTGAATACACTGAGATGCTACATGATATGATGTCACTTTAACATAACAATGACGTCGCTTGACAACCATGTGCGTGAGTTCCAATACAACTATTGTACAGCTCTGGCTTTCACTCATGACTACATAAGATCTCTAGCGATAGATAGCCTCAAAATGCTGATTCAGGATTAATCCTGAAAACTTTCACTCATGAATATATAAGATCTCTAGCGATAGATACCTTTCAGCTACAGCAGCTCTACGAGCTTCAATCACGGCCTCCTTCTCAGGTTCAATCCTCTTCACCTGGACCACATGCTGGTCCAGTTCTTTCACCTGTTGTTCTTTCAGTTTCATCTGACCCTCAATTTGCTGCAGGAAAACAGGAAAGAATGCATTAACACATTTTATACCACCCTTACCAACTTAAGCACCATATATCTAATGATGTGCAAGGTCTACACTGATGTAGGTGGTATAAAATAGTTGTACCATGTTTGTCTACCTGTACGTAAGATAATCCACTCGCTAAAGCTTGTGGATTATCTCAACGTACAGGCGGACAAGCCATGGTATAACTGCAACATATTCTAATGGATTTTCCCATGGAGATAAATATAATAAGGTTGGGATTGCTCATTATATATACTCAGAAAAACAATTGAAGGATATTTAGGTTCAGTCCCATCTCTAACATCCAATACAATAAAAACTTTACTAATTATGCATGTATTTCATAGCACCAGATATCTGCAATTAAAATGGATGATTTATATTAGTCACGCTTCAATGGTTTAAGTACAGTGCAGATCCAAATGGTTCAACCCTCTATACTGAAAAGTCACAAACGTTCAAAAATGATTGAAACCCATTTTTATCGTTTGTATTCCATAATGACTGGCTCTAAAATCATCGCTGGTTCTCCCTCTAAAAATGGCACCAAATTTTGAAGCTGTTGTAAGTGTTTTATTGCAAATTTGTGGTCAAGTTTGCTGGGGTATGCCGAATCCGTGTATTTTTGTTGAAGAATTTGTCCCATTATTAGGAGATATGACTGATAAATTGGTGTTTACTTTTTTCTGTGGTCGGAATTAGAACATAAGCAATGACCTGGTAAAGGTTTCAGCAAAAATTGAGAGCGCTAAATTTTTTGCTTGTGAATTTTGGGTAGAGAGGGTCGGTACATTTGGTGTAGTACTGTATCGTAACCAATGACCTGTGAATTTCAATTTGCATTTTGGTGAATTGCATAGTAATAATTCTATCAATGACAAAAATAATTTGTTTGAAAATTATATTCCTGAATGTTATAAAGTCAAAAGAATTTTGATATCCTTCAATTGTTTTTCTGAGTATAGTTTAAGGGGTCACAAATGGAACTTTCCAAATTATGTTGTACTTCAGTCACTGAGGATCGTCTTCTTAGAAAACAGTGCAGGCCCTGATTAAATGATGCATTATTTGCAGCATTTCAACTAGGTCTTCAATGTTTTTCAAAGTACACATTTAGGGGTTTCCAGTATAAATAGGGTTAATTTTCTTAGTTCCTTGAAAATGTTCTTTTTATATCCATGCTTTCAATATTTGTTCATGTCTGTTTTGAAAGACATGTTTGTTTTCAAGTATCAGTAAATTGTATAAAAGGCTTTGTTATGATGAAAATGGTTCTAAATGATCTAAGCAACAAGTACTGATTACCCTTTACTCCATAATAGCGCCTTTGGACGCCTTTGAAATATCATGTATTTGAAAATATTATGGAAAAAAGTATTCAAAACTTTACTTAAATTTTTCTTGACTTATTTTTCAATGTTGCCTAAAAAAAGAAAATGATGTCATGATCTAAAAATAGCCTATGGAGTAAAGGGTTAAAGACTACAGTAAGTATATTCCACCTTCATGAATATAAGCCAGATAAGAATTTCTTCTCTCCTATTCCATTTCTTTTGGGTATTCTATTCCACAAAATTCAGAAAAAAGATTGATGTCCTTGTCAGTCCATTAAGTGCTTTAATTTTCAGCTGACTAATTTCTTAAAACACATTTCTTTTTCAGTGAGGAATCTCAAACAAATATAACATCTTATGGGTCCCCTCACATACTAACTGCACCGTTGCACATTGACCTGATAGCGTTGCCTATCTCACGGCATGTGCCTTTATCAGGTCATCATGACGTTGCACTTTTTGAATGATGTCGTCAATGACATTGAATTGACATGAAACTCGATAATGATGTCATAATCACTAGTTTGGAGAGTGAATCAACTTGTAAGCTGATAAATAGAATACCAGGTTTGCGTCTTTTGATATCAAGTTTACCAGGCTCGGTTTTGAGAATGCATGTTGAATCGTTTGGCAAGCCTCACGATGTCAACAAGCATTCTCAAAGCATTGCCTGCTAAACTTGATATCAAAAGACACTCACCTTGTATTCTCTATTTATCATGACATTGCTGTTATTCTTTGTCAAAATGCTGTGTAATAAAATATAGCTACATCTTTGTAACATCAGATAACTACTGCATAGCATATTAAAGTCGTTTGTGACAATGTTATATCGACAAAAAACATATAATGTTAAATGGAATCTTGCATTGGTGGTCATTTCAACAATCATTTCTATGTGTTATACTATCAAGAAAACAATCCACTCCCTGTACCCCCACTCTTCTCAACTAATCACACACACAGCAATGCGTTGTGGTCCTTCAGCAAGACACATTTATCCTAGCTTAGAACTGGTTCAACCCAAGAAGACCCGTCCCTATATAACTGAAAGATTGTTGATGGGACATAAAGAATCAAATCAAACAAACAAACACACACAGCAACAACTTGTGCACACTATCACCATGAAATAAACCACCCCATGAGAAAACCTATTTGCTGTATACGAAAAACATGGGCAGATATTATAAGCTGAAGATAGGTGCAGTCTGATCAGCACAATTCTTCTTCTCCATGTACTTACATGCAGTAGGATAGATATAATTGTCATATAAAAATTTTCAAACTAGTCTCTGTAGCTGAGCAGGTTGGTTTGAGTCGAATCTTATGACACATTCTGAAGGTTTTCTCATGATTCGGCTCAATTTTGCAAATTTCTTATGTGATTGAAAGACATCCATGAATACACTTATGAAAAAATCTTCCCAAATTTTAAATTCTTATGGAGCTGAGATACTGAGTGCTGTAACTCAGCAACGCTGTCCGTCTGACATGACTCCTGCTTGGTTTGACCTGCTGATGGTTGCCTGACATACATGTAGTAACACTATAAAACAAGAGAGAAAAGCTCTCCAACTGCACACTTTCATTTAATTCATTAAAAAAATATCCCAAAACCATACATACTTTGACATAAAACTGGAACATGAAATATAAAATGAAACTTCCAAATAAAAATGACACAGACAATAATTAAGACCATCTAAACTCCATAAATAATAAAACTTCACAACTCTTCATATTCTAAGAAAAAATTGGGGTGATAGGGAAAGAGACTTTCCACTTTCTTACAGTGGCGTATACAGTGCTGTCCCTTAACCCTTTGTATACTAATGCATTCTTCCTTCTGGTTTGATACAATAAACTTGGGACAGTCCCTTGTACATATCAAGGGGTGTCAGATTATAATTTTCAAAAAAATATTACATTGTTTTGTCTGATGATCTTTTTTACCATAACAAACAGTGAAGACTCTGAAGAAATGCAGCATTATAAGAAAATTTCTTCTATCTTATTCCATCTCTTTAGGTAACAAAATTCAGAAAAAAAGATTGACATCCTTGTCAATCCATTAAGTGTAAAATATGGTTAAAAAATTAGGAGCCAAACCATGACTGTGTTATATCCAAATCCGTGTTCTAATGAGGTGTGTTATAAAAAGGCTGTACTGCAGTAGATTTTTTGGGGTTCAACAATTTTTCAGTCAGAAAACAAAGGTCAGATATCCCATCTCCACTGTTAGAGTAGACGTTTTCGTATTTAATGAGGGATACAGGGGAAAAAAACTGCTCACTTTTGTATAGGTGGACATAATCCCCCTGATGTTTTTTACAATGTGGACATTATCGCGCCCTGTGAATTTTACAACATGGACATAACCCCTCCCGGACGAAATACCCCCACCCCACTCGGTCAAACCTGGGCTCGAACTCACCAACCCATTCACAATTCATAATATTCGGATAGTAAATCAGACTCGCTACAATTGGTCTGATAGGCCCAATACTTTGTATAAAGCCACCTAAAAGCTTTTGTGAAATTATTGTTTGATTTCTTTTGTCAAAAAAATTTCCAAAAAAAACCAATGTATTTACCCATAGATAACTTCTAACTATATATAGTCAAAAAATTATAGTAACACTTCTTATATCCCCAATTTCAAGATTTAAGCTACTCTTAGTAGTTGAACTGAATGGTCTGAGTGTTAACTGGTTATAGGTTATAAACCTGAAAAACAAGTTTTTTCTTCTGACATGACTCATATATTGGAAACAATTTTAACCCTTAATGCGCAAATCGCAACAAAAGTCATCTGCTTTTCTCATCTGCTGAAATGTTTAAAAAGCCTCTATGGCAAACAGTGTGGGCCAGATCAGACTGCTCCTATAGGAGCAGTCTGTTCTGGGTCCATGCTGTTTGCTTCTATACTTAATTCTTCAGTAATGCTAGGCAATTATTTGCAGCAGATGACTTCAGTAGACGTCATTTTCACATGCGTTTTTTTTCTTATCGCTTTAAGGGTTAAAATAATTTCAACTGTAAATTCTATCCAACACTAAACTTACATTTTGTTTCTGCATAAGCAGATTCACTGTCGTCAGATCCTTGGCGGTCTCAGCTTGTATGACCTGTGACTCTAGCTGTGTGATCCAGCCATCAATATCATCACAACTCTGTTCATACAACACGGCCCGCTTGTCGTCGAAAAGTTTCTCGGCTTTCTTTGTAGTAGTTTGTTCAAGGTCGTCCCATTGATTAGTGAGACTGTGTAAGATTGGTTCTATTTGTTCCCTGGTTTCCGGCTTCTCACCCATCAGTTGTTCACCAGCCTGTATAAGATATAAATCATACCATAACCCACAGGTTTAGATATAAACAGAATTTTTGAGCGTAAAATTATAAAAATTTTCTTACCCGTCAGTTTTAACATATGTTTTGGGTGCTCAAAAGAACCGTCTAATTGAGACAGTTCTTTTGAGTACCCACAACATATGTACAACATAAGTTTTGGTTGAGAAATAAGAAAATTAATTTTTTGGTATGCACTCTTTACTAAAGGCCTGATTATCCCAATGATCACTGCATATTTGCTCTATTAACGCAGCTTGCTGGGTAATTTTGCAGTTTTCTTTCTTTAAAAGTAACCTATTCAAAAAAATCTTGTTAAGAAATTATATCAAATACCATCAGAGTGTCCAACAGTTTGGATCCAGGTCGAGCCTGATCTGGGTCCAAACTGTTTGCAAAGGTTTTCAGCAGATGGCAGAAATGCTGCTAGCAAGGAAACTGTTGAGCACATGCCTAAAACAGATGCAGCAAGCAACATTTTCAAAATGTTGTCCCTTCTGGCAGACAATTCTCATGCTCTTTTTTGTCCTCTTTTAAGGTCAGTTCCCTACAACTCTTTTATAAAATTCCATGGTAAAAAAATTGGGAGCCACAACATGACTGTGCTATATAAAAATATGTGTTATAATAAGGTGTTATAAATATGTGATATATATATCCATTTTTTTCTCTAATAATTGCATATCTGACGTACCTCTTGTAATCTGAGAAGTCTGTCCTTATTGGCTGCTATCTCTCTCTCAAAGGCCTGGTGACGTAGATACTTGCTGTGTAGATTCTTTGCATCACGATACGTCTCATCCTGGGCTGCTGCCATCTTGTCATGAAGCCAGTCTCGAAGCTGAAAATAAAATAGCAATGTAATCAAGAATATGTGTACCTTTGCCTCTGCATAGCTAAGACTCTAATTTTTTAAATAAGTGACTAATGTTTTTTAGAAGGGAAATAAATATTGCTTATATGTGAAAGACTCCGAGACATTCAGCCTTGTGTAGGTGCGATGCCATTGACTCGAAACACAAAATGAAACTAACTCGTACATTTTAACACCACCTTATTAAATGTCCACGACATGTTTCATTATTTGTAGCACCTCACACAGAAAGAATCAGACATCCATTCTTACAGCATTTACCCTCAATATAACTCTTTGCATGCTGGGTATTTTTTTTCTTTTTTTTTTGTTGTCTGCGGATATTTTTTTCAAAAGTAAACTTTCGAAAAATTATTTCAGGAATACCATAAGAGTGTCAAACAGTTTGGACCCAGATCAGGCCCGACATTTTGTTGGGCCTGTTCTGGATCCAAACTGTTTATGAAGGTTATAGGCAGACATAACCAGCAGTAAAAGCTTGTTATTGAACTATAGTGCTTTCAACACACAGGGAAATTCTTCCAAGTCGTTATAAGACCTAGAATCCTGTAATTATTTAGGCCAAATAAAAAAAAAAAATAAGTGTGTTTCAGGTAACGAATCTGAAAATTTTAGGTAGGGTTGGCACATATTTTTTTTATTTTATTTTTTTCTGGAAAAATATATAATTTCATGCATTTTGAAATTATATATTTTCCAGAAATCTGGAAAAAAATTCTAGGTTTCAACAGTAAATTTAGGTAGGGTCGGGTAAATACCCTAAACACAGGTATTTTTCATTTTGGCCTTATTGTAGCTTTTCTTTTTTGGTTGTAATTTTTGTTGCTATGGTTGTACTACATTGTAGTTTTCTGCATTTGAACTTGGAAAACACCTTTATTTAACTTTAACGGTGAGTGGGTTAAGTGACTCACCTCGTCACATTCTTGTAAGAACTGTTGTAAGAGGAGTTGGTCCTTCAATCTCTCCAGCTGTTCGTCAGCCCTCAGGCGATTTGTGTTCCGCCTGAAATAGAAAATTAACATTCATATACAGGGATTTTTCTAGGCCTGATTTGGGGCCGAATATCGGCCCCTTCCCAAATCAAAAATGAACAAAAACTTCCCAAAATGGTGCATATCATTCCCAATTTCTAAGTTCTAAATTTTGGTAAAAATTTCATGAAAATCCGAACAAAAATAGCAAAGTTACAGATGCATGAAAATTTGCATAAAAATGTGAAAGAAAACATGTTTTCATTCACATTTTTATGCAAATTTTCATGAGTTTTATGAAGCGCAATTAAAGCAATTAATTTCTTATATGCTTTTTAATCCATTTAAATGTGCAGTCCAGTTCTTTTAGACTGCATCAAGTTTTCCCAATTTTGATGATCCAAATGTTTTTCCCAAAAATTCAACAGGCCCCTGGCCCCGACTTCAGAAGTTAGGAAAAAACCTGATACATTTCAACAACCCAACAGATTTGTAAACCCAAAACAAAATTCCAACACTAATACATTACAAAGATCCAATGCAGACTTGAAAACCAGACTTGAAAACCAAAACAAAATTTTCAAGGCATTGCAATTATTGCATATGTGACAAGTGAAGGCTTAGATTGGCCTACTCACCAAGACTTTCACTGCTTGAAAAAAAGCAAAGTAGGGATTAGGATAAGGGTTCAGGCCAAGATTAAGGTCTCTTGCCCCTACAGATAGCTGGTTATGAGCATTTTAAGAGTGACTTCAGGCATATAAAAATGCATGGGTGAAAGTTCAAAATTTCGAAAATCCTGAATTTCCGAAATTAAAAACTTAAAACATGCCGCAGACAAAATGATAACAATTTCAAGTTTAAAATATCAATTGTCTTAAGACATACTGAAAATATCTCAGAGAAGCTATTATAATTGGCCTAATTCAGAATTTTGAAGCTGACTTTCCATGGAAAGTCAGACTCAAAATCCTTAATTCAGGAATAATCCTGAAAACTTTCACCCATGAAAATGTATATAATTAGTTCCAAAATCTCAGGAGCTGGCCCACAAGGTAAATGTTCTAAAATATTGTAACACTTTCTTTTTCCCTTTTTTAACTAAATTTTTGGTTTTAAAGTTTTTGATTCACTAAACTCTTGTCAGAATAGCAAACACTGAAGAACCTGACCTGACTGGGCCTGCACTGTTTGACTAGAATGTTTTGATAAGTTACTAGTATGCATATACTGTATAGTATTCAACCTAATAATTAACAATCTCATGAAACACTTTTCAATGCTATCTGTTTGTATAATGTAATTTCCAACCTATATCTGACAATATACCTCTCTCAATGAATACTTTGAAATTGGTTATCCCCATTCTAATGCACCAATTCTCATATTTACAGTTAAAATCTGAAGCCACAAGAAACCTCATGTCATCCAACAAAATGTGATGTAATAAATGATGTCAAACTATTTCCGACAATATATCGCAGAGTATACTGTGGCAAATTTATAAGGTTATCCAATCAGGCGTTGCGTTACATTAGCAAGTGCATTTAAATTGTGGTTATATTCTTAAGTTTGTAGTATGTAGACAGTTTTTTTTGAGAACCTGCAACATATATTTTGTTTGAGGAAAAAGAACTTATTTCTCAGGTAATAATTGTCTAATATGATTTATAATTAATAATTTTACCTTTCATTAATATTTTCTGCCTTCTTGTGGACCTTATCAGCAGCATAGTGGTTTTCTTCAATTAGACGATTAGCGAACGTGAGAACAGCGTTGATCTTCTCATCGTTGGCATCCATGGTCGTGATGAACGCTTCATGGCGTTTGATCAGATTCTCTGCCGCCTCAAGAGTATTCTGTAAAAAATGAACATTAGCGTTTATAGCAACATTACAGAAATTGAATGTCTATGTGTGTATATGTACATGTATACTCAGGTATACATCAATTCTATATAATGCATTTAAAAGTGAATCTTAAACTAGATGACATGAAGGTCCTGAAGTGCTCACCTGATCTCCTTAATAGTGTTAAAATAAGTCAAGGTCAACTTAGGCTTATTATTTTAACATATTTTGTTTTACTATACATGGGCATGGTGGCCATTTTGGTCAAATAACTTAAATATATTTATATATAGGATTTCCGAATAATCAGTTATAGAAAGATGAACATTTCAAGATTTTTCCAATATAAATACATTAGGAATCAAATTTGGCCTTGCTGTAAAAAAAACCTCAAGGTCAACCCAGATTCATCATGTGTGCATACCTAGTAGGGCACACATCCCTAATGCTACATTCCAAGTCCCAACGCCATTGGCCATTTAGATCCAGAGAAGAAGCTATTTAAAGGGTTTTTAACTTATATGGGCATGGCGGCCATCTTAGACATGTGACCATTAACATTAGCTGTAAATTTACTCCCCTCAACTTAAGGAGTCTCCATATGAAATTTGAAACATTTTGAAAAGTAGATTTTTTGAATACTGTTGAAGCCAAAGTCATTATTCTCACTTGATATGTTAAACCTGGTGAGACTATGGCTATGAATTAGTTCCAGAGGTCAAAATTGACCTTCGACCTTTTCAGCCAATGTCGCTTATATTGGAGTCCCATCAATATATTAAAACATAGTTTTCTCAGAAAGCAATAGTCCAATTGATTTCAAATTTCTGTTCTGTTGTTGTTGACTTTTTGTTTATTGTTACTCCCATTGTGGGAGTCTGTAATTGTTCTATGTTTTGTTTTACGTTATTTTATGTCCATTCTAGTATTGCAATCATCTTGATGGGGAAGAGAGAGCTGATTGCTTTGCTTAATTTGTCTTCCTGGTGTCTCGTGATGGTTGAGCGGCTCTTCCTCGAGGTGCCACGGGGTTGTCTGCAGTTTGTGATTGTGGTATTTCCTGATCATACTCACTTACTATTTTTCATATGGAGACTCCTTAAGTTGAGGGGAGTAAGTTCATAACAAATGATAACAAAACCATTTCTAACTAAATCATAGCTTATATCATAATCTTCCACAATACCGAAAGCCTCTAAGGAAACTCTAAAGCTACATATATGTTACATGTATGTAAAACATTTTTATTTCTTTGTTTGCTGGTTTCGAACACACCCAAATTGCATCTGAGTGAAAATCGTTTGCAAAGGTTATCAGCATGCAACAAGTGTCGCTGCTTGCAGGCAAAGAGCTAAGTTTTCTCTGTAACTCTGAGATCATTATGCAAACCAGGACAAGAGATTTTGGTACAAATCTCACTGGAGACCAGTGAAGGCTCAGAATAGCCGGGATATTGGCACAATTTCAGGAGGGACCACTGCTCCCACCTACAAAGTATGGTAGGAGAAGAAGGGCCATGCTAAAAGCTAGACTCAAAGCTTTGAAGGACAGTTGTGTATGCTAGTTTAATCTTTAACCCTTTACTCCATAATAATACCTTTTGATGCCTTTGAAATATCATGTATTTGAAAATATCATGGAAAATGGAGCATTTGCTCTTTTGGGGCAAATGCTCTATCTTCCATAATATTTTCAAAAGTATTCAAAGTGCAACTAAAATTCTTCTTGAATTTTTTAAATGTTATCTAAAAATAGAGAATGATGTCATTTATCTAAAAATAGCCTATGGAGTAAAGGGCTAATACCATTGAAACCTATTATCATCTGTTGATAACCTTTGCAAACAGTTAGCCACCCAGATCAGGTCACAGAGAATATCGTTCCTGATCTAAATCCATACTGTTTGACACTCTGATGTTATTCCTGAAAAAAAATTAATTTTGAAAAAAATCAGCAGACAACAAAAAATCAGGACATATTTCCCAGAATGCAAAGGATTAAATGCTGACTACCCACATCTCTTAACTTTTTGCCGACTGGAAAATTTGTCATGCTTTTGTGTTGTCTACTGATTTTTTTCAAAATCAACTTTTACCAAAAATTCTTTCAGGCATGTCATCAGAGTGTCAAACAGATTGGATCCAGATCAGGACCGATGCTTTGTCTGACCTGGTGTGGGTCCAAACTGTTTGCAAAAGTTATCAGCAGACGACACTAGTAGGTATAGAGTTAACATTATCGCACTGGCTGGTTGATATTCACAGGCATCAACCCACAGATAAAAATTTTAGGTCAGGGTCATCAGTGAGTCTGAGGCCCACCCCATCCATCATCTTATAATTAACAAAGAAACCTTAGCTATAAATCATAACAGAGTTTATAACTAGGCATGCAGGTATACTTAATCCTTATCCTGCTAATATTTTTGTCCAGAAAATGTCATATGCTTACTATGTCTGTTGCATATATTCAAGTGCACTTCAGACTACATTTTATAATGGAAGCAAACACTATGAACCCTGATCAGACTGCTCCCCTGGGCGCAGTCTGATCTAGGTCCATATTGTTTGCCATATAGGCCACCGAAGTACATAAGCGGAAGAGAGAGCAGACGACAATTGTCATGTATAGCGGGGATAAAGGCTAAATCATAAATGCATGTTCTAAGTATAAGAATATATAAATGTATCTACATAACAACTTTGAACAGACATAAGACATAAATGAAGTTAAAAAAGCAATATGAAATGAAAATGATTTTTTACAAAAAATTGACAACAAAGAATGATAAAATCTTGCATGTAAATTTTTTGATATAAACAATGACTATTGGCAATAATGTAAGTGGGGCTAGACAAAATTTCCAGCACAAAAAAATCATTAATATGTGTCGCTCCCGCCTGAATATATTTTAGTTGAAAAAGGGGCAATAACTCCCATAATAATTCATATATTGTAACCAATTGGAACTTGACCTGTATTTCATGATAATGTACATGTGTCTACATATTATATGAATCCATCCAACCTTTCAAGAGATAAGAGATTGAAAGAGGGCCATACCTCACATAAAATTAATTGATTATACTCAAAATAAAACTTTATGATATATATACCTGTGTATGAAATATGAATCCAACTGTTTCTTTTCAAACAATTTTGCATACTTAAAAATGAAGTTGAATATGGCATAACTCCATCAGGCCCTGGGACTCTCACCTGAGAATGACTGTTTATAAAGGTATAGGAAAGCATAGCTTCTCTTAAAGTCCAGCTATGAATTTTGATAGATCAGCAGTTTCATTGAGACTTTACATGGATTATGTTGACAAAATGAACAGGATGTAGAACCTTAACTATTCTTTATATAAGTCTAAGTAAAACAGGGCCAAATTATTTTGAAATCTGACCAGTAGTTTTTGACAAGAAGCTATCTAAAGTTTTTCCCTTTTGTTGCCATGGCAACCAGAATTCTGCATGGAATTGAGTTCTTTGAACAACTTTGAAAGAAGACCACCCAAGGATCATTCCTGTGAAGTTTGGTGACAATTCATCAAGTGGTTTAGGAGGAGACGTTGTTTAAAGCAAATTGTTGACAGACATCGGACAGACAGACGGAGGGACATCAAACTGACATAGGATCACAATAGCTCACCTTAAGCCTATGGCTAATGGCTATGAGCTAATGAAGGATTTTTACTCAATACGGAACGTGATCTATATTTTATGATTATATGCCTGTGTATTTGTTTTGTTTCTTTAAATTCCAGTCAACAATTTTTCAGTCATGTCACTTCCTGGGTTAAACCAGTACAAAGCAAAGGATAACGTGTCTTTCTCAAGAACACAATACAGTGCTTCCGGTGAGGCTCGAACCTGCAATCACAAGTCAAGCACTCTACCACTGAGCCATTTCCCTCCTCTATATGCCTGTGTAAAAAATATGAATCTCATCATATACTTTCAAAAACAATTTTTCTGTAATCTGAGACCCACCAGTTTAAAAAACTAAGCCACATACACTTACATGTACATTAATGCTCAAATAAATGAAATGAAAAAATGACCTTTACCACAAAAACAAAATGTACAACTAATTATCTATGGTACATATGAGTGGAACGATGATGATTTGTTTTGAGTAATTTTATTGTGACCCTGGAATGCTGTACAAATGGGTGAATATCCTTTATATATCCTTTAGATAAAGAATCCCAAACAATTCCTATTAGCCAAGACTGCCTAGAACTATATAACACCATATTTTCAAAAGTGATTCATTATCCTTTGAAAATACTATCTTAAAACAAAGAAGCATAATATTTCTGCCTAATTAAGGATTTTACCGTAGACTTTCCTGTGCAATGATTAGCTAAGCCTGATCTTGGTTTGTTTGTTTGTTTGTTTGTTTGTTGCTTTACGTCCCAAGTCAACAGCTATGGTCATTGCGGGACGGTCAGTTCACCTAACCACACTTTTTTCCTGGGCAAGCTTGAACAAGCAGTTAACCAGTAATCGTGCACATACTTTCGCTTGTAACTGACAACAACCCTTCATGAATGATTCAGCGGAAGGGAGGAGAATGACCGTAGAAATTATTTCATGATCAATCTCCACGAAAGTATGGGACCGGGCCGGGATCGAACTCGCGACCCCTGGACCTGCAGTCAGCTTCGCATCTGTAACCAGACACGTTACCGACTGCGCTACGCGGCCCTGTAGATCTTGGTTTAAATTGTTTGTAAAAGTTATCGGCAGACAACAATAGAAGGCAAGAGTTAAAAAAAAAGAAAACATCTTTTTGCTGAATTGCACATAAATGACAAGAGTAAATAGAGGATCTTACATGAGTGCTCATGTTTTATTGAATTTATTAAATGAGTTGAGGAAAAGAGACAAAATGGGAGGCTTGCCAAGCATTTTATCTCTTTATCGCAATGAATGAGTTTAATAATTCAATAATACAGGAGCCCGAATGTTAGATTCTATTTATTATATGACATTTAAAATTATTTTGAAATCATATTTTGGCATGGAAACGTTAGGGTTTTGCCATATGCCTGATGTTTAAAGCGTCATTTCATAATGTTTCCCAAAAATCTGTAAGCCACTAGTGGTTTATCAATTTCAATGCATGGCGTTATTTCACTCTCAAGCCTGACGTCATATGATAATCTACAATAAAACCTGTCTTAAGCCACCACTAAAAATAGACAAAACAAAGGGCTTAAAGATAAATGGTAGCTTAATGAAGGTCGAAATGTTGACCTGCATCAAGTAATAATCAGTCTTAAAAACCAATTTTTGGCTTTCTTTGGAGTGGCCCCTTAAAGCAGGTCTTACTGTACTTGTCTTATAGATAAATATAGAAAGTAATTGATAAAATCATCAAATTTCCAATCAGACTGTACCATAGCTGTCTAATCATGATTTTGGGTCACATATAACATGCAAGTATGATGAATTTGATGTTTACCTTGTTTTCGATGGCCAGTCCGTATGAAGGCTGAACACAAGAACAGCACATATGATAAGACGCACACATGACAAACATGAAACAATGCTATTACATGGGTGAAAGTTCAAAATTTCCAAAATCCTGATCTTTTTAAAATCAAATCTTAAATTGCAGTATGCCTACAAATATTAACAATTTCAAGCTTAACTGGTCAATTGTCTTTAGATAAACTGAATATAAATCAAAGAAGCTATTAGAATCTTCTTAATTCAGGACTTTGAGGCCGACTTTCTATGGAAAGTTGGCCTAAAAACCCTGAATTCAGGAATAATCCTGAAAACTTTCACCCATGCTATTATGAATAGTGAACGGTGATCTCTTTATATCATCATTTTTCTATGGGCCTCAATGTGAGAAAATCTGTCATCAGGGTTGGTGAACATTAGGGAAAGTCTGTCACAATTCGAGAATCATGCCTCGGGTGTATATAAGGAGCATTACACGTACTACTATGTACTAAAAAGCTCCAATTTGTTAGCCGGAACTGGCGTATGGAAAATTAGATCTGTAGCATGTAGGTTCAGCTCTATTAAAATCGATTATTCTGATTTATCAGCAGAATAAATGAAGTTTATGTATTTTTCAATAAAATATTACTTTAACGATATTTTATTGAAAAAAAAACATCAATTATAACCGTTTGTTTTGCTGCAATCACACTTGTTATGGTGTTAACATGGTTTCTGTGACATTAGCGTCACGTTATATAAAATCAGCGTCACGCTATTTCCCGCATTATCAAAGTAGATCCTCGATGTACATCTGTGGTCTGATTCCACAGAATTTCGGGGGATTGGGTTTGCAAACAACAAAGACTGATCAGCGCCTTTGTTATTCACTTTTTGGAAAGTGTCATATCTAAACTTGCTACAGATGAAATTTTCTAGCTAGTCTCTGTAGTCGGAGACTGATTTTATCTCACTTTGTTCGAAACCCCTTGGACAGGTTTTGTTGTCGAGTCCCTTATTTGACATAGCTCCAGGAAAATGGAACAAAATCATAGCGTAAAAATGTTTATTTTGTGGTGATATGAAAAGGCAGCCATGACATGTACAGCTGTGAGACAAATATTCAGATTTCTGACTGATTAAACTAAAATGGCTAAAATGCAAACAATCAGATATTGGATATCATGTAGCATGCTGAAGATAAAGCTAGCAGGGGTAAATATATATGTCCACCTGTTGTTGTTATCCAGGAAAAATAATCTTAGTTTTACCTAATAAGGAATTCATCAGACTTAAATTCATCGATCAAAGACCACTGCAAATAGCATGACAATGATTTAACCCTTTGTACCGGAAACCCCAAAACAAGATCTTTGGCAAACATTGTAGACCCAGATGAAATGCTACATAATGCAGCATTTCATCAGGGTCTGCACTGTATGCTAAGCCAAAATCAATCTTCTGAGAAAGACATAAAAAAATTTTTGGAAATTATAACCCGCGACCCTTCAATTTATACAACAGACCATTCTGGCTTAACTGTACCAAACTTTATAGGAAATTCAATTGGTACACAAAAGGTTGAAGAATAAACTGCTAAGTTTTAAAATTAAGCGTTCTACAGTTAACTCTTGTCCTGCTGTATAAATCAACATGTGGGACATTTGAGCTGAAAAATCGGAAGGTCATAGTGGACATTTGAGTGGTTTTATAGTGAACCATTGAGAGAAAAAGAAATTACAGGTAGGCAATCTTACAGGTAATTTGCACAGGTAAATAGTGTTCTCCTATACATTTCGCTCAAATGTTCAATTTTTTGCCGCTCAAACATCCGTTTTTCCGCTCGGTTATCTGGTTCTACACTGTTTTGAAGAGAGAATATACCCACACTCAGCAGGACGAGGGTTTAGAAACAAAAATAGTAGCAGTATAAATATGTATGTTTAACCAGTAAAACTTACAGCCCTTATTTCTTCCACCACCTTCGATAGCAGCAGCAGAAAAGGACAGAACATTTGAGCTACAGGTGACAAACCAACAAAAATGACAGGTGTGTCCAATAAGACTATGTCAAACTAGCCTGGAAATTTACCAAGTCTTCCCTGCCCACTTGAAGAAAGATAGGTCCTTAAATGCGTATATTTCTGTCCAATAGAGATCATTAGCGGATCAACTGATAAGGGACAGTTTCAGTACCTCACTGGATTAAAGGGACTTACCTGTATAAAACGAAATTTCTTTCACAAGTTAAATATCAATATTTTATCAGAAAATACCTAGACCCTTCATGGGACCACTTTTTTATCCCCTGGAAGGTCATAATCACCTCATAAATTAGCCTTTGATCTACCTAGAAAAGCCCTAAAGCAGTGGTACCACTTTTATTGTCACAGAATTTAGGTCTTTAAACATCCATTAAGCCAGGTGGGTCTGAGGCTTCATTGGGTCCATGTGTGATTTTGTTGATTGTGTCACAATGTGGCTAACTTATCTAGTTTAAATACCATAGCTTAACAGAAGCAAAGATTTTGTTGTTGCTTTTTTCAATAAAAACTGTTTGGGATCCATAGGAATGGACAGTGTTATATGTTAATCTTAACCCTTAAAGCGCCACCTATAATTTGCAGCAGACGACAATTTCAAATTTTGCTGCCTTTTTAAAAATAACAAATAATTTTGTTTGTTTTGTTGCTTTACGTCCCAAGTCAACAGCTATGGTCATTGCGGGACGGTCAGTTCACCTAACCACACTTTTTTCCTGGGCAAGCTTGAACAAGCAGTTAACCAGTAATCGTGCACATACTTTCCCTTGTAACTGACAACATAAAAAAAAAAAAATAAAAAAAAAATAAAAATAACAAATAAGGTATGATATTTAATGAGAATCGTCTGCTGGCAGACGATTCTCATGTAATATCATACCTTCTTTTTGTGGAAAATTGGGAAAGGTGTCGCAAAATTTGTCGTCTGCTGCAGTCATGATTGGCGTTTTTAGGGTTAATTTAAATGGACAATTTAATAACCAAATCTGTGTTATAACTGCACTGTAATACTCAAGCAATTTAACCCTTTCTCCATAATAGCGCCTTTTGACGCCTTTGAAATATCACGTAATTAAAAATTATTATAGAAAATGGAGCATTTGCTCTTTTGGAGCAAATGCTCCATTTTCCATAGTATTTTCCATAGTATTTTCAAAAGTATTCAAACCTTAACTTAATTTTTTTCTAGAATTTGTTCAATGTTGTCTAAAAATAGAAGATGATGTCATGATCTAAAATAGCCTATGGAGTAAAGGTTCTACTGTGAGTTTGTCACTTTCCCATTGGTACCCTGGGTCAGGTGTAATACTTGATTGTATCGATTCCTGATCTTTGCACCCTTACTTACTTTTACTTAAATACCCTCTCCTATCTAAGTCTATGCAATCCAGTGACCAACACTTCATATATAATGGAAACATTTAAAAATCTCAAATGAGTGCTATCCCTCAAATTACAAATTTCCTTTAACTGGATCTATGTTTATAGCTTAGTAACCTTGCTTTAGCCTTAACTTGTCACAAACACCTTCGACTGGTGTTTCTCTTAACATGGCCGAAACATTAGTAAATTAGCTATACAGTAGAACTTCAATGGCTCGAACTCTGATGGCTCATTCACCTTGGCTGGCTAGAACTATCATCATGGTCCCTATAGGTGGTTTTAGGCATAATCCACCCTGAATGGCTGGAATTACCCTTGGCTAGAACTATTTTTCATGGTCCGTACAGGTAGCTTTAGGCATAATCCACCCTGAATGGCTGGAGCTACCCTTGGCTAAAACTATTTTTCATGGTCGTAAGCCTGTTCAAGCCATTGAAGTTCTACTGTATATAGAAATGAAGTAAAATAATCTTACTGGCACATCTTCTTTAGACAGGAAGGTCTCCTGTTGATTGAGAAGAACCTCTGCTTGTTTGGCATCTCGCAAGAACATCTGAAATTCAAAATAAAATATTTATAATACTACATTACCCAATAGCTTATGTTGTCTCTATGTTGCTCTCCTATCATGGGTGAAAGTTTAAAATTTGAACTTTTGAATTGGGGGCAGAGTTCTAAGTAATTCCAAAGCAGCTTATTCGTTATTCATAATCATTTTTTGCTGTTATAACTGTTTTTGTCTTATTTAAGTTATAGTTATTACAGGCCTGCAGATAAGAGTGCTTACTGGAAAATTACTTTTTTTATTTCTTAACCAAAACATATGTTGTGGGTACTCAAAAGAACCCTCATCGAGACTGTTCTTTTGAGCACCCAAAACACTTGTTTAAATTGATGGGTAAGGAAATAACTGCAATTTTTGGAGCACAAACTATCCTTATCAGGACCTATGTTATTAGTGGTATTTTCATATTAAAATCTAACAATTATGTAAGCCAATGAATTCTGAAATGCACTTTTTTTTGTAAAACAGGAGAGGTCTGATCTTAGTTTACGCCATTAGCCTGGGCCAATCTCTCCTGATCTTTAGAACTAATGTGGTAAAAGGATTAGTGATATTTGAAACTCCCATCAGAACTGCATCTTTTTGAAACATTTTAACTTTCTACATTTTCATTGTGTCTGCATTCCCATGGCGTCTAGAAAATATCTTTTCATCAAAAAATAGTATGTATAAACAAAATCTATTCATAATCTCTATGTAAGCATAAGTATAAACAAAGATCTTACTGCAAGCAAAATTGACACTGGCCCAACTTTGTAAGATAACCAATGTAGGGTTCAAACAGGCAAGTTTGAGTAAAATTCAAGGACATTTCAAGGACTTCTCAAAGACTCTCATAAAGTTTTCAAGCACTATAAGTTTATGAAAAATACTGATTTAAGTGTAAAAATTATACTTCCGAAATGCTAGACTGAAATATTGGAAAAATTAGTACTAGAAAATTAGTATAAAATTGTTGTGCTTTTATTTGGTGCAGCATATGCTGCACCAAATAAAGGCACACCAATTATATACTGATTATATACAGAGTTAGATCCCTATCAACAGTGTTGAGTCCTACAGAAAATAGTAGAATTCAAGGACTTTTCAAGGCATTTGAGTGATTTTTCAGTACTTTTCAAGGCAGATTTAATCTTCTAGGACTTTTCAAGCAAGCCCTCCAAATTCAAGTACTTTCAAGCCTGTGGGAACCCTGCAATGTAGTTAATACTTTGATAAACATCAGAATTTTTTTTAAAGTAGAAGGGAAGCCACATGTAATATTTTACCTGTAAATTGAGACTCTGAGACAGTCCCTGTTGTCTGCTATCCCACATCTGTAACAGCTCATGCCAGCCATCATCCAAGGCACTTAGACGCTACAAAATACACAAGAATCGTTATAAACACACGTGGCCGGTTAGAACTTTTGACTAGTATAATAAGAGAACCAATAAAACCGATGGATGCTCCCCAATTAAACGCTTGTCCATAAAGGGCTGCAAGTTAATATCTCTAATAGTGTTAATGTTATGCTCTGGATAAAATATAAGAATAACCAAGGGCAATAACTCCTGAATTATGCAAAAGAGAGCAAAGGTTCTTGTACACTGCACTTCTCATCACTAAGATCCATCTACCAATGAAGTTTCAAGTTGATACCTCTTATAGTTTTTGTGATGTGCTCAGGACAAAATACAAGTATGAAAAATAACAAAGGACAACAACTCCTAAATTATGCAAAAGAGACTAATGGTTCTTGTACACTGCAATTCTCGTCATTGAGATCTATCTACCAATGAAGTTTGGTGTTGATACCTCTTATGGTTTTTGTGTTATGCTCCGGACAAAATTATGATGGACGGATGGACATATGAACAGAGGAACAAAGCGGAAACTATATGAGCCGTGCCATGAGATTTCCAGCAATGTGGTATGTACGACCAGCAAAGCCACAGATCAGCCTGCGCATATGCGTAGTCTGATCAGAGCCTTTGCTAGTCCCTTGCTTATTCTATCAGTGTTGAACTACTGACTGAACATCATTTTGAGTTTCTAAGTTTAAAAGGAGGCTGAACAGGCTCGTCTGAGTCTACACTTGTCAAAATGCCACAATGTTGGGAATCACACGTCACGGCTCATATGCTTTCCCATCGGGGAGCATAATAACGAAAAATTCACCTGTGCCAAGAACATATACTGTGGATCAGTCTGTCCTTCTGTAACCCTATCACCGAAGTCCTTCATCTTGGCGTACTCTGGACTATAGGCATCAATCTCATCTTTGAGTTGTTGATGTTGGTTAAGAAGACGCTCAGCATCGGCCAGACTGTTAGGAATGTCTTCGGAGGCCACTGTGGTCTGTGTTCGGGACAACCATTGTTGGAAATGGTCTAGGTTTCCGAGGAAGTGCTGAAGTTCACCAGCTTCGCCAAGCTTCTCATCCCTGTCCTTCAACTGAAATGGTAAGATACGTATGTATTGTTTTGTTTTTAAATGCTTTTTTTGATCAGCCTATAAAAGGAAAGGATACAATCTTTCAGGTCCGTTTAGTCTTTTAGCAACATAAATTCATTTTTCATTTATGCACTTATACGTAGCTAATTAGTTTGAAGATTTGTATTTTTATTACTTCGCCACGAAAATATACATTTGAGCCACAAAATGAGATTTCAAACCATGTGTTATATGCAACTAGCAAAGGCTCAGACCAGCCTGAGCCTGCGCAGACGCGCAGTCTGATCAGAGCCTTTGCTAGTCGCTTGGATATTCTATGACTGTTAAGCTACTGACCGTACAGCATTTGGAATTTCTAAGCTTAAAAGGAGGCTGCACAGGCTCATGTGAGTGTACACTTGTCATAATACCACATTGTTGGAAATCATGTGTCGCGGCTCATTTTTGTTCTTCACGAAAATATATACTTAACAAAAGTGAAAACGCTACACTACATTAGTTTATGTTTTGTGAGAAAGTATTGGACAAAACGTATTTACTAAAGCTTCATAATGTTTCCCAGACATCCAGCAAACGATTCGTCGAAACTCCACCAAATTGTCTCTTTTGATGTCTGAGTTATGTTCCTTTTTGTGTTTTAAGCTATATTCACTGAATTTCACAAATTGCGCATATGCAAAAAAGATTGCTATGATTATCAGAATGGGTCATAATTGGGTTGCATAAAAACACAAGAACTCTGACTAATCACTTGAAACAAGCTCAGAATTCAATTTCAAATTTATCAAATTTGTAAAAAAAAAATGTAAATTGTCTCCCTTTGACAATAACAAATAGGGAATATTTAATGTTTGGTAATCTTCGATTTATCACGATTTTCGATAATTTTCTTTTGCCAAATCAGGGAGACCTAAGAGCACATTGTTTCTGCTATTTCTTGACTAGTAACGTCCTCAGACTAAGATGCAACAACACATTGATTTTCCTATGGAGATTTCAGTGTTAAAATTTCAAAGCTTGTCAATTAGATGAGAAACCCGCTTTTAAAGATTGCTTTTCTAAATGATCAAAACACACTTGTGATAAATCCTTCACATTACTGGTTCCCACATGTCTAAACAACCATTTTGTGCAGTCGGATCTGGTTGGTAGTGGATTTCTTAAGGTCTAAACTGTGTGTGATTTCTGTTCAAATTCGCAACTTGAAAATTGGACCCCTGTCACATTTAAATGACTTTTGTGTGTTTCCTCGTGACAACATCTGCAAAACTTTTACTGTTTTGCACAACCAAGAGTTTGAATATTCAGATACACTTTCATTTGCTTTACTGGCTCGCATCATTTTGTATATCAATAGCAAACAATTCAGGTGTAGCGTTTTCACGTTTGTTCAGTATATGTTGAACAATCTCAACAAGACATTTCCTATAATCACTATAAAAATGGGCCTGTACAGAAGATTTTGGTACTTAAATACCTATTGTTCAGTATATAAAAGGTCATTAGCGGATTAACTGATAAGGGGCAGTATTTCACTGAACTAAAGAGGTTCCAAGAGGGAACCCAAATTTCTTCAATCAAGATAAGTATCAATATTTTATGGGAAAATACCTAAATCCTTCATAGGACCTCTTTATTACCCCTGCAATTAGTTCATAATCACCTCATTATGACCAGCCTTTGATCTGCCTGGTGTAACCCTAGTGGTACCATTATTATTGAGTAAATATTTAGGCCTTTAAAGGCCTAAATATTTACTTAATAATAGTGGTACCACATATGCACAAAAGCCTCCTTTAAAAGCACATGCTGACATATAAAGCAGGGCTAGAGATCTAACTTATGGTCAGAATTTATCTACATCCATACTTTGTGTGTGTAGCAGCGAAGACTAAGGTGATTCTTGACAATGCTTCGCAATAAGTACAAAAAATCTGAGTTAGCTAAAATGTTTTAATGACAAAAGAAGAAAAATATTGCCATTTTTCTGTCAGATGGAGAAAGCTTCTCATCAAGGGTAAAATTTTCTTAATCCTTGAATCAAAATTAAAGGCAACAAAAGTGAATTAAAATTAAAGGCAACAAATGTTACAATTAAAAGATTGGTTGACTAACAGATCGTTTCTTTCTACTTACCATGTCTTTAAGGTTGACCCAGACATTGTTAATTTCCGCAATCTTCTCTCGGATAGCGGCAGCCTCGTCTGGTTTCTCATCCTCGAGAGTCTCAGCCTCGCCTTGTAATGACTCAAGCTGAAATAAAACACCTTGATAATAAATGAATCAAAATCAATCCAGGGATTTTCCTAAGCTTGATTTAGGGCTGAATAACGGCCCCTTCCCAATTCAAAAATGAGCAAAAACTTCCCAAAATAATTTTGGTGAAAATTTCATGAAAATCCGATCAAAAATACCAAAGTTACAGATGCCTGAAAATTTGCATAAAAATGTGAATGAAAACATGTTTTCATTCACATTTTTATGCAATTTTTCATGAGTTTTTATGCTGGGCAATTGAAGCAACAAATATGTTATAGCTTTACACTGCTAATTTCTTATACGGTTTTGAATCCATTTAAAATGGCAGTCTAGTTCTAGTTTTCCCAATTTGATGGTCCAAACGCTTTTTTTACCAAATTCAACAGGCCCCTGGCCCCGACTTCAGAAAGGTAGGAAAGTCCCTGCAATCTATGATGGTTCATTTCATTGATTCCTTTGATTTGGTGTTTAACTTTCATCAACCTTTTTGTCAAACTTTGGCAGAATCTGAATAAGACATGGGGAAAAGTTCAATACTTCCAATTTCCTGAACTTTATAAATTCATATCTTAAAACTTGCATTATGCCTGCAAATTTTAACAATTTCAAGTTTTTTAAGTGTTCAATTGTCTTTGTGTGTTGTGATTATGATAAACTGTAAATAAATCCGAAGTTGTTAGAATCTGTCTAATTAAGTATTTTGAGGCTGGAAAATTAAAGTCAGCCGCAAAATTCTAAATCAGGAATTATCCTGGAAAACTTTCATCATGATTTGTTTGGTTGTTTTTATGGTTTACGTCCCGAGTCAATAATTTTTTCAGTCAGTTTGGGGTGATTTCCTGTCTTCCTGTTTTGAACCAGTACTAAGCAGCGGATAAAGTGTCTTGCTCAGAGACACAACACAGTGACTCCACCGGCAGACAATGTTGATGCTCATGATTAACAGTTTTTGTATGTTTGATTTGATTCTTTACGTCCCAGTCAACAACTTTTCAGTTGAGTCGGGACAGGTCTTCCTGGGTTGAACCAGTACTAAGCTAGGATAAATGTGTCTTGCTCTAGGACCACAACGCAGTGACGCCGGTGAGGCTCGAACCCGCAGCCTCTCAGTCTCAAGTCAAGCACTCTACCACTGAGCCACTGCGCTCCCAATTATCAGTTTGATCAAACATATCTGAGCATTTAGAAAACAAAAAATTAAGAGATCGAAAAATGCATGCTACTGTCGTGCCATCCAAGAGTGACAGTGGCTAGTATTTTGTTTACATATGCTCAGTAATACAATAACCTGTACACTTCTAAATTCTTAGCTGTTTACTTATCCTCTGCGCTACCACTTGTGCTAACATGAATCGAATAAATTACTTGTTTTTGTTTGATTTGATTCTTTACGTCCCATCAACAATCTTTCAGTTAAATAGGGACCCGTCTTCCTGGGTTGAACCAGTGCTAGGATAAATGTGTCTTGCTAAAGAACCTTAACGCAGTGACGCCGGTGAGGCTTGAACCTGCGGCCCCTAGGTCTCGAGTCAAGCACTTCCCACTGAACCACTGCGCTCCCAATAATAAATAACTTGTGTATTTATCCTACCCTGAAAGGAAAGTCCCGATAACTTTGTTAACAAAACATGCAGTCACTCTTTGCTGGCAGGACACTGAGGACAGTAGTTGTCTTACCTTAGCTTGAATAGCAGCGAGATCTCTCTCCATTCCACTGAGTCTACGCTGGAGCGTCATCACACCTGTTAGATCATTACCAAGTTCTTCTGTGGACTCAATTATCTTAGCCTTCTCATGAATCCAGCTCTATGAAACAGAATCAAAACCCACATTAACCCTCTGTATACTGGAAACCCCTAAATGTTTATTTTGGTAAACAGTGAAGACCCAGATGAAATGCAGCATAATGCTGCATTTCATCGGGGTCTGCACTGTTTGCTAAGATTAAAACAATCTTTAGGGACAGAAATTTAGAAACTTTTACCTGCGACCCCAAAAATTGCAAATGGGCAATCCCATACTAACTGTATCGATCAAGAGAATCCATTACAATACAAAAGTTTAATTACATTTATCATATTATATGCAACAAAACTGTGGTTTAACTTGAGGTTCAGGACTGAATTAGATTACAAAGAGCTAGGTGCATTAAGGGGCTAATTTGGCTCTCTCTGGAGCTAAAAACTGAAATTTGCTTTTCACCAATTTCTTCTGATTGGTTTATTAGAAGAATAACCCAAGTGTAAAATTCTGGGATTTATTTAACTTTAACCGTTGCTATGGTAACAAAAAAGGCCGACAAAATAGGCTATGAATAGAAAAATTGCCATTTTGGACCAAATTTAAGGCTTTGGGAGACCGATTTTTTTAAAAATTAGCAGCTAAATACCAAAACATCCTTTTATTATGTTGTGTTGTGACAATTCTCATCATCTGTTAAAATATCTTTTCGGTATTTGCTTGTTTTCTATGTTAATTTCTCTGCCAAATGTCTCAAATTTGCTCCAAAATGTAAAATGTTTGTTTAATATCTAAACCTATCTACTTACAATAGTTTCATTGCATTCAATATGGAAGTTCTGTAAGCCATGGGCCAAGTTGATCTCATCTCTCTTGGCATCAACCATCTCTCGCAAGTTGTTCCAGCTGAAATATAGTAATGTCACCCAAGGTTCATACAGGCAAGTTTGTGTAAAATTAAAGGACGTTTCAAGGACTTCTAAATGACTTTTCTACTGTTTTCAAGGACTGAAAACTTATGAAAAATACTAATTTACACGTTAAAATTCTAATTTTGAAAAGCTAGACTGCATTACTAAAGATATAAATTTTAGAAAATTAGTATACAATTGTGGTGCCTTTATTTGGTGCAGCATATGCTGCACCAAATAAAGGCACCACAATTTTATACTGATTTAGGTCTCCAAAGACAGTGTTGAATTCTCCTGTAAATGGTAAAATTCAAGGAGTTTTCAAGGCCTTTGAGTGTTTTTCAAGTACTTTTCAAGGCAAATCTAATTTTCAAGGACTTTTCAAGACAGTCCTGTAAATTCAAGTACTTTTCAAGCCTGTGCATACCCTGTCACCAAATATTTAAAATATAAAGACAGTTTTGTATAAAGTCAGGATCATTATCATTTGCAGTTGAACCGAGCCTTTGCTATTCATCAAGAAATATTTATACTTTCAATGTAAACTTCCTTATATGAACCTTATTTCAAGAGAAGCGGTCATTTTACACAAACAGCCACTCACTGCATTAGGGAGTCTAAAGTCAAACTTATAAGACAGTTCATAATCAAGTTATTTTTCATGCTAAGATAAAATAGTTAATCTGTTATTTATGCAACAAGAGAGCGTTCTGTAATACTTTGGACCTGCATTAACCTAACATCTGCCTTTAAGCCTTTGCTATATTTGAGTGGCCGCTCAAGACAGGTTTTACTGTATGTTGATTAAGAACGGTTACCTTAGAAACTGCTGTATCCACAATCTACCAAGTATCAAATTCTATCTTTGAATGAATGAATAAATTCTAAGCATTTGGATGCTCCACCAGCAATACTCTCTGGCGAGTTGATTAATGACAGTGACAGCTACCTTTGACAACATTTCAGAATACCTACCATAGCTCCAGATAAGGATTGGAGGCAATTGGGTATTTACCCACCTCTTTTTGGCTTAATTGGGTATTTCAAAATTTAAATTGGGTATTTCAAGTTTTTGTATTGGGTATCTATCTGAAAGCAAATAAGCAATGAAAGCGGGCCTTGTTTCTCTTGATTTTTTTGTTTCATTTCGGTTTCACTTTCAGAAAGCACACTGGCAATATAAGTATATCTGAGATCGCTATTTCATACTTATTTCGAAAAACCAACGTATCTATCAAGTCATCTTTGATTCTTCAAACCACCAATGCAGTATTAGGGTTAGTTACGATATGATATTATTCAATTGCTCTGGGGCTTTTTCACCCACGTTACGCCATTGTTACTGTAAAGCCAGACGTATGTCGTTATTGTGTAAATATTGGGTATAGCTAAACAGCGCCAAGAATGTTCCTGGACTGGTTTACAATTTAATAAACTAGATTCGGCGCCATGTCGTCTATAAATTTGTACCCAACAATAGCTTGAGATGCGAAAAACGACAATCGGAAACTGAATACTATAACGTCATACGCTACGAAAAAGTTCAGAATTGAGTATCAAGGATTTTTATTGCGTTTTTGTACGCACAGAAATGAATTTAATTGCGTTTTCACGTTCACGAAATTGCGTAAATACGCAATACGCAGCCTTATCTGGAGCTATGACCTACCTAGTATTTAGACAGCTACCTTAAAAGACAGTCATGAATACAGGCCAATTACGTTTGAACGGAAATCATATTGTGACGGAGTATAAAATGAGCGGAGAACCATACAGTTAAAAGAGTGGATGGATAAATTACTCAAACGAGCGAATGTTCCAGGTAATGACCTTTAAATAAGTATTCACTCTGACAGTTGTATTACCTGTAATGACCAATATTGCTCTGTCCTTAATAGGTGATTGGGAGCGCATTACAGTGGCCGATCCAGAGTGGGCTAAAAGGGTTTGAACCCCCCCCCCCCTCCACCCCTGCTATTAAATATCCTATGAAAATGAAATAATTTGGTCTCAGTGAAACCAAATTATTTCATTTCCATGGGATATTTAAGATAAATGAAATAAAGTCATTAAAGCGAACCCCCACACCTTTATAGATATGAACACCCGTTCCAGAAATCCTTTATCTGCCCCTGCATCTGGATGTTTCCCTGGAAAATTCGCTCATTTGAATGATTCAGACATCCACTCTTTCGCCTTATGGTCCTCCACTCTTTGGTAAAAATAAATCTGCTCTTTCGTATTATGGATCCGCTCAAACGTAAATCTCCCATGAATACGTACCTTGTATTAAGATCATTTTGTTTCTGAATGACTTCTTGAGCATTTGGATGCTCCACTTGCAGTAGCTGTCTGGCGAGTTGATTAACGACGGCTACCTTTGAAGCACTAGCATTCATCTCATGCTCAAAACTTTCGAAACGGTGCTTCATGATAGCCAGTTCTTCTATGTCGTCAGTTATTATCATGGTGGACAGGAGTTTATCCTGAAAAACAAGAAAATCATTAATGAGCCAGTGCATGAAATTCCCAACAATGTGGTATGTGCGACCAGCAAAGCCAGCATATGCGCAGTCTGATCAGAGCCTTTGCTTGTCGTTTGAATATTCTTAAGTGTTAAGCTACTGACTGAACACCATTTGGAGTTTCTAAGCTTAAAAGGAGGCTGCACAGGCTCATCCGAGTCTACACTTGTCAAAATGACGTTGCGGCTCATTTATCTTTAATTCAAGCAAGATTATATTTCAAAATAGTTTGATGGCGTTTCAGATAAAATGGAATTTCATGGAGATGACTTCACTCTTACCCAATTAAGCCGAATGGTCCAACCCTTATTAATTAAAAAAGTAAATCCATAATTTAACAGTAATTGGGTGATATCTTTCATTTTTATTCAAATCTTAATAGATTGTTCTGTAGGTAAACAGTAAAGATGCCATACTGATTTGTCAGGGGATAAAAAGTGAGTGAGTTTGTGTTTAACATACCACCAACAGCTATCGTCATATGGAGACGGGGCCATGGCTTAGAGTCTCATCAGACAGACTAAAGGAGCCAGGAACAGAACTGGGGAGGGGATAAAAAGAGTTGGTCTGCCCAGATACCCCAAAATAATTATTTTTCCTTATTTGCTGTAAAAAAATATACAAAATGTGGGTACTTAAAAGAACCGTCTCACTGAGCACCCACAGCATATCTTTTGACACGAAAAAAGGAAAATACCCCCCCCCCCCCCCCTGATCTGGATCAAATGAAACCCAAATTTACTTCTTCTTGACTCTTTGCATGCTGGGAAATTTTGCATGATTTTTTGTCATCTGCTAATATTTTTCAAAATCAATGTTTTTAGAAAATTCTTTCAGAAATACCATCAGGGTATAAAGCATTTTGGACCCAGATCAGGCCTGACAATGTCAGCCTGATCCGGGTCTAAACTGTTTGCAAAGGTTATCAGCAGCCGATGGTAGTAGATAAAATGTTAAAGTGACACAGTCTGCAACAAACATTTTTCAAAAAAAAAAAAATCTTTTTAAATCCTTTCCAAAAATAGAATTAAGTTACGTTTTCACAATAAATATGTTCACTACAGCTGGAAAGTGCTTGGAAAAGTGAATTATCTTATAAAAACAGGTGTTTTTTCTCTTGTTGGTTATTATTTGGGCCCCTCAAAAAATTCTAGACAGTTTATTTTTAACATAAATGCTCTTCTTTTGATAGTGATAATTTGTTAAGACTTACGAAAATGGTAAAATGTAGATCTGAATTTTAGTATTTTCACTGCGTTCTTGAAAAATAGAAACACTATTTCTAAAATTAGAAGATCAAAAGTTATAGACTGTGCAGCTTTAAGCTGGTATTACCGTAAGGTATTGAGTCCACTGTAGAGTGCCAGGGCTCATACAGGCAAGTATCAGTAAAATTCAAGGACTTTTGCAGCCTCTCCAACAGTTTTCAAGTACTTAAAGTTAATAAAAAATACTGATCCAGGTATTCAAATTCTACTTCAAAAATGCAAGACTGAGATACTGGAGACATGAGCACTAGAAAATTAGTACAAAATTGTTGCGCCTATATTTGGTGCAGCATATGCTGCACCAAATAAAGGCACTACAATTTTATGCTGACTTAGGTCTCTATAAACAGTGCTAAGTCCTACAAAAACTTGTAGAATTCAAGGACTTTTCAAGGCTTTTGCGTGATTTTCAGTACTTTTCAAGGCAGATTTAATTTTCAAGGACTTTTCAAGAAAGCCCTCTACATTCAAGTACTTTTCAAGCCTGTGCCGACCCCGAGTGTGTACCCACCTTTTCATCTATCCAGGTCTCAACACCGTCTGCCTCATTGAAGAGTTTGTATAGAGACAGGGCATCGAGAAGTCTTTGTTTTCTAAGTTTAGCAAACTCCAACAGTTCTTGGTATTTTCTGTCTATAACACTCAGACGTGTTTGTACTGATTCAGATTCTCTGTCCTGTAAATATAGAAACATTATTAGTTGGAGTCATCTCATAGTTTAAAGTGACTAGGTCTGCAATTATGAACATTTTCCGAAAATTTTCTTTTCTTTTTGAATTATTCGTAAAAATAAAACTAAGCTATGCTTTCACAATAAATCTGTTCATTACAGTTGAAAACTGCATGGAAAAGTAAATTATCTAATTTGAAACAGATGTTTTTTTCTCTTGTTGGTAATTATTTGCGTCCCTCCAAAAATTCTAGACAGTTAATTTGCTGGTGTTTTGATAGTGATCATTTGTTAAGGTTTACAAGGCTGGAAAAATGTATACCCGAATTTCAGCTATATTACAGTGTTCTTGAAAATTAGAAACATTATTTCTAAAAATAGAAGATCAAAAGTTACACGCTATGCAGCTTTAAGGTAAATTACCAGAGTATTCAAATCAATGGAAATGCTAGCAATATTTATAGTGTTTGGATGAAAAAAGAAACATGTTCAAACAGTGAACATTACATTTATGGTCATTTTTTTCTATATAAAGTATACATTTTATATTGGCATGATGTGTTTGCTGTGAACACAATCTTCTTTTGAGCTTTTTTCAGTCATGTAGGGATGGGCCTTCCTGGGTTGGACCAGTACTAAGCTAAGAGAAAATACAGTAAAACTAGTAAGGTAAACCAACAGTCTGTATTAAATCTTTAAATATTTCATCATTTTCCTAGAAATCTCAAGACAGGTCAATCACTTTTAACAGTGTCACTCACAAAAATACACAGACAGAACCTCAAACATATATTATTTTTTCAAGGAAACAAATAATAGAGTCGGCGGATGAAATAAACAAAAAATGAAATTACATTTTTTTCTACTTTCCGATAAATAACTGTAGGAGGGTTTTTAAATCAATTAAATAAACAATTCTGGCCTTACCTGTTCACCAAGGTTGGCAGCTTGTTCATGAAGAGCTTCCATAACACTTTGGTAGTTCTTTAACTCATCTGTGACATCCTGTAACATACAATTATACAAGTGCATGGGTGAAAGTTCATAATTCCCAAATCCTGAACTTTTGCAAAATCCAATCTTAAAACTTGCAGTATGCCTATAAATATCAACAATTACAAGCTTAAATGGTGAGTTGTCTTTAGATAAACTGAAATTAAAAAGAAACCATAAGAATCTGCCTAATTCAGGATTTTGAGGCTGACTTTCTGTGGAAAGTCAGCCTCAAAATCCTGAATTCAGGAATAATCCTGAAAGCTTTCACCCATGCAAGTGGCATTGAGGTTCCATCATCTCATCAACAATAGTTCTGTCACATTGAGCCAGATTTCATAGAAAGCGAGATTATGGTCAAAGTAAGATATACATTTCTTTGCATTTTTAGTAATTTTATATAGGATAAACATTAGGGCTGCAACGATAGTTACCTCACGATACAATACGTATCTGATATTTGCCTCATGATATGATACATATCGCGATACATTTCTGTCAACTTTAGAACCTTAGAACCAACATATATCTATGAAATTAGGAGAAGTAAATACTCAAATATTAACCTTTGTCAAGCTGGATATTTTTATGTACTACACTCTTCCCAAGTTTTTATCAAATTCTTTAAAAACATTTCAGTTATTAGTATGTATTTACAAGCAGAGCCGAAAACTGTGTAGATTAAGGTCAGCTGGATACTCAAATGCCAGCTGATCTTGTTCTACATTGTTTCAAAACAGGATATATCCAGTGTTTAGCATGGAAAAGGTTTAACTGATTAAAGCAGAACAATTAAAAGGGAAAATGGTAACATTCCTTTTGTACAAAAACATATATTTTTAAAATTCATTTCTAATATATAACACCAAGTGCTGTATTGTTAGCGTACCGTGAGATGACCTCACGATAGGAAAAGCGTATCGTCAGAAAACATATCGCGATACGATTTCAGTGAATCGTTGCAGCTCTAATAAACATGTAATCAGGCTTCAATGAAGACATTTAAATTAATTACGTGATCCTTAATTCCAACTTAGATCTTATAAATATAAATGGATTAACAAAACTTGGTGAAATTCTATCCATTTGTTCTCAAAATATTGAGCAGAAACAAAATTCTGGCGTAAATCGAGGACCATAACTCTGGTACAAATGTGCCAAAAATTAAAATTTCACTTCTTTGATATTTTCTGTCTCCAAAATGTAAATTGTATTAAACTTTTCAAAAATATGACCCCATATCAGCTTCATTTGACATACCTTGTGTTTCTTGAGTAGTGACTGTACGCTAGCTTCATCTCGGCCGACGTCCTCGCTGGACACCAGGCGAAGCGTGTCACGCATCCAAATATCAATGTCATCAGCATCTGCAAAGAACTGGAAAAAGAAGAAAGAAAATCTAGATTAAACTCAGATGGAAGATTTATATATCTGATTTAGACAATTTCATTTGATTCTGTGCCCTGTAACATGTTAGTGTTTTTTGAAGTATAAGCTTTTTTGGTTTCCTCAAGTGTGAAGTATGTGAACCTCGAATAGGTCATGCAAGCTTTACTACTAGTGACACAATTATGTTTATATAGAGGATCTTACATGAGTGCTCATGTTTTATTGAATTTATTTTAACGAGTTGGAGAAAAGAGATAAAATGAGAGGCTTGCAACAAATTTAATAAATTCAATAATACAGGAGCATGAATGTTAGATTCTATTTATCATATGACCCTAAAACTACTTTGATATCGTATTTTCAAGGATATTGACGTTCAAGGATATTTCTGGGGTGGGCCCGAACCATTTTATGAGAAAACCATGAGTGAGAGAGTAATTCTGATTTCATTTTTGGCTGGGCCCCATACATAAGCTATTCAAATCTGATGTTCATTTTGCTGTAAGGTGGATATAAAAGTTTCTTGGGCCCATCATTTTTTCCAAATGGTCCATCAAAATTTCAAATGGCCCATCAAAATCTTGATTTTTGCATGCAAATGAATTGGACACGGGCCATTGTCCCATTTTCATGGCCCTTTTATATTCTGGACCAAAATACGTAAACAACTTGTGGTTTATCGTTTTTATTGTATGGCGTTATATCACTCCCAGACGCGACGTTATGTGATAAACTATGATGGACATCAGAAAAAACTGACTTGCATTATACATTCTTTTTGTGTCTTTTTTTTTAAACTACTTCATTTGAGATGGAAACTCACTGGTACATAGTTTTTAACAATTGGTGGTCACCAACTGACATCATTATGCCACTGACATCCAATCAAACTGGAAATAACCAATGTCAGACCTGATCTGAATCCTAACTGTTTGACACCCAGATAGTATTACTAAAAGAATTTTTTGAAAAAGTTGATTTTGAAGACACCAAATTTGCATACAAATTTATGCAACAGGAAAAGATTTTGTTTGATTTGATTCTTTACGTCCCTTCAACAATCTTTCAGTTATGTAGGGACAGGTCTTCCTTGGTTGAACCAGTACTAAGCTAGGATTTATGTGTTTTGCTCAAGGACACAAGGCAGTGAGGCTGGCGAGGCTCGAACCTGTGGCCCCTCAGTCTTGAGTCAAGCCTTCTACCACTGAGCCACTGCGCTCCAAAACAACAGGAAAAGAGGTTAAAGCATTTTGCTAACAATTAATTGTCCAATTTCAATGGCCAACCCAAAAGTGGCATACCTGATAGAAGTCTACGGCTTCGTTAAGCCGCTTCTTCCTGAATGCTGCCAGATCAATTAGGCTTTCCCACTGCTCGTTGATCTCATCAATGCGCTCTTGGATTTTATCCGCGCCGAAATTACCAGCCGAAATGAGATCGTTGCCTACTTGTAAGACAGACTGCAAGTGGGTGTGTCTAGCTGTCATTTCATCCTCCATGGTCTGCAAACAAAACATGAAATTTACATCATTTACTGAAAATTGAAATTCAAATCAAACTTAAGCAGAAAACGCATTTCAAAATTAATTTAACCCTTTACCCCATAGAGACACCTTTTCACACTTTTGCAAACAGACCAAACCTGATCAGGCAGCTCTTACAAGAGCTGCCTGATCTGGGTCTGCTGTTTGCTTATGGAAAGATGATATATCTGATCCTACACAAGTGGACCTGACAAGTAATTTCTTAGTTCTATGAACAAACATGAAAGTTTATCTATATAATTAGTGGGTGGAGCCAAGCATGAATATTCATGAAGGAAATGGTTAACCAAAATACCGGGCTCCAGATAAGATTGCGTATTGGAAAATTATTTTCTTTATTTCTCATCCAAAACATATGTTGTGGGTACTCAAAAGAACCGTCTCAATGAGACGGTTCTTTTGAGCACCCAAAACACATGTTTAAATTGTTGGGTAAGAAAATAATTACAATTTTAAGCTCATAAAATTTCCTTATCTGGACCTATGAAAATACCTACCTTTTGTTTATTAAGCAAGAGATGGACACTAGTAAGGTCATGACCCAGGTCAGGTGTTGACATAAGTTGTTCTTTCTCTCGGATCCAGCCTTCCTCATCTGCCATATCCCAGTAGAACTGCCAGAGTTTACGCGACTCATTGAGACGAGCCTTACGATCCTCGGACAGTTGTTTCAGTTCCTCGTAAGCATTCTCCAGAGTCTGGATTCTGTCTCGGATCATCTCGGGGTCACTTGGACGATAGCCTAGAGATATATAAAAGGTTTTACAACCACGCAACTAGCAGGTTAGCAAAGAGGCAGTTCATGAAGTAGAATTTGGAGATATCGCTGTCATGCAAATATAAACAATTTGCAGTAGAGTGACAGGAATTTTAATACTGATTGGCAGTTTGGGATGTTTAAAAGAGGTAAAGACAATAGACGTGATACTTGGAAAATGTAAATTTCCAAATAGTTTTCTTCCTTATTTTCAGTAACATATATTGTAGGTCTATGAGGCAATTCCAATGTATACCTACAACATATATCTTTTCAATAACTGAGTTTTTTACCATAAGCTTCTTTTTTTAAAATTCTCAATCACTTTCATTTATTCAAAGAAATGAGCATGTAGAAATGAACAACTTTTCTTGTGTAGTTTGTCATGCACCTGTCTATCTTATGCTTCTGACAGCTTATCTTGAAAATGTTTTCATGGGAGTATATTGCTAAATTGCTAGTTGCATGGTTGTATTATATGATGCTGCTGCTTTTCACTGAATAATGCCATTATGATCATAATATAAAAAGTGATATGCTTGCATGATTAATAACACTCTTTCCATGTTAATTTAATATCATACTGATGTTTGTGACAACATTTTCTGTCGATATATATCATTTCTTTAAAAGTGAAATACTTGAAAAGTTGAAAAAGCTAGAATATTAAAATTTGGCATTTAGCAACTTCAACAATCATTATCATACTCTTCAGAGAGCCAAAAACAAAGGTGCTGATCAGACTGTGCAGATGCGCAGGCTGATCTGCGACTTTTGCTGTCTGCATGCAACAGTCAGGTTTTCTTGCGACGAGGCCCATATATTTGCTATTACAGCCTTACAAAGTACAACAGCAGATAACAAAACAGATGACTTGTTGGGAATGTCAGTGAAAGTGTTAAATTACCTCCAACTTCAGAGAAGTCACCATCGACAAACTTCATGGCCTGAAGATTAACTGTCTTCACACGCTCACCAAGCACATGGATATCAGCCTCCAATAGACTGTGCTTCTGTAGGAGGTCGTCCACACCCATCAAATGTTTACCGTAATCTTCAGACATAAGTCTCGCCTGAAGTGAAATCAAAATCTAACTGACTACAGCTCAACGGGAAGTGACAATATTCTCCCCTTGAAAACATTAGTTATGGTGATCCAGTGCAGTCCCTTTATAAGGCCAAATAAAAAATAAGTGTGTTTCGGGTAACGGGTCTGAAAATTTTAGGAACACATATTTTTTTTTTTTTTTTTGGGAAAAAATATAATTTTATGCATTTTGAAAGGCATCTCGCCTTTCAAAATGCATAAAATTATATATTTTCACGAAATCTGTAAAAAAAATTCTAGGTTTCACCAGTAAATTTAGTTAGGGTCTGATTACCCTAAACACAGGTGTTTTTTTTTTTTGGCCTAACGCTATGTTTGGGTCCATAGATATGGACAGTGTTATAAGTGAACCATGTTATAAAGGTACAGGTTTACAAAGGAATTATAGGAAAATGACCATTTCATGGTCATTTTCCTATAATTCCAGTGTAAAATTCCATGGTGAAAAAAATTGGAAGACAAAACATACAGACAGTGTTACATCCAAACCCCATGTCAGAATGAGGTGTGTTATAAAGGGAATTCACTGTATCTGGAAATTTTGAAAGACATTGCCAATGAGTACCCCCACAACATAAGCATAACAGGAAAAATAGAAAACTAACAATCAGAAAACCCCTATATCTGGGGATATGACTGCCTGACAATAAGGGTCTTTGTTTAACAAGGTTCATACAGGCAAGTTTGTGTAAAATTCAAGAACTTTTCAAGGACTTCTAAAGGACTTTCCTACTGTTTTCAAGGACTTAAAACGTATGAAAAATACTGATTTACATGTTAAAATTCTACTTCAGAAATGCTAGACTGCTTTCCTAAAGAAATGTTTTAGATAATGGGTATAAAGTTGTGGTGCCTTTATTTGGTGCAGCACATGCTGCACAAATAAAGGCACCATAATTCTATACTGCTTTAGGTCTCCAAAGCCAGTGTTGAATCCTCCTGTAAATGGTAAAATCAAGGACTTTTCAAGGCCCTTTTGTGTTTTTCAAGTACTTTTCAAGGCAAATTTAATTTTCAAGGACTTTTCAAGCCTGTGCAAACCATGTTTAAGAACAAAAAACAGAAAGAGCAGCCTCAGATTTTGCAGTTATAGTTCTTTGATAAGAAGAACAAATAATTACCCCTAACTCAATATTTGTTGTTTGCTTTGAAATTCCAGTTCTTCATAACACTCCATATACTAACAGTCTTCAATAATTCCGACTGATTTATATTTATTTTTTGCTGAAATCTTGGAATCTCTGGTTCTTGGGCTCAAACCACTTTTTTGCAATTTTGTTTTTGGTTGGAAATTCTAATTTAAGGACTCAAAATCTATTCTACAATTCCATTTGGGTTCTGTTGTTGGAAAACTCTGGTCCGCGGAGCTTGAACCCCAAACAAAGTAATGTTTACTCTTTGTGATTTAAACATGAACTTTCTTCACAAATCCCTTAAGGAGTGGCTATTATTATTTATCCATGGGTGAAAGTTCAAAATTTCCGAAATCCTGAACTTAAGAAATTCAAATTTTGCCTACAAAAATGAATAATTTCATGTTTAAATTGTTAATTGTGTTTGGATAATCTAAAAATTAATCAGAGAAGCTACTATAATCTCCCTAATTCAGCATTTTGAGGCTGACTTTCTATGGAAAGTCAGCCTCAAAATCCAGAATTCAGGATCAATCCTGAAAACTTAATGTAAATTACCTTGATTTCTTCCATCCAGTCGAGAATGTACAACATTTCCTGGAAGATCTTCTGTAATTGCAAGGAAAGTTCCAGTCGCATCCTTCTGGCTCGTAGGAGCTCAAGAAGGTAGTTCCAGAGGCGTAGTACATTGTCCTTCCTGAAATACAATTAGAAACCATATGGGCCTCGACATCTCAAATGTAAAAGTTCATTTAAAGACTTGCAGTGGAAATGTTTGTTTGTTTGATTTGTTTCTTTACATCCCATCAACAATGTTTCAGTTATGTAGGGACGGGTCTTCCTGGGTTGAACAATTACTAAGCTAGGATTAATGTGTCCTGCTCAAGGACACAATGCAGTCTAGACTCGGTCTAGAGTCAAGCACTCTACCACTGTGCTCCATCAGCAGTGGAAATGTATAATTTTGGTTATATATGCATGGTGATAATAACACCTTATTCGACCTAATAAGCACCCAGTGCCACTGTGCATAACCTTCCAGTTTGTGAAAACTGTGTAGATCCAGGATCCACACTGTTTTTCATCCACAGATTGAATCCATATATAAAATGAAATAGTGCCACTGGTATAGTACCACTAGTCCACTGGATTGACTTTTCCGGTCATTCCGAAATTTGTAAACACTCCATGATGTATCAATGTGCCCTAATTAGGCCATATAATGAAGTTATCAATAGAAGCCTTACCTTGCATTGATTTTGTCATAAACCGTGTAGATCCGGATCAGCTGACTTCTGATGAAGCCAGCTGATCAGGATCCACACTGTTTTTCATTCACACAATGAATCATTAGGTTTAGATAAACACAATTTTTAAGCACAAAATTATAAATATTTTCTTCCCCATCAGTTTTAACATATGTTTTGGGTGCTCAAAAGAACCGTCTCATGGAGACGGTACTTTTGAGTACCCACAACATATGTTTTGGTTGAGAAATAGGAAAACAAAATTTTTGGTACGCACTCTTAACTTAAGTCCTGGAATCCATATTAAAAATGAAATAGCACCACTGGATTGAGTGGCAACCAGAAGGCAAAGTTAAAAATTTCCAAAATTCTGAACTTAGGAAAATCAGAATTTAAAACTTGCTGTATGCCTCCAAAATATAAAAAAAAAAAATCCAAGTTTAATGATCAAATACCTTTAGATAAACTGACACTAAATCAGAAAAGCTATTACACAAATGGATTACCTGCAGAATTCAGCATTTTGAGGCTGACTTTCTATGGAAAGTCAGCCTCAAAATCCTGAATTCAGGAATAATCCTGCAAACTTTCACCCATGCTTACCTTGCATTGATTCTGTCGATATCATGGTATCTTTCTGCTTCTAACTCTTCTGCCACCGATACAACTGCAGAGACACGTTCTTCGTATGCATTAATATCTGTTTCAATAGCTTCGTGTTTCTTTGTCGCGGCTTCAACGGCAGCTAGGTCATATCCGAAATTATCCTGGGAGACGAGACGCTGGTTCTCACTCAGCCATGTTTCTCTCATGCCGGCCTTGCGGTCGAATCTTGCAGCAAGCTGTTCCAGTTTCTCTTGTCTAGAATGATACAAGATATCAGTTAGCTCAAAGAAGTTATAAGTAAGTAAGTAAGTAAAGACTTTATTTTATGAGGGTGACAACATTTAGCATGCAAAGACATCTTCAAGAAGGCCCTCAGTGAATAATATATAATTTATACAATTTTTACAGATAACACAAAATATATACACTAAAATGTTAAGAAAAAGACTACCATATTTACTCATCAAAGATCTGTGGAAGTGAAATTCATGAGCCCAACGAAAAGCATTCTTAAACCATAATGTGGGTGAATAATATAAAAGTGTCAACAATAGATCATACCCCTTCAACAGGATAACTGCTGGAGCATTCTACTGGAGGGGAATTTTAGGAATGAATATGGTAATCAATTTCAAATTATCTACATATATTAACTGTTCAAAATACAACACATGCTCAAGGTCATTCACAATGAGGAGCAAAAAAATCAAGATGGACTGAGAGATCATTTTCCTGATATTTGAATATTTGGCAAGTTACTGTACCAACCATTTTAGACATCTATTATGGAAAGTTTCGGCTGTCTGTGCACTTTTAACATTACTAGGTAAACTATTCCATATGAGACATCCTGAATATCTCATACTTTGCTTAAAGCATTCCTTCTTAGGAAGTGGTGGAACAAAACCATTTGTTTGTGCAATTCAGCCTTTTCCGGTAGTCTATTACCCGTATGCAGAGTATGATCGCTATATACTAGTCACTGGAGCTCAGCAGGTAGGTTTTAGTCTGGTGACAACTATCAAGTCAGATATTCTCACAACATGGCTCATATATCTACATTATAGATAACTGGGGTATGGAAATTGCTATCTCGTATGTCATCATATTTTCATAAGAACACCTGTTAAGCGTCACAAATGATACACTCCCAGTAGCCTCAAATGAGACGCTTCCAGTGAGTGCCAAAACAGATGTTTTATAAGAAGAAAAGAGAAAAATATTGCCATTTTGGAGTTGGGATATGGATAGGATTTTTTTTATGTTTGATCTGATGTCAGATGTCTTGGTTAAAGGAAAGGAACAATGAATATTTTGTTTGTTTATCATAATTTGTATGATCTCCCTTTATGTACTAAAATCAGTGGTGTGAAAATTTGCCTGCTCTGCATTCTTGCACTGTGCCAATAAATATTTAAAGACGTCTACAAAAAAGATCTTACACAAGTTGTAATTTAATATGAAATTTATGAAACAAACTAAAAGCGAGTTATATGAAATTACTATGAGTAACATCATGTTTATCATATGACTTGTTTTATACCACCCTTACCAACTTAAGCATGAAATATCTTGTGATGTGCAAGGTATACACTGATGAAGGTGGTATAAAAGCTATATCATGTTTGTCTACCTGTACGCAAGATAATCCACTCGCTAAAGCTTGTGGATTAGCTCCAGGTACAGGCGGACAACCCATGGTATAACTATTACTTAAACAACGTTGTCACAGACATTACTATTACCTTACACTTACGCAGCATATGTCATTATTATCTTAAACTTTTTATTACATGACATTATTCACCGAAAAAGAGGGACATAAATTGATAAATACATTTCTGATATTTATCACATGCTAAGATTTTGTTACACGGCTTGGAATCTGTAAAACATCTAAGATGGAAACAACAATTTGATAAAATGGTGAGAGTTCTGCCCAGTGATATGTTGCAAGACAAAATTCAGTTACATTGGTAATATAGATAAGCTGTATCTAAAGAAGATATACTGTAAATTAAGAAATTTTTGTGAGGGTTTTATTTTCACGAAATGGTAAAATAACTTTGCTGTTTACTGGTAGGTAAATCGTGTTCCAGTTGCGAATTTTAACGTCGCAAATATGTCTATTAACTCTATTCGCAAAATTAAAATAATCACAAAAGTTTCTGAATTTAGAGTATGCCTTGATACCTGATCAGTTCCTCTCTGAGAGCCAGTTCTCGCTCGTGTTCAGCTTTTTCAAGCCGATCCCAGGCTTTGTTGATGTCCGAAATAAGTTTGCCTTCAGCGGGGAGGTATGCTCGCTGGTTGTGTGCCCTCATCTTACTTTGTAGGGTAAACAGCATGATCTCCAGATTACCCTTCTCAATAAATCTACAAGACAACAAGATATTGTCATTACATGTACAATCAAATCTCATAAATTCGAATTCCTCAGGACTTGAGGTTTTATTTCGAGTTATCAGTAGTTTGAAGTATTTGGAGGTAGACATAAAAATATATAACCCCAAAAAATGATTATTATCAGTTTTTTTTCTATCAAACGTAAGTTTTGGGCGCGCAAATCTTAGACACCCAAAACATATGTTATTATAGACAGTTATTAAAATGCATCATGAATAGGTCCCATTCACTGAATTCAGTGTGTCCAAAATTTATTACGAATTATCGAGTATTTCGAAAAACCGAAGTTCGAATTTTCAAGGTTTTACTGAAAATAGATAATTGATAATATGCTTTTTTCTACTCAAATTGTCGACTTTTTGTTTATTTCTGAACAGAACTATAAGTTGTGGGTACTCATTGGAAGCTTGCAATGAGTATATGTACCTATGTACCTAGAAATTATGCTTCTGTTCAGAAAACAAAGCAATTTGCAGGATTGGGAATCGCAGATCAGCAGAAACTCTAAATATCAGTTTTTGACTGGGTATCCATCTGAAAGCAAATAAGCAATGAAACCAGGCCTAGTTTCTCCTGATTTTTTGTTTACTTTCGGTTTCACTTATAGAGAGCCCACTGACAATACTGCTAAGTATATCTGAGTCCGCTATTTCCGACTTATTTCAAAAATCTAACGTATTTATCAAGTTATCTGTGATTCTTCCAACGTTCAATGCGGTATTAAAGTTTAGTTATGAGACTATATCATTTGATTGCTCTGGGGCTTTTTCGCCCACGTTTGGCCATTGTTATCGTAAAGTGAGAGGAATGTCGTAATTGTGTAAATAATGGGTATAGCTAAACAGCGATAAAAATTTCCTAGACTGGTTTACAATTTAATATGCTAGAATTGGCACTACGCCGTGTATAAATTTGTACCCAACAATTGGTTCTTTTGAGCACACAAAATAAATGCTTAAACTGATGGATAAGAAAATATTGGCAATTTTACACCCTCAAATTTTTGTTTATCGGGGACTATCATAAATGCAAAGTCTTGACATGGAAACATACTTCGGCGGTTTCTCCGAGGTTCTGTAGGCACTGAAGGCAGTAAGTTGTTGTTGGACCCCACTCAAGGAGTTGGCGAATTGTCGGTCGTTCAGGATCATTATGGTCTGTTCAATCCATTCAAGGAGGTCGGAGGTCATGCCCTCATACTCGGATATCATGTTTTCGGAATCCAAGGCATTGTCGATCACCTGCAAAATAAAAACAAACAGGATAATCATATCTCTGATTAAACCAAACGTTTGCACCATTTGGGACCATTCGAGAATCCAATCATGCCTCAGGTGTATATAAGGAGCATTATGCGTAGTACTATGTACCAAAAAGATCCATTTCGTTAGCCAGAACTGGCGTATGGAAAATTAGATCTGTAGCATGTGGGTTCAGCTCTATTAAATTGATAATTCTGATCACAGAAAAGTTTAATCAGCAGAATAAATGAAATTTATGTATTTTTGATATAGCGATATTTTATTGTAAAAACATAAACTTCATTTACAACCTTTTGTTTTACTGCAATCACACTTGTTATTGTGTCAACATGGATTCTGTGACGTCAGCGTCACGTTATATAATGTCAGCTTCACATTATCACCCATGTTATCAAAGTAGATCCTAGATGTACATCCATGGTCAGATTCCATGGAATTCAGCGGAATTTGCCGAGGCAGTTCCAATTGACTTTTGCCCATATAAAATTGATTATTTTCCTATTACTCATCCTAAATCTATGTTGTGGATACTCAAAATAGCTATTTTCCTATTACTCAACCTAAATGTTTGTTGTGGATACTCAAAATAACTATTTTCCTTTTACTCAACCTAAATGTATGTTGTGGATACTCAAAATAACTATTTTCCTATTACTCAACCTAAATGTGTGTTGTGGATACTCAAAATAACTGCCTCGATGAAGTGATTCTTTTGAGTACTACCAATTATGTTTTTGTAAATAAATAAATGTGACCCCTCAATATATAGTACAATGGACCATCCTGACTTGACTGTATCAAACTTTATGGGTAATTCCATTGGCACAAAAAGGGTTAATAGGTGTAGGATTAAGCAGATTATTACCTTTCCAATACGTTTTCCCTGGACAGTTTCTGCCTTCATCTTAGAGAAATAATGGTAGAAGGTGACAACATATGTGATGATGGATTTCTCATCGGGAAATTCCACATTGACATCTGAAAAAAGCCAAGATAATATTTTCAAATATGAATTGTATCTTTTAAATATGAAATCGTTGCAAACATTCTAAAGACATCAGTTGTCAGGACTTTAGTTAAGAGTGAGTACCAAAAATTAATTTTCTTATTTCTCAGCCAAAACATATGTTGTGGGTACTCAAAAGAACCGTCTCAATGAGACTGTTCTTTTGAGCACCCAAAACATATGTTCAAACTGATGGATAAGAAAATATTTACAATTTTACGCTCAAAAATTTTGTTTATCTAAACCTATGAGTTGTGTTCTGAAAGCTAAGTTTTGGCCCCTAGATTGAGTGACAATTTGCCAATCCAAACTAATTCTTACCATCAAGGTGTGTGACTCCTAGGTGCCCATTTTTATAAATCCAGGTTCACCCTCACCATCAAGGAGTGCCTGACTCCCCCCCCCCCCCCCCCCCCCTCCACCCCGCCCCACCTCCAGAGGTGTAACTATTAGCTCATATTTTCATAAATCCACTGAAACCCTCAGTATAAAGGTGTACTCCATGTTTCCCCTTAAGCTCACAGTGATCATTACCCCCTACCTACCAGCTTCCCCTCAAGATATGATCATAAGCTCCTGTTTTCACGTCCAGACTTACCCTCAGTATCAAAAAAGTGTGACTTCCAGCTTCCCCTCTAGCTATGATCACTAGCCTTTGTTTTCATAAATCAAGACTTACCCTCAGCATCAAGAAGAGGCATTACCCCCAGCTTCCCCTCAAGCTATGATCATTAGCTCCCATTTTTTACATCCAGACTTACCCTCAGAATCAAGGTGTGACCCTCAGCTTCCCCTCAAGCTATGATCATTAGCCCCCAGACTTACCTTCAGCATCAAGAAGAGGTGTGACCCCCAGTTTCCCCTCAAGCTGTGATCATTAGCCCCTGTTATTTTAAAATCCAGACTTACCCTCAGCATCAAGAAGTGAGACCCCAGCTTCCCCTCAAGCTGTGATCATTAACCCCTGTTATTTTAAAATCCAGACTTACCCTCAGCATCAAGAAGAGGTGTGACCCCCAGCTTCCCCTCAAGCTATGGTCATTAGCCCCTTTTTTTCTCAATTCAGACTTACCCTCAGAATAGAGAAGAGGTGTGACCCCCAGCCACGCCTCACACTATGGTCATTAGCCCTTGTTTTTTTTAAATCCAGACTTACGCTCAGCATCAAGAAGAGCTTCCTCTCAAGCTATGATCATTAGCCCCCAATTTGTATAAATCCAGACTTACCCTCAGCATCAAGAAGAGGTGTGACTCCCAGTTTCTCCTCGGCAACCTTGAAGGCATTGTTGAGGTTGTGCATGGCATTGGACTTCTGTAATTTCTCATACTGGATAAGGTCAGGTCTGAAACAAGAAAATATGCAGGCATTATATATATACCTAGGTCAAAATTAGGGGTGGTCTGCTCCAGTCGTGATTGGCACAATAATAGTTAAAGGACTATTTCCTACTTTGTGAAGACAGCCAGACATGACTAGAGGATTGTTGAATGGGTCAGTAGAACTGAATCACTTAACAGTTCATAATTCCTTAGGCCAAATAAAAAAAAATCTGTGTTTAGGGTAACCCGACCCTACCTTTATTTAGTGGTGAAACCTGGAATTTTTTTCAGGTTTTCTGAAAACATATGATTTTATGCATTTTGAAAGGTTAAATGCCTTTCAAAATGCACACACAAAAAAAATCCAGAATTAAAACAAAACAAAACAAAACAAAAAAAAACATGTGTACCTACCCTACCCCGTTACCTGAAACACACTTATTTTTTTATTTGGCCTGACAGTAAAATTATGCAATTTGTCAACTATATGCAACCTTTTATGGACCTGTTTGGTGACCCTTAGAGCAGCCCACAACAGCTTTGAATTGTTGTTTATAAGGGTAGATATTCATCTGAATCATTGCTGACAGATGATTCACATGAAATTTCGAGCTTTTTTTCCCTAGAACACCAAGAAAGATAGAACCAAACATGTCGTCTGCTGCAGTCGTGCCTGGCATATTAATGGGCAAGAATGTCACCTCAGCTGATATTTAAATTATGCATACTAAAGCTTACTAACCAAATTAGAAGTGCAGATATATCTCATGAGACTATCCTTGGACAAATATACTGGAAATAGGACAGTATGTCCTGCTCTTTAATTCCATAGTCAATCATATATGGGCCTCGACGCGAGAAAACCTGTCTTCAGGGGTTTGTGAACAACAAAGGCACAGATCAGCCTGGGCTTGCGCACAGTCTGATCAGCGCCTTTGTTATTCGCTTATTGGAAAGTACCACAACTAAACTTGCAACTAGCAAAACTTCAGTTTTTCTAGCTAGTCTCTGTAGCTTAGCAGGTTGGTTTGAGAATAGCCTTGTCGGAAACCCCAAAGACAGGTTTTGTCACGACGAAGCCCATATATGGATTAACAGTATTCTCACATGTGGGACATGCAAGAGTGAGTGATCAATGTCTTTGCCGCACAAAACTGAATGTACTCTCTTCAGCTCAGGCTTACTCTTAAATTTGCATGCTGGGTAATTTTTACATGATTTTTTGTCGTCTGATTTTTTTCAAAATAAAAATTTTCAAAAAATTCTTTCACCACCTTATCAGAGTGTCAACAGTTTGGATCCAGATCAGACCAGACAATCTGTCCGGCCTGATCTGGGACCAAACTGCAAAGGTTCTCAGCAGATGACAAAAGTTGCCACTGTTAAAATACTCAAAATTTTGAAGCAACGAAGAAACCAAATAAAGGTTTGATATTACAGATAATAAAGATACCACAAAATGTGTCGTCTACTGCAACCCCCATTGGTGCTTTAAGGAATAAAGGATGAACAATTTGCTCCAAGACAAAGTGCTGCTAACAGCATTAGTCTCACACTTTAATTCCCTGTTGCAAATTTATGGTAAATTTCGTCCACTAGTTGCCTGCCAAAAAGGCCTAGACAAACAGTGCAGACCCAGATCAGACTGCTTCTGAAGAAGCAGTCTGATCAGGGTCTTCCCTGTTTGCTATCCTTACAAGCATTGTGCGAATTCCAGCCTTGATAACCAATATTTCATTTGAGAACCGAACAAGTAAAAATTTTCTGAAATTTTAGAACATTTACTGTAGACCGAAAGTGATCTGCAGAAACTCCATTTGCAGTTGCAAGAGATGCTGGATATCGGTGTCATAGTCGGAAGATTTCTGCATCTCTGCCTAACTCTTTGCATGTTTTTTTTTTTTTTTTGTAGTCTGCTAATTTTTTTCTAAATTTACTTTTCCTAACAAATCTTTCAGGAATACCATCAGCATGGGTGAAAGTTCAAAATTTCCAAAATCCTGAACTTTAGAAATTCAAAGTTTAAAACTTGCAGGATGCCTACAAAAACAAATCATTGTAAGTTTAAATGATGAATTGAGTTTAGAGAATCTTAAAATTAGGATTTTGAGGCTGACTTTCTATGGAAATTCAGCCTCAAAATCCTGAATTCAGGATTGATCCTGAAAACTTTCAACCATGCATCAAATTGGCAAACAGTTTGGATTCAGATCAGGCCAAACACTTTGTCAGGCCTGATCTGTTTCCAAGCTGCTTGCAAATGCTGTTAGTGCCACAAGATAAGTCACTCCTAAGCTGTAAGGCAGTATAGATCCAGCAGCCAAATCACAGGAAGTAAGCCTTATATTTGGTTTCTTAAAGGAGTACACCGTATTTAGACTGTCCTCTGTTAAGTGCATGACTGACAAAACGGTGGTAGGGAGAAAATAACAAGAAATTACAACTTTAATATCAGATGACTGCAAAAACATTATTTCAGCAAAAATGTGAAATTCCCTGATTTTTCACTTTAAGTTTTCTGATTCTTTCTAAATTCCCCTGACTGCATGAAACAAAATTTACCTGACTTTATCAGTAGTGGCCTGGAAAAAAATTCAAGACATTTTTTCTTGACCATGGCACCCCTGATAGCCACATAAATTATTTCATGACCAATCTCTACGAAAATGTGTATCTTAATCAGGGTTCTAACTCACTACCGTTCTTACATTACAATCAACAGATCTGACTCGCTACCTGCTTATCCTAAAAGGTCCAGTATTGGCCCATGCCTACACATATTTAAATATATTAAACTACTGAACTGTTGTGCTTTGGACTGAGATGCTGGCGGTATGGTTGTTTGCAATCTACTCAGACAAGCATGTCTCTATAAGCTGAGGGAGTGAAAATTAATCAAAACAACAGGATTGCTGTGTCTTGATGTCTTACAAATAACTCAAGCATACAAACTGATAGAAAATGTCAAAATTTAATGATTATTTAGAAATCTATCATTCAAACATTACCACTTCATGGGCCAAGTTCAACACATGAGATTTTGGTTATCACATATGCACAAAAACCTCCTTTAAGGCCCCGAGATAAGAGTGCGTAACATAAAATAATTTTTCTTATTTCTCAACCAAAACATATGTTGTGGGTACTAAAAAGAACCGTCTCAATGAGACGGTTCTTTTGAGCACCCAAAACACATGTTTAAACTCATGGGTAAGAAATTAATCGCTAAAATATTTTGCTTAACTGGCCCTTTGTCCTTTAAATGCCCATGCTGATGCATCCAGCAGGACCAGAGGTCTAGTCTTTATCCACATCCATACTTTGTGTGTGCAAGCAGCTAAGGCTCTGGAGAGTCTGCGCTTTTGCCCAGGCTCGCCTAATGCTTCGTTGCTCAACAATGTGATCAGTTTCAAAATGTGTCTAAATATTTAGGAAAGATATGGAGTTGTAGCAAACTACAACCAGCCTGCCTAAAATAAGCCTCATGATCCTCAGAGAAAACCTAGAGACAGCTACTGATAGGATATTACAAGCCTGGTCAGCAATCGGAACTGCCTCGGCCAATTCTGTGGAATCAGACCTTGGATGTACATCGAGCATCTACTTTGATAATCATTGTCGCACACAGGAAGCTCGTTAGCACGAACAAACCTGTCGCCTTTCGCTCAGTGCACACTGGGATTGAGCCGCCATTTTTATTAAAAATATATTATGCCATCACTGCTTGCATGACTCGGGGCTTTACATCCAGAAAATATTGACTAAAAGAGAAATGATAAACTGTCAAAAATTTAAGTTTTTGCTATTTTTAACAATAACACAGGAGTGCGAGAATTGAACAGGACTAGCCAAATATCGCTAGTTACCCATGATGCAAAGGGCGAAATGCGAGAGATCTAGATGAGGTATCGTCAGGTCTCGCTAGAATGCTTTGATAATGTGACATTGACGTTACGTAATGTGACACTGACTTCAAAGAAACCATGCCAACACAATAACAAGTGTGATTGCAGCAAAACAAACTGATATAATGAAGTTAATGTTTTTTCAATAAAATATCGCTATAGGAATATTTTAACTTTGTTCTGCTGATTAAACTTTTCGAGTACGGTAATCAGAAAAATGGATTTTAATAGGGCTGAAACCACATGCTACAGAGCTTATTTTCCTTATGCCAGTTCTGGCTAACAAAATGGAGGTTTTTCATACATAGTACTACGCGTAAATTGCACCTTACGTACACCCGAGGCTTGATTTGATTCTTGAATTGTGCCGGGCTTTCCCAGTTGGCATGGTCAGCTGTTAATGTGAAGATATTAGCTAATCATATTCTTCCACGATTCCTACATAAAGTGCCATGAAGCGTCAATAGTTTCACTCAATATCATACAGAAGCTTATTGATTTTATACAGATGTAGGCTGGCTTATGGAAATAGATGTCTGCAGTAAAATGTCTGTAAAAGCCTTGACAAACATAGCCAACCAAGGCCATCATCAACCAGCACCAGTTTGTGCTTTTTGAGCAGGCCGACCATGACCAATGGTGAGATTCAATACAAAGTGACCTCAGAGAATCTTTAGGAAAGTTATGAAAATTAATGTCACATTCTGCATGCATGTTTTAATCGCATGTTGCAGGCTTGAATATATCCTAAAAGGTTCCTTTTGACATGATAAAGGTCATGTGATCTCACTTCTTCAGGGAAAATATACGAACATAAACATAATTACTAATGCTAAAAATAAGTTTTAAATCAAACATTTTTGTACAATAAAAGGTAACAAGAAATATCCAGACCAGTCTTGTCAAATAAAGCCATAAGCTACAGCCTTATCATCACCCTAATTTCTCAAACTTAGCCTCCTATTCAGGGTCCACACCGCTTTAAAAGTTGAACTACAGAATCTTCAACATTCCGAAACATTGTCACGTATACATTTGACCAGCATATTTTTGTGGATCAGACCTCAAGTTGGTTTATTTGCATGTATATCTCTTGCTCAAAGCATAAATATGAGCCGATCATAGTGCATCAAACCAAACTAGCAAAATGACCAATGCTTGTGGGACCAGTGCTTGTCTGTCCTGTTTTTTAGGGATCATTGGTACAGTCGGTAGCTTAAATTGCTGGAAGACACAATACTGACATCTATCCAACATGGGCCAAGAACGTAAGGCTCATGCAGTCAACTTTCTAAACTTCCAACACCATTTGCCTGACAGCATGACCTATGCAAACAGTGAAGACCCTAAACAGACTGCTCCCATTTGCTATTCTGACCTTCAAATAGTAACGGTTCTGTTCAAACCACCTCCATCTCCTTTCATCTGGATGCGTATGACATTCACCTCAAGGACGTCCCACAGAGACAAGCAATAAGCATCAGTATGTTGTCATACAATTTTATGGCCAACAGAAGTGTAACCTGAACTACCCGAACAAGTTTAGAATTACAAAAATATATCTTATTTACCTCATTCTTTAAACATAACAAGTAAAAACGGCTATTGAAACAAACAACACATGGATATTCTGATCAATAATGGTACTGGAAGCCCAGGCCCCGAGGTTATAAAACATTTTTCATGCTCAACTCAACTGAGCACGAAATTTCAACTGTTTATAAAACCTAAAATACTGACAAATAGAAAGTTTCTTGGTCTAAGTCTCTCAGGTGTTGTATTTATCATGCTAATAAATGTTAAAATGCCAACAATCATTGGCATTTTAACATTTATGAGCAGGATAAATTTCATGCTAAACTGAGTTGAGCATGAAAATTGTATAACTCGGGGCCTGGCTTAAGCCACCTCTCAAGCGCTCCACCCCCTATGTCTCTGAAGTTCACCATACACATTCTGCTTTAGCTTGAATATAGTCAGACCTGCTGATAAGCACCCTTGGTATGGCCAGTGGGTCCAGATGCCTGCCAAGATTCACCAGGCATGATATGTGCATGTTTTTGTTTAAGTTTGGTTATGGCCCAAGATGCTGTAAGCACAGAAGGACTCCAATTACTATTGCCTGATTGCTATTTGGCTATTTCTGCTGTTGGAAGGACATCTACAGTCAACTTGACTACAATACATACACTTGAGACATCTTATGCACAGACAATTATACTTGATTTATAAATTTGTTACAATTTTTTTTTGTCATCTGCTGATTATCTTTGTAGACAGATTGGACCCAGATGGGGCAGGCAGGCCTGATCTAGATCCGAACTATATGACACTCTGATGGGTTTTTGTTTCTTATAAATTGAAATGGTTGATTTTGAAAAAAATCAAACAAAGAGTAACTCATGTAATGCATATGCTGCACAAACCCTGTGACATTCCCGACCAATATTCAAAATAGTATACAGTAAACAGTATACAGTAAAACCTGTCTTGAGCGGTCACTAAATTGGGTTTCGGGACCGATTATCGCTTAATGCAGGTCAAATGTATTGCAGAATGCTCCACCTTGGACCTTCATTAAGCTACCATTTGTCATTAAGATCTTTGTTTTGTCTATTTTTGAGTGGCCACTTAAGACAGTTTTTACTGTAATGTTGAATATTACCAATACCGTATAAAAACAACCATTAATACAAAGATACTATTTAGTCTTTGTAGCTGAGCAGGCTGGTTTGAGTCTTATTTGGCCATGAACAGTGATGTCAGATTTTCTTATGATATTGCTAAGGCAGATATGCATAGTCAGACCCAGTATTTATGGTGAAGCAATTAAAATCAGGTCAATGCTCTACATTACAATTAAAGCCCTATGTCTGTGAAATGAACAATAACCTTAGCAGAAGAATGTAATTCATTTATGTAAGCTAAAAAAAATATTTTTTTGTTACGCACTCTGTCTCAGAAAGATAATTTTGGCTGCATCTTTCTGTCCATCTGAGCCATATCACTGTTTATGTTTTATTACCCAGTAAACATGTTCAGGTCATGTCAGTTTCCTAGCCAGGCTTCATGCGCGGATCCAGAGGGGGGTGGGGCAGGGGGTCCTGACTTCAACCCCCTGAAAAATCAAAAAAATACAGGGTTTCTTAGCAATTTACCTGATCCCCTTAAAAATCACAAAGCTACCATTGAGTTAGCATTCAATGTTGGGCTATCATAGGCACGCCAGCAAATAATATTAAATTGCATATCCCTGGAGGACCGATGATGGCCCGCTAATGGTGGTATTTAGATCCTTCCTCTCATTAAACTAAAAAAAGAAAAAAACGTCAAAAGTTGGACCCCCTCTGACAAAACTTTCTGGACTTATAGGGCAATCTGGATCTGTTTATAAGATTATACAGATGAGGAATTTGTACTCTTATCTTATCAGATGCATTGCATGTCTGAAATCAAACATTAACCCTTTGCATGCTGGAAATTTTTCATGCTTTTGATGTCATCTGTTCAAAAAATTATCTCATCAGAGTATCAAACATTCTGGACAGAACGTCGGTCCTGATCTGGGTCCAAACTGTTTGCAAAGGTTATCAGCAAACAACAAAAGTCCCTACTAGCTAGAAAAGACATGCGCGGATCCAGGAATTTTCGTCAGGGGGGGTCCAGGTCAGTCTGACAAAAATAAGCTCCGACAACGTTTTTTTTTTTTAGTCCTCAGCTGTTTTTACAGAAGTCAAATGGTCAATTTTCAAAGAAAAATCTATCATTTTTCAAGGTTCCAGAGGGGGTCCAACATTTTCCAGGGGGGGGGGGGGGGTCCAACTTTTTCCAGGGGTGTCCAATTGCATATTCCCTATAGATACCCAAATTACTTGTGATTTTCCAGGGAGGGTCCGGACCCCCTGTCCCCCCCCTCTGGATCCGCACTTGAAAGAGTTAAACTCTACCAGATTTATCTTCTCAGCCAATTTCTGTGCTACTGTCCTCTTAAGGTGAAGAGTTGAACTTCAAAGGGACACAACTTTTGAGTATGAATTGTTTAATTCTCTTTTCAGTGGATCGTCATGTATATTTGACCCTTTCTTGATTGGAAGCTTGTGTAGATCCGGATATATGAGATGCTACATGATGGGGCATATTCTCTGGATGACAGAAATACACATGTACAGCAATTCAGGGACAGAAACCACTAGAAATTCAAGTATAGATGAAAATATTCATCGCTACACAAAGGTTAATTTATAGGATCTCCACTCATACAAAGCTCTGGAACATAGCTACCAATGTAATTATCAATATCTAATAACATTATTCCAAGATTTTCCAAATAGCCCAGGAATCTGCTAGTAAAAGATAGGCAGACAATAAACTCTCTAAAAATGGGACAGTTGATCGAATTCATGGGAGAAAGTTCAAAATTTCTAAAATCCTAAACTTTTGAAATTCAAATCTTAAACTATTAACAATTTCAAGTTTATAAGGTCTGCAATACTATTTGGGCGGAGAAAAATATGTCACTGATCAGAAAAATATGTTTGCTTCTTGTTCCCATATACCATAGACATACTTTCTTTTGCCAATAAAATTCAGTTGACATGCGCGCATAACAAAGAATAAAATAACCCAGACCGCTTATAAGAGAAAATTTCAAGGGAGTTAATTCAGTTAGTGCCTGCTAGCCATCCTAATGCAGTGAAAATTTGGAGTTCTGATTAATTTAAGGTATTTATGGTAATGATGAAGATAAAACCACTTATAGAGCTACAATGTCAAGTATTTAGGTAAATATGAGAAACAAAAATAATATGGCCTGTCCTTGACTGTAGCTGGCCATTTTCTCACCCTTTTCCCACCATTCATAGCAATTGTCGTCTGCTCTCATATCTGTTTTGGTAGTCTGTATTGCAAACTATATGGACCAGATTCTCATGTTGATGTATCACAATGTATTTGGCAATAAACGAAACAAAAACTTTCCTTGGCATGAAGAATGGCCCAATCAAGAGTTCTCCTTTTCTTATTTCTCATAATCTTGAGGGTTACCTTCCACCTCATTCCAAATCTGACCAGATATATTGTTGAGTCTGATTTTGATCCAAACTATTTTCAAATTTTCTCAACAGACCATACCGTCAGGTAAAGAGTTGATGTCATATTACATATGTTATTATCTACCATCCCAGCTGGCAATAATTGCTCCTGGCAATGTGTAATATATACAGCAATACTGATAGAAATTATAGTCTTAAGAATTCCACCAGAAACTAGTTTTGTCTGTTTCAAAGCCTTTGGTTTTACAGGGGCCGATCCAGGATTTCTGGAATGGGGGTTCATATGTGTAAAGGGGTGGGGTTTTGCTTTGCTGATTTTATCTTATTTTTCATAAATATATCCCATGAAAATGAAATAATTTGGTCTCAGTGAGACCAAATTATTTCCTTTTCATAGGATATCTAAAAACGGGGGGCAGGGAGGGGGGTTCGAGTTAGCCCCCTCTGGATCTGCCACTGTTCAGTGCCTTTCCCCTAATGCAGAATTTTGGGGCAGCTTTTTTTTCCCCAAACGAGCAACTCTATTGTTATTTTTTGAGTTCAAAACTTTGGCTATTTATCCTGTTTCTGAAGATGGTAAGGCAGTTATCACAAAGAGTTTATCCTAACCTAACTTCAAGGTGAGGTGAAAAAGTAAATTGAGTAGCAAAATACTGAAATCTCATTAACTCAGGGTGTGTAACAGGTGTGTTTACCCATACAGTTGCCCAAATGTACAAACATTTAACCTGTTATGTTCAATAGAATCTTCTATTTATTTTTTTGTTCTTTTTGGTACACTTTTGTTGGATTAGACCTCTCGTGTCACAAACTGTGCACACCTTAATGGTCAACAGTCATTCATTGGAAGGCTAGGCCAAATTTACAAACTGGCTTGGCCTATGCAAATGTGCCGTCTGACAGACTAGTTAGCGCCTTCACAACTTGTACACACAAAGTTAAGTATGACTGTGTAGATGAAGACTCGTACCAAAATTTAGACCATGATATGTCATGGGCATTTACAAATATGATCTCAATAAAAGATTTAACAACATGACATATTTCACAAGAAACTATGCCTTCATGGTTGTTGACCAGGAAGGAAACTCGGAATCTTGAGACTTGACTTTTCTAGAAGCACTCTTATGTAATATCTGGTTCACACCAACGGCGAATGCCGCGCTTTAAATCAGCGAGCAAAGCGCCGTCATTTTTGTTTACTTTTCCAAAAATATCACGATCTCCTAAGTAATGTTACGCTCTGATAAGCTCTGATACGCTCTGATACGAATTGGGGGACGAATTATTGCCCGACGAGTTACGCTTCCTCACGATTTGATCCCGCTTTGATGAGGCTAGGTTACCCTTGAAATCACGCTTTGATAAGCTTTGATAAGCTTTATTACGCTTTATTACGCTTTGATGCGATTATGACGCTTTAAATCAGGCTCTGATATGATGATCAAGCTCTGTTGTGCATTGTTACCCTCTGTTAAGCTCTGTTACACATTGGAAAATGTCGAGTTCGCCGATTTCATGCCGCTTTTGATCCAGAGCTATAAACAAAGATGCAGCAGATCCACAAAATCATTGCATCTTTGATTCCAGAACACGATGGCAGAACAACAAGATCCAGAAATTCCAGATGTATCAGAGCATGATCTATCTGAAGAAGACATGATGTTTGTCTCCCTGTTGTATAACTACATCCTAGCCCTTGAGGCGGAGGAGAGCGTGAAAGAGCGTGAGAGAGCGTGAGGAAGCTTGCCAAGCGTAACAAAGCCTAACAAAACGTGCCAATCCTTGATCAAAGCGTCTCAATTCGTGTGAAAGCGTGAAAGTCCTTCATGAAAGCGTAACAAAGCGTGTCAGATCTTGATGAAAGCGTCTGACCTCGTGTCAGATCTTCATGCCAGATCGTAGCAAATCTTGAGACATCTTAACGAAGCGTGTCAAGTGGTGACAGACCGTGAAGACTGGGGTCCCCGCTTTGAACCAAGCTCTGTTAAGCTTTCCTACGCTTTGAGTCAAGCTTTACTGAGCTTTGTTACGCTTTGTTAAGCTTTGATACGCTCTCGGCGCTTTAATCAATTCGTGACAGAGCGCCCAAAATTTTTAAACAGTTTAAAAAAATTTGGCGCTCTTGCCGAATGTCCCGCTTTACTCCAAGCTTTCCCACGATCTATTACGACCCTGCCGCTTTAATCAAGCTTTGTTACGCTTTGGTGCCGCTTTGCACGCCGCTTTAAAGCGCCATCAAAGCGCCGTTGGTGTGAACTAAGCATAATATGTTGAGCTCTCCAAATCAGTCTAGGGCTACTATAAATGGCAAATATTCTGAAGTTAGGACTGATAACTGTTTGTTTTGTTAGATTTGATTCTTTACGTCCCATCAACAATCTTTCAGTTATATAGGGACAGGTCTTCCTGGGTTGAACCAGTACTAAGCTAGGATAAATGTGTCTTGCTCAAGGACAACAACTCAGTGACAACGGTGAGGCTCAATTTAAGCACTCTACCATTGAACCACTGCGCACCCAGGACTGATAACTGATCAGATGTGCAGGCTGGTCAGTACTTGGCATAAACAAGTTAACCTCTAAATGTGACTGTCTGCTTGTTTACATATTTAGCACCCCAGGAATCCTGATGAATCAGCCTGCTGTCTCACCTAGAAACATTACACACATCTTGTGCTCATTTCTCGCCTGTATACACAGGTATAGATAGATAGATCGTTGCCCCAGATATGATTTTTCAGGTAGATTTTTTCTCATATTTTCTTTTTTCCAAATTATCACACTGGTTTACCTGAGAAAACAGATGTGAATTGCTACAACTGATGCAAACATTAGCCAATAAAAGGAATGTGTATATTTTTATAAGCCAATTAAAGGAATGTATATCATTATAAAGTATACAGTTTGTTTTGATGTTTAACATCATTTAGGTTTAGCCGAAAAAGCCGAATAGAATTTCCTACTCTTATCAATGGACCAGCCCATTTCTGCGGCGTCTGATCTGGGTCTGCTCTGTTTGCCTATGTACCACAAAAAGGACACTTGACTTATATGAATTAACCTTTCTCCCCCTTTCCTGGGCAGACTAATCCATACTCCGTGCACATGTACTTTTGACAGTAGCTGCCAACTGCAAGAATACTTGACTCGGTTTCAATGAGATACATGTAATAAAAGTAAGAAAGAGGGCAAAGATCAGGAATCAATACAATCAAGCGACACATCTGACCCAGAATACCAATGGGAATGTGACAACTTCACAATAAGACATCACAAACCAGAGCCAAGAGGTCAGCCCTCTTAAAGTTTTACTTTCATAAGAAATAAGAGGAAAAATCAATATTTATTGTAAATACATATTCTGGAGTTTTTATGTGGCTTTTGTTCTAAGCTGTTTAGCATTTATTTAGTCTTACAGGCATCTTCCCAGGAAAATATATTCTGATAAGCTTTAGATTTGTGGCTTTTAAGAATAAATTTACCATTACTATACCTGTTCTTTTGTTTTTTTCCCATTCATTGCCATTTGTCTGTTCTGTTTTACAGTGTTTCCAACATTCCGAGAAAATGCATACATTAACACAAGCAGCACAATATCATAGGTCCAGATAAGGATAGTTTGTGCACCTAAAATTGCATTTATTTCCTTACCCATAAATTTTAACATGTGTTTTGGGTGCTCAAAAGAAGCGTCTCATTGAGACGGTTCTTTTGAGTACCCACAACATATGTTTTGGTCGAGAAATAAGAAAAATAATTTTCAAATACACACTCTTATATTGAGGCCTGCAATATACTTGTGTATCTCTGCTTTTCTGTGATTATTCGCACACTGGATATGCGGCTATCATAATTTGTTATGAGAGTCAACAAAAACTGATAATTCAAGATTGCCAACCCTGTCATCTGGAATATTCCATTTTAGAAATCAAGCACTAAGAGTGAAGTCATGACAAGTCTTGTTCAACCTACAAAAAGGGTATATTGATTTCGTACCAAAGTTGGTCCGTCCGTGCCTCCGTCATGTTTCTTGTAAATAAATACATCTCCTCCTTAACCGTTGGACGTAGCAAATTCACAAACTTTGCAGGTGCATAAGCAACATGATGTAGAAGGTAGTGGACAATGCTTCTGTGACCTTGACTTTGGGGTCAAGGTCGATTGGGGTCAAGGTCAAAGGCCAAATAATGTATTTTCTTGTAAATGCAACTCCTCCTAAACCGTTGGACGTAGCAACTCCAAACTTTGCAGGTACATGATAGGCCCAATGATGCAAAGGGCACTAGGCAATGTTTTGCGTGACATTGACCTAAGGTCAAGGTCAAAAGTCAAATAATGTATTTTCTTATAAATGCATCTCCTAAACCGTTGGACGTAGCAACTTCAAACTTTGCAGGTACATATGCCACATGATGTATAGGGTACTGGGCAACGTTACACGTGACATTAATCCCAAGGTCAAAAGTCAAATAATGTATTTTCTTGTAAATGCATCTATTTCTAAACTGTTTGGCGTAACAACTTCAAACCTTGCAGGTGCATATGTCATGTGATGTAAAGGGTACTAGGCAATGTTTGGTGTGAATATACCAGGTATTTGTTATGGTGTAACTGTACCATCAACTATAGTCTAGTATTCTTTTGAATCAGTCCAACTTTCCCTTATCTGGTAATTTTCATGATGAGCATTCAATACTTAATTCATCTCCCAGAAATAGTGAATCAGTAGCTAGAAAAAACGCTGCCAATAAAATATTTATAAATAAGATTTATAAACTGGCTGTTGGCCAATCTAGCAATTGCTCTAGTAGAACCCAGCTGCCATGGATGATAAGATCAATAGAACATCAGAGATCAGAAGGTTATTAGCTACTAACTTGTAAAGCACCATCTATAAATAGCTGCATATACTTATAATGTTTTCCTTCAAAAATTAGTGCGCGATGTATTTTGCCTAATTTTCCCAAAATATTAAAAAGCTAAAAAAAGTTGACTACAATGTACATGGTTTAAATGGGATCATTCACTAAATACTTGTTAAAGTGGTAGACGCTGCACAGTCACCTTTTGCCTAGCCTAGTCAGAACAACTAATATAATTACAGACAAGCAAACAGTTTGATCTAAAGCATACATTTTTTTCTTATCAGTCTCATTTATTGACTACACATGTATTTATATTTAGATAGTTGTGCATGCTTGTTTAAACAGTGAATTTATGAATTTGCAATAAGTTCCAAAATATAGGGTGCCGGCCAGACGTGTACCAAAAAATTATTTTTCTTATTTCTCAACCAAAAAATATGTTGTGGGTACTCAAAAGAACCGTCTCAATGAGACGTTTTTTTTGAGCACCCAAAACATATGTTCAAACTGATGGATTAGAAAATATTTACAATTTTAAGCTCAAAAGTTGTGTTTATCTAAACCTATGGTGCTGGCCCAAATTACAACTTCCCTTTCATATATCTGGAGGCGTGTATTGATCAGCCTTGCCTTGAACCAAATCTTGTGGATTCAATCACAGCACTGTCATAAACTGGGATGACTGTCAGCTTTTTTTGGACCTCTGAGAATCCTGAGTTTATGGTGAATTCATTTATAAGTCATCAGATGGAATAGCCCCATTAAGTAAAATGGATTTACAGGGCTGGTTGAAATGCAGTGCAATGCGATTTTTTTCTGATTTTATAATTTTTGAAAAAGCTAAAACTTATTATGGTCACAACAGGGCTGTATAGTACACTCCCTTTATACACTGTGTTTTGGGTCCATATGTATGGACTGTGCTATAAAGGGACAATTTATAGGAAAATGACCATGAAAATGGTCATTTTCCTATAATACCTTTGTAAATTTCCATGATAAAAATAATTGGAGCCACAGCATGCCCCTGTTACATCCAAATCCATGTTATAACAAAGTGGGTTATAAAGGGACAGCACTGTATTTTCCTCTGACCCATCTTTTCCTTTGTTTCACAAACCTTTGAATTAGCATAAAGATATATACTTAGGGAAAAAAGTTTAGCAATATTCTTTGGGGATTCACAGTTTAGAAGAAATAGGACTTTTAATTTCATAGTATCAAAAATGTATGTTGACAAATGTTCAGGAGTACGATGACATTAACAGGTTGACATCTCACATAATGTAAAGTCTGGTTTTATGCCCCCTTGCTTAAACAGCTTATCTTGCAATAGTGTGAATAGTTTTCAGCTAAAAGTTTCATTTTTCTGTCAAATGTTTAGATCCAAAAGCAAGAAAGTGAAAAACGGTTTAAAACTGAATGTTTTGTTCATCCTTTTCGTACAGTTTTTAGTTGAAACTTGTATTTTTCCAAATTACCTCCCTTTTAATTGAATAACGTTTGAAATTAAAATGCTATGAAGTCAGATTTGTTTCTTTTGACCACTTTCGCTAGCCATTAGGTCATTTTCAAACAATTGACATGTTTGCGAACCCACCAATTAAAAAGATCTAATGCTTCAAAGATCGCCTATGGGAAACCCCATTATAAATAATTGCTAAACTTTTTTCCCTCAGTATATTTCAGTTGTATAATCCATTGTGTTTAATGGGACAAAAACTTTACAATGTCAAGGAAATGTCTTTCACAGGAAGTTAAATTATTTTTTCAAAAGTATGTCTAGTTTGCTATTTTAACCCTAAAAGTTTGTGATAGACCATATCCCTGTTTTACAGTTTAAGAACTAGTAAAGATTGTTATTTATAAGAATCTGGGTTTACACTGTCATGGGTGAAACTTCCAAGTTTCAAAATCCTGAACTTTCAAAACTCTGATCTTTAAACTTGCAGTAAGCCCACTAAATAGTCACAATAGGAAGTTTATATGGTCAATTGTCTTTTGACAGACCTAATATGAATCAAAGAACCTATTATAAATCTCCCTAATTCAGCATTTTGAGGCTGACTTTCCACAGAAAGTCAGCCTCAAAATCCTGAATTCAGGAATAATCCTGAAACTTTCACCCTTGCAATGTTTTACCAAGGTACCTTTTCAGCAGAAAGCAGGATTACTTTGCCACTAACAGGTTAAAACCTCAAGTATACAAAACAGACATCATACTAAAACAGTCGGTTCTCTTCAGTATATAAGCCATGCCATGAGAGAACCTGGTTAAATGTGAACATCAAAGGCGCTGATTAGCCTCTGCTTCAGCACAAGCTGAACAGCACCTTTGCTGTTCCATGCCTTGAAAATATACTAGTAGCTACATTTGCTAACTCTCAATTTACAAGATTCTAGGTAGTCTCTGTAGCTGAGCAGACTTGCTTGACATTTTACCTGGTCCTAAACCCCCAGACAGGTTTTCTCACGATGTGGCTCAAATTATTAAAGGGGACAGCAACCCTAATGACAAGTATGTTTTATCAGAAAGAGCTCTATGAACCATGAATTTAGATACAAGTATCATCAAAATCGGTTGAAAAATGGGCAAGTTATGGGCATTTAAAGAATTCAATATGGCCAACATTTGGCCGCCATTTTGAATATTTAATTAGATTTCAGATTTTTTTCAACTGCTTAATTTTTAGTTGTCACTACTATCACATCATCTGTGTTTCAGAAGATATGCAGCTTTATACATAAGGAAAATGTTTCATTAAAGATTAATGCAAATAAACCATTGGTTTGTCTTTTATTTTGATTACGCATATTTAATTAGGCTGAGTGACGTCACTAAGCCTACAATATGGCCGCTTCCATTGCAGTCCATTTGCAAATATTCAAACGCCCACAACTTCCACATTTTTCAACCGATTTAGATGAAACTGGTATCAAAATTCATGCTTTATTAAGAACTTTCATATAAAACATAGTAATCATCAGGGTTGCCGTCCCCTTTAAGACAATAGAATTTTCCAACTTATAAGCCTAGACAGGTGCAACAGAGGTAAACTGAACCGAGACAGGTGTTTATTAGATCCTACACATGCAGTATCAATCTCAATACTTTACTTATATCTCCATAAAAACATATGAAAGACTTCAATAACTGAAATCCAAATGGCTTGTTTATCTCTTTCTGTACTCAGGCCTTCAGTTAAGAGTGTGTAACAGAATGAATTTTCTTATTTCTCAACCAAAGCATATGTTGTGGGTACTCAAAAGAACCTTCTCAATGAGACGGTTCTTTTAAGCATCAAAGACATGTGTGAATACTTATGGATAACGAAATACCAACATTTTTGTTCTCCAAAAAATTCTATAACTAGACCGATCGTATGTCTTTATCAAACATGCATGGGCAGCTTTAAAATGAAGCTAGATGCCGAAATTTTGGGCGGACTGTTCATATACATTCTTACTTTGTTTATGCGAGCAGCTTAGACTCTGGTGAAACTGTGCAGATGAGCAGACTCGTAAGAGCCGTAAATCTCATGTTACGGCTCCAATGAAGAACTTCAATCTTTCTGTACTGCTGGAATGTTTCATCAAACCCTTTGAATACTATTGAATCCTTCCATCTAGTTTGGTACAATGAGCCTTGGAAGGTTCACTGTACTTATCAAGGGGTCACAGATTAGAATTTCCAAATAAAGATGAACTCCAGTCCCTGAATAATCCTATGAATGCTGATTCCGTTCAACAATTTTTCAGTCCTATCACAATGATCACCGTAGTTATGTTATCACACTGTTACTGGGCATGCTCCTCATCCTCACCAGTACTAAATCGATGAGTGTTTACATTCTTTTGCCAGTAACTTTGAATCAGAAGTAGGGAGAAAATCATCTCTACAAAAGTCTTAAGAATGTAGTCAGACCAGAACTCAAGCTCACTAACCCACTCAAAATCCACAGAAATCAGATTAACAAACTTCAGGACAAGTATTAGGTTTGTTTGTTTACGTTTAACATCCCACCACAGCTAAGGTCATCTGGATATGGGGCCACAGCCTAAAGTCTCATCCAAGTTTCATTAGACTGGTGAAACCGGGGATCGAACCCGCGATCCCTGGTTTACAAAGTGAGTGGTTTATTCACTATACCACAGTGGCTCCTAGAGGACAAGGATTAATTGTTTATATATATATATATATATACTGGGTAATTTTGCATGCTTTAATTTCAAAAACCTCTTTCAGGAATATTATCTGAATGTCAAATAGTTTGCATCCAGATCAGGCCCGACAATTTGTCGGGCCTGATCTGGATCCAAACTGTTTGCAAAAGTGTTATCACCAGATGACAAAAGTCGTCAATGACCCAGGAAAGAGTTCACTGGCCCTGGCTGGACAGATCTTAAAAGCTTCAGCACATAAAATCAGGACTTCAGTTAAGAGTGCTTTTATTAACATAAAAAACTATTTTCTTATTTCTCAACCAAAACATATGTTGCGGGTACTCAAAAGAACCGTCTAAATGAGACGGTTCTTTTGTGCACCCAAAACATATGCTTAAAATTATGGGTAAGAAAATATTTTACATTTATACACTGATTTTTTTTTGTTTATCAAAACCAATGTAAAATGGTTGGCATGAATGAGGGTGTTACATACCTGTGCTTGTGGATGAGGGCGTTGAAAGCTAAGCCGTCTCTCCAGCTTGTTGTAAAATTGCGTACATTGACATTGGGATAGCCGGCTGTCTTCATCTGACACCAGAGTAAAAGTGCATCTTTGGCTGATTTTGTTTCGCTATTGTCTGTCTCTTCTATTGTAATATCTTGTATCTAAAATAGCAATTGCAGAAATATTACAACCATGCAACTACCAAGTTAGCAAAAGCATAGTTCATGAAATCAAATTTGGTGATATAGCTGTCATGTCAATATAAACAATTTGCAATATAGTGACAGGTATTTTATACTGATTGGCAGTTTGGCATGTTTAAAAGACGAAAGCCAGTGGACATGATACTTGTTAAGTGTATCTACAGCATATGTCCATTCAATAAAACAGGGTTTCAGCTGGACTGAAATTTACTTCGGACATTTTGTCCAAGCAGCCCCAATTTTGTTCGGACATTTGGAAATTATTTAGGACATTTGTTCAACACTAAATTTTACCACCATAAACGGAAATTGCCATCTGCCCTTCTCAAATTGAAACCAGTGGTAGTTTTGCTACCATTTCGGATGGTAAGTGCGGTCTGATTGATTGTCTGGCTTTTTATTTCATGAGGAGAGAGGAGCTTGTCGATTGTTGTCAGTGGAAGTGGGTGGGGTACTGTTTTTGCTGCTTTTTGCGGCCGCTGCACGACCATTAGCCACAGAAAATGACTGTTCAGGAAATGATGGAGCGGGCAAACTGTTTTGGTACATAGAAAAATTCAGTTCCTGTTGTTTCTTGGCGACAATTAAGTTTTTTAGTCATTTTATCGGTAAATGCCAATGCAAATATGCTGTCCGCTTCGAGATGAAATCAAGGGAAGAAAACTAAGGTCGCAATAGACCAATCAGATGCGGCGTAACAAAACACTATGACTGGTTTGCTTTAATGAATAAGTATTTGCGTGGTAAAATAAGGCGAACCAGTCAGAAGCTTGCATAAATTGGCCAATCAGCGATCGTTTTTCAAAGCAAAAATACTATTGCATCACGGTGCATAACCGTACAGCGTGTGTTTCCGAAAATCGTCTCGGACAAACTGTCCAAACTGGACAGCAAAGTCTCGGACATCTGGAACTATTTTCGGACTATGTCCGATGGCCGACGCCAAACTGAATCCCTGTAAAAGAGTGTTTTTCACCATAAAACAGGGTTTTCACAAACTTCTCAACTACTTTTTATATTTCAGTGTAATGAGCATGTGGAAATGAACAAGTTTTTAAGAAGATAGGCATGCACCTGGATGACAATAATAGCTAGCCAATTTTATGACAGCTTAACTTTAGATGTTTCATTCAAATGAAATGCTAACCTGGTGGTTGCCTGGTTGTAACACTTACTTTTAGAAATTTCAACCAAATATGGTGAGGTTTTTTTATTGCTATTGTGATAACATTTGGTGAGGTACATCACATTGAGATATTTTCACCCTGTGGGCTTAAAAAACAGAAAACTTTGAAAAATTATAGATTAGCATAAAAAAGCGAGGCTGCAAATGTTGTTGTGACCGCATCATTTGAATTGAATAAAACTGCTAAAATTTCGAAGAAAAATGTCAAAGAATTTCAATTATTACAGAAACTAGTGCCAAGTTACAACAACTGCTCTGACTGCTAAAATTTGGTTAAATATTTGCCTACTGGGTAATTTTTGCATGCTTTTTTGTCATCTGATTTTTTTCAAAAAATAATTTCAGGAATACGATCAGGTGTCAAATAGTTTGGATCCAGATCAGGCCTGATCTGGGTCCTAACTGTTTTCAAAGATTATCAACAGACTCGATATGGCTGCGGGCTTTCTACCACTGAAACACTGTGCTTCTGGTTTATCAGTTGAAATGTAAACAAAATAGCTCTAAAATATATGCCCTTGATTTGAGTGCAAAGACCCAGACATGCATAAACTTCCATATATAACCCGCCCACTGGGACTTTTCTCACATAGTTTTTGTTCCTCATATCTCAATGTTGGAGGGTTTTCTCTATTCAGAAGATTAAGCTATGAATCAATCATATATGCACAGACAGGGACAGACAAAATAGAGAACTTTAACTCTTTGCCTACTGGGTAATTTTGCATGCTTTTTTGTTGTTTGCTGATTTTTTCTAAATCAACTTTTTCAAAAAACTCTTTCAAGTATACCATCAGAGTGTCAAACATTTTTGATCCAGATAAGGCCCGACACTTTGTCTGGCCTGATCTGGATCCAAACTGTTTGTAAAGGTGATCAGCAGACGACACTAGTAGGCAAAGAGCTTAATATTCACTATCTGAATACCACGCAAGTCCAGAGCGTAAATTGTATTTACTTTCTTATCCATCCGTCTGAACATAATATGTTTTATGTGCCCAAAAGAACCGTCACATTGAGATGTTTCTTTTGAGTACCCACAATATATGTTTCAGTTCAGAAATAAGAAAATTTCAATTACGCACTTTTATCTTGAGACCTGATACCATACTTTCCTTGTTAAGCATAAAATCTTCATTCATGAAATTTTGGTACATATTGCATATGTTTTGTTTGCTTGTTTGATTTGAATCTTAAGGTCCCAGCAAACAATTTTTCAGTCATGTCGGGATGGGTCTTCCTTCTTTCTTTCTATCATGAATGTGAGGGTGGGATAGGAAAATCTGTCCCTGAGGATCACTGATTGGCATCATGAGGTTTGTCTAGTGATGACAAACGGAGATGGCGAGGGACGGATTTTTCTATCCCATTCTCACATAAATAATGGATTTTTTTTGCTCACCATTATATATTGTAAATATTGCATTTTTATTTTTTCAAAAAAGCTCCCAGAACTTCCTGATTATTCTGAAGTGCGACAGAACAGAACGATGTCTCTTTAACAATGCAATGACCTCACTTGTCTTCCAATGTGCGGCTGTTAGATTTTTATCTTTCCCACGGGTTGGTACGGGGTATGTTTTGTTTGGTTTGAGGTTTTACATCCCAGTCAACAGCTATGGTCATGTCGAGAAGTTCAGTTCACCTAACCACACTTTCTTCCTGGGCAAGCTTGATTAGCGGGTAAACCAGTACTTCGTGCACATTCTTTTGCTTGTAACTGACAACAACTCTTCTTGAATCAGCGGAAGGACATATCATACACAAGACTGACTTACCTGGAATCTTAGGATAATGGTCCAAATCAACCCTAGCGTGAGTCTTGAACTACCGTCTACAATATCGTGAGCTCCCATGTTCTCTAGATGTACTCTCTGTTCATGAAGGAATGTCAAGGCCTTGTCTACGTTCTCTAAACAATGGATTCTCATCTTGCCTTTCGTGGGACGTGGCTGAAAAAATCGTGAAATTTTGTCAATAAAATTCTTTATAAGGAGAGAAGTCAGCAAATCAGATCCAATTAATGTAGACTGGCTCCAGTCCTTAAAACAATTTTTCATCAATGTTTAAAACAGAGCCATCAGAGTTAGTCTGGCGACAAATATATGATATGACACATTGATGAAAAATTGTTTAAAGGACTGGAGCCAGTCTACAATTCATGCTGAATTTGTAAAATGGACTAATCCCACTGATGATCTGGAACATAGGTCCTTGTATCAATTTTCTTTATTACAGTGTAAAACCTGTGTAAAGCGGCCACTCTCATAAAGATCAAGACCGATTATCGATTAATGCAGGTCAAAAGTATTGCAGAATGCAAGGGAGCATTCTGCAATACTTTTGGCCTTCATTAAGCTACTAGATTTCATTAAGACCTTTGTTTTGTCTTTTTTGAGTGACGGTTTTACACAGGTTTTACTGTACATTATATTATTCCCAGTTAAAACAATGTCAATGAGACTTGATGACGTGGCATCAACGTTTATCCGGCATTGTTTTGACATTATGTGTTTGCTGGGTTTGGTCTGAGTCTACATCTATACTTTGTGTATGCATGCAAGTGTGAAGGCTCCGGCAAGCCTGTGTATTTGAGCTTTCCTTGCTGGACAAATACACACCGGATAGGCGGCATTTGAAAATGTTAATACTATCGACGAACATAGATCAAGAATTGTTGGAAACAAGAGTTTTGGATTGCCATTTGTCGCCTGACTGGCGACAAATGACAATCCAAAACACTGTTTCTAGCGTATTTTGATCTGCATTTGTCGATTGTTAAGAGTATTTTCGATTGCCATATATCGGGTGTGAAATAAGTACCAAAATCTCATGTACCATAAAATGGTCATTTTTGTAAAATTGCCCCTTTATAACATGGTTCACTTATAATAAGATGGTGGACCTCAAACATTGTGTTATAAAGGAACTGCACTGTATGCTTTTATCTTGGGGCTGAAGTTAAAGGCCCGCCATTGAATCATAACACACTCAGAGTCCAACTTGTTAGTACAACAGTTAATGTATGAAATTGACATTTTATTGTCACAATATTAAGACACATGCACCATAAAACCAAGAACCATACAGTAAAAGGTACCTATTTTTCTTTTCAGGCCCAAAGTTTTGGATCTAAACTGTTTGATGGTCAATGCCATTCATAAAATAATTTTTTAAAAAAGTTTATTTTGAAGGGAAAAAAACAGTAGACCAGGAGCAAAAAAACACATGAACATTTCATACCAAAAGTTAAACAATTCATTCACCTGCAGCATGGTTAGGTTACAATTGGCTGAATATAATTATAAGATCACTTACTATATAGACACAAAGCTGCTCTTTTTTAGCAAAAATATTGTTAAAAGCATAGAATTTCATCCGAAAACAATGTTACTATGGACAAAGTGTCATGATGCTATGGGCCAGCAACCAAGCATTTTTTTAGGATGTGTGGTAACATAATTTTCATTACAAGATTTTACCTTCTTATTATACTTAGATATCAGCAAAACTTCAACCATGTCAACAGTACAGGCCTCTGTATATGTCAATGGTGAGAAGACAGCATCCAAATTATCAAAGTTTTCATAGAAGTGGATACCATAGGGCCGGTTTTAAGCAAAAAAGAAATTCAGCGTAAAATTGTGATCATTTTCTTATCCATCAGTTTAAACATGTGAGACGGTTCTTTTGAGTACCCACAACATATGTTTTGGTTGAGAAATAAGAAAATAATTTTTTTGTTAAGCACCCTTATCTGGGAGCCTGGGATACTAATTGGTGCTTCCAATGAGTATCATCCACAACAAATGAGCACCACACCAATTAGAAATAAAATTGTCAAAAGTGCTTTTATGGAGCCTTTCAGATTAAGGAGGGGACATTATTATGTTTTCATATACACTTCTTGGCACTAGAGGGGACAAGTTACCACCATTGCAGATAATTGTGTTATAACTGTACTTCAATGGGTTACCATTTGTACCTGCATTGGTCACCAATAGAAAAAGTCCCAAAATACCCTCCGGATCAACCCTAGAAGCTAAGCTTCGAAACAAGAAAGAAGAGAATATGTTTTTTATGAACAAAGGCATGGAGCATTCCATCAAGTCCAAGATGCTTACTCAGCTCACGAGTGGTGACCATTGATACCAATCTGTTTCATACATTTCAATGTCTCCATAGTCACTGGAACTGAAATTTTCATCAGAAAAACCTGAACTAACTCTCTAAGTGCTCAAGTCTTGAAGTTTTTGCAGTTAGAGATCAGAATGGTCCATTTTACCCAGTATAACACCATACATGTCCTCTAAAAGCATCCCTGATGAGACATTGTAAATGTCAAAGCAATTGCATCAAATTTAACCACAAATGGTCTAAGTAATCTTATCATGAATATATAGAAACACCGAAACCCACGCCAGAATAAGAAAAAAATACCCCCCTTCAGGCCTTGCTATGTTGGCAATTGTTTCGACTTTCAGTTCCAAATTAAATTGACTCATATCCATTTGAGGTAAACAAGTATACAGTAGAATCTCGTTAAAAGTTAAGTCCTAGGAACTAGAGATTATATTTCCAAGTATTGAAAGTTCTAATTATAGGGAGGTAGACAACTAGACATAAGTATATATAACTCCCAAAATGATTATTATCAGTTTTTTCCCCAATCAAACATATATTTTGCGTGCGTAAAAGAAACGTCTCAGGTAGACGTTTCTTTTACGCACACAAAACATGTTTCTACAGATAGAATTTAAAACAGTCCATAAATAGGCCCAGAGGGGTATGATAGTATCATACGCCTCTGATAGGCCCTATTCTCTGAATCCATTGTGTCTGAAATTTTTTTCAAATTAACGAGTATTTCGAAAAAACCGGGTTTGAATTTTTCGAGGTTTTACTGTAGTTTCAGTTGGATAAACTGTGATTCTTGTCTAACTGCATTTGTTGCAAGTTTTATTGGTGTAAAAGGTCAAGATCCTAGCTATTCTTCTTCTAAAATGGCAAGTATTATGAATCCTAATCATCTAACAAAATACAGGAAATAGAATAAAATGTAAGTCATATCTGCTCGAAAAGGTCTCTTATTGCAAGGAATATTGTCCCAAAAATCTGAGGACCAGACATTAACAGATTTTAGCAAAATGCAACAATTTATTCAGGATCTGCAATCAGCCTGTCTTCGGGCCCTATACTGAAAGTTCTATAACTACTACAGAGATAGATCTGCACTGTACGGTTTAACCCAAGTTATAAATTTTATTCTGTAACTCATTACAAGAAATAATGGACTTGTCCCGCTACATGATGGAAGGTCTTTCTTCATAAATATTTGTATAAAAGTAAGCTGTGATATATTACACAAAAATGTTGTTGTTGTAGGTTATGGATCAGTAATTCTGCCTTTACAGGTTTCATTGACAAATTAGCAGAAATTATATCTTAATATTGACTGATGATCAAAAGATCTAGGCTATGATAAATTATACTGATGTTATTTCAAAAAGCATTGGCCAAAATCACACCCGATAGGCAGCAATCGAAAACGTTATTACTATAGATGAACATAGATAAAAAATTGTTAGAAACAGTTTCGAAATGACAATCAAAAACACTGTTTCCAGAATTTTTTTATCTGCATTCGTCGATTGTTAAGAGCATTTTCGACTGCCGTAAAAAATTTATTAGCTCATGAATGATCAACAAACCCTCTGAACATAAAAAAGTCCAAATAAAAAATCACAATTATTGCAGGTGAATTTGTGACTGTTACTGTGCTTAACCGGATAGATCCTGATTTGAAAATAGTGTGGATCCGGATCAAAAATTGGGGGGAAGTGTAAGTAACCGTATATAAATATACCCAGCATGAGATGATAAAGACTTATGCCTAACTATAGCCTAACTGGTGAGAATGTCTCTATAAAGTTTATCTCAAAATCTGTCACCTGAAAGGGGTTGTTTTCCCCTTATAATATGAGCAGCTACATGAGATTTCCAACAATGTGGTATGTGCCACTACCAAAGGCTCAGACCAGCCTGTGCATATGCGCAGCCTGATCAGAGCCTTTGCTTGTCGCTTGAATATTCTATGACTGTTACGCTACTGACTAAACATCATTTGGAGTTTCTAAGCTTAAAAGGAGACTGCACATGCTCGTCTGAGTCTACACTTGTCTAAATGCCACATTGTTGGAAATCACATGTGGCGACTCAATTATATATCAGTTTTCCAGATCAAGTAAGCAGAACGTACCAGCCTCTCTCCGGAGAGAACCTCTAACAGTTTCATCAACATTTTGCCATCGCGAAGGTCGATGTAGAGATCGTTGATACGGCATCCTACCCGCGCTAAGTGGGAGTTCACCCATTTCATAAAAGTCTTCTTCTGTACAGCCTCTCTTTCATCTGTAAAAGACAAAACAGACAATTGTTTATTTGATTTGAATCTTTACGTCCCATCAACAATATTTCAGTTAAACAGGGATGGGTCTTCCTGGGTTGAACCAGTACTAAGCTAGGATAAATGTGTCTTGCTCAAGGACCACAACGCAGTGACACCGGTGAGGCTCTAACCCGCGGCCTCTCATTCTCGAGTCAAGCACTCTTTCACTGAGCCACTGCGCTCCCAAAAACAAAAAAAAAAAACAGATAATTGATTATGTTGGGTCTACAATATTTCAGTCATCAGACAGGTGGTAATCAAATGTTGTCGGAGTCAACAAAGCAGATGACTTATTGAGATTTACTAACAGTCCATTCAACAATATTTCAACCCAAATACATCACACCAGGTAGGCAGCAATCGAAAATGCTATCAACAATCGATGTATGCGGATAAAAAATCGATAGAAACAGTGTTTTTGATTGCCATTTGTCGCCAGTGCGGCGACAAATAGCAATCAAATACTCTGTTTATAATGATTTTTTATCTACTTTCCTCCATAGTATTCAATACATGTATTGGCTTTTTCCATTGCCACCTACCCGGTGTGAGCATGGCATTTAATCCCCTGCATCTCGCCTAAAATTCTGCTAGAAAGTAGGAGCACTTATCTTAATATAATCTGACAGCTTTGAGCATTCATTATTTTTACAACCTCATTGAAATCAAGTTTATCTGTACTTGTACCACTTTACACATCAGAAAGTCGACCCTTTTTTTCTTTTTAACTGATATAAGAAAGACGATTTGATCTGAGAAAAATCTCAAAACATCATTCCCAGTTTTACATGTATGATTGGTGACGGTTATTTTATGTATCCAGATCAGGTCCACATCAGTGTCAAACTGGATCTTGATCAGGACCATTGGTCAGTATCAGAGTCAAACTGTATCCAGATCAGGACCATTGGTCAGTACCAGTGTCAAACTGTTTGCATCTAGATCAGGACCATTTGTCCATATCAGTTTCGTTTGTTTGATTGATTTGATTCTTTACGTCCCATCAACAATCTTTCAGTTATATATGGACGGGTCTTCCTGGGTTGAACCAGTACTTAGCTAGGATTTATATTCTTGCTCAAGGACACAACGCAGTGACGCCAGTGTGGCTCAAACCCACGGCCCTTCAGTCTCATGTCAAGCACTCTACCACTGAGCTACTGCACTCCCGGTCCATATCAGTGTCAAACTGTTCGGATCTAGATCAGGATTATTGGTCCATATCAGTGTCAAACTGTTTGAATCAAGACCAGGACCATTGGTCCATATCAGAGTCAAACTGTTTGTATCTAGATCAGGACCATTGGTCAATACCAGTGTCAAACTGTTCGGATCTAGATCAGGACCATTGGTCAGTACCAGTGTCAAACTGTTCGGATCTAGATCAGCATTATTGGTCACTGTTTGAATCAAGACCAGGACCGTTGGTCAGTTTCTGTGTCAAACTGTTCGGATCTAGATCGGGATTATTGGTCCGTATCAGTGTCAAACTGTTTGAATCAAGACCAGGACCATTGGTCAGTACCAGTGTCAAACTGTTAGGATCTAGATCAGGACCATTGGTCTGTATCAGTGTCAAACTGTTTGAATCAAGGCCAGGACCATTGGTCCATATCAGTGTCAAACTGTTTGAATCTAGATCAGGACCATTGGTCCATATCAGAGTCAAACTGTTTGTATCAAGACCAGGACCATTGGTCCGTATCAGTGTCAAACTGTTTGAATATAGATCAGGACCATTCCTCCGTATCAGTGTCAAACTGTTTGAATCAAGACCAGGACCATTTGTCCGTATCATTGTCAAGCTGTTTGAATCTAGATCAGGACCATTGGTCCGTATCAGTGTCAAACTGTTTGAATCTAGACCTGGACCATTGGTCTGTATCAGTATCAAACTGTTCGGATCTAGATCAGGACCACTGGTCTGTTTCTGTGTCAAACTATTTTAATCTAGATCATGACCATTGGTCTGTATTATTGTCAAACTGTTTGTTTGTTTGTTTGTTGCTTTACGTCCCAAGTCAACAGCTATGGTCATTGCGGGACGGTCAGTTCACCTAACCACACTTTTTCCTGGGCAGGCTTGAACAAGCAGTTAACCAGTAATTCGTGCACATACTTTCGCTTGTAACTGACAACAACCCTTCTTGAATAAATCAGCGGAAGGGGGGAGAATGACCGTAGAAATTATTTCATGATCAATCTCCACGAAAGTATGGGACCGGACCGGCATCGAACTCGCGATCCCTGGATTCAAACTGTTTGTATCTAGATCAGGACCATTGGTCTGTATCATTGTCAAACTGTTTGAATCTTGATTAGGACCACTGGTCTGTATCAGTATCAAACTGTTCGGAACTAGATCAGGAATATTGGTCTGTATCAGTATCAAACTGTTTGAATCAAGACCAAGACCATTGGCCCATATCAGTGTCAAACTGTTTGGATCTTGTGATCAGGACCATTGGTTCGTATCAGTGTCAAACTGTTTGAATCAAGACCATGGCCATTGGTCCGTATCATTTGCAAACTGTTTGAATCTTGATCAGGACCACTGGTCTGTATCAGTGTCAAACTGTTTGTATCTTGATCAGGACCTTTGGTCCGTATCAGTGTCAAACAGTTTGAATCTAGATCCGGACCACTGGTCCGTATCAGTGTAAAACTGTTTGAATGAAGACCAGGACCATTGGTCCGTATCATTGTCAAACTGTTTGAATCTAGATCAGGACCATTGGCCCGTATCAGTGTCAAACTGTTTGAATCAAGACCAGGACCATTGGTCTGTATCAGTATCAATTTGTTCGGATTTAGATCTGGACCACTGGTCTAATTCTGTGTCAAACTGTTTTAATCTAGATCATGACCATTGGTCCGTATCAGTGTCAAACTGTTTGAATCTAGATCCGGACCATTGGTCCGTATCAGTGTCAAACTGTTTGAATCAAGACCAGGACCACTGGTCTGTATCAGTATCAATTTGTTCGAATCTAGATCAGGACCACTGGTCTGTTTCTGTGTCAAACTGTTTTAATCTAGATCATGACCATTGGTCTGTATCATTGTCAAACTGTTTGTATCTAGATCAGGACCATTGGTCTGTATCATTGTCAAACTGTTTGAATCTTGATTAGGACCACTGGTCTGTATCAGTATCAAACTGTTCGGAACTAGATCAGGAATATTGGTCTGTATCAGTATCAAACTGTTTGAATCAAGACCAAGACCATTGGTCCGCATCAGTGTCAAACTGTTTGGATCTTGTGATCAGGACCATTGGTCCGTATCAGTGTCAAACTGTTTGAATCAAGACTAGGACCAATGGTCCGTATCATTGTCAAACTGTTTGAATCTTGATCAGGACCACTGGTCTGTATCAGTGTCAAACTGTTTGTATCTTGATCAGGACCTTTGGTCAGTACCAGTGTCAAACTGTTTGTATCTAGATCAGGACCATTAGTCTATATCAGTGACAAACTGTTCGGATCTAGATCAGGATCATTGGTCTGTATCAGTTTCAAACTGTTTAGATCCAGATCAGGACCATTGCATTATATCAGTGTCAAAACTGTTTGGATTCAGATCAGGGCCATTGCATTATATCAGTGTCAGACTGTTTGGATCCAGATCAGGTCCATATCAGTGTCAAACTGGATCTTGATCAGGACCATTGGTCTGTATCAGTGTCAAACTGTTTGGATCTAGATCAGGATCATTGGTCCGTATCAGTGTCAAAATGTTTGGATCCAGATAAAAACCATTGCTCCATATAAGTGTCAGACTGTTTGGATCCAGATCAGGACCATATCAGTGTCAAACTGGATCTAGATCAGGACTGTTGGTCTGTATCAGTGTCAAAATTGTTTGAATCTAGATCAGGTACATATCAGTGTCAAACTGGATCTAGATCAGAACCATTGGTCTGTATCAGTATCAAACTAATCCGATATAGATCAGGACCATTGGTCCGTTTCAGTGTCTAACCGTTTGCATCCAGATCAGGACCATAAATCCATATCAGTTTCAAACTGCTCAAATCTAGAGAAGGACCATTAGTCTGTATCAGTGACAATTAGGATCCAGATCAGGACCATAAGTCTGTATCAGTGACAAACTGTCGGATCTAGAGAAGGACCATTAGTCTGTATCAGTGACAAACTGTTCGGATCTAGAGAAGGACCATTAGTCTGTATCAGTGACAAACTGTTCGGATCTAGAGAAGGACCATTAGTCTGTATCAGTGACAAACTGTTCGGCTCCAGAGAAGGACCATTAGTCTGTATCAGTGACAAACTGTTCGGATCTAGAGAAGGACCATTAGTCTATTTCAATGACAAACTGTTCGGCTCTAGAGAAGGACCATTAGTCTGTTTCAGTGACAAACTGTTCAGATCTAGAGAAGGACCATTAGTCTGTATCAGTGACAAACTGTTCGGATCTACAGAAGGACCATTAGTCTGTTTCAGTGACAAACTGTTCGGATCTAGAGAAGGACCATTAGTCTGTTTCAGTGACAAACTGTTCAGATCTAGAGAAGGACCATTAGTCTGTATCAGTGACAAACTGTTCGGATCTAGAGGAGGACCATTAGTCTGTATCAGTGACAAACTGTTCGGATCTAGAGAAGGACCATTAGTCTGTTTCAGTAACAAACTGTTCGGATCTAGAGAAGGACCATTAGTCTGTATCAGTGACAAACTGTTCGGATCTAGAGAAGGACCATTAGTCTGTTTCAGTGACAAACTGTTCGGATCTAGAGAAGGACCATTAGTCTGTTTCAGTGTCAAACTGTTTGGGTCCAGATCAGGACCGACATTCCTGATCTAGGTCTAAATTGTTAGAAGAGGTTATCAGCAGACAACAGCAGTCACTGCTAGCAAGCAAGCACGCACGCATGATAATGGTCATTATAGCTGTTTACATTACATATAAATCATTATTATTAATACGCAATAAGTTGTTCGTAATGCAATACTACTTACTAGCCAATTTCATAAATTAAACTTAATGTGGACTCATTTTGTGGCTGACACAGTGTGGATACTAATACTCTGACTTCAAATGAAGCCAGCAGATCAGGTTCCACACTATTTTAAAAGAGTATACAATTTCGAGAACAAATCGTGCACTGTGCATAATTGTAGGTAAAAATCTGCAAGCCATGACATAGCACCTTGATTTTAATTCAACTCTGAAAGGTGCTAGAAAGGGTTGTTCTTCAAGCATGTATTATCAATATTGTGGGGGCAGTATGATTAAATAATTGGATCCATGTTCAGTTTGTTGTTTTAATCCTTAGAAGCTGTCAGAATAAATCAACACTATCAGAGAGGTTTACTGTTATAGAGTTTTGGTTATTTTCTGAAATCCTGGCGAAATGCAGGGAATTACATTAATGAATCAGTGTTCCATCAAAGCTGTGTTTTTGTGGCATTTGATATAAAATTTCCCACTAGTTGGGATTTAGTGGGTCATTGTCCTAGGAAATTTGTGCCTATTTCTTAACACACTTATCATTTGTCCCTTGTTTTTTATGCCACTGTCCCAAATGTAAAAACATGAGACATATATGTCCCCCACTAACAATTTGTTGGCAGTATATATAGTAAGTACACTGATGAATTAATAGGGTACTTTTTACCATGATGAAGGTACTATTTAGTTAACAATCTCAAGGTCAGTGACTTTAACAGCTTTGTGACCTTAATTGACAGCTTGTCCCATACAGATGCAGTGGACCAATTGCAAGAGCTTATAAGCCATGAAATGAGGACAATAGCATATATTGTAAACCCAGATGGGCTGCTGCATTATGGGGGGGGGGGGGGGTGGATATTTTTAATTGCAAAGAAAATCGTTTTGAAACAAGGGCTATGTACTTATTTGTCAAAAATTACGCATCTGCAATCCCAGAACACTCCTTCACAATATCGACTCGCATACCAAGTTTGAAGAAAATCAGTAAAGAAATGTCAAAGATAGAGAGTGAAATCCATTTCAAACGTCAATCAAGGGCCATAACTCTGTACTTATTTGCCAAAATTTACCCATCTAGGATCCCAAGACACTCCTTCCCAATATCAACCCTCATAGCAAGTTTGAAGAAAATTGGTAAAAAAATGCTCCAAGCAAAGAGTGAAAACGATGGGCTGACGGACGGAGGTACAGACAGACACTCGAAGGCAATTTTTTGAATGGAGGGTATAACATAATATCCCAAACTTTTTAAAGTGGCGGGGTATAAAAACAGTGAATTGGAACTGATAATTGTTACCAATGGTGTTACCTGCTGACCCGTTTTCATGGACATTTTACAAAAGATTTCTACGTCTAGACTGATGGTGGCGGAAGCTTTCAAAACATTTGTTTGAACACTTCACCTAATAATGTGAAAATGTGGGGTGTAGCCTTCTTGCCACTTGAGTCCTCTCAATTCATTTGTTTGGAATAAATAATGGATTTACATCTCGCCAAATACTCTCAGGAAAAAAAGCAACTCTCAAACACATACGATTATTACCAATCACAAGGTTCTTTCGCTACTTCACTCAATTTCCTTCCTTCAAAAACGGCCCCAAAAATCAAGATCCAGTCCTAAGGAGACCCCCCTTCTCTGATAAGCGACTGCTATAGATTTAACAGGCACTCTCTTATTATTTAACTTCTACTGTCCTACCAGCCAAGAGTGACAGTGACATCATGTTTTGTTTACAAAGTTATCAGGTCTTATAATCCACTAACAAGGTCTTATAATCCATATATCACTTATGTATTAATCCTATCCTGCGGATAGGATTAATACACAAGTGATCTATCGATTCGTGTTAGCTCAAGTGGAGTGTATAAGTTAATGTTTTACTTAACAATTGTAAACAATATATTACGTAACTGTCACTCTTGGTTGGCACGACAGTAGACTTCTTTCAGGAACACTATCAGAGTGGCAAATGGTTTAGATCTAGATCAGGATGATGTTCTGTCAGTCCAAATCTGAGCCCAAACTGTTTGCAAATGTTATCAGATAACCTTTGTAAACAGTGTGGACTCAGATATCAACAGACAATAAATGTACCTAAAAATTCATTCTCTAAAGTTGCATGCACAGGGCAAGATGTCTTGTTTTGTTGAGTCTTGATCTACTACCATACTTTGTGAGAGCAAGATGTGAAAGCATTGGTGAGATTGTGTAGATGCACAGGCTTGCTCGAGCCTTCCCTGGTCACTTATACATGTACGGTAAGAACCAATCTTAGGAGCTCAGACTCAATCACATCTTTAACTGGAGGACTGTAATCTGACCGCTAACCACATTGACTTTTATCAGCTTGTAAGGACAAATTCCCACAAATACCTATTGTACTATAACAGGTAGTATTTGTGGTTCATGAATGACCTCAAGTACCCTGTTAACAGTTTGCTCAACAATCTGTTGGTCATGTCATGACTTTGTCCAGATTTATTGACCATTAGACTGTCACAGATCATCTATCAGCATATTTTTGTTGTTGATCAACATGCATAAAGTGTTACACAGCTATCTAGTGGGGCTACCATCATCTTTGTGTGTGCAAGTAGCATAGGCTCTGATGAGATCATCTGCTGAGGCTCGTCTTAATCTGCTCTGCTGGCTATTAGAACCAAAATCTTATGAACTGGCTCAAATTTTGTTTGCATGATCTAGAGTTTTGAAATAGGGTTGACGGCTTTGGGTCTTTTAGCATAAATGTTTATGTTTTGCAGTGGTACTCTTACAATGGTCTATGGAGTCACTGATTTGAGCCCCTGTATGGCCTCACACTGGTTGCAGCCAAGTTCTCTCAAAGTACATTTATTTTCATATAGGACTTTAGCCAAAGGCATGCAAGCCAAATGCCACAAAATAACAAACCTACTAAAAATTAAACAAGGACAAATATCAGTTTGTTTACAATTTCATAAATATTTCATCAAACTAATGATGCATTAACACACAGCTTTGTATACCTTCTCAGAAACAGATTCAACTAAGTGAATAATTATAAATGTCCTTGACGTTGTGCACACTCTAATCGGAAGGTTCAGTATACATTGGGAAGTGTTTGGTCACAATTGGGACAGAGAGTGTGAGACCCATTATAAAGTGAGGAATTACAATGATGCAGATGTAGCCCTAATTCCCTCTTTTATGGAGTTTTAGGCGGCTCTGGGTGAAATATGTTAACATAACACGGTCACACATTGGTTGTTGTGTAAAATTGTTCATTTGGCTCTTAATGTACTTGACACTTTGACTTTTGCTGTTGTTGTCATGTTTGAGTTTAATGTTATTCATGTAGCATGACCATAAGTTGTTGATTGGGCTGGAAAACAATAACACAAACAACCACCTAATTTTTAAAATTGCTCGATTCAAATTAAACATATTGACTTCAAGCATAATTTATGTCCACATATTATTAACTTTAATATTAAGCATTAAAATTGTGATCATACCGAAGCCTAATATACATAAACGGTTTTCAAAAGAAATACAACTCAGAAATATGTTTTTTTAAGCAGCAACAATTAAAGTTTTGGTTAAGAAATGAGAGAAATTGATCAGGCCTCTAGATAAGAGTGTGTAATCAAAAATTAATATTCTTATTTCTCAAGCAAAACATATGTTGTGGGTACTCAACAGAACTAGTTGTCTCAATGAGACGATTCTGTTGAGCACCCAAAACAAATGTTAATACTGATGGATAAGAACATGTTTACGATTTTACGCTGCAATTTTTTGCCTATCCATATATTATCTGGACCTACGACTCTTAAAAATCTTATCAGAGGACCTGTATTTGAATGACAGGTACATTTATCATTTGGAGCTGTGCCTTATCGAGGTCATCAAAATGAGTCAACCATACACTAAGGTTAAATTTCACAATAGTATTGAAGATTGGAGATGGAGTTTCGGGTGCTTGGGAAGGCAGTTGGTTTCATGCTAGATTTTGTCTGCGCAAATTTCCTTGACGACTTTCCTTGTGATGGTCTTTGGCTGATCCTGGCTAGTTTAGAGCAACTTGTTGGGAGAAAAACTTGGAAGTTTATTCTTCAGCATATCGATTGCGATTTTATTTTCAATATCACAGAAGGACTTAAACTTTCAAACTTTTTTTGTCTCTTGCAAAGTTACTGTAACGTTCTTGAACTATTAATAAGGTTTTGGTTACCTTGACCCTAATGCAATTCTTAAGCAGTGAGAGTGGACACAACTCCATGCCAATGGTGGGATTCAAACCCTCAACATCTTGGTCACGAATACAGTACTTTACTGAGTTTCCAGCCCCTTGTGCATATATTTTGCATAAACTCTTTACAGAGCTCCAGATAAGTTTTCAACCATTTGGGTATTTTACACATCATTTTTTGTTTAATATTAAGTGAAACTTGATTTACTGATATGTTACCCTAACCAATTGCAATCAATAGGGTGAAAATTGTAAAGTGATTGACAAAAAAAAAAAAAAAAAAAAAAAAAATTTTTTTGCTTACAAATACAACTCAAAGACAGATATTACAAGTTGGGATTTTTATGCCTTATAAACCTGTGTAATGCATGCATACCTGTGCTATACACGACTTCTCAAAATGCACAAAAGTTACATGTTACCACCATACAGTCAATATTGGAGCCAAAAGCCAACTCAGATTCCCTTCGAATTCTCGCATTCCAAATTTAAAGTTATATCACCCTTTGCACGAACCATATCTTGTATATTCAAATATTGCAATGTGTAGACTGATATAGGTAGGTGGTATAAAATAACTACGCGGTGTAACACAATGGTTTTAAAAATGTCTACAAAAATAAATGGATGATTTAAAGTTAAAATGATTAATTGTGTTTAGATATAATATCAAAACTAATCAAAGAAGCTATTATAATCTTAATTCAGCATTTTGAGGCTGACTTTCTATGGAAAGTCAGCCTCAAAATCCTGAATTCAGGATTAATCCTGAAAACTTTCACCGATGCATGTGTTTTTTTGATAAATAAGAAAATTATTTTTCTGTTACACACTCTTAACTAAAGGCCTGCATAACTATTACATAAATTTGAACAATCGTGTGTTTATATTGATTCCAGGTCTGCAACTGAGAAATACAGAGATTAATGTATCACCTGATAGCTGTTTTATTTTCCCTTTAAATGCCCTTTCCTGAGCTTCAGCACTCGAAAACTGGTAAATGTCAGTCGGAGACACATCCCCGTTTAGCCCATTGACATCCTGCTCCGACATATTACAGAATAATCCAAGTGTAAAAATCCTTCATGAAAACTACACAACGCTAGCCTCTCATCTTTGCTTCCTGCACTTAACACAATATCCTTAGAGGTCACAATTCTTCAATAAAGTACCCAACATGTACATCAGCGACCACTCATAACAACACCGGATTTCAAACGTTAAACTAACCTATCTTCAATGTCATCTGAAATTTTAACCATTCAGGACACAGAAATGCTTGCCAGGTTGAAATTTAGACACCAACCCAAGATAAACTGATAACAAAATTAAGTGTGTGCACAGTACTCATAAGGACTTCTTTAAATATTAGTGGAGAAAAGATTTCGACAATCTCTAAAATTTGAAAGCTTTCACTGTAAACAATAAGGAAATAACGTGAGCGAGATAATTTGAATTCCTTTCATTTAACAGAAGTTAACCCACAAAGTTGAAAGTGAATTATGGAAAGTATTGCTGTGATTCCGAATGATGAAAACAAGTGTAACACGACAACTGGAGACAACAGTAAAGGGAAGATGATCTTCTACAATTGAAATGACATATAGTATTGCTGAATAAGATCTACATTTGAAATGACATATATTGTTGCCGAATTCAGAGGCTCAGATGAAAGGGATGATTCAAATAAAATATACCGCTATGCTTCAGTTTTTTCCCAAAACATAATTTGGTAGAAGTTATTGGAATTGCCTCTGTGAGGCAATTCCAATAACTTCTACCAAAACAATATTTGGTACAGAATTTAGCAAAATTATCTTAAGGATTACCATCACAGTTTGTCGCTTATCTGGTCTTTCCAGTGAGGTGACAATGCTGACAACCTGTCAATGAAAGTGACTAAATAGATACATTAGGAAATCACTTATACGTTCTATAACAGCCGAATGTGTTGCAAGAAACCGCAGAGACATTGAAAGATGTGAGTTTGGAATATGTGCTATTAATAGCTCTTAAAATACATGTTTCAGAAGGAGTGCCTAGAGTAGTTTATTAATAAAGATGGGCATTAGAAAATTATTACATATTCAACAAACATGTGAAAGCTCATCAAAGCATACCATATTGGTGACATCGGAATTAAATTACTGGACTTGAATAGTGTCCGAATTTGGCAGAGCAAATCTCACAAAATGGATAATATATAAAAGTTTATAGAAACCAACTCTTATTCCAATCTATACGATCAGCGAAATAGCACACTACCACACGCAAAGTAACATCCAAAGGGGAAGAATAGCCGTAATGTTTTAAAACAAACTTTCAAAGAAGTCAACAATAATCACCACTGTTGTACAGGAACAACCGAACCATTAAAAAACATTAACCAATGTTTTAATTTCACGCAAAGCCTTAAGGAAAGATGAACTGACGATATGAAGCAGTTTTCTTGTCGGGGATCGCTGAACAAGAGGCTAATGTTACAATCTCAGAGGACAAGTCGGAGAGAGAAATCTGGTGATACATGGAATGCGTCCCTGGATCCATGTATCTCCAACACATGGTGTGGATAGTCTTTGGAATTGCCTCACTGAGGCAATTCCAAAGAGTACCAACACTGTGGTTTTATGAAGAAAGATGCAAATTATCCATAACATGCTGAATATTCTTATCTTAACAAGTACTCTGTAATGTTATTTACTAATGGCTATTATTGCCAAAGACTAAGTAATATGACAGCAAGCGACATTCCTATATTACAGGTCTACACATCATATCTACATATGAAAAGATGATTAAATTCTTTTACTTGAATTACTCATAATTCAAGTTTGCAAGACAATATCAACCAGCCATTTGGAGGACACCGCAGTAACTTAAACGAGCTGCTCAGCGAAAATGACGGAGAGTCTAAACAAGAACAGTTTTAATATAATAAGCAGGTTTTGCCAGTTGAAGATTTCATTTTACAAATGGAAGAGATGGGGTACAGGCTAGACTGGACAAGCGAAATGACTCGTGACAAATTTTTCTGACTTTCCATGTTGACCTTTGGAAATAAAGATGATGTAGAACAGTTTCAAGAAAGCTTCACAGAAAACAACACCATGGTGTAAGGTAAGCTTAACTTTTTGTCTTCTTTACCCCTTTACCCCATAGGCTATTTTTAGATCATGACATCATTTTCTATTTTTAGACAACATTGAAAAAAACTCAAGAAAAATTTAAAGTAAAGTTTTGAATACTTTTGAAAATATCATGAAAATGGAGCTTTTTTTCTTTGGAGCAAATGCTCCATTTTCAATAATATTTTCAAAAACTCAATATTTCAAAGGTGTTATCATGGAGTAAAAGGTTACCAGGCCTCCAGATACACAAATGTAAGAGTGGGTACTCAAAAGAACTGTGTCAATGAGACAGTTCTTTTGAGCATCCAAAACAAATGTCTATACTGATGGGTAAGAAAATAATAACAATTTTACGCTAAAAAATTTGCTTAACTGGACTATTGGGTTACTATTGTCAGGTCGGTAGGTTTGCATCATTGGGAGCCAGCTGGTCAGAATCAACACTGCATTCAGCCTCAAGCAAGGCTCTAAGACACTTTTTTTCAACTGAACTCTTTGCACGCTGAGTAATCTTTCATGACTTTTTTTTATCATTTGATTATTTTTAAAATCAATGTTTTCAAAAGACCTGGGTCCAAAATTTCTGCAAAGGTTATTATCTGCAGACGGCAATAGTAGGCAGAGAGTTAATGGTTAATTAAAAGCCCTGCAGTTAGACTGGTTCCAGTCCTTAAAACAATTTTTCATCAATGTGTCATACCATATACTTGTAGCCAGTCTAACTCTGATGGCTCTGTTTTAAGACAGAGCCATCAGAGTTAGACTGGCTACAAGTATATGGTATAACACATTGATGAAAAATTGTTTTAAGGACTGGAGCCAGTCTACCCTGCAGTCTGCTTTATCAGAAGGCCATTTGGTCAAATGTCAACAATATTGACTTTTACATCATCAAAGCCAGACAAATTCCAAGATAAACAGTCACTTCTTCTACTGTGACTTCGGAATTATTGGAATCTTCAAGGAGGCATTTCCTACATTAGCAAGAGAATCATTTTGCACTCAGACAGTTTGCACTCCCTTTACTTTTTGCCAATCCAAAAGATTCCAAATGAAAAAGAACGGAAATTTCAAAATGAAGCAGTAGCCATTTATTTTGTTCTACTCAGAGTTTTCACCCATTTACTTAGTCAGCAGCTATGCTCCAAGAAAAAAAGTATCTGAAAATGTCGTCTGCCGAAGTCATCTGCTGCAAATAATTGCCTTACATTACCAACGAAATAAGTATAGAAGCAAACAGCGTGGACCCAGAAAAGACTCCTATAGGAGCAGTCTGATCTGGGTCCACACTGTTTTCCATAGAGGCTTCTTAAACATTTCAGCAGATGAGCAAAGCAGACAACTTTTGTTAAGGGTTAAAAGTTAACCACATGAAAGCACACCCTTTGTCAGCAAAAGCAAGAGGAAGAATGTTGTTGACCAGCAACCTCCTGATTTTCAGTAAGTGAGATGTACAGTATTTGTCTGCCTTTTTGTGACTTAAATTGGCTCTGCATTTTTTCATTGTCGAACCTGATCTGGGTCCATCTGAGTGTTTGCAAAGGTTATCAGCAGACAATAAACACACTGGTAAATGTATACGTTGATTTGCTGGTATTTACGCTTATTGCCGGTACTTCATAGACCGGAAGTGGTAGATATTGGTGTTAATTCTATATAGAAAAACATGCCATATGCCAAAGGGACTATAGACTTCTATCATTTTTAAGTATTCAGTATGTGCATGGCGATTTATGTAGCATTTAGGAATAGATTCGAGTACCGATCATCCGGACTAAATTGCTAATTCTATAGTCTCTTTGGCATACGGCATGTTTTTCTGTATATAGTATTTTCACCAATATCTACCACTTCAGGTCTATGAAGTACCAGCAATACGCATAAATACCAGCAAATCGACGTATACATTTACCAATGTGATAAAATTCGTCACTAGATAGCCTTACCTGCTAAGGCCTTGATTCTGGATCGTTCAAAAAGTTTGGCCGAGTTGTTTCCACCATCAAAGTCGTCGTCCATTTCACCGGAATCCCAGCGAATCCCGGCCGGGATATTTTCTATCACTTCCGTCATGGTGGCTGCTTCAGGCCACTACGACCTGAAAAACAGGAAAAAGAAATGTTACTAATTTCGCATATTCTGATATAATACTAAACCATCCTGTACTCAGAATGCTCACTGATCATTATCGGAGTTCACTCAGGAGTCATGAGGCTTTAGTATTTTTTCTGGGTAGAAAAAAAATAGTTCCTTGTTACTAGTAGTGAAACAGTAAGGGAGATAAATCATACTGATACTTTTCATTTAATATGGAGCTAGCCTATCTGTACATGAACATCCATTTTCCAAAAAAGGATGTTGAGATAAAATGCCTCTCTATTTGTTTAATTAAGGCCCAGAGTCAGCTCATGAGATTTTGATCAACGAGCCTGCACTTTCACACATTCTCACCAGACTTCTGCTGTTGATTATTTTTGTGGGTTTTTTGTGTCAGGTTCTTGCTTTGTTTTGCAGTACTTTGTGTCCTTTCAAGTTTTGCAATCATCTCGCTGGGGAAGTGTCTGAGAGCTGGTTACTTTACTTTTGTTGTGTTCTGAATGCCAAGTCTGTTATCGTTCTTTGACTTTTCCTCATGGTGCCATGGATTGGTCTGTAATATATGATTGTGTCATTTCCTAGTCATACTTACTTACTTTTTGTGGAACTGTATGTTCAGGCCAAACATACATATTTGGGGTGCATTGCTTAATGTGAGCCCTACGTAGTGCTATGTGGCACTTTGCTATGCAACAGTATGTTACAAAATAGCGCTTCATAGTGCTACATAACTAATCTTGAGAGTCTCGCGGAAAGCGATATGTGAACGTACCGTTGCATAAGTAAAGTGTTTATGCATATCATGAATAGGAATGTTATCGTTGCGCAACGGACTGCTACAAAATAGCACTATTTTGAGGCATAATCGTTGCATAGAGTTAGAAAAGCGCTATATGTAGTGCTTAATTAAAGCGCTCACCTTAAGCAATTCTCGCCTGGCCTCCCTGGAGGTTCATGTATGCGTAAAATTGATTCAAAGCTCATGCTACATACCATTAAATCACATGAGCTCGCCCAAATACATGTATTGATCGCCTCAAGACACTAAAGCTAGAAAACAACAAAATGCTTCATCTGGCGATTTTGATGACTGTTTTATGTAACTAATTACATCAATAATACATTAGTTTTATGGAATGATCTTCCAATTAGCAATTTTCATTTCCAATAGCTCATGTACGCTACATGTTCTTCATATTCAGGGATCAACTGAGATAGAGGCCTGAAATTTGTTACTTCATTTTTAGACAAAAACATGATGTAAATTTTTTTTTTTTTTAGGGAGACTCCCACCTCTCCCTGAATCCCATTTAGGGCAAAATTTTGGCCCCTAGTCGCCCCTAGCTTATTCCCTGACCTTAGAGCCTCTTACTATCTTACTACTATCATCTTCAAAAACTAGGTCAATGTCATACATTTGGTATTGCGCCAAAAGGTACATGTATGCAAATCTCAAAAGTTGACCAATGCTATCAGTACCACATTGTATTTGATGTCCATTTTCTAATGTAAGTCAAAGGTCAAGATCATATGTTTTGATATACTCTAAAGTTTTTCTTACAAGGTATACAAATGAAATATCAAGTCTCTTAGTCTAGGATCAGACTGAAGTAAAAGTTTGTTACTACACACATTATTTATTCAAAAGTAGGTCAAAGGTCAGGGTCATATTTTAGTTGTATTGTTTTCTTAACATGAAGGGAATATCAAAGCTCTAGGTCCAGTAGACTGGCTCTAGTCCTTAAAACAATTTTTCATCAATGTGTCATATCATATACTTGTAGCCAGTCTAACTCTGATGGCTCTGTTTTAAAACAGAGCCATCAGAGTTAGACTGGCTACAAGTATATGATATGACATATTGATGAAAAATTGTTTTAAGGACTGGAGCCAGTCTAGTTCAAAGGTTGCCAAGCATGCACATACAACAAAACAAAATATGGCAAAAGGCTCCCTGATCTTCAATACTGGGGAGGAAAAGCTTCAAAAAAGTAGAATTCAATACTTTTCCTAAACCCCACCTGCATGGAAGATGATTTTTTTGTTTTAGAAAAGGCGGGTGGGGGGGGGGGGAGGGGGGTCTTTTCATATAAACAAAAATGCATTATTTTCCGTTTTTCCACAAAAATGTTTCTTTTTTGTTACTCATTAAAAGAATCCGACACTTCTAAGGAGTACTCACAACAAACATTTTCTTAGAGAAATTTATACAAAAGGTATAAGTGCACCTGTTGTGCAGCCCTATGATTTTTTCTCAAAATTGCCCTTTCCAGGACGGTAAAAATTATGCCTTAAGTTGCAATTATTAAGTTTTTTACTGAATCGATAATCCATTATTGCAATATCATCAATAAATATCATTGAAATGACCTCATTTTGCATTATACTGGGGTATTAAAAGAAAATATTGATACTGTCCCAAGAAAACATGCCTTACATAACAGACTTTTTAACAGTATATTATTGGAGCCCCAGATCAAGGCTAAAAGCTCAATCAAGACATATCCAAAATCAGGGGTAGTATACTCCCAAACCATATAGAGTTCTGCATTCCAGTTTTCATGTGCTGAGATATTAATTTTTTGTTCTCTTTCGGAAATAATATCTAGAAAAAGTCAAATCAATAAATGAGTTCATGAGTTTGTCTAACCTGTTGGCTATAATATCAATGATTAGGAATTTGGAAACTTCTTAGTTTTTCTCCCTGTGACCCCTAAACGTGTGTACATAACTTGTATGAGAAAATCTATCAAAATACAAATAAGAATTACCCTTCAAGGCAGTTCCATATTCCTTTTCAAGAAAGGTTCAAACCCAAAAAATCCTATCTAAATGTATATATCCATCCAGTCCCAAACTATTACTGTTTGTTTAATTACTGAAATAAGAGCACTCATTCATTATCAGTCAGTGCTACTGTCAGTGCCAGGAATCAATAGTAATATTGCCATCACACTGGAGCTATTTCCAGGATTGTTTTAGATTGCTTAATTGTTCTATTACTATTAGCAGCCTTATACAACAGGATAAAAGCAGGGGAAAAAACACCCAGGCACCAGACTGCATCATCTTTAACATTAAGCTGATCCTTTTGCAGTTCTTATCGCTCTTACATGCATCTTTTTTTAATCATATTACAGGTCAGTCCCGTTAGTACTCGTCGCGTTATTACACGAGTACGCTTATAGCGCGGATCTGCCTTGGCTCCCAAAATTTTCAAAAAAAAAAAAAATAAAAAAATAAATTTTTTTTTTTTTTTTAAGATTTTTTTTTTCATCTTTCCAAACGGATGTTTACTAAACTACTAATTTGTTTTGCCAAAACATTACTATTCACTCTTGAAATAAATAATGTATACTTAATTAATCTCTTCTTGTTGTAAAAACGCCAGTGAGCAGAGTCTGCACAAAAGGTTGACACGATTTCCACTGGGTAATTTGACAAAAACATGTTGTGTATTGTATCTTTCTGCCCTGTCACCTGTCTAAACGTTTGTCTGGATAGTTTCCTGTACAATTGTAGCAATTGATTAAAATCAATATAGTTCACACCTGCTGAGTTTACAACAAAAGCCAGACGTCCAATTATCTAGTTACCTCAGGGTGTTTTCACAGCAGTAAAAACGGTCATTGACCTGTGACACAACCTTGCTTAATTGAATATTCATTTTCCATAACGCAGATTAAATATCAGCCAATCAACATACAGCTCATTGAAGTTGACCTCTGAGGTCAGTAAGAATTATCCAATCAATAATTATAAGAGTATTAGACTCTGCTGCCAGACGTTTTGAAATGCTTGATTTTTGTTTAAAATTGAGTTATTTTGGAGGGATTTGAAGTACAAATCATATGATTCTGAGCTTGTGTTTCTTAAATTATCTGAATAATTAAGAGTAAGTGTTATTGGAATTTAAATAACCCCAGAACCTCTCCTGAAAACAGAATACCCCACCCACACTGACTTTGTTCTTAAAAAAGGTTATTCTTTGGAAGCAAAGAATGCACTGAAGGCTTGAAACTAGAATGTGCAAGTTCCAAAAATGTAAAAAAAAAAATTAAAAAAAAAAAAAAAAAAAAAAAAAATTTTTTTTTTTTTTTTTTTAGATTTTTTTCTGAACTCGTTAGTACGCGTCCCGCGTATATCGCGAATGAGATTCGTGGACCCCAATCGGCGCGTAGTAACGGGACTGACCTGTATTTATTTTAAAATATAAGAAGTTTCCATTAGTTTCGGTTGCTAAAGAATAATGAATGTGCACGCGGCTCTAATAATACATTTAACAAGAAATATCTTTAAAAAAGATATTCGGCGGCTCTCAAATACTGACGATAAACGCAACCAAATTCGCTGGTTTAGACGAGGGCGCAACACCCTTGGGCCCTTATAGTGCAACGAGTGGATTTACATGGTAGTAGCACGACTGATATGCCGATAGTCGGTCGGTTGAAAATGTCCGATAAACAAACAATTTTAACACAATTTACTCGAAAAAAAACATTGATTTTTTCTTTGATATTTTCCGACTTGAAAAGGGGATTTTTCATCCGAACATAGGAGAAAAGAAACGTTTTGGCACTGGGAATATAACCGTATAACGGCCAAAAAAGACTATTGTCGAAATATATGAAACAGACTATAATCATGTCCAGATATGGGAATTGGAAAAGTTACAAATATTTTATTTAAATAACGTAATATTACTGTAAAGTCCTTTCGAATTTAGTGGGTTATTTTATAATGCACTTCTTTACTGTGTGCAAGGCATGTAAACAATGATAGTGACAGCAATTTACAAATACTGTACATCGGGGGTTGACCTATATTCGAGACGAGGTCGTTAATACATTTGCATTTTTAGACCAAGTGCACAGACTGGTTCTCTGCCATTTACATGTATGTTTTCAAGTTTAGTTTCATGTTTAATAAGATTGTAAGGACATTCTGAGTATCAACCAATGAGAGCATCTTTTTCCAGTCGGTGTGATGAATATTACAATTTAACAATGCTTCTGATTGGTGAATAATTTAGAGCTAAAGCGATATTAGAACGGCGGCCTTTTGGCCGCCGTAAAAATACAATACATTAGCAAATAGGTATACAGACTCTGATTCTGTTTTGCATAACCTGATCATGACTTCCTACAGCTAAAAAGCCTGGCTGCTTTGATAAATACTTCTACATGTAACATCCTAATTAAGAACTTGGATTTGGTCTGCACTGTTTGCCATGTCCCATATCATTATTTCTCACATTTGATACTCAGTTGAATCTCATCTCTTCCTATTCTAATTCTTCAAGGAAACTTGGAAAATATCAATGGTTTCATGGGTGGATCCAGAAGATTCCGTCAGGGGGGGTCCTTACTTTTTTGCATTTTTTTTATAAATCGTCATCAGACAGCCGTGCGAACCTCCTTCGAGAAGCAATTGGACCCTGAGTGGGGATCCGTACCAGTATTTCTAATTAAACCTATAGCCACTTATGATTTTGCAGAGGAGGAGGGGTCTGGACCCCCTGTCCCCCCTCTGGATCCGCCCATGAGTGTTGATAACTGTTGCATAAAACGAGCACTTATCAAGAGCTACAAGTTATTACCTAATAATATCATCTCTAACATTGGATAAGATCAATGGCAGGCTGCCAGTCACCCATATCTCTTAATTGTTTCTACATGACTTTCATTGATCTTCCCTGGAGCAATGTTTTCAAGCTTCTGTTTACTTATCCATCCATTAACCCAGGAGACCAATGTCCCAATATCACACTGGATAGGCGACAATCGTAAACACTCTTAACAATCGACAAATGCCGATCAAAATCGCTAGAAACAGTGTTTTTGATTTCCATTTGTCGCCTACTGGGCGACAAATGGCAATCAAGAACTCTGTTTCTAACGATTTTTTATCTATGTTCATCGGTAGTATTTACGTTTTCGATTGCCACCTATCCGGTGTGAATAAAAGTCTGGTATCTCAAAACAGAAGCTATCCATTATGTAATTAATCAGTCCTTCCTGACCTTCCTGGATGACAGTTTTTGTTTTCTAAGTTCTAAGAGAAAACATCAATTTTGTGGTGTTGCTCAGAAGGGTAGAAATGATTTTTTTAGTAGCTAGTAGTATTTGTAAGTATACTGAAGGACTTTAGAAACGCACCCCCTGCTAAAATGCTAATTTATTGTCAAAAAATTATATAACTATATGAAAAATAAAATTGACAAAGGCCTTTAGCAACGTTCATTTTGCCTACATGACGTCATTTACCTTTTGACGTAATTGGCCGTTTATATCTTAAGGAATAATCAAAATCTTAAGTGCCACCAGATACTCATCAATCTGTTGCATAAAAGACAAAAGTTTCCCCGCATGCGCGAAGGTCATCCACTCGTTATTGCAGTTTGAAAAATATGACTGACCATATGCTGACGTATGCAAAGAAACGCTGTGCCTGGGAGTGTAATCTGGTGTAATTAAACGATAATTTCCGAAACCTTTCGTTTTTTTCCATTGGTTAAGACATCTGGCTACAAGCTCAAAGTGTTTAATTTCGATTTGAATTAAACTCACATTTGTCACACGACAATTATTGAAAAACACTAATGTCAGTGTCACGTCAGAATGAAAAGCATGAGCAAATCGAAATTATGGCAAGTAAATGGTCCATTTGTAAGGGGATAGAAAATGATAGAGGAAGCGTCTTTGAATCAGAATTGAGGAAAAAATCAGTGAATGTGTAATGGTGCGTTTCTTAAGTCCCTCAGTATAGTAGCACCGCAATAAGGCCATAATGGTGGTGATCTAGGAGCCTCAGCAGTCACCAGTGAAGTTTTAAACTGTTAAAAACTTTTGTGGTGAAATGTGCAAGCTTGTGGGGCATGTTCGTATAGTGGTACAGTAGGTGTATCCATGATGATACATGGATTTCCTAAGAAAGTCGCCGCTAGTGGGAGCCTCAGAGCAGTTAGTTGGTTGTTGGGATTTCTTTTTTTGTCAGTGAGGACATGTTGCCCTGCTTCCAAACCAATATTAGCTGTTTTTGAGATGATTAATAAACACACGCATACATACACCTCTCCATCATACCCTACCTTCTAATAATTTTGTCAACAAACGGCAACAAAATCCACACTGATTGAAAAACTTATAAATCCAATTATTCCATAGAGATGTCACAATAAAATATTCCCAGCCATCTTCTCTGTCTGTACTCCAAAATGTTTGTTGTTTTCTCCACAAAATTACTAAAATTGCCTTAAAAGTGTTAGTATAGCTTTAGGAAGCCAAAAATAATTTCACTGTTCAGACTGCACCAAAAAGCATCTTCATTCTTCCAGCTATTCTTATGACCTGTCTTCATAAAGACTATGCAATTTAATATGCAAGATGCAGTATCAGAGCTTCAGATAAAATTGTTCCAAAATTCATAATTATGATGAATTTTTTCCAATGAAACCATCAGTATATTCCACAGTGTCTCAAAAGAACCGTCCCATTGAGACAGTTCTTTTGAGTACCCACAACATATGTTTTGGTTGAGAAACAAAAAAATTAATTTTCAATTACACAATCTTAAATATCTGGAGCAGAAGATGGACAAGTTTTGAATATATTAGGATTTACCATATTAGGATTTACCGGTTAACATATCTTTTGGAGAGAACACCCAAAAGATGTATTTATACACAAATAAAAAAGGACTTACTCTTTGCCTACAAGTGTCGTCTGCTGATAACCTTTGCAACCAGTTGGACCCAGACAATGCCCGACAAAGCATCGAGCCTGCTATGGATCCAAACTGTTTGACACTCCTAAAGAATTTTTCGAAAAAGTTGATTTTGAAAAAATCAGCAGATGACCAAAAAAACTTGCAAAATTACCCAGAAGCAAAGAGTTATTAGAAATAGTCATCTAAGAGACTGTCTCAACCCACACCTATCCATACACACCTCAATTCATATCAATCTTTTCAAGGTCAAGTTCATTCACTGTGGTAAAACTTTTAAATTCTTTACCTGTCTGATAACCTAAAAGTGTAAACAGTTTGAACCCAGACTAGGCCTGACAAAACACCATGCCTGATCTTGATCCAAACCTTTTGACACTCTGACGGTATTCCTAGATAACTTTTTGAAAATAATAATTTTGAAAGACGATTTTTTTTTTTACCAAGCATGTAAAGAATTTAAGGTCACACTCTCATGCTACTGAAAAATACTGTCTACTTTAGTAACATACAAAAATACCAACATAGCAGTAAGAACCAGCCTAATCTAATAGATAACTTCCACATTCTTGGTCGCCATGGGAACAATTTGATGCTGACAGAAGAAAATAAGTTACAGATGGGTGTAGTCTTCTTAAAAATACCTCTGTTTACTTTTCATCCTTTACCTTATCTGAAATAATTATATCAGACAAGGGTGTGTAATGATTTTTTTTTATTTTTCTTATTTCTCGATCAAAACATATGTTGTGGGTACTCAAAAGAACCGTCTCAATGAGACGGTTCTTTAAAGCACCCACAACAAATGTTTAAACTGATGGGTAAGAAAATATTTCCAATTTTACGCCCAAAATTTTGGTTTATCTAGACAATTGTATATCATAGGTGCAGGACAAGAATAAAATATTCATTGCACAACAAAGGGAGACTAATAAAAGAGTCTCTTAAATATCGCCACTTTTTAAATCCTGACTTCTCTTAAAGAAAGAATTTGATCCCAGATTGAAGTCAATTTATTTTTCCTTTGGTCTTTTGAGCGAGCAAGCAAGCAAAAGCAAGCAAGCAAGAGCAAGCCATCTCCATATTTTGTGATCTCCCTTAAACGAGAAGAAGACTTTGGTACAAATCCCATTGTCAAGCAAGTATGGCTCATGTCATGTGAGAGCCTTCACTGCTGACATACACAAGGTATGGAAGTAGATGAAGATTCAGACAAAAGTTTATGCCTGCTGGGATATATGGCAGGATGGTGGTCGTTTAATGCAAGATTTTGCATATATGTGATATAAGTACACAAAATTCTCATGAGCTGGCCCATTACTCAGTCATTCCCACATGGGTACAGGAACTCAGTGATTTTGTTACCTGTGCATCCTGCATCTTTTGCGCATAACTTTTTATTTCAGCGAGTCCCTGCGAGTCCCGGGATGCAATACTATTGCAGACTTGTCATTAAAAATAGTGGTTTGGACTCATAAGTTTGCAGTTGCAACTCATTGATATTGGAAACAGCTAGTCCCAGGACTCATAATCCCCAAATTGTAAATGAATCACTGGGAACTACAGGATACTTTGCAGCAGCAAATGTAATGGGACAACCCTGATAAAGGTGACTTTGTACAGGCGAGCTATTAAAAAACATAAACTTTCTAATTTCTGTATGATGATAAATATTTTTGAAGTTACAGAGCAGATGCATGAAAAAAAATATAAACTAGAGCAGAAGTCGATGGTACACCATCGCAAATACCCGCTTTTTGACCTATAACCTTTACCTTGGGGGTCAAGGTCACACAAAATGTAGCTCAATACCTTCTACATCATGTGAACTATCTAGGTACAAAGTTTGAAGATGCTAACTCTAATGGTTAAGGAGGAGATTCATTTACAAGAAATTACATTAGATAATCTTTGACCTTGAATTAGTGGTCAAGGTCACACAAAATGTTGCCCAGTACCATCTACATCATGTGAACTATCTAGGTACAAAGTTTGAAGTTGCTACCTCTAATGGTTAAGGAGGAGATGCATTTACAAGAAATTACATTATTTGACCTTGACCTAGGGGTCAAGGTCACACAAAATGTTGCCCAGTACCCTCTACATCATGTGACCTAACTAAGACCAAAGTTTGAAGTTGCTACGTCTAATGGTTAAGGGCGAGATGCATTTTCAAGAAATTACATTATTTGACCTTGACCTTGGGGTCAAGGTCACACGAAATGTCGCCCAGTACCCTCTACATTATGTGACATATCTAGTTACAAAGTTTGAAGTTGCTGCTTCTAATGGTTAAAGAAGAGATGCATTTACAAGAAATTACATTATTTGACCTTTGACCTTGACCTAGGGGTCAAGGTCACACAAAATGTTGCCCAGTACCCTCTACATTATGTGACCTATCTAGTTACAAAGTTTGAAGTTGCTACCTCTTATGGTTAAGGAGGAGATGCATTTACAAGAAATTATATTATTTGACCTTTGACCTTGACCTAGGGGTCAAGGTCACACGAAATGTTGCCCAGTACCCTCTACATTGTGTGACCTATCTAGTTACAAAGTTTAAAGTTGCTATGTCTAACGGTTTAGGAGGAGATGCATTTACAAGAAACGTGACGGACGGACGCACGGACGGACGGACAGACAGACAGACGGACGACGGACCGAGTTTGGTACGAAATTAATATACCCTTTTTTTCTAAAGAAAAAAGCGGGTATAATTATTTGCTTCACAAGATGAAATAAATGTTATATCCATGGTTAAAATTTAATTTCTTTTCATTACATGTATATGCAAATTTGAAGCATGCCTGATTATGATGTTACAAATGGCATCATTTTTATGATGCTTTACAAAGTTTGCATAATGGGTCCGCCCTCCAAAATTGAAACCAAAGAGCTCCTGGAGTACGTATATGTACCATTTATAATTTATAAAGAAAATGCAAACTTTAGCAAACCCGACAATTTCATTACCAAATCCAATTAAGAAAATAAAAACTTCTGTCAGTTATTGGAATTTGAAAATCTAAAAGTGGGCTAAAAGGAATCAATGGAGAAAGCATCTATATGCCATCTGATTTCACAAATGATATCATTTTGAAAATAATATCATGTGAAAACATATCTTTTGAAACATACATTTTATATAACTAATATATCCCGATATTTCACTGTTTATATAATAAATCAGGATATAAATGGCAAAGAAATTTTTCTGTAATAAATAAATAAAAGTAAACTTTGATATCTTTAAAGTCAACACATCTTGATCTATTTAAATCAACATGATACCTTTAGTCAACTCCTACTTAAATCATAAAAATACTTTTGAAACTTTCCCTTTAATACCTCAAGGGAGTCAACTCTTGACTACAGAAAAGAGCAAAGCCAATCAAGGTTATGAATGGAGACATACCCAAAATGAGCCGGTGTGATGCAGTGGACAAGTCACTGGGTCTAGAAAAAACAACAACATAAAAATGAAAATGTTTATATTTACATATCAAGCAGTTTTGCCAAATGTTTGGGTGCTCAAAAAATGTCTCATTGAGATGATTCAGTGACCTATATAAGATTAAAGATAGGTCACTGGATGAATCTTTTGAGTACCCACAACATGTGTTTTGGTTGAGAAATAAGAAATAAATCTTTCATAACGCACTTGTTTCTAGAGGACAGTTACATGTAGGATCACTTTGATTAAACAAGTGAAGGTATTAGTATGCTACCATGCTGAAAAGATTTGGCAGATGCTTGCACCAACCTTTGTTGTTCACATGCAACAAAAACATATGGATCAAATTATTCCTTTTATACACAGAGCCCCAGATCTACACTACTCTGACACAGGTTTGGATAAACAAAAAAATTTATAAATATTTTCTTACCCATCAGTTTTAACATAATTGTTTTATGTACTCGTAATGAGACGGTTCATTTGAGTATACCCAACATATTTTCTGGTTAAGAAATAAGAAAATTATTTTTTGTTACACAAAGGCCTGCTGCTATAAATAAGAAAAATACCAACACTTATATTCATTCCATGGAATCACTTGTCAATTCCAGAGAAAAAAATCCAATCCAACAAATGTTATATCCTACCTCCTCATGTATATAAATCCTGTCTAAAAGTTATTATCTATGAATAATATATGATAGAAACATCATTCAGTAAGCTATGTACCCCCCTCTGAAACCAAATGTGAATCCTTATCACTCATTATCTAGTCACTACCATAGCTACTGATCAATAAGACAGTCTGTTACATAGAGTTCACATTCTATTTATAATAGGAGTGTAGCACAATTGCTTTTTTTAACTCAACTTCTCTTATTGAAGACATATGAGCAGCAACATGAGATTTCCAACAATGTGGTATGTGTGAGCAGCAAAGGCTCAGACCAGCCTGAGCATATGTGCAGTCTGATCAGAGCCACTGTTAGTCACTTGAATGTCCTATGACTGTTAAGTTACTGACCGAACAGTATTTGGAGTTTGTAAGCTTGAAAGGAGGTTGAACAGGCTCGTCTGAGTCTATTCATGTCAAAATGCCACATTGTTGGAATCACATGTCACGGCTCATATATGTTGAGGCGACTGAGCTACTGTTCGTCTTCTTCTCTGTGATTCACAGTAGACAGACATTTTATCACAATTAGCAGCCATAGAGTTCAGTGCTGGGGCTGCTCCTCAATACGACCCCCCTACCCCCTGCTCCCTGTGCATTACATCATTTACTTTATTTGTGTAAACAGGTAAATGGTGGTGTTGAACAATTTTTAAAATACCGTAAAAATTCCATTAGAGGCCCATGTGCTCTAATAAAGGCCCATCTCCTAGTTTGGACGCCAAAAATGCCGATTTTTCAAGCAAATTTCCCCAAAAAGTGACCTCTAATAGGCGCGCCAACCAACGAATATTGAAATAAAATGGAAACTACCATATATGCAGAAAAGCTTTGAATTTGTTATTAGCAAAGAATTTTTAGTCCTCCGCCTCCTTTGAAAGTCCCTCTAAGGTACATTGTATCTAACCCTACTTTCATTTTGTCCGGAAATATCGACCATTACTAGCAAGTTATGAACCCTGTACCTTGTTAAAAACGCTGAAAGTGCATATTTAATGTTTTACCGATACCTAGCGCCGAAAAAAACGTTAACTGTGTCAATAGTCTTCTATCTGCGAACTTTTCAACATTAGTATCTCAAGATGGCGACCCTTACCGATAAATTGGAGCTACATGTACAGAATATTTCAATGACTTATCTCTTAATTGAAGCCTCTAATAAAGGTCCATTCAAATGTCCATGAAAGGTAGTGATTCCAATAAATGCCCAGGCCTCTAATAGAACTTTTACGGTACTTTGAAGTAAAACAGGCACTTTGGAAATAGAGAACATAAGCTCTTTTTTCTTATTTATGGTAGCATAAATTTAGTTTGAGGTAAAGGTCGGGGTCCATCAGGGATCCGTACTCAGTCCCTTGCTCTTCATCATTGTGCTGGAGGCCTTGTCACGTGAGTTTCGGGCTGGTGTTCCCTGGGAGGACCTATATGCAGATGATCTTGTCATCATTGCTGACTCCTTAGAGGAATGTGTCAGGAGGCTCTTGATATGGAAAGAAGCCATGGTTAGAAGAAGGGATTGAGGGTAAATGCAGGAAAGACAAAGGTCATGATCTGTGGTACAGGCCTGGACCTCTTGCAGAGTTCAGGCAAATACCCATGCCCTGTCTGTCATACAGGAGTAGGCAACAACAGCATCTACTGCAATGGCTGCAAACTTTGGGTGCATAAGAAATGCAGTGGGCTACAACGACTGACACCAAATCCTGATTATAGGTGTGCACGGTGCATGGGAAATGCTCGCCCTATTGACGGCAGACCACAGAGTGAAGTCCAGGTCGGACCTGATAAGCTTGAGGTGGTAGCTTCCTTCTGCTACCTAGGTGACATGCTTTCTGCTGGTGGAGGCTGTGAAATGGCGGTCACTACTCGTGTGAAAACCGCCTGGAAGAAGTTCAGGGAGATACTACCAGTTCTCACATCCCGCCACCTCTCTTACAAGACCCGTGGCCATGTGTACAGCTCTTGCGTGCGGAGCGCCATGCTCCATGCCAGTGAAACTTGGCCACTTACCAAGACGAACCTGCAGTGCTTGCAACGCAATGATAGGGCCATGATCAGACAGATCTGCAGTATCAAGCCAGAGGATGTGGCCAGGGTAAGGTCAAGCGAGCTACTGGCAAAGCTTCAGCTTGAGGACCTCGACCTCATTTTGAGAGAGAGAGAAGGCTTCGCTGGTTTGGGCATGTGGCATGTTCAAGTGGTGCAATCAGAACAGCATATGATATGCAGATTGACGGCAAGCGGGGGGCAGGGCGGCCCAAGCAAACATTGAGAAACTGACAGAGAAAGACTGCCGTGAGTGGAAGCTCACCACAGTTGACCCTCAAGAAAGGAGCACCTGGAGATCAGGTGTGAGATCTGCTATGCGTGCAGCTAGCCAGTTACCTGGAAAGGGGCCCACTGATGTGGATGATGCCCCTGAACCTGCACGTTAATAAAAAATCCGATTATGATATGATAAACAGAGAGATTCCCTACAGTTTTAAGGGTAGATAACCAAAACCCTCAGCAGAAATGCTGGCCTTCTGTCCTCTATGAATTCAGGAAAAACAATGGGGTCCATTGAGGAGATAGATACATGTGATACATAAGCCCATTCTGTTTTTTGTTATTTTGCCAACAAATATATAAATTTGATGAAAACCTGATCAATAGTAGAACAGCAGCTGAACATGCCAATAATCTAGTTCTACTGAATAGATCAGTTTCACTACAACTTCAAGGTTCAGTGAAAAATTCCTCATCCCTTATCATGTTGTGTTTTCATGTTTTATCGCTCGACCCCATTTTTATCCATTCACTTGTATTGCAAGTACAGTAAAACCTGTCTAAGCGGCCACTCAAAAATAGACAAAACAAAGATCTTAATGACAAAGGGTAGCTTAATGAAAGTCTAAAGTATTGCAGAATGCTCCCCTTGGAGCATTCTGCAATACTTTTGATCTGCATTAAGCGATAATCGGTCTTGAAAACCAATTTTGGTCTTCTTTTTGAGTGGCTGCTTAAGACAGGCTTTACTGTATGTAATTTATAAGCAGAGTGGAATACATTTTTAAATCCTGATCAGCTGTTTCTCAAGCCAGCTGATCTAGATCTACGCTGTTTCTCAAGCCAGCTGATCTGGATCTACGCTGTTTCTCAAGCCAGCTGATCTGGATCTAAGCTGTATAAAAATGGATATACCCTGCTTTAGCACCAGTGAATGAACTATACAGTATCTTGTATTCCAACTGGATTTCATTGATAATTCCAATGAATTATTTTAAATGGCTGCATGAAACAATGCTCTGGCCCCTTATAATAACAATTGAGCAATCTGATTTGGACATAAGCATTTTGAGTACAGGTATTTCAAACATTCTGAATCATCATCATCACCATCATCATCAAGTTTTTGCTTGAACACAACGCATTGCCTCCATTGAGACTCGAACCCACAACCCCTCTATCTCGAGTCAAGCACTCTACCACTGCGCTCCGCTCCTAATATTCACAATTTTAAGCTCAAATGTTTTATAATTTAATCTAGACTAGACCTTTGGTACACGGAACCTTGATCATTCTGAGAACAGTGAGGTTGACTATTCTGAGGCCATGGAGATATTTAGTAATTAGCCTATATCAGGGATAAAGACTAGCACTCGCCCAGTCGCCCACGGCGAGTGAAAATTGGTCTGGGCGATTGAAAATTCACATGCGGTAGCCCAGCCGTGCGAATGAAAATCTCGGGAATTTTTTTCGTTCGGTCCCGCGGTCAGTCCCGGTATTTAGTGTTCGCAGTCCCGGTATTTAGTTTTTTGGGTACCGATAGTCCCGGGTTTTAGTAGTTTTGTAATCGTTGTAGTTTGGTGATGTATTTTATTCCCGACAGATCCTAACACCCGCGAACTTCGAAATAAATCTTTGTGGATCATTTATTAAATCCTTCCCATAATGGATCTAATCCTCACCATTTCCTGATCCAGCTCAGAGGCAGAGAGGGGATTTTCCCAGCTGAAACTAATAAAAACCAAGCTGAGAAGCAAATTAGGACAGAGTGCTTTAAACCATTGCATGGGCATCGAAATGCTTGCTCCTGACATCAAGGAATATGACCCACATGCAGCTATCCATTATTGGAACAATATGTCAATAAAAGCTAGGAGATCACATTAAAACTAAAGTGCAAACTCTTGAGCTCCAGACACCACCAATGATTGTGATGTTGTAGTGACCAGTGAGGATTCAGCTAATTCTGATGATGTAAAATTTAGAAGGGTCCTCACTGGAAATACCTCAAGCTGAAGTGTCTGCAGCTCAAGAGTATGATAAGTATTATGAATCAAGGAGTGATTATGATTCAGGTCTGGATGAGGAGATGGTATTCTCAAAACTACTTTATAGATCTATGTAGTGCCTTATCATTACTTTTTTTATTGAGTCAAATTCATTTCTCAGTGTTTGATATCACTCTGAGTCAAAATGATTACTCTCACTGCTCAATAGTCTAATCGAGGTGATTTATCCCATAACTATTGTAACTTACTAAGTGGCTACTGTACATAGTGATGAAATTAAAAATCAATAAAATTCTGTTTACTATTGTAACGTTCTTCAATATGTTTACGATTACTAAAAATGTTGGGCCCCTAACTTTTTGGCTGGGCCCCTGAATTTGAAACTTTAGGGGCCCAGTTGGCTACTGAGAAAAAAATGTTAGTCTTTATCCCTGCTATATGCTGCATTAATAAAAAGATAAATCATACTCAGTCAAACAATTTGGATTTTTAAAAAATACCGAAAGACATTTCACCTTAAAAAGGTCAATATTACGAGTGTGCAAACACCTACAAAGCCACCACAAACCGTCAATGAATGCTTCGATGAATTACAAAGATAACTAACTATATAGTACAGTATACTATAAATGTAAATCTTTGTTATCATAGTAAGTCTTAGAGCACAGATCCAGAAAAGTTTTCTGAAGCTTAAAATTGTGAATATTTTCTTGCTCATCGTCGGGCATAGGCGTAGCTCCCATTACCCATTTTTTCGGGCCTGATCTGGATTCAAACTGTTTGAAACTCTGATTGTTTTCCTGATAGAAGTTGATCTTGATAAAAAAGAAATAACAGCAGACGACAAAAATGCATGCAAAATAACCCAGTTGGCAAAGAGTTAATTTGTCTCAAACCCTTTTTACTCTTTTACAGACCTGACTTCCATTTGTACTCACAGGCATACAACAGACGGTACTCACAGAAGGCATACAACAGATACTGAGACTTGTAGAAGAACAGCCTTATTCATGTATTTGAAAGGAAGACTGAGGAAACTTGGGTCGAGGCAGCTATACAAGAAGTACTCTGGAGTGATTTAGTGTTTGAAACTTGAAATGTGTCAAAGTGACACAGATGCCTCCACTTGGAGCCATAGTATGAGATTTTTTTTTCGTATAATGGGAAGGGACCTACATATAGGACGGGACTTATGTATGGGAAGTACAGACAAGGGTGATGCTATATGACTATAAGTTCCCCATTCAAAATGGCAGGGACAAAAAAAAAAACATTTTAGTATTGGTTTATTCAGGGACTCTCTATGTATATGGCTTCTAGGCAAGGAGATTGGGGGATTCCCCCACCCAATTTTTGTAAGATCCCCCTAATTTTAAGGGAGGTGTATTCTCATATAGACAAAGAAGAGAAAAATATTAAAATTTAAGAAAAATGCTCGCTATTCTATAAAGCCTGCCTTATCCTGCTGATAATTTTCTCAAGAAAATGTAATCTTGTTATTACGTCTGCTGCACATATATTCAAATGCATTCCAGATTAATTTAATCATGTAAACAAATACTTTGGGACTGTGATCAGACTGCTCCCAATGGGAGCACAGGACTTGAGTTAAGAGTGTGTCGTGAAAATTTAATTTTCTTATTTCTCAACCGAAACATATGTTGTGGGTATGCAAAAGAACCTTCTCAATGACACAGTTCTTTTGAGTACCCAAAAAATATGTTAAAATTGATGGGTTTGAAAATATTTAAAATTTTACGCTGAAATTTTTTGTTTATCTAAACCTGTGTGAGCAGTCTTATCTGTGTCCATATTGTTTGCAATATATAGGCTTCCAAAGTGCAGAAGAGAGTTCTAACAGACAATGTTGTGTAGCAACTTTTTTTTCTTAGATTCTTTCATGTGGTTTGTGTGAGAAAATTATTTATTCTGTAATATCTTAGCTTTTGGTTTGTTTGATTTGATTCTTTACATCCCATCAATAATCTTTCAGTTGAACAGGTACGGGTCTTCCTGGGTTGAACCAGTACTAAGCTAGGATAAATGTGTAATATCTTAGCTGAAAGTTGGCATCTTTCAACGATGAAAGACCGAAGCTAGTACCTCCAACTAAAGGCGTTAGGTGACGCATTAAGAGTGTTTGTGGTTTCTTTTGCCATAAGAATTCTTTGTCGACCTTATGAATAAAATAATCTAAGAAAAAAATCGCTGCTTACAACATATTCCTGTTGTTTGTGGGTTTTCTTGGCTGGTTTTTGATATATTGCCAATCAAAGTTTTCAAAATATGATTGAATTAAATATGTTCAAAAACAAAGGTGCTTCAAGTTTTTCACCTCACAGATGAAATAATATGGCGACTGTGGCTTCAGCCCAACCTTATGAATAATAATTTCCCTAAATAATGTTGTAGTTTTGTTTTGCAACTGCAATTAAAACTTAAAATCAGGATTTATGATTTTCATGCAATAAGAAATTCATTTTGGCGGTCTGTCAATTATCAGTATTTTTCCGATGCGGTAGGGCCCTACTGTATTTTACCATTCTTGGATTCTTTGTCGAAACGTCAGTAGTATCTCGCTGGTAATGAGATCTCTCTTTTATTTTCATCAGTATATACCTCCCGGTATTACTTGTTGTTGGTGGGCGCGGTGCAAACTTATAATCGCGACGTCTGTGTGATAAAATCACCCAGAGCCAAAATAATTGTCCTTCCAAATTCTTTTTTGAGGTTACTGTCATCACAGCCGAGAAGGAGGTCTGCAGTCAGTTCTGTGATGCCTGTCTGTTGGAAAAGTGTAGTTCATTGAAGTATATTTCACAGTGCAGCAGATAGTGCTCTATAGGTACAGTAGTATTAAGTCAGTCCCCGATAGTTTTGAGACAACCCCTTGATACCCCAGCTGCTTTAAAAGTCCTATCAGATATGCATCGTTTGTGAAAGCTTCCATTTATCCTTTAAGTTGACATGCTACAATATTATGCTAAACAGCAGGCCAAATAGAAATCGGAAAATCGGGTCACTTTCACTTTAGTCTTTAGCTAATTATGCAGTATGAATCATTCTGACAGGTATCGATATTCGAATGGGTCATAAATTCATAAAATCAATAATTGGCCCAGTTACAAATGCAAATCCGATATAGAATGCATATCATTTCACCATTCAATCATTTCCTTTGCGGAAAATGTTCTTCAAGAGTTTTATTCTTGTTCAAAAACATACATCGTGCCTTGGAATTCACAACTGTTGCTGGGAGAAAAGTCTGAAATCTTCGCCATTTTTGAGCGGCTGTCTACAGGACTACGGGTTACTGCAGGCATAGATCTATCCAACTACTCTATGCAATGGAAAGTGTGATATAAGTCAACTCATTAACCTTACCTTTATTTTAAACTATCTGTTAAAAGTGTGATGAAGTTGCAAAGGTCCTAAAATATCCTTTAAAATGTAGCACAAACCGGCTTTTGAGAGTTACGGGAACACCGACGCCATCCGAATGTTTGTGTTCTAAAAATAGATTATTTCCAAAGGATGTATTAAATAAATATTTAAGATAAATTAAAGAAATTAATATAGTGTATTTTATTATTTACATTATTACTTTTTATGTACTTATAAACCAAAACAAGATACTGTATCAGAACTATTTTATTTAGGTGCGAGCGAGCGCGCATGAATACAATGACATCATCCCAACATTATCGTAATGCATGTGCGGCTTCGTAAACGTAGTAGCGGAGAAAAAAAAGTGCATTTGTGAGTCTTAGAAACAAGATATCGGGAAAAACTCGGACCCAGTATAAACGGACTGGTCACTGAAGGAAATGCAAAGTTATGTTGTCGAGGCTTTATTTTAGAGCTGTTTCAAAGTACTACAGGCAAGAAAATTGATTCTGAACATACTCATATTATAAGAGGCTACTCTCGGTATACAAAGCTGAAATTTTACGTGTTACAGTAGAAAGAATTGAAGTTTTCTCATCTTTTTTAAGTTGAATTCTGACGTTTTTTGGCTAAAAGTGCCGAAAATAGCCAAAAAATGTACCTAGGTTTCTTGCTGATGTACATAAAGACGGGTAAACTTTCAATAAATATAACAATACAGTCTTGAAGATAATATATTGAACCATTGCTTTTTGAAGGAAATTTAAAGATATGCAGAGAAATAAAGGAAATATGATTATTTAATCTTCAACATACGTCAGTTTTGAAAGCTCAGCCACGGTATAGCCACGACAACGTATTTCCAATATATACATTTACCTGTATGTAAGTGACCAGTCCGTGTTTTTTTGGTCCGAGGGAAAAATAATGCTATAGTACTCGAAAAAAGTTGTCACAGTTGCTTCTAACAGGCCAGAAAGTAAGAAAGATGGCAAAGATCAGGAATTAATCGATACAACCGAGTACCTAATTTTACAGCCAGAAGACAAGCCGAAAGGGCTTAATTATTCTGTGGTATCAAGTAAACATCAAGGAAACATGGGAATACCACATGAGAAAGTGACAAAACACAATTAAACATCACAAACAAGAGCCGAGAGGTCAGCCCTTTCCCAGCAGGACCGAGGTGACCACAAGTCAGCAAAGAACAGTCGCGAAAGCATGACAAACACAAGGCATAAATAACACAAATGATGCACGAAAGAAGTATCACCTTGGAACAGTCAGTAAAAATCAAATGACCATAAGACCCAATTTAAGGACTCATACCTTTCTGAAGATCACAGACAATTAATGACACGTGGGTCAAATTCAAAACAGGCTTTCAAATGTCATTCCTGACACTAGAGTTCACAATATCATTTCTAAAGGTCCTAAATATAGATTTCCCTCTAATATCGATTTCTCTAAGTGTCGTAGAGAGATCGCTGCTTCTTTAAATGACTTTAGTAATCGTTGGTGCAAACGGGAAAATGTTGAACCTGATGCCTTGAAGGAATGGAAGATTAACATTTTTAAAATTATTGATACTCGTATTTCATTTTACTCTTGTAATACACATCTTTTGCCCCCTAAACCTAAATCTTCTTTTCGTCATCTTAAACGAGGTATCCAGGATTTTCATATGAACTATGTTTTGGTTCCAGCAGATAAAGCTGCTAACAATGTTGTAGTTGTTTGACGATTGTATTATATTGATACTCTTAAGCGTGAGCTTGTTGACACTAATGCTTATAAACTGCAGCCTTCTTTAAGTGAAAGGGTGATTGTTGATGGGCATGGTTGTCATACAGCCCTACATTTTGGTGTCAAAGCTAAAGAAAATCAAGACAAAGTTCCTACGTTGTACTGGTTACCTAAACTCCATAAAAATCCCTATAAAGCAAGATTTATTGCTAATTCTAGTTCTTGTACGACAACAGAACTTTCTAAATTGTTAACCTCGTGTCTTACAGCTGTTAAAAAACATGTTATCAAATATTGTGAAAAGGTATATGAGAGATCTGGTAAAAACCTATTTTGGTCTATTAAAAGTTCAGGTGAAATTTTAGATAAACTTAGAGCTAGAGATTTCAATGCGACCAGTTTGTCTACTTATGATTTTTCTACTCTTTACACTACTTTACCTCATAATTTAATTAAAGATAAACTTATTGATCTTATTGAAAGAACCTTCCAGAGAGAAGGCTCTCCTTACCTTGCATGTAATGACAGAAATGCATTTTTTACTTCAGAAAAGCCTAAAAAATACCATGCATGGTCGTGTCAAAATGTATGTGATGCGCTGACCTTTTTGTTGGACAACATTTTTAATCGATTTGGCACCAAGCTCTATAGACAAGTAGTTGGGATTCCTATGGGCACTAATTGAGCTCCCCTGGTTGCAGATTTATTCCTGTTTTGTTATGAGAGGGACTTTATGATGTCTCTTTCTGATGATAAGCAGGCTGATGTTATTGATGCGTTTAACACTACTTCCAGATATTTGGACGATATTTTAAATATTAATAATGTTTATTTTGACAATATGGTTAGTCAAATATACCCTTCAGAGCTCCAACTGAATAAAGCCAATGCCTGTGATACCAAAGCCGCATTTTTAAACTTGCATTTGTCAATTTCTAATGATATTGTTTCTACCAAAATTTATGATAAACGTGACGACTTTGATTTTGAAATTGTCAATTTCCCATTTTTAGATGGTGATGTTCCTCGTTCTACATCCTATGGAGTCTATATCTCTCAACTCATTCGTTTTGCTAGAGCATCTAGCTATGTTGCTGACTTCAAAGTAAGTAAGGATGCAAAGATCAGGAATCGATACAATCAAGTACCACACCTGACCCAGGATACCAATGGGAAAGTGACAAACTCACAGTAGACACCACAAACTAGAGCCAAGAGGTCAGCCCTTTCCCAGCAGGTGACCACAAAGCACATATAAACAGACGCGTACAAAGACATAGCAAACAAAAGACAGAACAAAAACATAAAAGATCCACAAAAGAAGTACCGCCTTGGAACGGTCAGTAAAACATTTTACTGGAGGGCTTAAACCGGTTTAACGGCGCCAACACTCGCAATAAATTGTTAACTCAGAAACTTCTTAAACAAGGCTATAGGTATCATAAACTGCGCAAAACATTTTCAAAAGGACGTGTAACGGTTTGGCCGTTTTTATGCCCACGATGGATTTGGCTGAAATTTCAATATATGGTGGTTTGATCTTTGCCCTTTCACATGAGCATGATTTTGAATTAACGACGGCATTTGCAGTCACATGAATTAAAGTTTCTCACTAGTGTGTATAAACAGAGGTTTGTTCATGAATGTGGATATTTTTAAAGATGCAACAAGCAAACTGACCTCAAACATAACACCAAACATGCGTGTGTTTATACTCGTCATGTCTATGTCGTAATTAGAGCTAACACTACCATCATTAATTAAAAATTGGGCTAAAACTTGGCTAAATACTGTGTTTACGATTAACTTGATGATATTTTGTTTTAAGGTGTAATATATATTAACATTTAGTGTTTTATCGCCTTTTCCAGTTAATCAATAGCTCAAACAAGCCTATTCCGGTTTATTCATATCAATATATAATCAGTACGACATGTACACAAGCGTGCATGTTACATGTGAAACGCGGCATTATATGCGCAACCTTTTTTTGCTGGATTGGTATGAAACATGAATATAAATAGTTATAAAGCTACAGAAATGATAATGGAAGCATTGAACACCTTTTTTTGCTCACAGCCACAATTATAAAATTGATACATGTGAGTGTTGTATATCTATCTGTCAGTCCGTCTGTATGTCTCACTTTTGTGTCTGTGACGTATCTTCCAAACGCCTGATTCGATTATAAGATTAATTCCCAAAACTGTGCACCTTTGTGGATGAACATGCAGAATAAATGAATACTTTAAGGCCATGTCAAAGCAGACGGTCATAGGTAACATGTACAGAATGCATATCTGCTCCATATTTACGCATGTCCCAGCTCAGATATCCAACAGTCGTGATAGCGCTGTGGTCTATATTATTTACCTATTATCTTACGTGTTACTAAGGGATCGCAGTTCACAATCCCGAAGAAACATATGTTTTGTGTCATTGTGCAAGACCCTTCCTCTTTATTGCGTAATACATGTTCAACCGAGGAAACGTCATGACTGAAATATGGTTCACTGTAACGTAGATCAATGCCGTAGAGCATTAAAACACTTAGTCATATTTCAAGCATTTGTGGTGCATACATCTATTTCAAGGGTGACAACTTCCGTCAAAGCAGGGATTTCGGAACCGTTTGAACAACCTACATTGTGTTTTGATAAAGGTGAATGAACATCTAAATGAGAGTATTTTGATCCTTGAATATTAAATGTATGTGTTTGTTGGTACCAGTGACTATTTACCATATGCAGATAAGTGGTTGTTGTATATATATACTGCATTATTTTAGCAAACACTTTACGAGAGCAATATTCATTGAGGAAACAAACAGTTTAGCACAGATATTGTGCACATGTAAGCATGAAAAGCGCATTACACTCACAATGAATAAAATGCTTGTGGCGTTCGCATTCAGGCTATTGGCTGTCATATAAATGCTTTCTTGCATAAATAACAATGAATTGAAAAGAACAAAACTAAATCAAAGAATAACATTGGTTTATTTGCGACAATATCTGCGCCACCAATATACATCATATATGTACATGAGAAGTAACGAACTTCAAAAAATAGATAGGTGTTAGCTTTGAGGGTTAGTTTCAATATATGTTGAGAGAGTGCATTTGTATACGTCACACCAGCTCCTTTTGTTCAAATAACCTCACTTTAATAATATAACCATTAAACTGACACAGTTCCATCAAAATTTTGGAATCATATCAAATGATTCCGATATCTGTGCTGTGAATTAGCTTTTTGCTATACCTTATGAACCGCTAGATGAATTTCATCGAAACTTGCACAGATACTTATCTGGGACAGCCAAAACGAATTATAAGATTTTGGTGACCTCGACCTTATTTACAAGGTCACCAGGGACATATATAAAAAAGGCTTGTCTGTACTCTATCTTCCTAACCAATGATTAGATTTTGACCAAACTGACACAGATTATCCATTGGGAAGACCTTAACGAATGACTAGAATTCGGTTGTATTGACCTTAATTCCAAGATCACCAGCGTCACATAACTCCTTTAGGTGGGTGGGGGACAACTCCATCGTATGTTATATACTTTCCATTCCTAACTACTCTTGTATGGCCATATTAAACAGTGTCTGTCCTGTAATTTGAGAATACCAATAATTGATTATTTTTTCCTCATGCTCCAAAGAATGATCACATAATTTGCCATTTTTGACAATCTTAATTCAAAGCAATGGGCCATGCCAAAACAAAAGTGGCAGTGAGCTGTCTCAAGAAATCTATGTATCAGTTAAAGAAGGGGGCACATCAAACTCACTCCTTGCACCTTCTCTCTCTGCCGGCCTCTCTCTCTCTCCCTCTCTCTCAATTACGACTCGCGTTTACTGAAATGTTGTTGTATTTGCTTTTCAAACGCAATATATCAAAAGACTGTTTGTAAGAAGTAATATTGATACGAGCTTGCTAACTCCATTTTTGGACGAGAATCTTACGTCTCTCCAGTGGTTTTAGTACTCTCAGTGCTTTGATAAGTATGAATTGAATAGTACATTTCAGGATAAAATTTGCAGAAAAAGTCTTTTTACGGCATTTGCCACATGCGGAACCGACTCAGAGTTACAGTTTTATGGTGTAATATTATATGCACAACAAGATGAGAAATAATTTTATCCGGTTCCACATGTGGACATGTATGTAATTGAGTCACGAAGTACACGAGGTTGTTTGGTTTTACTATAGACTTAGTGTTAAGTGTGGTTGATAGGGCATGCATTTAACCCCAAAATTTATCATAAAAATACATTTTAATGAAGAAAATAAATTGTGGACATTAAACTAGAGACTTTTAGGTATCATTTGGAAATATTTAGGAGGGATTTCTTTACAATCGATTTTTTACTGTAAAAGTGGGCCATTTGTAATACAAAACCGTTACACGTCCTTTTCTAGACGATACTATGATTTGATTTCTAAATTCCAAGTTGGACTTAAATCTCTCTTGCGCCAAGGACTTTCGGAACCTGATTTCTATGGTGACTTGGTGTATAAATTGAAGAAGATTGTTGGCTCTAATAATTTTTCAGCGCAGTTCATTAAAATGATTTCCCATTATAAAAAGATTGGCTATAACATTAATGTATTGCAACAGACTTCATGCTTGGTAGTCAACCCAATCACGGTTTGCAACTTTGCTTTCCTCTTTAATTGCACGCCGGTGGGTCGGACTTCAGACTCTATGATGGTTCCGACTTAAAGACTTATCTATTGATGAGATGGTAGGGGCCTGATGCTTTGGCTGTTTGTCGGGCCCACCGGGGTTTACCTGTTGGATTTCTTTTGCTCCGGTATTCCGTTTAATTTACTGTTGAGTCCTTATCCTTGCTTTATCTCCTTGTTATATCTTGATTTATATGTTTTAGGAGATGATGCATTGATAAGTTAGGGGTCTTTCATGCAAACCAAATATCTATGTGTCTTGATCCACATCTGAATTAAGGGTGAGGTTGGCACCGTTAAACCGGTTTAAGCCCTCCAGTAAAATGTTTTACTGACCGTTCCAAGGCGGTACTTCTTTTGTGGATCTTTTATGTTTTTGTTCTGTCTTGTGTTTGCTATGTCTTTGTGCGCGTCTGTTTATATGTGCTTTGTGGTCACCTGCTGGGAAAGGGCTGACCTCTTGGCTCTCGTTTGTGGTGTCTACTGTGAGTTTGTCACTTTCCCATTGGTATCCTGGGTCAGGTGTGGTACTTGATTGTATCGATTCTTGATCTTTGCACTCTTACTTACTTTGTAGAGGCTGTGGAAAGGTTTATCCCATCGAAAATGACCAAACAAAATACACTGTGCCATGGATCGTTGTAACGATCAAATGGCTTGGGGAAAAAAGACATAAGCTTTACCTTCATGCTTGTAAATCCAAGGACCATTATGTCAAGATTCATTACAAGCGGTTCAATGTACAAGTACAGTGTGTATTGAGAGATGTCTATTGGAAATATGTGTCCAATATTTTTATGTTTGATAATGACACCTCAGATCCTGACACTCCTAAAAATAGTAAGTGAGTATGATCAGGAAATACCACAATCACAAACTGCAGACAACCCCATGGCACCGCGAGGAAGAGCCGCTCAACCATCACGAGACACCAGGAAGACAAATTAAGCAAAGCAATCAGCTCTCTCTTCCCCATCAAGATGATTGCAATACTAGAATGGACATAAAGTAACGTACACCAAAACATAGAACAATCACAGACTCCCACATTGGGAGTAACAATAAACAAAAAGTCAACAACAACAGAACCACCGCCTTAGAACGGACAGCAGCATAAGCCACCGGGGGGCTTAAATGCATTTTACTGGTACCAAATCTTCGCCCTAGATTCTGCTGTTGTTGAAGTACAAGAAATGTTCAGCTCGCATGGAGGCCATCTAACTAATGCAATGTATCATCATGGAAAACACTTTAATCAAATTAACACTCCATGATGAAACAAAGAAAAGGGCTCATGACTCACAGATAGTCAGAGCTAAAGAAAACCTCAAGTTGAGCCACGGTGGGTCCAGCTACAGATAAGCATCAGGCACCAACCCACCGATTAAAGCTTTACGTCAGAGCCGTCATAGAGTCTGAGGCCTGACCCACCGTGGTGCAATTAAAGAGGAAACTATAGCTATAAACCGTGATTGGGTTTAAAACTAGGCATGCAGACTGTCGCATGATATCCAAATTGTATCCAACCCTTATATAACGTTTTACTATCTTTTTGAATTGATCACTAAAATTAGGTTTTCCAACAATTCGTTTGAATTTATAGACTAAATCACCATAAAATATAGGTTCTGATATGCCTTGTTGCAGAAGAGTTTTTAACCCAATGTTGTATTTAACAATTAACTCTGAGTGTCTGTAGAAGAATTTAGAAAATGCTTTTCGAATTTTATGATATCTATAACCTTGTTTTAATAATTTAGCATTTACAAATAAGTTTCTGTTGTTGAAGTCTTTAACATTAGAGCACACACTAGCAAAACGAATAAGCTGAGAAATATATATACCATAGGAAGGAGAGCGAGGAACATCTCCATCAAGAAATGAGAAATTTACTATTTCAAAATTAAAATCATCCCGTTTATCATAAATTTTAGAAGAAACTATGCCATTTGTTATTGACAAGTTCAAGTCCAAAAATGGAGCTTCAGTATCAGAAGAATTCGCCTTATTTAACTGAAGTTCAGTGGGATATATCTGACCTACCATTTGTTCAAAATAAGGATTATCAATATTAAGTAAGTCATCTAAATATCTGGAGGTAGAGTTAAAAGCTCTAATAATATCAGCTTGATTATTGTCTGACAGAGACATCATAAAGTCTCTCTCATAACAAAACAAAAACAAATCTGCAACAAGAGGAGCACAATTAGTACCCATTGGAATAACGACAATTTGTCTATACAATTTTTAGCCAAATCTTATAAATATATTGTCCAAAAGATAATTGAGCGCATCACACATTTTCTGACATGACCACAATTTATATCGTTTTGGTTGTTCAGAAGTAAAAAAGGCATTTTTATCATTACAAGCCAAATAAAGTGAGCCCTCTCTGTTAAATGTTTGTTCAATTAATTCTGTTAGTTTTTCTTTTATTAGATTATGAGACAATGTAGTATAGAGAGTAGAGAAATCATATGTAGACAAACCAGATGCTAGAAAACCTCTAGACTTCAATTTATTTAGAATTTCACCTGAATTTTTAATAGAACAAAATAAATTTTTACCATTTCTTTCATAAACTGTTGTGCAATATTTAATGACATGGTTTTTAATTGCAGTGAGGCAAGAAGTCAGAAGAATAGACAACTCAGTAGTTGTGAATGCACTAGAATTAGCAATAATTCTGAAAGGATTAAAACGTTTTGGTCATTTATCAAATCATTTAAAAAATGCGTTGGGGATCACTCAGAGAAAACGGAAATCTTAAGACAGATACAAAGGAAAAAGCCAACATTTGTAATTGGCAATTCCAATCAGCCTTCACACGTGAAGACGACTCTGACCGCCCTCGAAAGGGGCTAGTCCATTCTACTCCATGGGGGATGTTATGTCGCTGGATTAATAACCAAAGTTCACAAGTGTGAGTTTAATCAGCCATTACTCCAGTATTACATTACAGATATAACGTTAGTAACGTTACGTTAGAAACGACGTCGTCTATAATTAGAAAGTCTATGAATATCACAATAGTCAATATCACATTCCTTTCTTATTTTAAAAGAAGAAGCTTACATAAAAGTTAAGACTAATGTTACAGTTGTGTTTAAAGAAACTATATATAAAGGAAATAAGTATACGCTAAAATTTATATGGACAGTTTTATATTACTTGGACTATATGTTGGTTCAAAGTTCTGTCTCTCTATTTTTAAAGCCTACAGTCTTTTAGTTTATATGGTGGTCTTCGTGTTCTTTGTGGTTGTTGCCTTCTCAGAGGTTTTTGTTGCCTGTTATGTTGTCTTCTTAATTCAACATCGTGTTGCTGGTTACCATTCTCCTCGTTTTCGTAACGCTCTTGCATCGTTTCAATCTCTCCCTCATTTCTTCCCGCCTGTGCAGGTATCACCTCGGCTGTGTTAGGGATTCTTATCTTGCTGGGTCTGGATGAGCGCAGCAAGTGTTCTCGCCAGCCTCTGCTTCTATCACTATGGAACAACTTAAACTTTGAAGCATCTCTCTGCATGGTACGTCCATCTGATTTCCTCTTTGCCTCTATTGTCGATCCACTTATCCCAATTATGAAATAAAATTCTTTTTCACAAGCTGAGGACCATTTATTTTGCTTTTTCTTCTTCAGCAGAACTCTGTCACCAATCTTAAATTGGTGCTTCTCAACTTTTGGGTTTCTACATTGATTATTCCATTTCTGCTTGTACTGTTTGTCTCTTTTGTTTATCTCTCTTTCCATTTTGTGATATTTTCTACTGATGGAAAAAGAGCTGTAATCAAGTTTAGTTCTGACATTTCTTTTCATAAGGGCTTCATATGGAGAATATCCTGTAGCTGGATGCGGTGTTGATCTGTAACCCATTAGCATGTACTGTAGTGCAGAGTAGCTTGATCTCCCTTCGCTGTGTGCTATTTGTTCTGTCTTATACAGCACCTTCATAAAGCTTTCTGCCTCTCCATTTGCCCGCGATGCTCTGGGGTAACTCTGTGGTGCTTAAAACCCATTTCACTGGCAAAGTTCCTAAAATAAAAGGAGTTGAATGGTGGCCCATTGTCTGATTAGAGTCTCTCAGGTATTCCATGCATCACAAATACCTTTCTCAGTCTATCACATGTAACCTTGCAAGAGGTTGATGTTAATTGCTCGACCACTGGAAATCTTGTCTGCTTATCTATGATCACTAGATTGTAGTGACCATCTGGGTAAGGTCCATCGAAGTCAACAGACAATGTATGCCAAGCTGTCTCTGGTATGTCTGATGGTTTCACTGGTACTTGTCTGTGTTCAGTAGTGCATATCTGACATTCAAAGCATTTTGATACAGTGTCTTCGACCATGCTGTTGAGTCTTGGACACCAATATTTGGCCCAGGGCATCTTTTTTGTTTTCATCATACCGAAATGCCCCATGCTGTAGGCAGCTGTTATTACTTTTTTCTGTAATCTCTCTGGAATTACTATCTGTCTACAACGTAGAAGCAGTCCTTTAGCTTTACACAGTTCATGCCTTATCAGGAAATAAGGCTTTATTTCAGGTATATCCTTGTGTTTTTTCCAGTCATTTTGCTTCATTATTTTCAAGATGTCTTGCAGGACTGGATCTGAGGATGATGCTTCTTGTATGCTTTTCATAACTACCCTGTGTTCATTGCTGACTATCAAATTTATCGTTTTCTCTGCGTCATCTTTTTCAGTTTCAGGTAGTGGATGTCACGACAAGTAATCCAGGGGATCTGCTGCGTCCTTTCCTGGTTCATACACAAGCTCATAGTCAACGTCCTGCATTTCCATGACCCAGTTCTCTATTCTGGGAAGTAGTTTTGTACAGGATTTGTTGAACATGGGGATCAGCAGTTTGTGAGAGGTCATGATCATGAATCTTGGCGCTCCTAGCAGGTACATGCTGAACCCTGATTTTGCCCACTTCACAGCCAACTCATCCTTTTCTGTCTGGCTATATCGTTTTTCCGCACTGGTCATCGATCTGATTATGTAATGAACAGGCTGTAATCCCTTTGCTGTCCTCTGGAATAACCCAGCAGATAGTCCTTAGTGTAAGCTAGCTTCTGTGCGAACAACTATTGGTTTTCTTGGGTCAAAAAATGCCATGGTATCATCACTTGTTATACTGTCTTTTAATCTTTTAAAAGCTGCATCTTCTTCAGGGCCCTATGAGATGGGAACTTCTTGACTGGTTAGTCTCCTCAATGGTGTGGTAAGAACTGAGTAGCATGGAATGAATTTTGGTAAGTAACTTATCATGCTGAGAAAGCTTTTCACCTCATCTCTTGATCCAGGTGGCTTGCATTCTTTCAATGCTATCACTTTCTCTTGTGTCGGTTTCAGCCCCTATTTTGTAAATCTATTGCCATAGAATTCAAGCTCTTGAACTCCAAAGAGACATTTCTCTTTATTTAAAGTAATGCCAAAGTCTCTTGCTCGCTGTAGGACTGTCTCTAGTGTTTTATTATGTTCAGCTATTGTGGTACCACCTATCAAGATGTCATCTCTTTGGGTTAGACAATGGGTGATATCTCCAAAAAATCTATACATTGCTTCGTCAAATAAGTCTTGGGACGACTTTGTGCCGAATATTAATCTTTTGGGTCTCATATTGCCCCATTGTGTACTAAATGTAGCGAGAGCTCTTGAGATAGGATGAAGGACCAGTTGGTGGTAACCTTGCTTCAAGTCCATTTTTGAGAAAATCGTGCAGTCATGAAACTTACATGTGAAATCTTCCACGACTGGCGATTGTTAAATTCTGTTTCGCTCCATTTGTTTGTTCAGGACTCTCAACTAACACTGGCTCTGATCATATGTGGCTCTAAGCTGTCTTTACTTACTTTGGCATATCTTGGCTTTGGCTGCACAACCAGTGGTGAACACCAAGTCACTGGTTCTCCTGGTTCAACTTTCTCAAATATCTCTTCTTTGACACATTCTTCAAGCCATTTTCTCAGAGGTTCTTGCAAGAGGTAGGGAACAGGTCGAGGTTTCTGTGCAACTGGTGTAGCGTCTGGTTTCATGGAAAACTTGACCAAAAAATCCTCCTTGTTTTCCTTGTCGAAAATTTTCCCAATACCCTTGAATATCTCCTCATGTTGTTGCAATATGGTCTCTATAGCAGACTTTGCCTTGTTGTCTATTATAGATTTGACAGCTTTGCTGTCTGTTAGTCGCAGTTCATTTGATTCTTTAAGACTTCCATCTGGTCTGATCTCCAACATGCCAAGTTCGATAAGTATCCTCCTACCCAGCAGTGGTGGTGACTTAATTTTGCCTTTTACAACCACGAATGTGGTGTCAGTCCCTCTTGTTTCATTGCGAGCTGTTGCCCTAAACTCGCCGGACTCATGCAGTTCATTCTGTAGCGTGCTTAATCTAGTGCTACTGTCATGAAGAGTTCAGTTTTCATATGATTTACGTTTCAATGCTTTGTAATGGTATTCGTCCATCACATTGACGTCTGCTCCACTGTCAGGTTCCATATGGACAATAACATCATTTATGACAATTGGCACAGTTTTTTCAAAGTCACTTACCTTGTTTACTTTAATCTTTCCTACTGTTAGATGTCTCACAGTTTCATCTATGAAATGAGGGTCTCCGTCTTCATCACTTTCAGGATCATCAGTCTCGGATTCGTTTGTGGCTCGTCTGACGTCTCTCCTGTCTCTCCTGTTGTCCATAAATTGGTTCCCCCGTTTTCGCTTTTGATGACATACAAACAGTAGTAAAATTATTTGGTCTTCCACATTTGCTGCAGAATTTCCCATAAGCTGGACAAAGTTCCTTTTGCATTGGATGTGTTTTTCCACAATATTTGCATGTCTTATTTGACTCTTTTTGTCCAGCGTCATTTAGACTCTTGCTTTTTCTCCTTTTTGCGCTTACCAATCTTTGAAATACTGTTTGAGTTTTGCCTACCCATAACTTCTACTTGTTCAGAGGTATCCTCAAGAACCTGCATTTCTGCCAAAGTTTCTTTTGATGCCCATTACTTATTCAGCACTCTGTGTACACGATCTGTATTGTCAGTTGTTTGTATAATATGCTCCTATATTCTTTCCTCCTCATAATGGAAATCACTGCTCTTGGATTTCTCTCTCAATCGGGCTGCAAATGACACTGTACCTTCTCCTGCATGTGGCTTCATTTTCAGAAATAAATGTCTGGCATAGTGTACATTTTTCTTTGGGGAAAAATAGTTACTCAACTTACTTTGCAATTTAGCATACACATCACCATCTTCAGAATCTTGCAGACTCTTCTCTAATCTCCTTATTTCTGCACCTCCATAGATGAGCATGGCATCTTTCTTATCAGCTGCGTCCCATTTCGAAAAATCACATTTCCCGCTCCAATTCCTCTAGCCAGTCATCCCATTTTTCTCCCGTTGTTATGTGGTCTTCATCCACAGTAAACGGTTTTATCCTTAAATTCCTTCCTCCTTCAGCCATTATGCAATGCTGGTTCTCTAGGATGTGAAGCAAATAGTCTCACTACAAAAATATGTTTCTATCCTCGTCGCCAATGTTATGTCATTGGATTAATAACCAAAGTTCATTAGTGTGAGTTTAATCAGCCATTACTCTAGTACTACATTACAGAAATAACGCTAGTAACGTTACGTTAGAAACGACGTCGTCTATAATTAGAAAGTCTATAAATATCACAATAGTCAATATCACAGGGGACATAACAGATGACCCAAAAGGTGTCGCCAAGCTGTTGGACAGACTAAATGTTCATAAGGCATCTGGCCCTGGTGGACTGCATACCAGAGTGCTAAAAGAATGTAGCAATGAGATCTCTCCAATACTGGCACTTTTCTTCAATGAGTCTTTAGATCTGGACGATGAAGCAGATGACTGACGACAAGCATACATTTCTCTGGTCTTTAAAAAGGTGAAAAATATGATGCTGCTAACTACAGACCGGTGTCACTCACATGCATCTGCTGCAAAACCCTAGATCATATTCTAGTAAGTAACATCAACAAACAATTTAACTTAGATAGCATGCTTGCTGACTGTCAGCATGGTTTCCGAAGTCAGAGGTCTTGCGAAACCCAGTTGGTCCAGTTTGTGCACAACAACATCAGCAACCTGGACGGTGCTGTGAATTGTGTGCAAAAGCAGACAGATTTTATCATAATGGATTTTGCTCAGGCCTTTGACAAGGTTCAACACAGGAGGCTATTACACAAATAAGAATACTATGGGATTAGTGGAACCATCCACAGGTGGATCAACTCGTGGCTCTCTGGGAGCACTCAACAATTAGTTTTAGCGACCAAAGTAAGAAAAAGGGCAATGATCAGGAATCAATACAATCAAGCACCACAGCTGACCCAGGATACCAATGGGGAAGTGACAACTTCACAATTATACATAACCAATGAGAGATAAAGTGGTCAGCCCTTCCCCAGCAGGTGACCACAGGGCATCAATAAACGGAAACGCATGAAAGCATAACAAAAACAAGACAAAAATAACATAAAAGATCCACAAAAGAAGTACCGCCTTGGAACGGTCAGTAAAAATATTTTACTGGAGGGCTTAAACCGGTTTCACGGAGCGCCAACTTCACCCTTAGTTCAGATGTGGATCAAGACACATAGATGTCTGGTTTGCATGAAAGACCCCTAACTTATCAATGCATCATCTCCTAGAACATATCAATCACGATATAAAAAGGAGACAAAGCAAAGATAAGGAATCAACAGTAAATAAAACTGAATAAAAGTTAAGGAGCAAAAGAAATCCAACCGATAAACGCTGATGGGCCTGACAACAGCCAAAGCATCAGGCCCCTACCATCTCATCAATAGATAAGTCTTTAAGGTGGAACCGTCGTAGAGTCTGAAGTCGGACCCACCTTTGCAATTAAAGAGGAAAGCAAAGTTGCCAACCGTGATTGGGTTGACCGGCAAGCATGCAGTCTGTTGCAATACATTCATGTTATAGCCAATCTTTTTATTATGGAAAATTATTTTAATGAACTGCGCTGAAAAAAATATTAGAGCCAACAATCTTCTTCAATTTATCACCAAGTCACCATAGAATCCAGGTTCTGAAAGTCCTTGGTGCAAGAGAGATTTGAGTCCAATTTGGAATTTAGATATCAAATCATAGTATCATCTATAAAATTTAGAAAAGGTTTTGCGCAGTTTATGATACTGATAGCCTTGTTTAAGAAGTATTTGAGTTAACAAGTTATTGTGAGTGTTGAAGTCAGCAACATGGCTAGATGCACTAGCAAAACGAATGAGTTTAGAGATATTATACTCCAAAGGATGTAGAGCGAGGAACATCACCATCTAAAACTGTGAAATTGACAATTTCAAAATCAAAGTCGTCACGTTTATGATAAATTTTGATAGAAACAATGTCATTAGAAATTGACAAATTGAAGTCTAAAATCGTGGCTTCGGTATCAGAGGTATTAGCTTTATTAAGTTGGAGCTCTGAATTGTATATTTGACTTACCATATTGTCAAAATAAACATTATCAATTTTTTAAATATCGTCCAAATATCTGGATGTAGTGTTAAATGCAAAGAGACACCATAAAGTCCCTCTCATAACAAAACAGTAATAAATTGGCAACCAGGGGAGCACAATTAGTGCCCATGGGAACTAACTACTTGCCTTTACAACTTTGTGCCAAATGGAATAAAAATGTTGTCCAACAAATAGGTCTGCGCATCACTTACATTTTGACAAGACCACGCATGATATTTTTTTAGGTTTTTCCTATCTATTGAAGCTTCTTCAATAAGGTCAATAAGTTTATCTTTAATTAAATTATGAGGTACAGTAGTGTAAAGTGTAGAAAAATCACAAGTAGACAAACTGGTTGAATTGAAATCTCTAGCTTTAAGTTTATCTAAAATTTCACCTGAATTTTTAATAGACCAAAATAGATTTTTACCAGATCCTCATATACCTTTTCACAACACTTGATGACATGTTTTTTAACAGCTGTAAGACATGAGGTTAACAATTTAGAAAATTCTGTTTAGAACTAGAATTAGCAAAAAATCTTGCTTTATATGGTTTTTATGGAGTTTAGGTAACCAGTGCAACGTAGGAACTTTGTCTTGGTTTTCTTTAGCTTCTTTGCACCCTTTCTTACTATGTAAGTAGACTATAGTGCCACTTGGAAGTTGGAGATATAACATGACATGTAGGGAAAAAAGCAAGTGACAAGACATCAGGAAGACAGTTAAAGCAAAGCAACCGACTCTCTCTTCCCCATTAAACGATTGCAAAACGAGACAGACACAAAGTACTGATTAACAAAACAAGAACCAACCACAGAACCCCCACAAACAATGAGAGCAACAAAACAACAACAACAACAACAGAACCAACGCCTTAGATGGGGCAGCAGCCTAATCCACTGGGAGACTTAAATGCATTTTACTGATACCAAATCCTCATCTAGATTCTGTTGTTATCAAATACAAAAATGTTGAGCTGGCATGGAGGTTTCCTAACTATTGCAATCTACCATCACAGAGAAACAATCTAATCAAATTAACACACTTTGATGATACAAAGAAAAGAGATGTTCCTAGCTAAATAAAACCTCTAGTTAAGCAGCGGTGGGCCCATTCAAAGACAGGAATCAGACACCAACCAACTGATTAAAGCTTTACGCCAGGAGCATCATTTAGTCTGATGCCTGACCCACCGTCGTGCAATTAAAGAAGAAACCATAGCTATAATCTGTGATTGGACTTACAACCAGACATGTGGAGTGTCACATGATATCCATGTTATATCCAACTTTTTTTATAACGTTTGATTATCGTTTGAGTTGATAACTTAAATTAGGTTTTCCAACAATTCTTTTGAATTTATAAACTAAATTACCATAAAATACTGGCTCCAATATGCCCTGTTGCAGAAAAGTCTTTAAACCAATATTGTATTTCACAATCAACTCTGAGTGTCTGTGGTAGAATTTAGAAAATGTTTTACGAATTTTATTATATATTTATCATATGACGTCGCGTCTGGGAGTGAAATAACGCCATGCGATAAAATCTGTAAACCACTAGCGGTTTATCGATTTTCGGGAAATGTTATGACATCCATAACAACGTTGCGTACATGATGACAAAAGCATAACGTTTTGTACGCCAGAAATGAGATTTCAAAGTATTTGTCATATGATAAATAGAATCTAACATTCGTGCTCTTGTATTATTGAATTTATTAAACTCGTTGCGAAAAAGAGATAAAATGCTCGGCAAGCCTCGCATTTTATCTCTTTTCCCCAACTCGTTTAATAAATTCAATAATACATGAGCACTCATGTAAGATCCTCTATATATATAACCTTGTTTTAATAACTTAGCAGTCAAACATTGGTTTCTGTTGTTAAATTCACTAACACTAGAACATACTCTCACAAAACGAATAAGCTGCGAAATATATACACCATAGGAAAGGGAACGAGGAACATCTCCATCAAGAAATGGGAAATTAACTGTTTCAAAATTGAAATCTTTACGTTTATCATAAATTTTAGATGAAACTAATGTCATTCGTTATCGGCAAGTCCAAGTCAAAAAAGGGGGCTTCAGTATCAAAGGAATTTGCCTTATTCAACGGATTTTTTTTATATATATATATCTGATCTACCATTTGCTCTAAGTACAGATTATCAATATGAAGTAATCATCTAGACATCTTGAGTTAGAGTTTAAAGCTTCAATAACATCAGCTTGATTATTGTCAGAAAGAGACAACATGAACTCTCTCTCATACCTGTTGGTAGAAATAGCACCAAGACTATAGTACCACTGTAAGATACACCATGACCTGTAGGAAGATTATACTATCATTTGGAGATATAATAGGACCTGTATGATGATTATAAGGCACAAGTTATATATGTGTATAACAATGCTTTTATTATTGAGAGATGTAACAGCATCTCAAGGAAGATTAGTGTATCATTGGAAGATATAACAGGACCCGAAGGAAGGCTATAGTATCAACTGGAAAAACAACAAGACCTATCGGAATATTGGGGGCGGGGTGGTAAACATGGATTACTATAGTACTACTGGGGGATAAAACAGGACCTATAGGATGACAATAGTACCACTGGGAGATATAATTAGATGGTAAGAAGACTGTGGTGCCAGTTGGAGACAGAACAGGACCTGTAGGAAGGCTATAGTACAAATAGGAGATTTTGCAGGACTTAAACCTAGGAAGACTATATTACCACTGAGCGATATAATAAGAACCTGTAAAAAGACTGGTAGATATAACAGGACATGTAGGACGACTATATTATCGCGAAGATATATAGACTAGTTTGTGGGAAGGCTATACTATCATAGGAGACATGCCAGGACCTGCAAAAAGACTATAGTACCAAAGGGAAATATAACTAGACCTGTGGGTAGACTATCGCACAACTGGTGTATATAACAAGACATGTAGGAAGAATTAAGTACCTCTTTGAGATATAACATGACCTGTACGAAGACAAAGTTTTGCTGGGAGATATAACAGTACTTGTATGAACACCATATACCTCTGGAAGATATCAAAGCACCTAACAGAAGACTATAGTATCACAGAAATATATAACATGACCTGAAGGAATACTATAACACTGTTTTGAGATATAACAAGACATGCAGGAAGAAAATAGCACCACTTGGATAAATAATAAAACATGTAGGAAATCTAAAGTTCCACTTGAAGATATAATAAGATACGTAGGAAGACTATAATTCCACTTGACGATATAACAAGAAATGTAGGAAGACTACAGTACCACTTGGAGATATAACATGACCTGTACAAAGAATATAGTATATGACCTGTATGAAGCCACTGGGACATAAACATAACTTGTATGAATACCATAATACCTCTGAAAGATATAACAACACCTAAAGGAAAACTATAGTATCTTAAGAAGAATGAAGACTATATCACCACTTGGAGATATGACTCGTAGGAAAACTATAGCACCACTGAATATATAATAAGACATGTAGGAAGACTATAATTCCACATGGAGATATAATATGACCTGTATGAAGACTATAGTACTACTGAGAGATACAGCAGGAATTGCAGAAAAACCTAGGTATCCTTTGGAGATATGAGTATATAAGCTGCCTTCTATTCGTTGTTTCCTTTCTTCTGATGTTGCATAGCACTGACACTCATTACTCAAATGTTGATCATTGCAAAACAGACAGCTTCCTTGTCTAGTTGGTGTCTTTGATTCTACTACCAATGCTTCTGTTGAACTTCGGAGTGGTCTGGTTATGGTAGGATTACTTTCAGCGGTTTCTGTATTACATTGTTCCTCTGCTTCTTCCCTTACTGAAATATAATCACCCTATAGTTCTCTTAACCTACTAACTGTCCATTTAACTGTGGCACCTCTTTGAATTTGTAGTTGCAGTAAGAGCTCTTTTGGAATTTTTATGTCATAATGCTGACAAACACATACTGGTTGGTGTCTTGTTTAAGTGCTTCCAGACTTCTAAGATGCCCCTCAATCTGGTCGTATGAAGTGCGAAGTCCCTTTGTACTGTTAAAGGCGGGTTTCATGTTTAGAAGTTGTGTGTAGTGGGAATTTACAACTGATTGAGAGCTCAAAAATCTCTTTTTAAGAAGTGCTTTTGTTACCTCATACTTTTCACTCGAAAGATGAATAACTGATACAGCCTGTTTTGCCTCTCCCGTCAGTTTATTATTCGGATATCTCAGCTTTTCAATATTTGATAAATTATTATTTTGATCAACTGTAGCCTCAAACGTATCCTAAATTCTGACCATATTAGTTTGTTGCCATTAAAATATTGAATCTCAAGTTTTGGTAGGTTAATTGATCCTTGATGTGATCATTGAATTCCTAAGCCTTCCTGTGTTTTGTTGTCTTCCAATCATAAGCTGTTCTAGTTGTGTCTGCAGCTGCTCTACATGTTCTACCAGTGCTAGTTCTGCAGATTTTCTTGGCACCACCAGTTCCTCAAGTGTCCTTTTACGACTTTTTAATTCACTACTGCAGTCAATGACTGTTGTTGATAACCTATTGTCTTCTTCAATAAATTGTTCATATTCTTGATCTCTGTCTTGGTTTGTTGCCTCTATCGACAAAGTCCGCAAATACTGTGTCTAATTTTTCTGACAGTCCATTGAGAATTCTGATGTAATTATCAATTTCTTTGATTAAGTCATGAAAATCAATTGAACCGGTCTCTACAGCAAGAAGAGTTCTAACTGCTGCAGTTCCTTTTCAAGATAATTCCTGAATCGAGTTCTATTCCCTTCCAGGTGCAGAAGTGACATCTTTAGTCTATATTATTTCCTTTAGAATATATCTATACAATGTTAGTTCCTGGATTTCGGCACCAAATATGCGGCAAACACAATAAATAAACACAATATCTAGGCATAACACATTAATTATTAATTATTTCTCCTCATGCCACATAGAAAAGTTTATCAATACAATTTAAATGGTGATGCTTAACAATCACTTATACTAGAATAGTTATCCAGCAGTTTCTCTAAAGTCCTTGCAAAATAATAGTTTCCTTGACTCCTTAAAACTGATCATAACTTCTTCACTGTTCTTATCCTCCATTTGCTATCTCCAACGTTATCCATTATCATTGATGTCAACGTCAACTAACGTTGAAGTCATTAGTGTCATGTGACAATAGCAAAGTTAGTTTACTTTAGTTAAATGAATAATATATGTAACTTATTAGTTCTATGAATAAAAATTGCATCTATATGTGTAGGTAACCATAAAATCGAGGAGTATGCACGACATATGAAGGGGTCACTGCAACAAGGTACTTTAGTCCTTTTTTGGGTTAAATTGAGTAAGTCTTTTTTTCATGTATAAAAAAAATAGTAAGTGAGTATGATCAGAAAATACCACAATCACAAACCACAGACAACCCCGTGGCACCAGGTGGAAGAGCGGCTAAACCATCACGACACACCAGGAAGACAAATTAAGCAAAGCAACCAGCTCTCTCTTCCCCATCAAGATGATTGCAATACTATAATGGACATAAAGTAGCGTACAACAAAACATAGAAAAATTACAGACTCTCACAATGGAAGTAACAATAAACAACAAGTCAACAACAACAAAACCACCGTCTTAGAACGGCAGCAGCCTTAGCCACCGGGGAGGGGGGGGGTTAAATGCATTTTACTGGTACCAAATCTTCGCCCTAGATTCTGCTGTTGTTAAAGTACAATAAATGTTCAGCTCGCGTGGAGGCCATCTAACTAATGCAATGTATTATCATTGAGAACCACTCTAATCAAATTAACACACCATTTCCTCACCGTATTAACTCTCTTTGACCATCAAATTATTATACACATGTAGAAAGTTGAAATATATAGGATAATATCATTTTCACAAAGGTCCTAAGTCCAAAATTGGGTGTTTATGCATCAAAGGGCCTCACTCCATACTTTTTACCAGTTTTATTTCAAAGTTTTATTGCCTTATAATGATTATTTCACACATTGAGCCTCAAATAGCAACATTTCGCTTGCAAGACATTATTTACCGTCAAATGGAATCGCTAAACTTATTTTATATTACATGAAACCTATATTATGGAGTTAGGACCTTTGTGTCATTGAAATTTGTTCAAATTTATGAAATTTATGTAAATCAACTGTTGCATCCAGGTTTTCGCTGTTGTACTCGTAAGAAATAAGCTTTCCACACATTATCGTGCAATTGTTTAGTATTGATGGACTCTCATAAACTTTTTGTATGCAAATTTTGAGTTTTTTTAAATTTGGTGTTAGGTACCTTGTTGCAGAAACGAAATCGCTAAAATCAAGATTTTCTCACTTAAAGCAGTAAAATCATTGCAAAATCTCCCAAATTCACTATTTTCAAACATATCTTGTTCAATTTTGCAAGAAAAATCTACATATTTTGAGAATTGCCAAAATTATGTTTTTCATGTTTTTCTCGAAATATGAAAAATGGACTGAAGTACCTTGTTGCTCTGACCCCATTCATATGAAGGTTAGTGATTTGTGTATCATTGGAAAATACTTAAAGGAAGACTATAGTATCTATGGGAGATGTAACAGAACCTATAGGAGCACTATAATACCTCTGAAAGATACAATAGAATCAGACAGAAGACTATAGTACCAGATGTTGAGTGGGAGATGTAACATGACCTGAATGAAGGCTTTAGTACAATTGAGAGATATACCATGAACTGTAGGAAGACGCTTGTAACACTATAAGATACAACAGGACATGTAGGAAGACTAGTAGCACTGCTCCAGAGATATAACAACATGGTAGGAAGACTAAAGTGTCCATTGGGGATATAATAGGACCCATAGGAAGGCTTTAGTACCACTGGGAGATATAGCATGGCATGTAGGAAGGCAATAGTTCCACTGGGAGATCTAACAGGACCTCTTTGAAGACTACAGTATCATCGGGAGATATAACAGGAACTTAAGGAAGAGTATAGTTCCACTGGGAGATATATTATGACCTCTGGGAAGACTGCAGAATCATAGAGAGATATAACAGGAACTAAAGGAAGAATATAGTTCCACTTGGAAATATAACAAGACACACAAGAAGACTATAGCACCACTTGGAGATATAATGAGTGACAAAGCTACTGCAAAAGCTACTGGACCTGACTTACTGCCTGCAAGAGTTCTCAAAGAGCTTGCGAGCGAAATATCACCATACCTGACAACCATCTTCCAAAGAAGCTTTGTTACCGGCTATGTTCCAAAGGATTGGAGGAAAGCCAATGTAACAGCTACTTTTAAAAAGGGTGAGAAGTTCAAGGCCAGCAACTATAGACCTGTCTCCCTCACTAGCATTTGTTGCAAAATTTAGGAGCACGTGATAACCAGCAATGTTCTTAAATACCTTGATGAATATAATATACTCACAGATTGCCAGCATGGTTTTAGAGCTAGAAGGAGCTGCGATACGCAGCTACTGACCATGGCCCAAGATATCCTTGGATTTTAGGACTTGACAAAAAGCACCAACATGATCTCATTATCTTGGATTTTTCCAAAGCGTTCAATTGTGTTCCACATCAACGTTTGATGAAAACGCTTGACCACTACGGCATCAGGAGGGGGCATTTACAACTGGATTCCTGACTGACCGTACTCTACACGTCCTAGCTGAGGGAGCCACCTCCGATAGCATATCAGTCATCAGAGGGGTACCCGAAGGCACAGTCCTCGGTCCATTGTTATTTCTACTATTTGTCAATGACCTACCTGATTGCGTCCTGTCAAGTAATAATAATAATAATAATAATAATAGTCTTTATTTTCAGAGGGTAACACATTTAGCAACAAAAAAAGCTAATCTTCCATGAGGCCCTCTATAAACTACTGCCAAAAAAGAATACAAGTATAAAGTACAAAGATGATTTACATGTATACAAAATAATACAAGCAGCATGGAGCACTTTCAAACCTACATACACAAAGGCTCACTTTATATACATAAACGATTATAGATATCGCACCTCTAGATAAAAGTGCTTTAAATATTTATACCAAATTTCAAACACATGTTTTAGGTACTCAAAAGAAGCGTCTCAATGAGACAGAAGTACACGGCCCTTCGCAGATGATCGCATTTTGTACAGGCAGATCAAGTCCCAACAAGACTGTGACATACTGCAGGATGATCTAAATAAATTGGCAGCCTGGGATAAGAAATGGGGGATGGCCTTCCATCCAGACAAATGTAGTGCCATCAGAATATCCAGATCCAGGAACCCCATCTCCATGGACTATTCACTGAAAGGACATATCTTGGACAAGGAGGATCATACGAAATACTTAGGAGTGGAGCTCCAGTCAAGTATTTCCTTGAACCGTCATATCGACCAAACAGTCAAGAAGGCTAACAGCATGTTAGGATTTCTTAGAAGAAACCTGAGAGGAAATAGTGAACAAACAAAAGTCACTACATACTGGTAGATGGCTCGGCCTCTTCTAGAATAATGTCCACAAGCTGGAAATGGTACAGAGAAGAGCAGCCAGGTACGTCACTAACAGGTATCATAACACCAGTAGCGTTACATCAATGCTTGATCACCTTGACTAGGAATCTCTGGAGGCAAGACAAACCAAACACCGTCTCATTATGTCCTTTAAGATAGCACATGGACTCATAAACATACCATCAGACACCTACCTGACACCGGCATCAACACGGACACGATCCCATCACTCACTGAAGTTCCGGCAGACCCCTACTTCCATTGACTTTTATAAACACAGTTTTTTTTCCTAAAACAGTATGTCTCTGGAACTCCCTCCCAGCTGCTGTGGACGAGGCTGCCGAATTTGTACCATTCAAACGGGAGCTCTCCAAGATCTCATTCTAAGCTAGTTAGGGCCGCCGAGTGTAAGTAAGACCTAGTGACCTCCTTGTGCTGTGCTGGCGGGGACTTCGGGCGCCCTGGTACCTGCAAGGTAGCCAGATTGGACGGGAATGAAGGGATGTAATGCACTTGGCCTTCTTTATTTTTGTTTTATTTATAACTTTCCTATCACATCTTGTTTTTGTTTTCACTTCTGACTGTCTATCACTTCCACTTTTCCTTATTCTTTCAGTCGCAACCGACGCTATGACAGTCAAGTGTGATGACAGCGTGTACTATATAGGTCATATAGATGTAGATGTAGATGTAGAACTTTGAAACAAAGAAACAGAAAGCAAGCGCTATGGCACCTGAAATGTCGTCTTAACCGTGTACACATATACTTTATGGCTACTTAGTTATAGCACTACTATAATGTTTTTAAATCAAAGGGTCATAACTTCGAAACTAAGAAAGAGAGGACAACCATTATTGTGTGCGACACATGGTCTGGACCTAATACGTATTTCTACAAAATTGCGTGAGAATATTCTGATAGGTTACTGAATTATGGAGCGTACAAGAATGTATATACAAAATTTGCAAAAAAATATATAAATAAAAGGGACATAACTCTGAAACAAAGAAACAAAACGCAACCATAATTGTACGTGACAGATCGTCTTGATCTAATATCCATTCAAATAAAGTTGCATGAAGATATCCAAAACGGCTACTGAGTTATGGTGTGTACAACATTATTTTTTGTCAAAAATTAATCAAAGGGCATTACTTGGAAACTAAGAAAGGGGGGAATAACAATTCTTGCACGCGACTCATCGTCTTCACTTAATACAAATTCCTATCAAATTGCATGAAAGTATCATGAACAGTGAGTGAGTTATGGACTGTACAAGGATGAAAATTACACAAAATAAGCATAAAACAAATCAAAGGGCCACGACTCTAAAACAGAGAAATGGAAAGCAACAATTATTGTACGGGTACATCGTCTTGACCTAATACTCACCCCTATACTGTTGCTTGGAGCTATCCCAAACGGTTACTGAGTTATGGTGTGTACAACAAATTTTGGGGAAAATGATTAAAGTGGCGTAACTTGGAAGCTAAGAAAGGGGAACAACGTGCACACGCCACATTGTCTTTACCTAATATACATTCCTATAAAATTGCATGAATATATCATGAACAGAGAGTGAGTTATGGAATGTACAAGAACGTAAATTACACAAAATATGCACAAAACAATCAAAGGGCCATAACTCTTAAACAAAGAAACAGAAAGCAACCATTATTGTACCTGACACATTATCTTGACCTAATATTCATACTTATAAAGTTGCATGCAGACATCCCAAATGGTTACTGAGTAATATGGTGTGTACAAGAATTTTCGGAAAAATATTAATCAAAGAAACATAACTTAACAGCTATGAAAAGGGAAACAACCATTCTAGCGCGTGACACATCGTCTTTACCTAATACATATTTCTATAAAATTGCATGAAGATATCACGAACAATGAGTGAGTTATGGAGTGCACAAGAATGGCAATTACACAAAGGGCCATAACTCTGAAAAGAAAAATCCAACAGAAAGCAACTGTAATTGTACGCGACATGTCGTCTTGGTACCACTGTAGGATAAAACAGGACCTATAGGGAGTTAATAGTCCCACCAGAAGTTATATTAGGACCTGTATTGAATTTTTAGTACCACAATGAGATAAAATAGGGCTTGCAGTCACTGGGAGATATAACAGGACCTCCAGGTTGACTATTGTAGCATTGGGAGATATAACATGACCTATAGGGATACTTTTTTAGTTTGAGAATGAATTCAAGTTTTATAACCATGAGTACGTCCACAACCCATCCCCTATTCATTAAGGTCATAACCCCTATTGAACTTTCTAGTGATTGAATATTCAATAAAAGAGACATGGAGTCTAAGATTATTTGACAATTGGAGTAAGACTTCTACCTTACGGTATTAAGAAAAGTTATCTTATAAATTTGAAAGAAGAAAATATTTTTTATTTGCAACTTTATACCACAGTCAACAATTTTCCAGTCACGTCTGGACAATAACTACCATCTTGAGGATATAAACAATAGTTTCACTGGCGGTTATTGAGTACAAACTAGCTGTTAGCAACCATTTGATTCCAAATCAAGTGAGCCACTGTGCGCCATAAAGATAGTTCCGTCTGTATGTCTGTCCACCAATCTGTTTGTTTAAAATAATATATTCAGCGCTTTGCCTACTGGTTAATTATGCATGCATTTTGTCGTCTGCTGTTGCGGAGATAACCAGGTGACTCTTACACTGAAGGACTTTAAATACGCAAAAAATGATTTTTTTTGCACCCAGAACATTTTTTGCCTTCTTTATCAGATAAAAACGGATGATAACGACACTTTGCTTCACTACACCCGATAACGGTGTTTTTAAAGACACTGGCTACCACCAGCTATGCATTGCCGGTTTACTATGTTTTGCGTGTGGCGTCCCCACGAATCAATGAAGCAAATATTTTATCATTTCACGTGTAACTTAAGAATACATGTATAAAAACACAACAGCTTTAGTTTTATAGCTTTATTGTTCATGCCACGTTTATCTGAACATTAACGATCTGGCGCAATTGGAATGTTAAAAGCTGGCGTGCGTGTTTCTGACGTCACCAGATATCATAATTGCCATCCGTCAACTATACAGCGCCTCAGAGATCGTTACCAGGCTACTGGGACATTTAAAGATCGACTCAGGTCTGGTCAGCCAAGAATGGCCACCGGCGTTAAGAGCCAACTTTTGTCGATTGTGTATCCACGATATTTACATCGACTTTATCCGTTCTGGCCGGCTACTGTCAGTGCCAGACGAATAGTAGGGCTCCAAGGGTAATTTGCTTCTGATTTTTTTAACAAAAAATAATTTATCACATTTACTTAAAATCGTGTCCAATTTCTAGACAAATTTCAAATTGCAACTTTAGAATCACAGGATATTGCTATTTTATACATTGTTTATTATTTTGACATAAAATTTAAAACATGTTTTGCTGAGATAATGATGTTTATTTTGGCTAAATCTCAATAAACTTTAGACATTAAAAGTTAGTAAATATTATAAAATTCGATTTTTGCGTTTTTAAAGTCCTTCAGTGTATTGCTTGTTTTTAACCCTTACCTGTTTCAGAGCAGCCATAAAAGGGAATTTATGAGACTGCTCTTGTCTAAATTGTGAAGGCTCTAATATACACAGTCTGCTTGATAAGTCAGTGCATTGAGGGTATGGCTGCTTTGGGGTAGATTTCCGGTCGCTCATTCAAGTTACATAAAACTTGTCAGAGCGGTGTATAGACTAAGAATATATTAGTATTTGGTACACTTTTCAGACATGTTGCATCGCTGGTTACAGAGATATCACGCCAGGATCAGAAGTTTCGTATCTTCCCTGGTAGTCAAAATTTATACTTGACAATCATACATTGCATTAATTAAGAAATAGATCAGTTCCAGCAGTGAATTGTTGAGTAATAATTCACTGTTTGGAGGTCAGTTGTAAAGAAGATCAAATCACGAGCGCGTAGCGCGAGTGATTTATCTTCGTACAACTGGCCGACAAACAGTGAATTATTACTCAACAATTCACGCACTTGAGCTGATCTATTTCGATTCTAACACACAATAAACGACGAAAACATATTCGAAGTCTTCAGCTTGTTTCAACTTTCCGTCATTGCACTGAAGAACTCCCGCCAATACTTAGACTACGTCTCGTACGTTTACATGTAATTGTAACGTCTGGCAAGCGTAAAAACGACGTTACACCGTCTAACGCCATGAATGACGTCATTTTCCAGTGACGTAAGCTATCACACACTTTAGCAGTGAATTATTGTCCGATATATCACAGTTTGTTACCGTTGGCTCTATAGGCGAGGTGTGTTAGAATATTCCTTGACCCTCATTTAAGGAGCAATGTAGACCGACATTTGTATCTCTTTGATAACTATTGCTTACTCTATGTTTTTAGACTTAGTTATGTGTTTTGAGCTTTAGTTTTTACTCACATAAAGATGTAGGATGTTGTCATAAAAAACTGGTATGAATGCCGCTTTTCACTGTAGAAGAAGCAGAATGTAAATGAAGAAGAGAGAGTAAAATTCTAACTGTTTTAAAGTATTCATAACGTAGGGTTGAGTTATACCAATTCTATGTAACTTCTGTTTATGTTTCACCTCTGAAACTTCATTTGACTACCGAAATGAATTTCCATGGTGTTTCCGACTCTGCCATTTTTAGAAACCATTTAAAAGTTCGCCTTTCTCTTCTTAAGTCACCTGTCCTCTAGGAGTAAGTATAGAAGAAGGGTGAAGGCGCCAACTTTAATATTCATATCTGGGTGTGGTTCGGCTATTTTATCTGCTAAGGAAGGGAAATAAGGTTTTATTTATAATTTGGTAAAGAGTTAATAAGCTTTTTGAGCCGCGCAAACGTGCGTGCATTTCATGAAAATCCTAATCGTATACACACTGAACTCACATTTATTAACCCTTAAAGCGCATAATCACAAAATGTATGTTTTTGTCGTCCACTAAACTATTTAAGATATTTTTGGAGGGCTTAAACCGGATAAATAACCATTAAAATGAGAATATCAGCCTGGCTTGACTTTTGACCACGCCAATTTTGAAAGAAAAGTTAGTTTGGTCCCAAAAGTGTTCATTTGGTGCAAACTATTAGCCATATCCACCCCCTTCAAAAGAAAATAAAGGTATAAAGGTCTAAACTAAGGTCATAGCTAATGAAATAGAAAGACCCTGAATTCGGAAATATACTCAGAAAAACGATTGAAGGATATTAAAATTCTTTTGACTTTATTACATTTGAGAAAATATTTTCAAGAAGGATAATTTTGTATCTGATAGAACTACCATGATGTATTTCAGAAAAATGAAAAATGAAATTTACGGGTCATTGGTTACGACACAGTACCACTCCAAATGTACCTACTAGACCCAAAATTCACAAGCAAAAAATTTAGCGCTTATGTTTTTTGCTGTAACGTTTACCTGGTCATTTCTTATATTCTAGTTTCTACTACAGACAAGTGTTAACACCCATTTATTAATTATTGCCACTGATAATGGGACAACTTCTTCAACGAAAATGCACAGATATGGTACACCCAAGCCAATATGACAACAAATAGGCTGACAACTAAAAAAATATACAAATAAGTGTCTGTCAAAACTAAACAGTGCAGGTGGTGCCTAGCATCCCACTTGGACAGAATATATAATGATCACGCCCAGAAATGCCGTTGCCTTTGTAATCATTCACCCACAAGAAGTGAAACGGGAGACACGAGGACAATTTTAGCAAATACCCGCTTCGATATTTGTTGGTGAATGATTATAAAAGTAATGGCATTTTTTGGCATGACCATTATATATTCTGTTCAAGTGTGATGTTAGGCACCGCCTGCACTGCTTAGTTTTGACAGACACTACGAGGGTCATCCAATAAATAGAGAGAATTTCCTTATAATATAAGAGTTTGTACCACTTAAACATCACAAATATAACCATAAGGTGGCATAACTTGTTGCGCATGCAACAACATATCTAAAATTTTGACAGAATGTGATGTCGCCTGTTGCTTAGCAACGCAAACACGTACATAAAGCTTACCTGGCCGGATGCCTTAAATTAGTTGTCATGGTTACTGGCATGTGCAGATCAGTTCCAAAATGCATATATACTATAAACTACAACATAAGGTAATTACTCTGTTAAATTCATTGACTTCTTATGAAAAATGTCAAATTGACAGGTATATTTAGCATAAAAAAGCGAACAAAATGCAAAATTGTGGAATCAGAAATGGGGGTATGGATCATGAATTTGCCCTTAAATTATTGTTGGTTGGTTTATAAGTTTTAAATCACCTTAAAAGTATTAAATATATTCTATATTTTAAAAAAGTATTGTTAACAAACATGTATTCCATGAGTCCATTGTTGCCTAGCAACAGAAAAATACAGACTTAACAAATAGTCTATTTTTTCGCAATTGCCTGGTTGCTAGGCAACCAAGACTAAATGGTACATGTTAATGACCATATTTTATATGAAACATTGAGAACAATTAAACTATAACAGATTTGATGACAATCTATGTTCAGATAAATGATAATAATTAAATGTCAAACTCTGCTTCTTTAGCATTAGGTTTTTGTAAGTGGAAAATCTGGCCAGGCTAGCTTTAGTATCACATTTTCGTTGCTAGGCAACAAGCGACCTCACTTTCCAACAACATTTTGGATATGCTGCTGCATGCCCAACAGGTTATGCCATCTAATGATTACATTTGCCATGTTCTAATGGTACAAACTCTTGCATTATAAGGAAATTCTCTCTATTTATTGGATGACCCTCGTAATTTGTAAAATGTTACGAAGGGGAAAACTTACCTTGTAAATCAAAGATGGCGTCATACTACGTGTTTGCAACATCCATGAAATGACGTATGTTGTTACCCCTGCTATTATTGACCTGTGCAGCGTTGTGCGGTGCACAACTTATAATGACTACCTAACCACCCAGGTAAACCGCATGTCTAGATCTCGGAGGGTGTTGGCTAGCGGAGGTTAACATTGCGATTATGGATAGACAGGGTCTGTATTTATCCTTTTTTATTTCCTATAGAAAGCTTCTTGGAGACAAAAGCAGCAAACAGCACGGGTGGTAATGTCGTAAGGGGCAATCAAATAGTTATGCAAATGAAATCTTTACGAGATCATCCGGACATGAGCTACAGGAGCAACAAACAATGGAATCAGCTATGTGATAAGTCCTGTTTTAACTGTTTTTACCGTTTTGGAGTCTAATATAGGGAAACGGAGAATGCTATTCCCAATAATGTCCATTTCTGTACAAGAGGCAAAAGAACCTGACTTAAGAAAGTTTACAGCTAACGAATGATATACTTTCTCCTGAGTAAGGTGTACGCATAATATCATTTTAGTGGTTGCTAATGAAGGTGTTCTGTTCAATATATGTTCTTAAATGCTTTATTTTTGTCAAAAAATCATATCCTTTCCAACTTATTATTCAAGCATAAGCCGTATACACCATCTTCTTGACGTCACTTTGTTTCTGCAACGAGTTTTTGGTGCCCATTACCCCTTACGACATTGGTTGCCCCTAACGGTACGATTGCCCCTTACAAGACGAATAAATATGGGTATTCAAAGAGAAAAGTAAAACAGATATGTTTTAGAAAATATTCTCTTTGTGATGCATGACGTGCCACTGATATAAATTCAATTTATCCTCGTCATGTGAAAACCTGCTTAATGTCAATTGCAACCAAAAAAGGCGCAGATCAGCCTGCCTGCGCAGTCTGAACAGCATCCATTATTTCCCTTCTTTGATAGCAGGATATCTACTGATGTTAAAGCCAGCCTAATCATTCTAAAACTATAATGTCAATGATGCAGCTTGTTTCTGTGGCTGAGGAGGCTTTTTTCGCATGGTATGGCTCAATTCCAAGTTGATTATATTGAGGAGCGGGGTGAATAATTGGCGAGCTCGAGGGGTTGCAGCTTCGAGCCTCAGCAAAGGCGCTGCATTGTGGCTTCAAACAAATACTTGATTAATTGCTTGGTACTGGTTCAACCCAATTTTGAGATCAACGAAGTTTTGAATAATATTATAATTGTGCGTGTAAGGTGTGGGGGTGGTTGGAGGGGTTTGCCATTGAATGGGAATGTTTGGTCATTTCAAGCTCTCATTAAGGTTAAGGTAAGATAAGAATACTTTGGGGAAGGGGGTAAGCTATATTTCGTGCGTGTGTGTGTGCGGTGGGGTGCGTGCTAGAAATGTATGGTTGAGGGGGAACTAATACTGTAGACGGAAAATTTTGAATATAGCTCCACCACCCCAACCAATGTGCATGTTTTCACTTGATGATTTTCTTTATTTATTCTTTTTTTTGCTGGGTAAGGGAGGGGTGTGTGGGTTGCTACTAAATGTCATGTTTGGTCCACTCTTAGGCTAAGGCTAAGATTGGGAATAGTTTCAGGGGTGGGGTATGCTCAAATTAATTTTTGGGGCATGTTTGTTACATATATCTTGAGGAAGGGGTGTGGAGCAAAGTAGTCAGTGGATTGTAAGTTGACCTGATAATTTAGCCAGAAAACAATGAACGTAGACACCCCCCACCCCTCACAGACCTTCCACTGGGTGTGTGGTTCATTATCGGGTGGTGGTGTATCCCAAGCGATTTTGCTACGCTACCTGGTATTTTAACATGCAAGGATTTGAACAGAGCTAAAAAATGTAATTGCAGCGAATCTGAGTGCACCACCATAACCAAACTCTTTCCTATACCCCAACTCCTCTGTTAGCGCTTGCCTAGGGCTACAGTTTCGTTTATATTTTTCCCTGGTTCTGCTTAAACATCACCTCATACATCTAGGACCTGCCGTGGTGTAGCGGATGAACCAGGGGGGGGGTCGTAGGTTAGATCTCCGGCTTCACCAGTCTGTCGGATGAGAATTTATGCCTGGGTCCAGTCTCCATATGACCGTAGTTGTTGGTGGGACGTTTTAAACACTGTGTATACATCTATCAAAGGGACGTGTGTTGTTTTGCTAAAAGAAGGACATCATGCTGTCCCTTTCTGACAAGATCAGGCAAATGTTGTTGAAACGTTCAATTCTACTTCAATCTTGATTCAGGAGAGCAGTGGTTCAGTGGTAGAGTGCTTGACACAAGACCGAGGGGCCGCGGGTTTGAGCCTCACAGGCGTCACTGCGTTGTGGTCTTTGAGCAAGACACATTTATCCTAGCTTAGTACTGGTTCAACCCAGGAAGACCCGTGCCTGTTTAACTGAAAGATTGTTGATGTGGCGTAAAGAATCAAATCAAACAAAATCAAACAAAAAAAAGAATCTTGATTCCTATATTGATAATCCTCATTTCGAACAAAATGCCCTTTTGGTATGCGCGAGGTTTTCGTCCCCGCTGAGTCAACCATCAAAATATGTTTCAAAGCAACTCGCCGTTTACAAAAGTGTGAAAACTTGCATTTTCTACCTCTGTACCTAATATGTCATCCTTAAGCCTGGTGCCGTTTCGACCATGAATGCAGTACTATTATTTCAAAGTGTAAACGTGCTGAATTATTAAGGAATGGATAGAAGTGCTCTTTGATTCAAAAAGTGTATTATCTTCTTTCTGCGCATGTGTACGAAAAGTGCTAAGATACGTAACGTTTGTCATTGGAAAGTTGAAACATGTCTTTCAGTTCAGTTTTAGATGCTTCTCTCCCCACCTCTCCATTGATCCAAGATAGCATTCGGACAATGAAATGTCGCTACATACATACACAGCATATGTAAAACACATCTTTGGTCACACATCGCATATCTTAGCATTGTTCGTAGGCATGTGCAGAAAGAAGGCGTTTAACGTTTGGATTTAACGCGCCCACCTATCCTTGAAATTTTAGTGCATCTTACTCTTCGAAAAAGGTCAATGCAATCACTCAGTTGGTCGAAAATGGGTACCCAGTTTGAAGATGGAAACTGAAAAATAAAGGGTAGGGGGTTATACATCCAAGTTTTCATGACTTTGTTAATGTGAGTTGCTTTAAGGGGAAGATATTTGAATTTTTCCTTTTTTCAATAAGTCACGCCTCCTGGTTGCCATGTTTTGACAGGTCATATTCGTTTATAGCCTTTTCGCTATTTTGCAGAGGGTGAATTAGTGTTATTTTTTCAAATTCTGATCATTATTTCAAAGAAGAGGTTTTAAGATTCTTGTTTAGTTAAAGAAGCACCCTGGTTGCCATGTCTTTGATGTGTAATGTCTTCGCTAGTTTGGAACCAGATCATTCAGTAATCTATTCGTCTAAATTATTTTGAATTCTGATCACATGGTTGCTCTCGTAATGGTTTCAAACCATGCGGTACTCCTGTCCTAATTTACTCTTCTTTAAACAAAGAACAACAGAAAACAGTCTCAAAAGCATTTTATTCTTTGCCGAAGGCTTTAAAAATGAGATGATTAAATTCAATTGCATATCATGAGGGTATCAATGGGGTTTACTTATTAACGAAGTATGGCCCTAAAATTTAACGGTTAGCCAATGTTTAAGGTAAATTTAACCAATCGCGGAATGAGAGTTTCTAGTGGTTAGCGAATTAAGGCATAAAATATAATGATAAATGATTTGGGGGCAAAGAAATACCGAATAGCACAGTGGCGCATTTAATCAGTTGGAAAAACGCTATTCTGCTTTTCCACCTCGTAAATGCCTCCAGACAGGCTACTGATTTTTGGGCCTAAAATTTACTGATTGCTGGGGCCAAATTTAACTGATTAGCGATTTGGGGGCCTCATTTTTACTAGTTGGCGATTTGTGGGCAAAACTTTACAAATTAGCGATCTATGGGGCCCAAATTTTACTGATTGGCGATTTCAAAGGTACCCCAGTGAGACCCTCTATCATGTATGGATAATGTGCAAGCACTAGACCAAGAATTTTCTAGCAGACACTTAAGAGTAATCCGTTGTCTATCAGACGAAGGGCGTTTACCATACTGGCTCGTAAGGGTTAACTGACTCGTAAGGGGGAGCCAATGTCGTAAGTGTTGATTTTTTTTTCTATTTAGTCTATGTCAACATTTTAAACCCGATTTTGACTAAAAACTATTAAGACATTAAAGAAAATTCATGTAAAGTATATTTGTGTAACTAAACCTGCCAGTGAACATGCTAAAAAGCCCCTAAACCAGGTTTATTTAAGATCGAAACCAAAAAATCAACACACCCTCGTCCAGAAGAAATTGATTTTTAGACTAACTACTCGGTTTTCCACTTCCGCTATTGCTTCCCAATACACAAAAAATGATAACTATTGGGAATAGCATTGCCAGATTTCTGAACATTAATCTACAAACATTGAAACAAATGTAGAAGTCGCTAACTTACATGTTTTGCTCGTTTTATTTTCATCCCGTCACTCATATCTGGACGCTCTCGTAAGGCGACCATTTGCATAACTTTTGATCGCCCCTTACGACATTACCACCCGTGAACAGGTTGCTTCTCTATTGAATGATAAGGACTCGGAATGTGTTAAATGCTTTCGACCTACGTCCGTAGGACCCTGGGCGTCTATTCGACCGACGATTGTGAAATTTTCAATGAAAAAATGCTATTCGTTTGATCATAGCTGGATTTACATCAACCTTTGACACAATTTGCTTGTGTCGCCACAATTCTATATCATTCTCCTGCATGATTTATTAGAGTCGTGTCTCAAAATGCTATTAAAACATCAATATTTGAAATTTGCTTACGTTGATATCGTTTTGATGGTTAGCAAAATGTTCAGAGGAAACTTGACAGCTGACATGCTTGCTATCTGAGTGACAGTGGTTTTGATTTCGGAGATTGATACAAACTGCCGCACAATTAGTACCTGAATCTGATATATTTTAAGCATGCCATGATACAAAAAAAGTAAGTAATGCTAAAAATCGAAGACTACCAGGGGGACGAAATACAGAAGGGAATTTGAGAGGTTTTACAGTTGTGATGTGTTGTGAAAAGCGATCATCTTCAATCTGTTTCATTTTGTATTTTTTTTGTCTAGTGAGTTTGGGAAAACATATTTATTTAAATTCTGCACTGATACATTTTGGTGAAACTAGTGTGCTTGATATAGGAAGGGGATATGATGGCTGGGTGGGTTGGGGGCGAGGGTATGGTCCCTGAAAGAAGGTAAGAACTTGTGCCATATCTATACTCATTATCTTACCTGGCAACGCAGTGTATTAACAACATGAACAGGGTTACAAAATGCAGGTTTACATTGAGGCGCATTTTGTTTTGTAAATGGAGTGTCAAAATGCGAGGAAACTGTTGGTTAAGATGCCACGTGTACATGATTAGTAAACCTTTGATCTAAAAATATATACATGTATGCCACCATGACAATTGAAACAACCATACTAACCAGTCTACTTAATCGCCACAGCACACCTAACTGAAACTCCCAAACTCCCTAGGCAACTGATACACGCAAACCGCCCAGCCCAGGGAAGCACTCAGACCGCTCAGTTCACTGAAATACCCTGATCAAATCCATTGAAACATACAACTCACCTAGTCCACTGAAACACCCTCCTGTTGCACCGCCCTTTAGGATTCTTTTCAATGAAACAAAGTATATCAACAATTTACCCCCCCCCCCCTCCCCCACAAACCATACAAAAACAACAACAACAAATGCAAGAAAAACACCACAAAATTGAATGGGTTTCAACGGGGCTCTCTTATCGGTCGTCAACCCCCCCCACCCCCCCCCCCCCCCCAACACACACACACACACACACCCTTCCCCGCGTCCCTCTCTTCCTTTTTAATGCAACATCTAAAACATTGAATGGCATTTCGCTGGCGGGCCGATGGTTGCTCGACATTGTGTGCTGGCTGGGATAGGGTATGTCCATGTCTTGTACCGCCATTTAGTAGCTTTGCACTGATATGCTTTCTTAGGTTTTGTAAAACATTAGTGAGAAAGTGCACATAATTATACAACATGCGATGTTGTTATTATCACTTAATCATGCGCGGATCCAGAAATTTTGTCAGACGAAGTCCAACTAAATTCTGACACATTTTTTTAGATGAATGGAGTGAGGAATCAAAATACCACTAAAATACATCCGTGTAAAAGCGGACCATCATCAGCCCAGCGGGGCGATAATTACCCAATATGGAATGCAAGCTTGATAGCTTTTGATTTTCCAGGGGATCTGGACCAGAATTGCTAAAGAGCCAAAGGTTTCCAATTTTCCAGGGAGGGGGTCAGAACCCTCTGCAACCCCTCTCTAGATCCGCGCATCTTTATTGGAATGAAGATTTTAAATGCAACAAATTAACTTAAATGAAATGACGTAACGTCTGTTGCAAAGCGTTACGTTAACGTTGTACAACGGATGTGACGTCCGTTGCACAACGTTACTTTAACGTGATTTCAACGTACGTTGCTAGGGAAGTTAGTAGTTTTGAGACGGCGCCATAGCATCGTAGGGCCCGCACTTTGTTAAGAAAATAAGTAGCCTATAAATATCGTAGAACTCACAATCGGAGTTGACTTGTGTTTTATCCATCATCGGGATTATCGACGAAACATATGGTAGCAGAGCGAGGTTCTAAATTTGAAGAATAGTAGAAATAATTCGAAGATCGAGAATGGCGTCATCCGCAATGGAAGTTGTTAACGAGAATCATCCAGAGGCCCTATGCGACTTTGAGGAAATGGAAGTACAATTCAAGAAAGACAAGACCCGTGTGAAATCTAACTTTACACGATCAAGAAATAAATTACTAGATTTATTAGATCAAGATGATTTGCCAAGTCGAAAAGATGTCCGTCAAGCACGTCAAAACATGGACACTTGTCAAGCAATAGCTATCGAGGTACTGACAAATTTTTCGGACTTTTACACCAAGAACGGCGAAAAACAAAAACGTAAGCTGGTTGTGATGGAAATGATCCGAATCGAAGAAGATTTCTACATGACGTCTGAGTCTGCCAGGGAGTATTTAGAGTCTCGAAAGAGTGACAACTCGAGTGTATCTTCGGACATTCTTTCGATCGATTTGCTGGAGAGAATGAACATTTCTGATCAGAGTGAGACTAATCGCAAACAGGGCTTGGCTCCATTTCAAAATCAGACAGTATCCGAGGTAAACTCATTTAAATTTTTCGGTGAATCGGTACCTGACCTTTGCACTGCTAGAGATGACCTCATCTCTCCAAAAAGTACTGTTCAGCATAATATGACTTTTGAAAAATCCCCGTTATTGAATGATACCCGTCATGATGCAAACCCCCAGTACCCAGATGAACACTATGCGAACCCAGGGAGCCGTTTAGCTGACACGAGTACACGTAATGTCCCATTTGAGAATCTTAGTTCAGCGCAATCTATCGGTCACGATTTATGGCGGCAACTGAAGCGTGTACAGATACCGGTGTTTTCAGGAGAAAAGCGACAATACCAAAATTGGAAAGCTGCTTTCTTGGCCTGTATTGACAGTGCACCTGCGACGGACGAGTATAAATTGCTGCAATTACGCCAATATTTATCCGGCGATGCCTTAAAAGTAATAGAAAATTTGGGGCATTCAGCATACGCCTATAAAGCAGCGAAAGAGAGGCTGGATCGAAAGTACGGTGGCAAACGCAGACAGATTGCCATTTACCTTGAAGATTTAGAGAATTTTCGACAAATACGACTGGGGAACGCCAGAGATTTAGAGAACTTTGCCGACCTGCTGGACATTGCCATAATCAACTTGAAAGAGGCGGGTCTTCACCATGAATTACAAGACGGCTCGCTTTATACAAAATTGCAGAGGAAATTGCCAGAGTCACTATTGGCGCGCTATCACCGCTGGGTTTTCGAGAATAGCGCGTCAGGGTCTGTACTTACTCTAAGGACTTGGGTTATACAGGAATCTGAATTTCAGACCGTTGCTACAGAGACTGTGCACGGGTTGACTGGACAATCATCGAACCAAGCGTCGCAGCCATTCTACAGAAACAACAACCAGCGAGCATTCTTTGGCGAAACAACTGAGGAGGGTCGACGAGGGAAATCTATCGAATGCCAACTATGCAAGGAGCCACACAGAATTTGGAATTGTCAACATTTCGCAGATAAGTCTGTAACAGAGCGATGGAATTTGGCAAAGCTGTTTCAGCTATGCTATCGTTGTCTAGGGGAGTGGCATGTTGGGAAAAAATGTCCAAGAAGCCGACAGTGTGGTTATGAAGGTTGCCAAGAATTACATCACAGGTTACTACATCGACAGCGGTACCAATCAGAAATTACAGAGCAACCTCCTTCTTCATATCATGATACTGAACTGAAGGGTTTGAGAAATAAATATAATAAGGAACCTTATTCAAACCGCCCAGAAATGGACACCCTTCTGACCACTTCAGTCACATACGTTACGGAGGGGAAAGGACAAAGCCAACAGACATCTATGACAGCCACAGACGATTACAGACCAGACTACATTGCTCTTCGTACCATCCCCGTGATACTTAGAAATGGTGACAGATCATTGAAAGTCAACGCCCTGCTAGATGATGGCAGCACAAAAAGTTACATCAATGCAGATGTTGCAGCTGAGTTAGGTCTGCAAGGAAAAACAGAAAAAAGTAATGGTCAATGTCTTAAATGGCCAAGTTGAGACATTCGAAAGCAAACCAGTAGAATTTCAATTAGAGAGTATGAACGGCAGTGTTAATATGACAGTTAACGCTTACACAGCGAATAGGGTTACAGGAGACATGAGGGTTTTTGATTGGAATAAATGTAAAAGTCGCTGGCCATATTTAAAGAATATTGACTTTCCACACAGTACAAAAAGAGAAATTGTAGATCTGCTCATTGGCCTAGACTGTGCGTATCTTCATTCCACACTCGAAGAAGTAAGAGGAAAGCCAAGCGAACCTATAGCGAGGCTAACACCACTTGGGTGGACCTGCGTTGGAAACCCAGGACAGAGAGATGGTTCAATGTTGCAAACAAACTTTGCCAGCACGTTCTTTGTAAAAGATCAGTCATCTCTAGAGACGTTGAATGCAAATTTGAAGAAATTCTGGGAGTTTGAGGAGGAGCCATTGATGCATGAACCCCCTGTGATTCGATTGGAGGAAAAACTAGCTTTGCAAACAGCAGAACATTCTATAAACTATGAAAATCAAATGTATCGGGTTGGTGTCCCTTGGAAAGAGCGTCAGCCAGTTTTACCGAACAACTATGATATGGCTCTACGAAGACTTGAAAACACTGAGAAGAGACTAAAACGATCACCGGACATTGCAGACTCTTACAGCAAGTGCATTGAACAGTATATTGAGAAAGGATATGTAAGGAAGATAATGGAGCACGAGAAAAGTAAATCAAAATGGTACCTGCCACATTTTCCGGTCATCAGACTTGACAAAGAAACAACAAAAACTAGGATCGTATTTGATGCATCGGCTAAATATGACGGAGTCTCTTTAAATGACGTCATACACCAAGGGCCCAAGTTACAAAGGGATCTGTTTGACGTACTACTACGCTTCAGAAGGTTTCCAGTAGCAGTAGTTTGCGACATTGCAGAAATGTATCTCCGTATTGGGATCACACCAGAGGATAAACCATATCATAGATTTCTGTGGAGGGGAATCAATCAGAATAGCCACCCAGATATCTACGAATTCGACCGAGTTGTGTTTGGAGTGAACTCATCGCCGTTTCAAGCACAATTTGTACTGCAGTATCATGCCCAAAAATGTCAGAAAGACTTTCCTGTAGCAGCAGAAATAATTCAAAAATCAACATACATGGACGATTCAATGGACTCGACACTATCAGATGAAAATGCAATTGAATTGTATAAACAACTTTCACGCCTTTTGACAAAAGCTGGCATGCATGCTCGAAAATGGCTATCGAATTCATCCACTTTACTCTCAGTTATTCCTCAAAATGATCGCAAGGCTGAGGTTGACTTAGATCGTGACCAGCTGCCAAGTGCCAAAACACTCGGAGTGTGGTGGGTGGCAGATAGAGACGAGTTTACCTATAAGGAAAATGCGCCGGATGATAGTATGGTGTATACAAAACGCAACTTTCTCAAAAAGATAGCTACATTGTTCGACCCTATCGGTTTTATTGCACCATTTACAATCAGGGCAAAAATACTGCTGCAAGACATGTGGACAACTGGTTTGGAGTGGGATGAGGAGCTAACCGAATCGCTAACCATTTCTGCACGTGCGTGGTTCAATGAGCTTACCGATCTGAAACAGCTGCAGATTCCAAGATGTCTGTTCCAAGATAAGAGAGCATCTGAAACCATTTCGTTGCATATATTTGTGGACGCATCAGAGAATGCATACGGAGCTGTGGTTTATGCTAGATGTCTAAGGATGGATGGCTGTGTTACTCGGAACATAGTTGCAGCAAAAACACGAGTGGCGCCGACTATATCAACAAGCATCCCACGCCTAGAACTGATGGCTGCTGTGGTTGGGGCTCGTTTGGCTATGAGAATTTCGAAGGTGCTAGATATTTCCGTGGGCTCTGCTACATTCTGGTCAGACAGCGCGAATGTTCTGTGGTGGATTCGTGGTCGAAGTCGTCAGTTCAAACCATTTGTAGCAAATAGAGTTGGAGAAATTCAGGGCTATACAAATCCAGACCAATGGCGTTACGTACCAACAGAATTAAATCCAGCAGACTTTCTTAGCAGGGGAATGAAAGCAACAGATCTGATAAGAAATAACGCATGGTGGAGAGGTCCAGATTTCCTTGGAGAACCAGAGGAGACCTGGCCTATAAATAAAAACTTTGTACAGCCTAGTTGGAGTGCGGAACTGAAGAGATCTACATCAACCCTAAGGAAAACCAAATCTAAAAATGAGGACAGCAAATTTGGTGATTCGTTATCTTCAGTCTTCATGTCGATTAGCGTCCGTAGGTCACAAGTTCTAGTGGATCCAAATCGCTATTCCAGCTGGCTTAAGCTAAAAAGAATTCAGGCATGGGTAGATCGTTTCATTGAAAACTGCCAGAAATTAAAGACAGACAGAATGACAGGGGAACTGTCAGCCGATGAGCTCAACCAGGCTGAGATCAAACTTATCAAGGAGACACAATCTTCATATTTTCCAGAGGAATATGAATCTTTGAAGCATGAAAAGGTATTATCGTCAAGTAGCAAATTGTTGGGTTTACAACCAAAACTTGACAGCGATGGACTAATGCGTTCAGATAGCCGCTTAAAACACGCAAAATTCTTGTCCTATGACGTACGATATCCAGTGATTTTACCCAGGAAGAGCTGGGTAACAAAGTTAATTGTGAAAGAGTTTCATGAAAAAGGACGTCACGCCACAGGGACCAACCAAACATTGTCAGCTTTATCAGCTAGGTATTGGATCGTGTCTGCACGTGAGGTTATACGGGAGTTCGAAAAGGCATGTGCGGAATGTTGCCGACGTAAAGCAAAGGCCTGTGAGCAAATTATGGCTCCATTGCCAATATCAAGATTGAAGATGAGCTTGCGAGCATTCACAAGGACAGCTGTTGATTTCGGGGGACCATTTATTACCGTGCAGGGTCGAGGGAAACGTCGCGCAAAGAGGTATCTATGTTTGTTCACCTGCCTTGCCACGCGAGCTGTACACCTAGAAATTGCCTTTGGTCTCGACACGGACTCCTTCTTGAATTCTTTCTATAGAATGGCTAGCCGTAGAGGACTCCCTGAAGAGGTATATTCTGATAATGGTACTAATTTTAAGGGAGCTGACAATGAACTAAAATTATTAGTTTCACAAATCGATGAAGACAAAATTACAGAATCAGCAGCAAACAAAGGAGTAAAGTGGCACTTTAATCCACCACTCGCTCCGCATTTCGGTGGAGTGCATGAAGCCATGATAAAATCAGCAAAGCGGGCTATCAGTGCTATTCTAGGGAATGCAGACATAAATGACGAGGAGCTTATGACTGCAATAATTGGAGCTGAGGGACTTATCAACTCACATCCCTTGACATATCAATCAGCAAACCCAGTGGATGATGTACCCCTGACCCCAAACCACTTCCTGCATGGACAAATTGGGGGTCAATTTGCGCCAACGTCAGTGGATTCAACGCAGTTCAACCTTAGAAAACGATGGCGCCGGATCCAAGAACTAGTCCGGCACTTTTGGCAGCGTTGGCTCCGAGAATGGCTACCAGCACTTGCAGCACGGAAAAAGTGGACCCAGGAACGTCAGGATGTCAAGGTAGGAGATGTTGTACTCGTGGTCTCGCCAGATACATCACGGGGAAATTGGCCATTGGGAAGAGTGTTGGAGGTTTACCCTGGAACAGACGGGCGAGTTCGAGTTGTGAAAGTCCAGGTCGGACAGGGGACCCTTGTAAGATCAGTGACGAAGCTGTGTCCACTAGAATGTGATCAGTAAGACATTTATATCAAACGAACATGTAATTCAAAGTAATTGCTAAATACAAACTTGATAATTCATATTGGAATGGAACTCTGAAGCTGCATTTTAGCTCATACTGAAATGGATCATTTTAATCTAAGTTAATTTTACCTATTTACACATTCAACTGATAATTTGTTCTCCAGTTTGTAACAGTTGATCAAAATACTTTATATTTTGAGGAGGGGAAAAATGGAATGAAGATTTTAAATGCAACAAATTAACTTAAATGAAATGACGTAACGTCTGTTGCAAAGCGTTACGTTAACGTTGTACAACGGATGTGACGTCCGTTGCACAACGTTACTTTAACGTGATTTCAACGTACGTTGCTAGGGAAGTTAGTAGTTTTGAGACGGCGCCATAGCATCGTAGGGCCCGCACTTTGTTAAGAAAATAAGTAGCCTATAAATATCGTAGAACTCACAATCGGAGTTGACTTGTGTTTTATCCATCATCGGGATTATCGACGAAACATTTATCTTAGTTGAATGCGCCGACATAACTGAAAAATTGTTGACTGGGATGTTAAGAATAGAATCAAACAAAATAAAACATAATAATGAATCCTGTACAGTTGGCATACATTTTATAGCTGTACTCTTAAATAAAAAACCACACGTATTAAAAGCAATTTACCTTTTTGGTCTGTTGTCAGCTCACTCTTAAAAGTATTAGTATACATGTAAGCGTATCTGGATTTTACCTGCATATTTGTATAGATGGACAAAATAATCCATATAACAAATTCTCGTAAAAATATTGAAGATATTGCAGTTTCGGTGGTAATCCGTTCTCTTATTTTATCTTTTAACGTTTTAAAACTTTACGTAGTAATACAGGGCCCAGAATTACATTGCCTACATAAAGTTAAGGAAGACTTAAGTTACATTTAAGTATTGATATTTCAACATGCTAAATAAATTGCCTGGATATATGCAGTACTTGTAGTCAAAGATATCAATGTGATCTACAGGAAAATGAAAGTATTTTGATTTTAATCAGTTTAAAACGTTAATTTTGCATCCTGTAAAATCAATACTTAAGTAAGCAAGTAACTCAGTAAGTCTTCCTTAACTTTAAGGAGGCATTGTAATTCAGGGCCCAGGTTCTCATATTCCGGTAACAGCTGCCCAAGCCCCACAATGGCATCTTTTTAATCAATATTATTTGAGCCGCGACATGAGATTTCCAACAATGTGTTATGTGCGACCAGCAAAGGCTCAGACCAGCCTGCGCATACGCGCAGTATGATCAGAGCCTTTGCTTGTCGTTTGAATATGATATGAATATTAAACTACTGAACGAACATAATTTGGAGTTTCTAAGCTTAAAAGAAGGCTACTCGGGCTCGTCTGAGTCTATTCATTTTTAAATGCCACATTGTTGGAAATCACATGTCGCGGCTCATATGTCATTCTATAAGAAGCAATAAAGATGAGTTGTATATCTTTAAGATATATTTAAAAGTTTCACACCGGATAAGCGGCAATCGAAAACGTTAATGCTATCGACGAACGCAGATCAAAAATCGTTGGAAACAGGATTTTCGATTGCCATTTGTCGCCCGATTTTTCGATTGCCATTTGTCGCCCGACTGGCGACAAATGGCAATCAAAAACACTGTTGCTAGCGATTTCCATATGCATAAAACAACATGTATTTGAAACATGTTATATATTTGTACTTATAAAAGCAGATAGCTTCCCATTTCTGTAAAATGTTTAATATTTAATACACCGGTGAGAGGGCCTCATTGTTAAGGCATACAGAGAACTCTCTCAATTCCATGATAAAATATTCCCTGCTAGCATGTTATTACAGTTCTTTACCATCGGATGACGTACTTGGAATTTGACAGAGGAGGACTGAACATGGGAGTCGAACACTCATTTCATTATATTCTCGTACTGCTCATGATATTTTAAGTTAATTACCGAATACATTGGAGAGAGAGAGAGAGTCAGAGAGAGTCAGAGGCAAGAAAGGAGAGAGAGTCAGGGGCAGAGAGAGATAGAAACAGAGAGTAGAGAAAAAGAGAGTAGAGAAAGAGAGAGTAGAGGAAGAGATAGTAGAGAAAAGCGAGTAGAGGGAGTGTGAGTAGAGAAAGAGAAAGTAGAGAAAGGAGAGTAGAGAAGGAGAGCGAGAAGAGGAATAGATAGTAGAGAGAAAGAGCGAGAAGAGGGAGTGCTAGTAGAGGGATTGCGAGTAGTGGGAGTGAGAGCAGAGGGACCGCGAGTAGAGAATGAGTGCGAGAAGAGAAGGTGTGCGAGTAGAGAAGGAGTGTGAGTAGAGAAGGAGTGTGAGTAGAGAAGGAGTGTGAGTATAGGAGTGCAAGTAGAGAAGGAATGTGAGTAGAATAGAAGTGCGAGTAGAGAAGGGGTGCGAGTAAAGAATGTGTGCGAGTAGATAAGAGAGAATGGAGAAGGGGTGCGAGTAAAGAAGGAGTGCGAGTAGAGAAGAAAGAGCGGAGGAGGAGTTCGAGTTGAGAAGAGAGAGTGGAGAAGGAGTGCGAGTAAAGAAGGAGTGCGAGAAGAGAAGGAGTGCGAGTAGAGAAGGAGTGCGTGTAGAGAAGGCATGCTAGTAGAGAAGGAGTGCGAGTAGAGAAGGAGTGCGAGCAGAGAAGAGAGAGTGGAGAAGGAGTGCGAGTAGAGAAGAGAGAGTGGAGAAGGCGTGCTAGTAGAGAAGGAGTGCGAGTAGAGAAGGAGTGCGAGTAGAGAAGGAGCGCTAGTAGAGGAGGAGTGCGAGTAGAGAAAAGAGGGTAGAGAAAGAGTGCAAGTAGAGGAGGGGTGCAAGTAGAGAAGGAGTGCTAGTAGAGAAGGAGTGCTTGTAGAGAAGGAGTGCGAGTAGAGAAGGGGTGCGAGTAGAGAAGGGGTGCGAGTAGAGGATGAGTGCGAGAAGAGAAGGAAAGCGAGTAGAGAAGGAGTGCGAGTAGAGAAAGATTGCGAGTTGAGAAGGAGTGCTAGTAGAGAAGGAGTGCGAGTAAAGAAGAGAGAGTAGAGAAGAAGTGCTAGTAGAGAAGGGGTGTGAGTAGGAAAGAATGCGAGTAGAGAAGTAGTGAGAGAAGAGAAGGAGTGCGAGTAGAGAAGTAGTGCGAGTATAGAAGGAGTGGGAGTAGAGAAGGAGTGCGAGTAGAGACGGAGTGTGAGTAGAGAAGAAGTGCTAGTAGAGATGGCGTGCTAGTAGAGAAGGAGTGCGAGTAAAGAAGAGAGAGTAGAGAAGAAGTGCTAGTAGAGAAGGGGTGTGAGTAGGAAAGAATGCGAGTAGAGAAGTAGTGCGAGTAGAGAAGGAGTGCGAGTAGAAAAGTAGTGCGAGTATAGAAGGAGTGCGAGTAGAGAAGGAGTGCGAGTAGAGATGGAGTGCGAGTAGAGAAGGAGTGCTAGTAGAGATGGCGTGCTAGTAGAGAAGGACTGTGAGTAGAGAAGAGTGCTGGTAGATATGGCGTGCTAGTAGAGAAGGAGTGCAAGTAGAGAAGGAGTGCGAGTAGATATGGCGTGCTAGTAGAGAAAGAGTGCAAGTAGAGAAGGAGTGCAAGTAGAGAAGGGGTGCGAGTAGATATGGCGTGCTAGTAGAGAAGGAGTGCAAGTAGAGAAGGAGTGCTAGTAGAGAAGGAGTGCGAGTTGAGAAAGAGAGAGTAGAGAAGGAGTGCGAGTAGAGAAGAAGTGCGAGTAGTGGGAGTGCGAGTATAGAAGGAGAGAGTAGAGAAGGAGAGAGTAGAGAAGGAGTGCGAGTAGAGAAGGAGTGCGAGTAGAGAAGGAGTGCGAGTAGAGAGAGAGATAGAGTAGAGAGAGACGTAAAGATAGATAGATAGATAGAGAGAGAGAGAGAGAGAGAGAGAGAGAGAGAGAGAGAGAGAGAGAGAGAGAGAGAGAGAGAGATCGTAGAGAGTGAGTAGATGGGAAAGAGATAGCTGGTTGCTTTGCTTAGTTTGTCTTCCTTGTGTCTCGTGATAGTTGTATGGCTCTTCCTCATGGTAGTTTCTGAAGTTTGTGATTGTGTTATTTCCTGATCATACTCACTTACTATTTTTGTTGTATTTGCTGGGGGTTCGTGTTTAGCACTTCGTGTTAAACGCTTATATTGTGTCTTTTCTAGTTCTGCAATACTCTCACTGAGATTAAGGGAGCTAAATGTTTTGCTTATTGTACTCTGACTTTTGAGCGTATTCCTTATTTGTCTGTGTTCCAGTGTCCCTATCGATTTGAAACATGTGTCTGTCTGGGATTGTGGCATTTCCTGGCCATTTATTCTTGTTTTAACCCAAAGGCCGTTCTTTAAAGTGGGTTATCTTATGTTGTGTAAATGCGAAAAAACCTAATTAAATTTATGCATCTAGTGAAGACTGATTAGATCGTACAGGTGCTCGTCTAAACATCTGATATACTAATTGCATTGCTACTTGATCCGTCACCTTCACAAAAAGGTATGTGTCTATTTCATATTATAATGCTTTGGCATGTTATGTTACTGCAAGATCGTTTCTTTAATGTGATGCCAAGGGCTAAATAGATATGGTAGGCCAAAACAAACAAAACAAACTAATGCACAAAAACACCCATTCAATGTTGAACAAAAACTCTAACAAATTGGTTTATTTAAGCTTATTTCTCCTTTGATATGTTCCCCGCCAATCGAACCACTTGTTTTTGAAAGTGTATGAGTGTTACACTTTTGTTTCCGTAAGCGAGTTTGTTTAATGAGCATAATCAATTTGCCCTTCTCCGAAATCAATGTTAACATGCACATACCTTCCCTCCGACAGCTACCCAACATACCTCCGAACGGAAAGCTATCCATAAACATGATACCACCGTCATAAAATTGCAAATAAATAAGTGTTTTACAAGTATTTTTGAATTGTATTTGACTGAATCATTCCAAAGAGAGGTTATACATTCCAGCGGTGGCTGTGAATCAAGTAAAATTAAAATAATAGATATGAATATTAACTGATGAATTCGAAATATTCGTCCAAATTACTGCATTTCCGAATTCAAATGCGATTTAAACTCGAACAGATTAAGTTCCAAAACATGTAATGTTTTCAGAGATATCATTCTGTATACTATCGACCTATATGTTGTTATAATCCCTCAAAACGAATCTAAATTAAATAAAATCGAATTAATACAGACCATGTCCAACCCCAAAATCCTTTGTTTACCTCCGATAGCCAACACCCTCCGAGATCTAGACATGCGGTTCACCTGGGTGCTAACGTATATATATTTTCGTTATTGCCCTTTGTTCATCTTATGGTTTGTAACCCTTGTACGGATCATAACTCATCAAACCTAAAGCATATTGACTCAAAACGTCATACCCAGTAAATATCTAAAAGCGGGCCCCCATCGGCCCGACACTGTATGCTGACTGGGTAGGCAGATGGATATTATTGAAGAGAAGTGCAGTGCGTTAGAACCATATCTCAGTTATTGCCATTTGTTGTAACTTTTGCCTGGAGACAACTCTTCAGCCTTTTGGTGAAGTTTGTTCCAGATGCTTGAATGAAGACATGGCGTCATGGCATCATGGATAACATAAATAATCTTTATAAATATACATGTGCTATGGTATTGAAGTTTCGACCCTTGTCAAGTTTTGAGTTGTATAATTGAAATCTGTCCCGTCTGTCCTTCTATCCATTTTCCCATCTAGTCCTTTTAAATTTTTCAGAACCTAGAACAAGTATGGCTTGGTTGCCAGACAGGCAAGTTTGGGCAACTCCTATAAATTGCATAAATCCAAGATGGCCATCAAATACAAAATAAGAAAAATCAGCTGTTCAATTTATTGTCATAGAACGGTGTACAATATGTCTGTAAAAGGGTTTTTGGGTATGCAGAATCGAATTCTTGTGTTAATTTTGCATTTTGATGTACAGTGATAACAACATCGAAGATGACATTCAAGATGGCCGCCATAATACATCTTGAAAAATCAACTTTTAAACTATTTTTCAAAGAAAGGTGTAAACTATGTCTTTAAAAGGGGTTTTGCTATACAAAATCCAATTTAGGTGTTGTTTTTTTTGCATTTTATGTCCCGTGATTAACATAATCAAGATCAGACTTGGGGTCAATTACTTTGGAAAAGTAATTAATTACTTACAATTACATTGGAAATTGTTCAATTAAATTACAATTACAATTACATGGCTTTAGAGCAAAGTAATTAATTACATACAATTACTTTGTCACATGTAATTAATTACATTACAATTACATTTCACTGCCACATAGATAGCTTTATCAGATTTTAATATCAGAGATATATGAAATGAGTTAAAACTCCTTAAAAAGTCTGAGCAACCTTTTCACTCTAAGTTCAATATATGTCTATTAGGTTGATTTTATTTTTAGGACTTCTTGTATTATTGTCAAATGATGCAACTTAAAAGAAATGAATACACATTGGTCTGAGAAAAGTATTATATTGTGGAAGATAAACCATGGAAATGATTTTGTACGACTAGCTTAAATGTAGAGAATAACTGTTTTCAAAAAGTGTTGATAAGAAATCTGTGTGGCTTTGAGACATGAAAGTTGGCAAAAAAGTACAAAAAGGAACATCACAAAGCGATGAACAAAAATAATACTTGTGCGTGAGGCTTTGCAAGCAAGAGGTTGCTATTTCGGTCCCCACTAGAACATCTTTTTTATTTAATTTTTCTTTTTTGTATCAACAATGATAGGTCCCAGGTTCACTGAATGAGTGAAATCCAATTTAATTTGCTGAATCACATTTTATTATTATTATTATCAGGCCTCCAGATAAGAGTGTGTATTGGAAAACTATTTTCTTTATTTATCATCCAAAACATATGTTGTGGGTACTCAAAAGAACCGTCTCAATTAGACAGTTCTTTTGAGCACCAAAACACATGTTTAGATTGATGGGTAAGAAAATAATCACAATTTTACGCTCATAAAATGTCTATCTGGATCTAAGTATTATTATTATGATAAATATTGAAGATAGCAAATAAGCAGTTTAAGGATTTAAAATAATGTACTGGGTAGATTGTGTCATGTACCTTAGCATATGAGTGTGTTGATCCCAGGCGTGAAAATTAAACAAATTGCTTTCAAGGAGTCAATTCACTAACCAATACTATTGTCTGAGTGAATACTATTGTTGAGATTTTCACACCTTCTTGTTTTTGTATTGTTTTGGTAACTTAACTATTAAAGGTTGGTTGTCACAAAGTCTTATCTTTTATAATCAGATGAGCAAAGAATATACAATTAATTGCTTTAAAAGGTTGCTTTCAAAATAGTAGAGGAAACATACAGTCTGTGTTTGGTAAAATTGTTATATGCTATCTTATGTCTACTCTAGCATGACTAATTCCAATTCTCGTTTGTTCATTGTTGCATTCAACTTTTTTATATTTTGAGTACAGCAAATGATATATGCATTTACAAAGACCAATAACTATTTAGCAGCATTTCAAATATCTATGATATTCTAAGATAACTGAAGTTCATAACTGACCTGAAAAGTAATTAAAATGTAATTGAAAGTAATTGTTAAATACTACCATTTTTGACCATGTAATTAATTACATTCAATTACTGTAATTAAAGAAATGTCTTAATTACAATTACATGCAATTACTTTAGAAAATGTAATTAAATTACAATTAATTACAATTACAATTTTAATTACCCCAACTCTGATCAAGATGGTCACCAGACGCCATCTTGAAAAATGACTTTTTTAGTGATCATAATAAATAACATGACATGAAATATAGTTTTCTTTGATTTTCGTATGCAGACACCGTTGTTGTTTTTGCAACTTGATGCACCCTTACGCTAAATGTATCTGCAAGGCGCCTTTGATTGATTCGCTTCCACTGACAAAGACACGTTATTTAAGAGGAGAGCAGAAATTATCTAACTGACAGACGGATGGACTGAAATAACTGCAAAAGACAGAAAATACCAAATGAATGATAACATCTCTTTTAATTGCATTATCTATATTCACACTCACCCAATGCCATCTGTTTCAATCTCCTCTTTGGCAGTTCGAACAATTTCCCTGGTTGTAGTGAATTGATTCAAGCAATACTGCCCACCATGACAGTTGTTACAGAATGCTGCACATGACAGGTGCTGCTTTTGGCATCCACATGTCTCCATAGAAAACTTATTGCATCGTGCTTTGCACTGACACTGAATCACATCAAGTAATGGGGTGGAGCAGGGTCACCTTCAGCATTGACTGGTATAGATATTTCATCTCAAAACGCCCAGAGACTCATCTGGAGGACCTTTGTAATTGGATGCTTTCCACAAAATGACTGACCGTTCCAAGGCGGTACTTCTTTTGTGGATCGTTTATGTTTTTCGGTCTTGTGTTTGTTATGCCTTTGAGCGCGTCTGTTTATTTGTGCCTTGTGGTCACCTGCTGGGAAACGACTGACCTCTTGGCTCTCGTTTGTGGTGTCTAACTGTGAGTTTGTCAATTTCCCATTGGAATCCCATTGGCAGATATTGGAGATAAAGCCATCACTTTAGGAATTCTCTTCGTCTTTGTGAACACATTGAAATAAGCAGATTCTATGGATGTTCCTGGTGGTTGACTGTAAAATGAAACGAAGAACGGGATTGCTGCATTCATCAACTCTGGTTGAGTGATACCAAATCCACCTAAAGTAGTTTAACCTTGGTAGTTTCCAGATATCATAGTATTCAGCGCAATGGCATTTCCTTTGTCTTAAGGGTAGGATCAAAACCGCGGAGTGTATGGTATGCATATCTGTTAGCTAAAACAGGCTTTCAAGTGCCCATCAACAGAAAAGTAGGGAAAAAGTAGGGATAAAAATTTGGAAAAAGTAGTGAAAAAAGTAGTGATTATCGGTGTAAAAAAGTAGGGATAGTAGGGCTTTTCCAAATATAAAATTCATTACAACAAGCTGTTTGAAATAAGTAATTTCAGATTAAATGAGCAGGATAATACCTGTGACAATAGTACTAGCCAAACAGAGAGACTTTAAGGTTAAACATTAAAAATTGAGGTGTTAAGCGGCGCGCACCCTGAATGAACATAGATGTTAATTTATAAAATTGAGCGAAGTGAGCGAGGAAAAATTTCTGGATTTATGCGTAAATGACATTTAAGAGTGAAAAAGTAGAGATAGTAGGGTATTTTCATGAAAAGGTAGGGAAAAGTAGGAGCAGATCCAAAAAGTAGGGAAAAGTAGGAAAAATAGGAAAAGTAGGGCCCACTTGAAAGCCTGCTAAAACCATTTCTGACGAAGATCAGCACTGGTGTGGCATTGATGTCAAGTAGTGATCCATCCCAGCGCTCCATCTGTACCTTGCATTGTAAACTAGGCCAAAAAAGAAACTCCGCTTTCTATTATTTCTTTAACTGTATCAGTTATGGATTGACTGACCTCAATAAAACAATTGGGAAAATGTGCGGCAGGAAAAACAGCAAAAGATAGATAGCAGATGGAATTTTGCTACTCTCACTTAACACGCAATATTTTCAATTATTGTATGCTGCGTTTCTTTTTTGGCCTAGTATATGTCTGCCCGATTCACCCAATAAACAAGTAGGACAAACACTTCAGTGTCATCACTAAGGATGCGGGTCACACTCTGGCCAGACTTTGTTGTCCCTAGCACAATTGAAGAGCTAGCTTCATCATGATATAATGTACCATTATCCCCGGTCTCCACTCTAGTAATCTCGCCAAGATTGAAGGTACCTAACACACTGGCAAGTTATTGCTTATTGCCTAATTCCAGTTGTATTATGTGATGAACAACCAGGCTCTGAGTCTGAGTAGATACTTTCCAGTCAATCAAAAACTGTAGATGTGATTGGGAAGGCGTTGGTCCACTCATCAACCAAATAAATGGACACTGTCATGTCTTTTAGCACCACCTTGCAGATTTTAAAGGCAGTTTGGTCACTGAACTTATCAGATGAAACTGCATTCCAGTATCCATCCTGGTTACAGCGGACAAGATCAACATTGTCTTTAGCATAAAAACGCATTTCAATCCAATATTGAGTTATGTAACGTGCACACTGGACATGTCCAGCAGGAAAGAAATACTCATCATTCGCTTCATCGTCAGCTGTTTCAGTTGGACTTCACCTTCTCGCTCTGCACCCTCAAACTGGTGAAACAGGACTGTTGGCAGTAGGAAATGGTCCACCCAGCGTGGACCAGTTGGATGTATACGAGCTGTTTCGATGTACTGCTCAATGTCATCAAAAGTGTTTTGTTCATTTGAAAGAGATCGTTGTAAGAGAGCAGCTGCCACCCTTGAGTTCCCATTGGAAATACCTATAATTCCTCCATAAGCTGCAGTGACATAGAATTCCAAGGCTGGGCATTTCATTAAGGTTCCATGCAGCCGAAAAATGACTGTATTAGATGCTGGTTCCAACACACTTGTTTTGTCATCACATATAAATGCATGTCCTCGCATAAGAGAAGCTTTTTGACCCCCATATAAACCATTGATTAGGATGGTGTCAATCAGGGGACCAATCACATACATGACATAAAAATGAGCGCGGATCTGAGAAAAGGGTCCTTAAGGAATTCCAGCAATTATTTCATAATAGACATTTGAAGAGGCATAACATGAGAAAAAATGCATATTTTTTATAGTACCACGAAAATGTTTCTATAGCTTGATGTCATCAAAGTAGCAAATGTTTTTAATTATAGTTAATGTTTTGTATGCTGCCTGTTGCTTTGGCAACAATTAGGCCATAACACTTACAACGGCTCATAATGAAGGGTGGGTCACTTTAAATGCCTATAATATGACTTAGAAAGTATAAAGTCGTTCAATTTCATTTGCATTTACATAATAACATATTAACGCATGTGAATACATTATTTTTGTCAAATTGTTTATACTGAGTCAACAATAAGCTACAAGCAACTGGAGACTAACACTCTGACGTCATATTTGATTTAATGTTCTTCTTGACGTCACGTTCCAAACCTGATTACATACGTTACTTCAAACCTCCATATATTCGTCAATATTAAAGATATGTGCTTCAAATTTTCAGGAAAAGCTTTTAAAAGATAGTACTATCAAGAGGCAACATTAACTAGATTTTGATTAACATAATCATAAGGTCCTTTTGTCATATCCTGGCCCAAATGTTCTCGACAAATCATTGTCAAACCCATTCCACAACACCATAAAAAGACATATTTTATATCGCCCTATGACTATAAGTTAAAATAACACGATGTATGCCTATCAGGGACATCAAAATACTGCTACATTCAGAATGGTATTCCGGACGACACATTTTATATAATTCTGTGACAATTTATTTAAAAAAGTTAGTTTGGATTTAAGCACATTTCTCGAGTTGCCCTACCTTGCCTTTCTGGCAACCGTGCTAGATTAGTTCTAGAGCAACACTTCAGTGCAAAGAAACAAAAAAGCGAACTTCATTGTACTCGACATTTCTAGGTTAATAATGTATAGGACTTATCGGCATGTCAAATAGACTAATCTGTCTGACAATGTCTATCCATCCATCTGTCGTAAATATTGCCAATTGGGTCTTAAGCTAATATATGGTGGAAACAGATTTTTGTTATATTTATCTGAAAAGAAGCTTAGTTTAATTTAAAGAAAACTAATTAGTTATTTATAAATATTTTGGTGTACCCAGTATATTGTTGTTTACATTATACAAACCTAGTGAGTAGCATAATACAGGCTAGTTCTTTGTATACCTCAGTAAATTAACGATAAAAAGACTGCAAGTTACTAAAGGCTTGTAAGGGAGGTGGTAGCATACAATTTTTTTCTTGACTTAAATTCCAGATAGAATCAATCATCAAAGAGTTGGTAGAATAAAAATAGTAACACTGCGATAAGTATCAAAGTCAAATGTGCTTGCTCATTTGATTTATTATTTACGTTACTATTTATAATTTATTTAGTTTGATCTGAAATGACTAATATTGTATCAATATTTATGTTCTCATTTGACATGCTTAATATCAAACACATTTTATATGAACAAAATGTTAGGCTTATCCAAGTCTAATTGATAGAAATAATGTAAAACAAAATTACCAATAAGTTATTGGAGTCCATTAATTCACTGGTTACAATAAAATACTTTCAATGCAAGTGATCTTTTCAAAGTGATAAGCCTAGATCTTTCAAATAGAGCCTTTAGAAGAAATGTTATCCTGTTAAATATTTTTGTTATATATGTTACTAAAATAAATTGTATTCTTTCTTCACCAACCATATAAAGTGATAGGGATAGGCATGGTGTGTGCCATATGTGAAACGAAACCAAAACGATTGATAAACCATTTTCTTTTTTTCTGTTTTTTCATATGACAAGGATTAACGTCTGCTTTGATGTTTCATTTTCGATGTCGACCTATATTTGAATTGACATAGGAAATTTTAGGAGTTATGCGTTAGCTTTTGTCCCCAAATGTTATCAATATAGTTGTTGTGGTCAATACGCTATAATTGTATGTATTTTGATGACTTACACAAAGGACGATATATCTTACCTTTAGTAAGCAACTGCATGTGTTGAATATCAATGTTCCATCTATATAAAGTGAGCTGTAGTCAGTGAAAAAATGTCTGTAGCTATAATTCAATATATAAAAAGAATCAAACATAATACTATAGGTTTCAGGGAGATAAAAGATATCACATAAGCATTTAAGAAACATAATTTGAACATCAAAATAAGTAGTTTCTAAAATGCTGTTTACATATTTGATAAAGCACGCTGACTTGAAGTTGCGTTTTATGTGATTTAGGTTCAAGTTCCTTCCTTTTAAATATCCATCCTTTGTTGATGTTTATTCTGGGTTGCGTGTTGCTTGTTGTGTCAAATAAGACAATATTCATCATTTCTCTCATTAATGAGTACTCTAATGACAGTAATTTATACCCATTAGTAATCTCAACTCATATAGTGCTGCTATTTCATTAAATATTCTACTCAAAAGAAAATAACGAATATAACAGTAATAAAAGGAGTCTAAATTAGTTAAAATCGTATTGCTTGTCATTTGCTTTCAATTTAAAGATAATACTGAAGTGGAAGAATAAGAAATAATTTGATATTAACACTATTGGAATTCCTATTTTTAGGTTAACTTAATTTTGTTATTACATGGTAACGCCACAGCCGCTATAGAGCTAGCATACTTTATTTTGTGGCTAATATAATGTGGCTCTAAAAAGTACAGTCTACAAACCTCCTTCCTTGGAAGCCCATGAAATAATGATAGTACTGCATTAAGAGGATAAAACATTAGCGGCTCTGCTGCAGCACATTATCACACTCGGGCTTGGCAAACACTGACACAGAAAAGAATGTTATATTGACATTGTTATATACCTTCCTTTTCAGCACACCGGACTTAAACGGCAATGAAGCTCTCTGCTGCCGTGTATTAATGGGAATGAAGCCCGCAACCAGTGGTTAGTCAACGATCAGCCACATTGCGACACATTAAATCTAAATGAAATGTACAACTGTCAGCGATCGAAACACGTCAAGTTTCTATAGTAAACACTAATGAGGTATATAACAATAGATAATAATATATTTGAAAGTAAGTAACGTATATAACTGAAATATCATATGGTATTTTTTTTAAACGCATACTGGCTGTTTGATGCATTTAATCAAATGCACTTAAGGCAATCGTCATGTCGCCATATAATAACTAAGTATAGATCACAGATACAAAATATTGCGGAAGAGAATATACAGTTAAATTAATACTCCTCTTTGTGTGATACATGCTTTCCTAAACTGTCATTTCTATTGGTATGTTCCTTGTTTGATTTCTATAACATGTCAAACAAGAAATACATACGGTAGGGATCAAGTTAAAATATGATGAAAATTATGTTATTTTATTTGATTAATTAAGAAATAGGGAAGACTGCATTTTATTCCGAATTCAGATACGTATATATAGTACTTTAAGCCATTAAAAACGCAACTGGTACAAGTGTGGTTTTTCTTATAAATATCAGCTTCATACACTTTTTCTTTGTATTAACAAGCGTCCCTAACGTATGAGAACGTTTAAACAAAATTTGAGGCCAATTGCACACTTCTGCCAAAATTTTTGGTGAAAAATGACAAATTCATCTACTTTTTGGTAACAATCTTAAATCTTGAAATTCTATTCAATTTCAGTTTTAGAGTACTGCGTTTCACTCAAACAACCAAGGATACGGACTGCAACACAAAATTCACTTTGCGGGAAGTACCTAAAATTAATGTTTTAAATTTCCTTTTTTCACTAAATTTCCCCAAAATTTGAGAAATCACTAAAGCTTTAATTAAACTGAATCATTTCAAAGTTGGCTTACGTAAGTTGTTAGGTAATAACCTATGTTCATCATTTATCGCAACAGTTACCGTCGAAAGTGTCGCATTTTCGTTTACTTCCGGTTTTCATGCTGAAACTTTGATGGCCATTTTGAAGGTCAAAACTTCACGACAAAAACTTTCTGCTGCGTGTGCATAAAAAGTAGAGCAATATTGAAATTTTACGAAAGTTTGAGCCAAAATGAGCCACTCATAAAGAAGTCATGTTATCCAGATTAATAAGGTGATTTTGCAGTTTTTGTGTCGAAGTTCGGGTTGTGTCCCTTTATCAAAGAATATAGCCTAGCTTATCTGTTCTGCTTTATCTGCACCAAAAGAGTATTGGCTTGATATCGCGACCAAAGAATTATGTTTTTATTTTTTTTATTTTATTAGAATGGTAAAATAGCATTAAATCTCGAGTAAGGCTATACTGTAAAAGTTGCGTTTTGTACTGGCGTTAAGTATATATAAAGCCACCCCATCCAGACAACATTTTTGCGTCTGATATGTCATTTATCAATGAATTTTATATTGTTTTACTGTCTTATGCCTGTGCATGAATATAAAACACACATTTAAAAAGATAATTTGAAAATAACAGCAATAGGCGAACATCATTCGTGTTTCCTCTCATTTTTGCCTTAGCATTATGCGACGAAGGGTACGTATAAACATTGTGTCCTACAGAAAACTGCTTCCACAATTCGACTGTACCACGTGCCTATGAATGTTGCAGAAGACCTCAGAATTGGGCAGGTTGTGCCAGGTCAAAAACTAAAAAGGATCAGTCTGGGCCATGGAATGGAGTTGATTAGGAATGAAGTTTGGATGGAATGTAAATGGAATGGAATTATGTCATGTGAAGGACATTCTGTAAAACATAGAATGGAATTAGAGTGGAAAGGAATTGAATGGAATTGGAATTGGAATGGAATGGAATGGAACCATGTCAAGAGCTCTTCAACGGATCATATATTTCCCTTCAGAGACTTATTTGTGATGTGCTGTTTTCTTGTCCTGTAACTCATATATGTTTGCATCTACTGACGTCAAAATTATTTTCAATGAGTTACAGGACAAGAAAATTTAGTATATCACAAATAAGTCTCTGAAGAGAAGAATATGATATGTTCAGGTTCCATTCCAATTGCATTCCAATTCCATTCTAATGTTTTACAAATGCCGCCCTAAAAGTATTGTCAAGATAGAACCCATGTTAAAACAGAACGTGAATCTCATGATTTGAACTTTTTTTTTAATTTGACATTTCGCTTCAAACAGCTATGCGCATAGATATTTATAATTTTATACAATAATTAAGTTTATTAAGAGGAGGTTGTAAATGATACGAATATCATTGGCTTTAAAACCTATTAACCCTTTGTATTCTGATAGTTTTCCCATACATATTGACACAGTAAGTCCTTTTTATTATTTGAGGTCAGAACTGGAATTTTCTGAATTATGGTGTATTTCTGTCCCTGAAGATTTGTTTTAATCTTAGCAAACAGTGAAGACCCTAATGAAATGCAGCATTGTGCTGCATTTCATCTGGGTCTTCAATGTTTTCAAGAGTACCCGTTTAGGGGTTTCCAGTATACAAAGGGTTAGAGGGATTGAACACTTGAAAACAATTCTTGCAAATCATGTAAGAACCTAACAACTACTGAAGTGTTAAACTGTGAAATTGATATGCAGATATAAATGTATACCCTTAAACACATGGAATCAGATACTGTATATCATATTGCTTTAATATGCATAAATGACATGTACAAAAAACCAGTCATAACTTTCCTTAACTATTTCACACTGGTAAATGTATACGTCGATTTGGTGGTATTTACACGTATTGCCGGTACTTCATAGACCAGAAGTGTTAGATATTTGTGTTAATACTATATAGAAAAACATGCCATATGCCTAAAGGACTATAGAATTAGATCATTTTTAAGTATTCGCCATGCACATGGCGATTTATGAAAGCATTTAGGAATAGATTCGAGTACCGATCTGAATGATCGGTACTCGAATCTATTCCTAAATGCTTACATAAATCGCCGTGCACATACTGAATACTTAAAAATGATCTAATTCTATAGTCCTTTAGGCATATGGCATGTTTTTCTATATAGTATTAACACCAATATCTACCACTTCCGGTCTATGAAGTACCGGCAATACGTGTAAATACCAGCAAATCGACGTATACATTTACCAGTGTGTATTTGCCTGGTTGGGTCTGCTGTTGACAACCTTAGCAAACAATTTGGTTCCAGATCAGGCCCGACAACTTGTCCGGGCCTGATTTGAAATTAAACTGTTTGGTATTCAAGCAAGTTAGGTTCGAAGGCGTTTATTTTGATATCAAAATCATAGCATGCAAATAATCAGTTAGACCAACGCATATTACAGTGATACATACTCTAATACTAGTCCTGGAAGATTTTTTTTTAAAAAAATGTTAATTTTGACAATATCTGCAGACGACATAAACATCATGCAGAATTATCCAGCAAACATGAATGCGCATAACCAGATAATAAAGTTTTTGGCCTGAATCTGTCTTAACCTTAATTTATCGTCTGAAATTTAATGGTACTAGCATGTAACGAAGTGGACTTTTTACCATTGGCTTGCGAAAATGGTGAAGTGGAGGTGGGGGGGGGGGGAGAAGTCAATTTATCTCAGGAGAGCAAGACAATAAGTAACCCGTCTAGACTCCTTTCGGAGGGACTCATACTTGTTATTGAACTGTAAAATTGTGTTGTATTATGTCAACATAAGTATTATACTCTTATGAACTTATTACCACTCCCCTTTTCATATGAGTATTTCAGCGCGGAAATAAGACGTGACTTTTTTTTTTTAATTTTCATACTCTTGTAAAATACTCCGTATGATATAGAATCGTAAAAATCATCTCATGTTATAAAACTCATTAGCTTCCAGTGGTTCCTGTGACATCTAGAGAAAACTGGAGTTGTTCGCGATGTTTAAAGATGCATGCTCCTAAGAACTATCTCTATAGCGTCTTCATTGGGATTTGAACTATTGCAAGGTACTGTTTATTAAAACAGATTTGTGTAGATTTGTGTACTGTTGTTCTTAACTATAGTCTATGTGAAGGGTATTGGGTAATTAATAGAACCGCGTCTACGAATTCTAATCAGTATCTATAACCCAGCCAGCATACTACTTTGGCCACTATCGGCCCACCAGCGAAACGCCATTCAAATGGCGTTTCGCTGGCAGACAGATAGTGGCCCGGGAATATAAGATACTGGGAATCTAAGATAACTACGTCAAAGGTCCACATTCTACCATTTAAAGTTCTGGTACTTCAGAGTATTATTCTCACAGAGCAAACCTGTTGGCTTCATCAGGCGACACTATTGGCCCCACTGAAACAAAAGAGAGAGAGAAAGAGACAATAATCAAATAATAAGAGGATATTCATTTTTTTTTTGGAATGAATATGACAGTTAGCCTATTACATAGAATGAAGTGTCGAACCCCACGAAATAAATATCCATTGTTTCACTTTGCGAGATAAAAACATATACTGATGACAAAAATGGAATTTTATTTGCATGATACGTATACAAAAATATATAAAAAATCAAAAGTGAAACAGATTTTGTTTGCATTTTTGGCGTCAAAAATGTCACACATGGTGCCATATTTATGATGACGTTGCATAGGGTGTCGTGTCTATCTTCCAGAACTGAAAGCATAGAAGCAGGACAAGTAAGGGAAAGGATTTTGTTTTAAAACAAATTAAAGACCAGCGACTTAATAGACTCAGAACACCACACGGTAAAGTGACGAAACCACAATAAAACACCACACACAAGAGAGCCAAGAGGTTAGCCCTTTCTCAGCAGACAATGAACATTACACCAATAATAGGCTAAATTAAATATTATATATGTTTTGTGGCGTCTGATCTGGTTCCGCACTGTTTCTCTATGTCCCATAAGTAAAAGGACCTTACGCTTATATGGGTAAACTGTGCTACCTGGTCCCAAGGTTATAAAACGTTCTCATGCTCAACTCAGCTGATCACGAAATTTATCCTGCTCATAAATGTTAAAATGCCAACAATTGTTGGCATTTTGATATTTATCACCATGTTAATACAACATCTGAGAGACTTAAAGCAAGAAACATCTTCATTTGTCTGTATTATAGTTTTTATGAGCAGTTTAAATTTTGTGCTCAGTTGAGTTGAGCATGAAACAAGTTTATAACCTTGGGGCCTGGTATCTCAGCTTTGATTTTGCAGGCCACCACAACATGAATGGTAAAGTTGTTCCAAATCCCTTCACTTTACTTCTTATGCTTAACACCAGGCCCAGTAGTGCAATCGGTAGAGATTGAGGGCCCGGCTCGGTCACATACTTTCGTGGAGGTTTTCAACGGTCGTTCCCCTCTATCCGCTGATTCAAGAAGGGTTTATGTCATCTACAAGCGAAAATATGTGCACGAAGTACTGGTTAACCGCTTGGTCAAGCTTGCCCAGGAAAAGGTGTGATTAGGGTTACTGACCGTTTCGGCATTAACATAGCTGTTGTCTGGGACGTAAAACCACAAACCAAACCAAATTCTTATGATTTACAAACCCAGATGTTACGATCTGGAAGGTGTAGCTTGTATTCTCTTGCATCCACTTTTTTGTCGTCTATTGGCGGATCTTCATACTTTGACTTACGCCCAGGTTTTTCTGCACCCCATTCCCTGAATTTCTTTTTCTCCTGTGCTATCTTTTTAAGAGTTCTTATTACTTCCAATTTGGTGAAGATGGCATTGCTATATAGAAGAGCTAGAATTAAAAAAAATACAATAACAATTAAATTAATGCTTCTCACATTTTTCAAAAAGCGAAGTCATATCCGAACTGCATCGACAGTCATCGCTGTTTGCATACACAACTTATTTTATAACCATTTTACAATGGAACGTATTTGGTTAATTGTATACTATTCGAACTAAATTTAACAATTATTTTGTACGGGTCAGTCCATTCACATCGGATCTTAAGTTTCATTTTTTGGCATAAAGATGCAAACGCTCGACATGGATTTCCATGAAAAAAACACACAAAAACCCCGCAGGGTTTTCTAACGCAGCGGCCGTGCTAACGTGACGTTAGATTTTAAAACTAGCTGGCCATGGGAAGCCAAAACCATTTTCAAGTGACAGTTTAGTCACTAAACTCCAAAAAAAGAAAATAATAGGTTATATTTTGCTGACCTTTCTTCGAGAAATAAAGTATTATATGACTTTATGGTTACTGTAAAGGCTGCACCTCTGGTCAACCTTACACATAGGTAAAAGCTGAAAAAGAGGCGTGGTTTTATTCAAAAGTAACTGTAACATCCTACGCCATTACTAGTTGGCCATCCAGAGCCTGGAAAAAAAATTCTGTTGGCATTTTTGAGTACATTTTGGCATCCATGCTCAAAGTGTATCTTGATGTGTTTTAAGAAGGATAGGGGTGGATGCCAAGTCTGGAAATGCCCCAAAGTCCCAGAATTAGGTCAAAGGTCAACTGAGTGCAAAGTCTTGTATATACGTCAGAATTTAGCGTTTTTATCAATTAGCTATCCAAAATTATGATTTAAAGTAATGCAAAATCTCTTTTGGATACTACAGCCATGCTATATAAACAAAATGCATCATCAAGGCATGATGCGTGTTTGGATCAAAGGTCATTTAAGTGCAAAATCAGTGAAAAAGTGTAGCAATATTTTTATATAGGGGCAAAATTCAAATTTTAAGTTCCCTTCTATCCTAATGGAAGAATTTGTTTATTGCTATCCTGCTACGTGTGTGTCTATCATGTTTGGAAAGCAATGATTTACCAAGTTTCCCGCGGTCAAATATTCATAATAGGCATGTAAAGTACGTTACTGTATAAAATCAATTAAAATGTAATACAACTAAGAATAACCATTTCATTTTAAAGAAATAATTTTTTGTTTAATGCTTTTTATGAATACGTCATTTTATGCAATTATCGATCCTTTTATACATAAGACGTGTTTAAGTTGTTACTTACGTTACATTTTACCATCTGAAATTGAGTCATTTCTCAAAGGTATATGTTCCTAGCTACAGCTTTCATGAAGGACTCGGCCATGATCTCATGCTTATAGGACTAAAATATATAAGTATTTTCTCATTTTATACATTTGTTGTGTTTGTTCCCATCTATGAGTAATTGCAAAACACATTTTACAAGGCCACTACCTGCTAATTGCATATACTAAGCATAGCTTCATGAAAACACAAAGACCAAGCCTTCTATCATAAAACATCAGACGTGTTGAAACTTTGATAGAATATGGTAAATACCATAAACTGGATGGAAAAATCCTCACATTGGTCTTCACATCGGCCTGTTAGCAGATGGTAACATACATAACATAAAGCTTATATACATGTACATTCCTAATAATGACCATCCAGTGAAAACATAGTTAACTTTTTGTTGGGTATATAATGGAAATACGCCTGACATTAAGGGTAATCCTCCATATAACTTTAAACATTTAATTGTAGGGGTGTCCTTTCATTGGCACATATTAATGAAATGATGTGGATTCAAAAGCAGCATTTCTTTGAAATCAGGCTGCTTGTGCAAACGTATTCATCCATATATAGAAGCAGTATAGATATGATATTAAAGGTAACTTCTAATTTTAAGATACCATAAAATATGTATATATGTCTTTAACAGCGCAACTTTTTATACATTGTAATTGTTTCAGTGTCGATAAATTCAATTCTAAGTATCATTATTAAACATATTTTGCTTATTATGTTTTGCAATGATGATAGAGATCAAATGCTATGAGGTAATTGGCATGTGTTTCTTTATGTTATTCTTTTTAACTATAAAATGCCAATGCAAGTTTTATTCAAAATTAAATTTTCCCAAAACAGATGTCTGGTGACTTCTTGGGAACACAGGCATTCGCCATATTGGGGCACCTGATGATTTGATTGTGTTCATAGTTTGCCATCAGTTTGGGTCATTTCTTAGTATTTAGAGTAAATGTGTCCTGAAATGTCTATCCAATATGTACATTTACTAGCATAATCCATTGGTTTAACATCTCCGATTTGCTTTATGTATATAAGATCCTAAGGTAGTTAACTCGCCTGTTCTAGTGTAGAATCTATCCGTTAACCATGACAATTTGCTAAGACAGGGATTGATTGCATATAGGGTAGGTGACTTGCATTAATGTATACATCTACTGCTCGTAGATACAAGTGCAATATATCAGATTGGATAGCACTTGTAACTGGAAACATACTCGAAATGTGTAGTTTTAATATGGCATTACTCTTGAAATAAGACTGAACTACTTTCCTTTCACTATATACAAGACAGTCCTCAATCAGTGTTAGTCTTCACAAATATCTACAAGGATATAGGTACAAGAGTGAGCAAGTTTATGCTTAAAATGCTTTCTGCAAGCTGTTGTCAGCAATGTTGTTCACATTTTCGATGGTTTCGCAATAAGCCTAATAATAGTAAACCTTTTAAAACCAACAAACAGACCATAACTCACTTTTCATAGGACATATATAAAACATGTACTAGGGTTACAAATAGCTCAACAAAATCAAATAGTGCATAAACAAAACTAAAAACAAACTACCTTGTGAATAAGAAACGCATAGAAATCAGCTGCATGTGACACTACTTTTTCAACATTCAGTTGAATCTGTCAGTTTCAGAGATGCAAACCATACTAGTGGATGTTGGGAGTCATGTTTTTGTTTTATGCTTAAATAATAAAACAGTTATCTGATCTTTAAAATAAAGTATCACTAACGTTCGAATGATTTGTTGTTTATGTTACCATGAAATATGTTCAGATGTTTTACAAGACTGCTATATGGCTCAGGTAACCTTACCTAAACCAACCTTACTCTAAGATAATTAACAGGCAGAATAGTTTCTATCAGAATTGCTGCAGAATATAATAAGATAATCATCATTGCAATATGATATGAAATCTAGTTCAACAAAACATAGAAGATTTTAATGGGGACAGATGATAAATTAATTTTATAATGTTATTGTCAACAGTTAAAAGTGAAAATTAAAAGAATTCAGCATACAAGGAAAATCTTTAATACTAGATAAATGTAACATCCTATATTTAGATATAAACCATGCTGGTTCTGTACTACGATGTTTTATTTGCAATCTTCAAAAACCTATACCTGCTATAGAAGACACTCAGCACTACCCCTGCATTCATTCCTGCCTTGCCACTAGATGTATGAAATATTGCTATGCTATTTTAAGTAAATTATTGATATTAAGTCAATATTTAAATCATGATGTAGATCGGATGTTTATCGTTATGTACCATTGGTAGAAATCTGAAAACTGCAATATGAATGTAAAAGAACCAAGCAAATTACAAAAAGTAATTGTGTAAGACCAGGAAATGCCACATTCACATATTGCAGACCAACCCATAGCACTCTTTTAAATTAAGTCTTATATAGAATAAAATGAGTGTAGTATATGCAAGCGAATTGTGGAGAGCAGACCCAAATTTTGTATAGGCCTAACAACAATTCATACCTTTATCCATTTATGTAAGGCACCCTTTGTTACCTACGTTACCTCATTAATATATGTGCAAATTTTTAAAAGAGATCCATTATTGTTAATATAGTTATAATTTGATTTAATTATAAAAGATATTGTGCCAATTCCAATTCAATGTAAATTATAGAAAAATAAATCTGTAAGCAGCTATGTGTTACATGCTGAAGCCAGTACAAATTACATACTAATTAGCATATTTAAATATTTACTTGATTTCACTTCATTGCAAGTTAAAAGTTATAACAACTTCAAATATATGAAAACGAATATTTTCATATAGAATATAGACCAATATCATGTATATTTCAGGTCAGGTATCATGGTTTATTCTATTACATGTAATTTGTAAAGTCATTATTTGCAATTTAGTACAAAATGTAACAAACGTATCGCTGACGAGCAGAAATACATATCGCAGATGTATGCAATTGATTTTTATGTCTAGTTAAACATTTAATGATTAAACTGTTTCACTAATACTATTAAAATAAATCAACATTAGCCTTGTACTGTGTGTACTGTTATTTTCAATGCCAGTAGGGTAACGTTGATTAAAGGTGATTAATAGAAAAATGACCGCAGAAAAGTTATTAAATTATGGGTTTCTAAGGCCCCAAGACATGCCCCAAACTGACGATAGTTTATTTTTCTGAGAGGTGCAGCAAACTCTCGAAGTAGCCCATATATCTCAGTTTAGCCCAATTGAGGGAGAATTTCCGTCAGAATTGCACAAAACTTACGATGTTGGTCTTTGTAAAATCCATAAAAGGATGTTTCAAAAGGGGTTTCTTTAATGATAAACATGTTAATTTAAGCCTTCTGAAAGACTTCAACCTTTTTTAGAGTTTAAAAAACATCATTTTGTTGGACCAGAGAAAAAAAGAAACACAGTTTGTAAAAATGCTCCGATTATTGCACTTGATGACCTTTGACCCCATTTTAAAGTCGACATGTGAATATTTAGTTATAAAAAACAGTTTCTCAATGTTTTTTAGACTTATAACTATAAGCATACAAAATTTGACTTGAAATGAAATATGTTTACATATAAAAAGATAAAGTTGTTTTACAGTAGTACATATTTTCTCAGTTTTGCACTCAATGACCTTTGACCTAATTTCTGGCCTTCATATGCAAATTCAGACTTGGCATCCGCCCCTATGGCTTTGTACACATGCTAAATATTATGTTAAAAGTGGTCTAACAAATGTACTCAAAAATACCAACAAAACCAAAAATAAGCATCTTTTTTCGATTCGGATTGCCAACTATACTTCAGTTTAGACGCAAAACACATGATTAAGTCCTTAAAACGCCAGCAAAATAACTGCATCTGAAAAGGTCTATTTAACATAAGCATAGAGGCAAACATTGTGGACACATATCAGACTGCTCCTACAGGAGCAGTCTGATCTGGGTTCACACTGTTTGTCTTTGATGCTTCAAATATTTTAGTGGACGACAAAAAACATACATTTTGTGATTATGCGCTTTAAGGGTTAATAAATGTGAGTTCAGTATGTAAACGGCTAGGATTTTCATGAAATGCACGCACGTTTGCGGGGCCCAAACAACTTATTTATTCTACACCAAATTATAGATAGAACCTGATTTCCCTTCCTTAGCAGATGAAATAGCCGAACCACGCCCAGATATAAATATTAAAGTTGCCGCCTTAACAGCAAGCGAAAAGTCTATAAATACCAAGTTTTCACAATTTTACGTTTTATTCAATGCTTTTACGTTATCGCTTTTAAACGGCGCTTCTAATTGGTATTACCAGAACCATATTCCAACACATTCAGACGAATATTGTTGAATGAAGCGTCTTCACGGATTCTGGGCATGAGCCGAAAATTAAAGTCCAACTCTCACAAACACGTCGCACTATTTTGTAAGTAGCTTAAGCTTTAAACCAACCATGAGATGGGTAACAATGTAAGTCCAAAGTTCACTAATAGGTTCAATTTTCTTCATGAATATTCATGCTAAGCTCCACCCACTATGAATAATTATATGAATAAACTTTAACGTTTGTGGGAGCGCAGTGGCTCAGTAGTAGAGTGCTTGACTCGAGACCGAGCGGCCGCGGGTTCGAGCCTCACTGGCGTCACTGCGTTGTGGTCCTTGAGCAAGACACATTTATCCTAGCTTATCCCAGGAAGACCCGTCCCTGTTTAACTGAAAGATTGTTGATGGGACGTAAAGAATCAAATCAAACAAATAAACAAACTTTCACGTTTGTACATAGAACAAACAAAAATACTTGTCAGGTCCCCTAGTGTAGAATTATATCTTATCATATTTTCATAAGCAAACAAAGTATATTAATAGAATTTTCGCTTACTGTAAAGGCGGCAACTTTAATATTCATATCTGGGTGTGGTTCGGCTATTTCATCTGCTAAGGAAGGGAAATCAGGTTTTACTTATAATGGTAAAGAGATTAGAAGCTTTTAGGACGCGCAAACGTACGTGCAGTTCATGAAAATCCTTACCGTATACATACTGAACTCATATATAACCTTTAAAGCGCATAATCACAAATTGCCAGGATTTTTTTTGTCGTCCACGAAAATATTTGAAGCCTCATAGACAAACAGTGTGGACCCAGATCAGACTGCTCCTATAGGAGCAATCTGATCTGGGCCCACAATGTTGGCCTTTATGCTTATGTTAAATAGACATTTTCAGATGCAGTTATTCTGCTGGCGTTTTAAGGACTAAATAATGACTGAGGTTGTGGCACAAGATGATACAGTTACTTTTGAATAAAACCACGCCCCCTTTTCAGCTTTTAATTATGCCTAAGGTTGACTAGTCCTAATTACGCATTCATGAGGCGCCGCCTTTACAGTAAGCGAAAAGTCAAGTAATACCTTTTTGTTGCAAAAGTGTTTAAAGGCGTCTCTATCAGGAAACGGGTTAAGGATTTTGCTCAGGCAGAAAATTCCAAATTCTTTCTTCACTTGGAAGAAAAGAATCGTAATTATTTTTTAATCATGTATGCTTTTCTTAGTATTGGCGTATTATGACAGTCCACATGACATTAAGGACATATGCTACTAAATACTTCCCATGTTGAAATATGTTCAATACTTTGCATACAGTTTGTTTTATGCATGGGCTATCCATTTATAAAATAAAAAGGATATGTCACTGTGCTTATTTTTTCGAATCTCAGCTGGAAGTTTTCAGCATTTGACCAATTTTCTAAAAATATAAGATAATAACACTAGTCCTAAATATCGAGCTAAAGCGGTTGTAATCTTCAGCCAGCTTCTTTCTTTTAACTTAAATTATTGCCCATGACCTCAAACCTTTTAGAAAGTGTGCAAGTTTATTTGTTATCCCATGTTGTGACAAGATACTGCATGATATATTTGGGCAATTCGTCGAAAATTGGAATTTGTTTTTAGAATACATCATATATAAATAAAATCTGATGTTGAAAATCTTAAAAATTTATTTTTAATTCATGGACTATTATAATACCTTTCAGAAAAAAGAATAAAAATCTGGGGTCACCGAACTAATTCTCTTTTAAGAGTGCCAAATTTAACCCCACCCCCATAGGTTTCATGCGTAATTCATTATAAAAAGTTCAGGAATGCACTTTTCGGTCGTTTTGATGATGCCATTTTACTAGTTAATGAAGCAATTTAGCATTAAAATGTTGAAAAAGAAAGAAAAAAAAAACACTGAAAATATGTGCGCACCCGGGAATCGATCCTGCTCCTCTGGCTTCGTAGCCAGACACGCTAACCACTAGGCCACGAGGCCAGGTCGTGCGCCGCTCTAAATATCCGTACATATAGTAGAGACTCGGCCACTATCGTATTCGTAACCAGGGTAAATGTGTACGTCGTTTGATTTCGACTGAGCTACATTTATCTGTCTTTAGTGCTGAGACGATCAATTCTGATAAGACGCCAAAAGCTATTTCGGACACACTTTAATTACTTTATTTTGTCAAGAAAATGCCGGAACACTGATATGACATAAGAATATCGGAAAGCTTTAATGATCTGAATCCGTTAATGGTCGAAAGACAGGACCCAGACAACTTTACTTGTTTCCAGACGCGGGAAAGATGCGCATTGGAAATAGCCGCATATGTCTTTAAAGGACCCGCAAATACTGCAAGCAAGTGGTTATATCAGATTGTTTTTAAAATGTGATGTAAACTCTGGTATCATATGCCGTCGCGTCTGGGAGCAAAATAACGCCATGCAAATGAAAATGATACACAGATTTTCGGGAAACGTCACGACGTCCATAACAACGTTTATTTTATTTAATTATTTAAACATTGTTTTGAGAGGGTAGCACAATTAGCAAGTAAGCTATTCTACCTTGTGGCCCTCTATAAGTAACATAATCAAATATACACTGAGCAAAATTTCTAATTGGTCACCTTACATTTTTTAAGTTAGTTTTGAAAGTAAGATTCGGTTATACAAAATTCATGCTAAGGCCTTGCCAAAACGCTTCAGGTCATTTCCTTTAAAAATGACTGGTAGAGCTTGCACATACGATGCTAGAGTAAAGGTACCCTTGTTTCAAAAAGTCACAGTTTTTGCTACAATATGAAAAATTCCACAGAGACGCCATCCATTTGTTTTTTTTTTGTTTGTATGAAGATGTTTCTGACTACTGTGATTAAAGACGAACACGCTTCAGATGATTCGCTTCAATCAGACTCGTCTTTTCTGTTACGTAATAGCATGATGAAAAACACTACCAGTAACTAAAATCATTGAAATTCAGCTTTTTGCATGCAATTCACATAGGAAGTTCGCACTGTTCTGTACGCCTTATTATCTGTGATACGACATTGAAATTTTCAGCGATTATGTTTTACTACTAGACGTCACTGTTCTAGTTTGAAAATTGAAAAAAAATAATGCAACGTACCGTCAAATTGACTTTATAAGTTTTATATTCAAACCGGAAGTGCACAGCAGCAGTAAAATGTTTGTCATCACAAAATGGACGAATCAAGTTCTATTGCATTTGGTCTATCTTGTTCAGATGAAATAAAATGCATGCAACAATTTTTTACACAAGCTACTAACAATGACTAAGGAATTTAAAAAATCTCGAAAAATGCGATATTTTAAAAAATGCGTAAAAAATCTACTTTAGTCAAAATTTCAAGTGTTTGGTGTTTTTTGAAGTCGACTAGACCAGTTTATTACCGACTGCAGTTAAATTTGATAAAAACTTCACTCAAAACCTTTTTTCTTTAAAAAATCATATTTTGTGCATTTTTAACCAAAACACCGTGGATTGAAAGACACCTTTTTCTAAAAGACCGCCAAACTTTTGCCCATTAAACTGCACATATATAGGCAAAAATCATTTTAATGTTATTAGCGCTTGATCAGAAATAATGAGTTTAAAAGGTGACCAATTTGAAATTTTGTTGAGTGTATACAAATAAAACAACATCACCATCACATAGAATAGTAAATATAACATAAAAATAGTTATATACTTTGAGCGTATAAAAAGTATGAAATTGTAGTGACTTTAAAGACGTGCCTAAGTGTGCACACATTTTAAAACATAAGAATGTACCATTTAATATTGGCATAACATATTTATTGTGACAATCAGTGCAAAATAGCAGTCCGGAAGCCATGCATTGCACAGCCGAACAGGGAAACATGTGGCGGAAACCAATGTCGGAACTAAATGTCCCGAATGATGACTGCTAACTCAGATTGATAAATGTTTAAAATCAGATAAAAAATGTTCATATGTGTGTAAGATTCAATGAAGCAAATGAGCTTTGATGTTTTTCTTAAAAACGTTTAGGGAGCCAGAATTTCTTAATTTCTAAGGAAGAGTGTTCCATAGCCTAGGCACTGAACAAGAAAACGATTCATCGTATACTGTCGTACGTGATTTTGGTACATACACTGATCCGTTGTCGGTTGATCGTAAGTTTAGGGTATGCACTTGTGATACCTGTTTCAGTAAAGTTGATATGTATTCTGGGGTTAGGTCATTCAATGCTCTTTATTATATAACTAAGAAAAAAGACTGATTTTCATTGGCTTAGAGCGCTCACGTGGCCAGTCAATATATTGTCATATTCACTGGCTTGCGCTTGCTTGCCAGTGTATATTAGTTACTAAAATTAGACTCCTTGTTCGTTTTTTCTTTCCGGTTCTGCTTTTCTAAAGCGTGGCTAATAATCATATCGTAGTTGCTGCAAACGCAACAAACCACGCACTGGAGCTGATCTATTTCGATTTTAATGCACAATAAACGACGAAAACAAATTTGAAGTCTTCAGCTTCTTCCAAATTTCCGCCTTTGCACTGAAGAACTCCCGCCAATACTGAGACCACGTCGCATACGTTTACATGCATTTGTAACGTCTTTCAAGCGTAAAAACGACGTTACACCGACTAACGCCATGAATGACGTCGTTTACCAGTAACATATGACGTCAGCTATCACACATTTTCCCTGCGCTTTCAAAGCTGTGAATTATTGTTTGGCATATCAAACTTATTTTATCATCGGCTCTACATGCGAAGTGTGTTAGAATTCTTGTTTGAAAATGTTGAATGATGACACTCATGCACAACATATATGCAATAGTAAAAGAGTGGTCTTATTTAGGTTTGCACCATTTCTGCTGAATGCTTGACTGTCCCAAAACGTGTATATAAGTTCAGTATTTTTTCCAGGTGCAATGATATAGGCCAATTTTGAACTCAGACGGATCAAAGATCAGACTATTCGAATTTACAGTACGTGACAGGGGAAACAGGTAGAAACCGTTACAAAGTGGTATCATAGGTGTTTACATGTATAATACATAATACAGTATGAAGTAAACTTTCAACCATTTAGTCAACGTTCTCTGTAGCTCAGTAGGTAAAGATCACTATATCATATTTTGTTTTATAAGGCGAAAGAAATCAATGCGAGTTCGAGTCTCGGTAGGGATATTTTTTTACTTTTAATGCGCATGCGTGCGTGCGTGCGTGTGTGTGCGTGTGTGTTTTTTATATTATATTTTTTCACCATGGTATGTAATTTATTTCGTATTAACTTTCAGATTCATTTAATTACACATGCCCTCCATCTCGCTGGCAGTGTCAGCATCGGAGCTGTAGTCGGTTTTCGACCACTGGCTCATGCGATCTTCTTTAACCAGCATACACGCTCTACTGACAAAACATGCTCAACGTACTTCAAAGCCGTGCAGTTGGACCCTCTTTCGTTCTAGACCGTTCAGGTTCCTTCTTTTTTGTCTGGTCTCGCTTCATCAGCCGCTCATGATACTCTTGCCTCGGTTGAAGTCCTTTCCTTTGTCTGGTCCAGTGATATTGTTAGCCCAACTTCCTTCTCCAGTTTACAAAGGTTATGGATCTTCTGCATCTGCACTGCATCGGCATGGTGTTTGCTTTGGATTCGTTTGCAAATGAATTGAGAACGCGCCAAATAGAAAAAAACCTTCACGTAAAACATGAAAAATTTAAGTTTTCTCGAAGAACAAAAAGATATGCTAAAAAGAAAAAAAACTTTTGGGCTCTAACTCAAGATTCTAAATCTGAAACTTTCCCCGGAATATTTGCAATTCAAGACGTAGACCGCTCGACTAAGCCTGTCGATGTTGTATTGGTTATGTCGTTACATATTTATTGGAAAGTTTGTTACTTCGATAGCATGAGCAGTAAGTATTTGGTGAGAAAACAACCGTTACAATCTTATTTACCTTTCTCGTGCTCCTAAGTAAACTCGTCTGACCTTTGATCCGTCTGAGGTCAAAATTGGCCTATACCTGTACATCTTTCTCTAAATGTTATATAATAAAACAGTTATTGACTAATGAGGCATTGGATATGATGTGATATCGACCAGTGAATACCAATATTGACCTCGGCTTCGCCTCGGTCAATATTGGTATTATCTGGTCGATATCACATCATATCCAATGCCTCATTAGTCAATAATTGTATAATATGTAAATACGGCTTTATTGAAATATATCTTGTTTGGGACAGAAAACCAACCAAGCTCTCTGAACATAGTATCAGATGGAGTATTGAATTCAGCGTGCGGCACGTTTTTGTAATTTCGATAGGCGATTAATATGTGTGCCTGAGGCGGACCCCCATGTCAGAGAACCGTAATCGATAAACGGGAGAATGTAACCCTGGTAAAACATCTTTTGATATTCAATTGAAACATATCTGGATAGTTGTCTAAGAAGTGATATCTTAGAAGCGAGAACATAGATGATCGATATGAGATAATCAGGTCAGATGTACATCAATATAAATACCAAGTAGTTTTTGTTCAGTCACGTTCTGTATACGGATATTTTCAATTTGAATATTTAATTCGCGGGATATATTCAATTGTTGTCTAGTGCCAACTGACATACGCTAGGTTTTACTCCAATCTATAGCATTTTCAAAATCGCACAACAAATTGTGTTCGATATTGCTTACGTTTTTACCTGTGTCGTGGACAGTTGCATCGTCTGCGTATAGATCTGATTTGCAGTGGTCAAAGCAGAGAGGCAGATCATTTATGAAGATACGAAACAATGTAGGGCCTAGAATAGACCACTGCGGGACACCAGAACGTACCCAACAAAAGTCTGTTAGTCCCTTGTCACTTTCGATTACTTGCTGTCGATTACTCAGATAAGAATTAAACCACTGTAGGGTTGATGGACTAAATTTGTAAATGGAAAGTTTTTTCATCAAGGTAGCATGTACAAATAAATCATAAGCTTTCAGAAAGATAAGAAATAGGGCTCCAACCATATCGCCAATGTCAATGCACTCCATCCAACTATAAATTAGTTTGATTAACTCAGATTGACAGCTGTGTTTATGACGGAAACCAGATTGACTTTCGTGTAGTAATTTGTGTTTATTAAGAAAACCCATAAGATGTTTGTTAACATGTTTTTCAAAATTTTTTGATATTGTAGGCAAGATGTATATTTGTCTATAGTTCAATGGGTCTGATTTCGTTCCACCTTTAAAGATTGGCAAAAACCTTTGCTTGCTTTAGTTGAGAAGGAAAACAACCTGTTACTATACTTTTATTTATCAATTTTGCAATAGATGGAGAGATAGCACTGGCAGCTATTTTAAGTTATCTTGGCCCGATGCCATCAAGGTCTGTTGCTTTCGAGCATTCGAGCTTATTGATATTCAGGAGTTATGAACGGTATAGTAAAGAATGTGCCATTGGGTATTTTGGTATTTACATATTGAGTTATTTTTTCGGAATTTAAACTTGGTGCTTCGTTTCATTTTGGTTCAAAACGTCCGCGATTGAGGTAAAGTAAAGAATAAGTTATACATTCATTGTCAATGATGAGTTCTTCGGGTAGGCGTTTGTTTGAAGCCTTTGAGTCACCATTTAGCGTACGCAAATGCGCCCAGATATGTTTTGTTTCTTTTGACTTCTATGGCGACTTGGTGTATAAATTGAAGAAGATTGTTGGCTCTAATAATTTTTCAGCGCAGTTCATTAAAATAATTTCCCATTATAAAAAGATTGGCTATAGCATTAATGTATTGCAACAGACTGCATGCTTGGTGGTCAACCCAATCACGGTTGGCAACTTTGCTTTCCTCTTTAATTGCACGCCGGTGGGTCAGACTTCAGACTCTATGATGGTTCCGACTTAAAGACTTATCTATTGATGAGATGGTAGGGGCCTGATGCTTTGGCTGTTTGTAGGGCCCACCGGGGTTTACCTGTTGGATTTCTTTTGCTCCTGTATTCTGTTTTATTAACTGTTGAGTCCTTATCTTTGCTTTATCTCCTTGTTATACCTTGATTTATATGTTCTAGGAGACGATGCATTGATAAGTTAGGGGTTTTTCATGCAAACCAAACATCTATGTGTCTTGATCCACATCTGAATTAAGGGTGAGGTTAACGCCGTTAAACCGGTTTAAGCCCTCCAGTAAAATATTTTACTGACCGTTCCAAGGCAGTACTTCTTTTGTGGATCTTTTTTTGTTTTTGTTTTGTCTTGTGTTTGCTATGTTTTCGTGCGCGTCTGTTTATATGTGCTTTGTGGTCACCTGCTGGGAAAGGGCTGACCTCTTGGCTCTCGTTTGTGGTGTCTACCTGTGAGTTTGTCACTTTCCAATTGGTATCCTGGGTCAGGTGTGGTACTTGATTGTATCGATTCCTGATCTTTGTACCCTTACTTACTTTGCTAATAGATTCTGAGAAATGTTTGCGTTTCTAAACCCTGATTAACTGCCTTGTTTTATTTCGATACTTTTTATATTCGGTCCCTTGTTTTTTACATTTACAATTGTTTCGTAGCTTTTGCATTTGCCTAATGTCTGGAGTGAACCAATATGACAGTCGCTTAGTTTTAACACGTTTGATTTTAATAGAAGCATGTTTATTTAACTGTTGTATAATAACTGAAAAAAATACAGCCATATCGGCGTCGACAGGTTCGTGGTCAATTACAGATGTTTCCAGGTCATGGTCACTAATTGAAAGCGTTGAAACAAAGCAGTTGGTTATATTCTCAAGATGAGAAGAGTAAGTATGATCAATCAGAGTTGAACTTGTCTGTATAAGCATTTGAACAAATTGTGTAAAACAGAAGAATTGTAACATGTTTAGAGATTTGCTTTTAGAACATGCGTTCAAATCAATGTTGAAGTCCCCCATTAGTATCAATTCTAAGCCAGTCGCCTGTGCTACAGAAAGCTCTGTCTCAAAAAGGTCTATCCAGTCACTTTGTACAAACGGAACAAACCAAGAAAGGTTTTGTATATGGCAGTTCTATCTCTGCCCAGATAGTTTCAATTTTAGAAATTTCATATTCATGTCTTCTTTTGCATTTAATTGAGTTTCTAAAATAAAGAATGAGACCACCTCCAGTTTTATTCTTGATGTCCATTCTATATTTGCGTATAAAATCATACCCTTCGATCGCTACCTGTTGATCCATAATGTTTGAATTTAAGAATGTTCACAGAGTCTCAGTATGTCAGCACATTTATCATTTGCCATTAGGATTCGCAATTCGTCCAGTTTAGGCAGGATGTGCTGTATATTCAGATTACAGAAATGCAGATCTTTATTAGAAGTAAATGTTAATTCTGAAAATCTGTATGAGATAATGACAAACAGGTAGGATTGATTATTGGATGGAGAAATTATACTTTCAATCTGATCATCCGATTCAAAGTTATGATAAGCAGAGAGATCACTTGGGCGTCCAGAATTGTCAGAGCAAATTGACGCATCATTCATGTGTTGCCCAAGACTCATATTTGACAGCGTAGGTCATGATAATTGTTTGTCACAACATAAGAGACAGGTGCTTGAGCCAGACTGAATTACACGCTCTGTGATTTCCTATAGGGGAGAATTTCCTGGGGACCTAGCAACCTTTACATTATAAAAGCATTCTTGCGTGCTATGACCTCGTCTGAAGCAAATATGACAAAATGTGTTAAGGGAATGAGGACCTCTGCCCGCATGCGAGCCAGGTCTACCTCCACCAAATTGAAATTTTCTATTTGAGGGGAATGTTTGTATTTGAGAAGCTGGTCGGCTGACTTTCCTTGTTCCATTTACATTCAAGTGAATTTTGTCTCTGGCAAAGTAGGCTGCTGGTTTTTCACCCGATGCAAATAAAAAGCTACCGAAATTGTTTGTGAAATCGATGTTCATTTCTTCACATAAAGATTTGAGTTTCTCATTGTATGGATTAAGGTCTATGTTTTTTCTTGGTAGAAGACCAGACACAATTATACGACGATCTTTATCAGCTAAGCTTTCTAAGAGCGATATGAAGTAATTACAGAAGGTTTCCAGGTCTTTACCATCATCGGCATCGTTACCGCCAACATGTACGATAATAGTTTTACAATTATCAAGATTGCAAGCTCTTAATTTCTCTTTCAATGTCACAGTTGTCGCCCCTAGAAAGGATCTCACTGTAGTATTTGGTTTGAGTTTTTTGGTTTTGATTCCTTTCAATATGGAGCTCGTTGCGTGCATAATGACAAAATTATAACGTTTTAAAAGCATAAATATGATAAAATATACGTAATAAAAATAGAATCTAATATTCGTGCTCTTGTATTATTGAATTTATTTAATTCGTTGCGAAAAAGAGATAAAATGCTCGACAAGCCTCGCATTTTATCTCTTTTCCTTAACACGTTTTATAAAGTCAATAAAACACGCGCACTCATGTAAGATCATCAATTTCTTTCCTGTCTTTTCAACCTGGTAGACAACATTCATGATTTGTGATTGTGACGTTTTTAAAGCCTTGATCAAACTGCGAGTTTGATTCCCCCCCCCCCCCCCCCCCGGTCTTATACTTTCGTGGAGATTGATTATGAAATATTTTCTACGGTCATTCTCCTCCCTTCCGCTGAAACATTCAAGAAGGATTGTTGTCAGTCACAAGCGAAAGTATATGCACGAAGTACTGGTTAACTGCTTGTTCAAGCTTGCCCAGGGAAAAAAGTGTGAACTGACCACCCCGCCATGACCATAGCTGTTGACTTGGGACGCAAAGCAACAAAACAAACAAAACAAACACATTGACCAAACTGTATGTTTATGCAAATAGACACGTGAAAGCTTCATATAAACCTTTCGCAAACAATACATGAAGGCACACTAGTTATGGCATAATGACTTATTGACATGAATCCAGTGTCATCTGCTTTTATACTCTAAGAGAGAAATGCAAAAAAAAAAACAGTGTGAACCATGATGAGACTGCTCACAATGAAGCAGTTTGATAGGGGAACAAACCTTTTGCTTGTACTTGCAAATGATCTATTGTATCAGCTAACAACCACACTGCACCAGCAGACAATAATATTATCTTTTTTTTTTTGGGGGGGGGGGGAAGGGGGTGGGGATGAAAGAAGAGAAAACATAATATCAGCTTACCAATAGTGATAATAATAAACAACAAACACAACACTTTTAAGTAGCGCATAATTGATGTCACATCGCACAAAGATGGCGTGTGGGTTTTAAGTTGTTTGAAATATCTGAAAAGGAGTATTCGATACGTGTCAGGGTGTAGGTTACATTTTTGGACTACAGGCCACCTCACGAGTAAACCTCCATGTGCAATATGTGAGTTATATATTACTAATACCAGTACGTAAATGTTTCTATGTAATTATACGACCACAATCTGAGAAATTTCTATATGATCAGTATGTAAGTTCGTCCGTCTGCTCATCCAGACATGGACAGTTAGCGAAGAACTAAATATCTCAGAAATTTCTTGGAACATTTTGATGCTTTTCCTTAACATATTATTGTTGATGAGATCTAGAAATTTGGGCTTGCAGGGTCTGAGGCTTATCTTAGGCAAAAATGTGAAATCCGATTACACACCTTTTTAAATAAAATTGAATATCGAAATAATTATCAAATTACAAAAAAGAGCGTCACATATCATCAGCGGAAATGTTCTAAAGGCTAAGATGGATGCCAGTATCACACCGAATTAATTATAACAAAGCTGTGTTGACATACAAGTTCCTGAACAATCTAACCCCAGCATATATGAGGCTTGTATAGGGGGGTTACCAACTTACCAGTATCCTATATCCCTGGAAGTAAATTGGAAAATATCCCCTTAATTAAATTTCCTAAATATCTTATATCCCTGGAAGTAAACAAAAATATCCCTGAAAATAACTCATTCAAAAATATTTGAGCGAATGTTTGATCGATTAAGTGATCATTTTGGCAATATTTTTGATACATATTTAGGTGCTTTCAGATAATGTTTTGGCTGTCAGACTACACTGCAGAGGCTGCTGGAGGACTGGAAGAGGGAATTGGACAACAATAGATATGTTGGAGCCATATTAATGGATTTGTCGAAGGCCTTTGACTGTCTCCTCCATGACCTTATAATTGATAAGCTAGCAGCATATGGCATTTTGGATTCAGCATGCTGCAAAGTACCTCTCAGATAGGAAACAAATGGTAAAGCTGGGACATTGTAAAAATATTTTTTTTTATAAAAATCATAACATTTGTCCCCCAAGGATCCATCCTGGGACCACTACGTTTTAACATATGTTTAAATATCTTTTATTTTGTTAAAAATCATACCTATATAATTATGCAGATGACAATACTTTTTCTTACAGTCACCCTGACCTTCTTGAAACCAAAAATGTCATCACATCCAAAATGTCTTTGAGTGGTTTGGTACGAACCAGATGCAGGCCACTACTGGAAAGTTCCAGCCATTTGTTTTGGGTAAGTGAGGGCACGGTGTTTGTGAGAGCTTCACAATACATGATGATACTGTTTAACATGAAGACTCAGTCAACCTATTAGGGGTTACTATTGATTAAATGTTAAATTTTGACTTGCATATTTCAGATATCTGTTAAAAAACAGCTAGGCAGATAAATGTCTTGTGCAGGCTCAGTCGCTACTTAAGCACTGAAAACAAATTACTTATTTACAAGTCCTTCGTGAGATCTAACTTAAGTTATTGTCGAGTAGTCTTGCACTTTTGCTCCAAATCAAGTCTGACAAAATCATAAAACTTCAGTATAGAGCACTGAGACTGGTATACAGTGACTTTGTTAGCTCTTACGAAGATCTTCTAAAACGGCAAAGATGAATACCCTTCAAATAACCAGAATCCGAAAAATTGCCATAGAAATATTTAAAATCCTTAATAATCTGTCACCAAGTAATATTCTTGACTAAGTAAAATTTAAAAATACAAATTACTCTTTCAGATACCAAAATCTTGCTTTTGTATATGCATAGATGGTGCCTTCATGGGCCGATCAACTCCTACCACAGCCTTTGATGGAGCAATTTGATACTTTGCCTATACAATGTAGACACATTAAGCATATGCATGAAGAAGTTTGGTTCAGAAAAAATAATTTTTGACAAAATGACAGCAGTGAAAACTTAGACACTTTTCCCTAATACGGTGTTTGTATATGCATAGATAGTGCCTTCATAGGCCGATCAACTCCTACCACAGCTTTTGATGGAGCAATTTGATACTTTGCCTATACAATGTAGACACATAAAACATATGTATGAAGGAGTTTGGTTTAGAAAAAATAATTTTTGACAAAATGACAGCTGTGAGAATTTAGACAATTTTTTCCTAATGAGACTTTTGTATATGCATAGATGGTGCCTTCATGGGCTGATCAACTCCTACTGACGGTGGGTCAGGCCTCAGACTCTTTGACGGCTCTGACGTAAAACTTTAATCGGTTGGTTGGTGCCTGATACTTATCTGTAGCTGGACCCACCGTGGCTCAACTTGAGGTTTTCTTTAGCTCTGACTATCTGTGAGTCATGAGCCCTTTTCTATGTTTCATCATGGTGTGTTAATTAGATAAGAGTGTTTCTCCATGATGATACATTGCATTAGTTAGATGGCCTCCATGCAAGCTTTTTAGTTGGTTGGTTTTGTTGCTTTACGTCCCAAGTCAACAGCTATGGTCAATGCGGGACGGTAAGTTCACCTAACCACACTTTTTACTGGGCAGGCTTGAACAAGCGGTTAACCAGTAATTTGTGCACATACTTTCGCTTGTAACTGACAACAACCCTTCTTGAATGAATCAGCGGAAGGGAGGAGAATGACCGTAGAAATTATTTCATTATCAATCTCCACGAAAGTATGGGACTGAGCCGGGATCGAACTCGCGACCCCTGGATCTGCAGTCAGACACGCATCTGTAGCCAGACACGTTACCGACTGCGCTACGCGGCCCGGTTCCATGCGAGCTGAACATTTCTTGTACTTCAACAACAGCAGAATCTAGGGGGAAGATTTGGTACCAGTAAAATGCATTTAAGCCCCCCCCCCCCCCCCCCGGTGGCTTAGGCTGCTCGTTCTAAGGCGGTGGTTCTGTTGTTGTTGACTTTTTGTTTATTGATACTCCCATTTTGGGAGTCTGTAATTGTTCTATGTTTTGTTGTGCGTTACTTTATGTCCATTCTAGTATTGCAATCATCTTGATAGGGAAGAGAGAGCTGGTTGCTTTGCTTAATTTGTCTCCCTGGTTTCTCTTGATGGTTGAGCGGCTCTTCCTCGCGGTGCCACGGGGTTGTCTGCAGTTAGTGATTGTGGTATTTCCTGATCATACTCACTTACTATTTTTGATGGAACAATTTGATACTTTGCCAATACAGTGTAAACACATTGAACATATACATGATGGATAATGGTTCACAAAAATAATTTTGACAAAATGACAGCTGTGAGAACTTAAACAATTTTTCCCTAATAAGGCTTTTGTATATGCATAGATGACGCCTTCATGGGCCGATCAACTCCCACCACAGCTTTTAATGGAGCAATTTGATACTTTGCATATACAATATGGACACATTGAACATATGCATGAAGGAGTTTGGTTGAATTTTTTTTTGACAAAATGACAGCAGTGAGAACGAAGACAATTATTCCCTTATATGGCTTTTGTATATGCATGAATAGTGCCGTTACGGGCTGATCAACTCCTACCACAGCTTTTGATGGAGCAATTTGATACTTTGCCGATACAGTGTAGACACATTTAACATATACATGAAGGAGTTTATAATTTTTGTTTGCACAGATTCTACTGAAATCTTTTCAAAACTAAGGTCTGCTGGTTTGAACTATAACTTGCCAAGTTTTTTCACTGACTCTTACTGTGCGGGGGGTATCTAATAAGCATTGCTTATTGACTTTGATCATTTTTCTTACCCATCAATTTAAACATGAGACGGTTCTTTTGAGTATCCACAACATATGTTCTGGATGAGAAATAAAAAATAGTTTTTTACAATACGCACTCTTATCTGGAAGCCTGCTTTTATAGCTGTATTATATGCAGCTGATAAGGCCTGCTCTCCGCTTAGCACATCTTTTGGTCTGTTTGCGCCCTATCTAGGTTTTGTCTTTCGCCTAAGAGTCTTGCAACCAGTTGTCATGGCGGTCAGGGCCTCTTGAGCCCTTTTATATCATCTTATCGAGTTTTGTACATTATTGTCCTCTAGATAGATCGCAAAGAAGGTAGGTCCATTTAATCAAATACTATATGTAGTTTTAACACTAGAAACTATCAATTTTATAACTTTTATCTTTATAAGATCTTTATCTTACATATGATCTTAACTTATTAATATCTGTGCTATACAAATGCAAATTTCTGTGATACTAACCCAAATTTCCTGTGATTTGTAATATGTTTATACTTGTATGTGGTCTTTTACTTGAATATGATATGCACGCTATCTCATCAAAACACAGGGTCACATGTGTTTATGGCTAAAGAGATTCATCTTTTTAGACACGAACAAAATTGCAGATTTCTTTTTATTGTAAAAGGTAACCAAATATATTTAGTACTACTGGCTTCAGTAAAGCCTTTGACGAGGTTAACCACCTAAAACTACTTTTCAAACTTTCGCTGCACGGAGGCAAAGGTAATACACTCAACTGGATATGAGCACTCCTTTTTGGACGAACCCATGGCCAGGCAGTAGTGCTGGAGAAGGAAATGTCGACGGAGGCTTCTGTGACATCAGGTGTGCCGCAGGGTTCTGTGCCTCTTCTCTTCATGCTCTTCATGCTCTACATCAACGACTTACCACAAAATATACAGTCACAGGTAAGGTTGCTCGCCGACGATACAGCTGTCTACTTAACAGTAACCTCTTTTGAAGATGCAAAAAAAACTCTCCAGGCTGACCTTACAGGAATGTTAACGTACCTGGGATATGAAGTTTAGTCCAAGTATATGCAAAGGATTCCATATTACACGGTCCAGGCAACCACTCCAGTCTCAGTACACTCTCCGCGGTCAGGCTTTGGAATGTGTAGAGAGTTCAAAATACCTTAGTGTCAATATATCCAGAGATCTCAATTGGAATAATCACATCAACGAAATTAAAGATAAAGCAAATAGGAATGTTAAAAGAAATGTAAAAGTAAGTTAGGGTGCAAAGATCAGGAATCGATACAATCAAGTACCACACATGACCCAGGATACCAATGGGAAAGTGACAAACTCACAGTTAAACACCACAAACGAGAGCCAAGAGGTCAGCCCTTTCCCAGCAGGTGACCACAAAGCAGATATAAACAGACACGCACAAAGACATAGCAAACACAAGACAGAAAAAAACAAAAAATCCACAAAAGAAGCACCGCCTTGGAACGGTTAATAAAATATTTTACTGGAGGGCTTAAACCAGTTTAACGGGATCAAGACACATAGATATTTGGTTTGCATTAAAGACCCCTAACTTATCAATGCATCATCTCCTAAAACATATAAATCAAGATATAACAAGGAGATAAAGCAAAGGTAAGGACTCAACAGTAAATAAAACTGAATACCGGGGCAAAAGAAATCCAACAGGTAAACCCTGGTGGGCCCAACAAACAGCCAAAGCATCAGGCCCCTACCATCTCATCAATAGATAAGTCTTTAAGTCGAAACCATCATAGAGTCTGAAGTCCGACTAATATAAAGACTAATAATGTGGCAGTAAAAGAACTAGCAATAAGACTTTGGTACGGCCACAGGTTGAATATGCCTCATCAGTTTGGAACCCCCAAACAAAACAAAACATCTCAAAATTGAAATGGTACAAAGAAGAGCTGCCAAATGGATCAAAATCATCTATTTACCTTACGACATTGTCTCAAGCATTGTTGACAACCTAAGTTGGCGATCACTTGAAAATCGGTGCATCGATTCCCGTGTATTCATGTTTTTATAAGATCAAACACTACCATGTAGCAATAAAGATACTGGAATATTTTGAGAAACCCCATAGATACACCCGTCACAAGCACCCTCTATCTTAAAGACAGATACGTACTTCTGCAACATAATACCAGCAGTCTTTGGCTGTTTGTCGGGCCCACCGGGGTTTACCTGTTGGATTTCTTTTGCTCTGGTATTCAGTTTAATTTACTGTTGAGTCCTTATCCTTGCTTTATCTCCTTGTTATATCTTGTTATATCTTGATTTATATGTTTTAGGAGATGATGCATTGATAAGTTAGGGGTCTTTCATGCAAACCAAATATCTATGTGTCTTGATCCACATCTGAATTAAGGGTGAGGTTGGCGCCGTTAAACCGGTTTAAGCCCTCCAGTAAAATTATCTTAACTGACCGTTCCAAGGCGGTGCTTCTTTTGTGGATCGTTTTTGTTGGTTATGCTTCATGTTGGGGTGTGTTGTAATGCTGTGTCTGTTCTTTGTAGCCTTGTTGTCATCTGCTGGGAAATGGCTGACCTCTTGGCTGTCGTGTGTGTTGTGTTTTGTCACTCTCCCAAATTGCTCACATCAGAATCAAGGGTGAGGTTGGCGCCGTAAAACTGGTTTAAGCCCTCCAGTAAAATATTTTACTGACCGTTCCAAGGCGGTACTTCTTTTGTGGATCTTTTATGTTTTTGTTCTGGCTTGTGTTTGCTATGTTTTGTGCGCGTCTGTTTATATGTGCTTCGTGGTCACCTGCTGGGAAAGGGCTGACCTCTTGGCTCTCGTTTGTGGTGTCTTCTGTGAGTTTGTCACTTTCCCATTGGTATCCTGGGTCAGGTGTGGTACTTGATTGTATCGATTCCTGATCTTTGCAACCTTACTTACTTTTCTACCCAGCAACCATTATACTCTGGAATAGACTTCCATCAGAGATTGTTCTTAGGGCTGATCTTGACTTTGAAGGAGTCTGCCAGATCAATTATAAGTCCCCATACATCCAAACACTGTTTTTAACCTGCTTTTAAATTTCACATCTGCACTAACACTATCATCTTTTATTTCCTTCTCACTATTTGAGCCAGTGCATGAGATTTCCAACAATAAGGTATGTGCGACCAGCAAAGCCTCAGATCAGCCTGCGCATATGCGCAGTCTGATCAGAGCCATTGCTCGTCGCTTGAATATTCTATGAGTGTTAAGCTACTGACCGAACATCTTTTTGACGTTCTAAGCTTAAAAGGTGGCTGCACAGGCTCGTCTGAGTCTACACTTGTCAAAATACCACATTGTTGGAAATCTCATGCACTGGCTCATTTCACTTTTACATCTGCTAGAATCTAGCTTTTATCCTTGCACAGACAGCGCGACTGCACATAATACTTGTGAGAGCGTGCTGCAGAATGAAACGATAAAAAGATAAATAAACAGATATAGAGGATCTTACATGAGTGCTCATGTTTTATTGAATTTATTAAACGAGTTGGGGAAAAGAGATAAAATGCGAGGCTTGCCGAGCATTTTATTTCTTTTTCGCAACGAGTTAAATAAATTCAATAATACAAGAGCACGAATGTTAGATTCTATTTATCATATGACAAATACTTTGAAATCTCATTTCTGGCGTAAAAACGTTATGATTTTGTCATCATGTACGCAACGTTGTTATGGACGTAATAACGTTTCCCGTAAATCGATAAACCACTAGTGGTTTACAGATTTTATTGCATGGCGTTATTTCACTCCCAGACGCGACGTCATATGATAAAGTTTGATAAATCGTAGTAATTTTCTGTCAAATATGTAGTATAAGCTATAATCAGTGCAAGTAAGTTTCCTTTTCATAGCCCCTTAGTGATGAAATATTACAACTAGCATATTCTTCTTTAGATTATGAAACTTGACCTTGTACTAAATTCTGCTGATAGATTATTTTGTACGTGTGCTGTGTATATCCAATATACATACGTTACATTACCCCTGAATATGTGTACTTTACGCATTGATTTGTTTGTTTATTTGTTTGTTTGGTGGTTAACGACGCACAACCCTTGTGGGTCATTAGCGTCAGACGGTATTAAACTAAACATGATGTGGATGGAAAAAGTAAAAAATTATAGGATAAAAATAAAATGAATGATGATAATGAGTTTGTATAATGATAACAAGTTGCAATACGATTGTTAACAGGAGAAACCACGCACAATATCTGACAGTTTCAAAGAGCTATTCAGATAACTGTACATGTTCTCCAACCGAACAAGATACAACATTTAAGGATCTATATTATGATCTGATACAAATGTAAAACAAAACATGATTTTAAAAATAGCAATTAGATTTTGTTAAAAAGATTTATTTGTCTTAAAATGCCATAATACTATCAATATGTATATCTTGATTAACTGTTTCATGTTATCAACATGGAAGCAATTATTTCTTACTTGTGCAAAGTCGCCACATTCCAAAAGGAAGTGACGTACAGTCAATGGTGCGTCACAACCAACACATTGTGGCTGCTCTTCACCCTGCAGTAAGTATGAATGTGTGACTCTTGTATGACCTATACAGAGTCAAGCTAAAATGACTTCTTCTTTTCTAATGTTTCGAACAACTGATTGATGTTCACCAATAGTTGGTTTGATGTCAAGAAGTTTATTTCCAATGCTGTTATTCCATGAAGTTTGCCATTCTTCTTAGATATATTTATTGATAGATGGCTTAAAATTAGAAAATGGATTCTTAAAAGAAGTTGGTTCTAATGAAAGCGATGTTTTTGCTTGCTTATCTACCATCTCATTCCCTTGGATACCTATATGACTAGGAACCCAACAGAGAACAATTTCTTTATAAGCTAAAAGCTCATGACATTTTTCTAAAAGCTTCTGAATTTGTGGATTCTTTGAACTGGTATGGTTCATTGCTTTCAATACAAGAAGCGAGTCAGAAAATATAATAAATTTATTGTTAGCATTACAAGTGCTAATGAAATCTAAAGCTAGATCAATTGCTTTGGCTTCAGCAGTGAAAATTGATGAATCGTCAGGTATACGTTGCATATTACTATGGTTGTCTGATATAACAGCACAACCAACCTTTGAGTCTTCCTTTGACCCATCAGTATAAATTTGTTGGAAATTCTTATAACGACTTTGCATTTTTCTGAAATCGTCTTTTAATATGTGTGGATTTGATTCAGATTTTTTCCCGGAATGTAAATCAGAAAGTATTTCAGGTGGTTTCATAAACCAAGCTGGAATATTTGGTGTAAAATGTTTTTCAATATTTTGTGGTTTGATATTGGCAGATTCTAAGAGTGGTGAAATTCTGATGCCAAATGATTTAATAGCTTTAGGTTTTTGTTCATATAAATCAACATAATTTGGTGGGAATGTTACTTCATGAGCAGGATTTGACGGGTTAGCAGCAAGTCTTAAAGCATATCGTAAAGAGAGTTTCTCTCTTCGTGAGTATAGTGATGGTTAATCTGCTTCCACATAGAGACTAGCAACAGGAGAAGTTCTAAAAGCTCCTAAAGCTAACCTTAGTCCTTGATTGTGTATAGGATCAAGCATTTGAAGATATGATTTTCGTGCAGAGCCATATATAATACAGCCATAGTCTAATTTTGACCTGACAAGAGACCGATACAGCTTGAGAAGTGTAGTTCGGTCTGCACCCCAAGACGTATGGGAAAGCACTTTTAAAAGATTCAATGCTTTTAAACATTTAGCTTTGAGATATTTAATATGGGGTATAAAACTGAGTTTTCTATCAAATAAAATGCCAAGGAATTTAGATTCCTCAACAACTGGAATAGGTGATCCATATAAATGTAAACCGGATCATCATGTTGCTTTCGCAACTGACATAAATGTACATACTGTGTTTTTGATTTGGAAAACTTAAAGCCATTGCTTGTTGCCCAATTTTCAATCTTATTCAAATTTTGTTGTAGTTGACGTTCAATTGTCGCCATGCTTTTTGAGCGATAACAGATACAGAAGTCGTCAACGTATAATGAGCAATCAGTAAGATTACCTAAACATTTCACAATATCATTAATTTTGATACTGAAAAGTGTTGTAGACAGAACACCCCCTTGAGGTGTTTACGCATTGATGAATGGTTATAGTACATTGCTGCATAATATTGCACCTGGTAAAGATATTGTCAGCAAGGTAGCTTAGACTACAGTTGCTATTCATTTTTTTTAACAAAATAGATAAAAAAAACATTAAAAACAAACATAATCATTAAAATACTCATGATTTGGACTTTAAAATACTTTCAATGTGATATTAATCGAGTATTGATGTTATAATACCTTTACACGTAAAATAAATTGATTATTTGGCGAAGTCAAATTTTTCACCCCTACCCCCTTTGGTAGCGTCTCCTGTTTTGTTTTAAGGGTCTGCCTGTCCCATTATAAGCTGTATCTGTTCCTAATACATCAAACGACTTATTTGAAAGAAAACCAGTGATATATTATGCAAAGGGAGGTTTTGGGAAGCATCCGAAAAAATACCCTATCAAAAATAAGCAGATACCCTATCAAAGTGCCAGAGGTCCTTGCAGTTGAGGTTATACGAGGGGTGATCAGGAAGTTTGCGGAAAAGTGCAATTAAATCACATTGCTTTTAACGATTGCAATGAAAAAATCAAAGCACTGAGAGTACTGATGGAAACGATGTCTTGTGATTTTAGTTCTTGTAGGCTAAGTAGAGTGCATTTTTGTAGATGATATTTTAGGAATATTTGAATTTGTATATACCGATGATGAAGGAAAAGTTTGATATGATTTCTATTTTTATTTTTTATTTTTAGCATAACAGAATTTTGAAGGGGCATGCGACAAAATATCAATCTTATCATTTCAAACATGGGCTGGTATGTCTTTAAACCCTATTTCACTTTTAAGCTCTGGTGGCCATTTTGTTATGTGGGATCAAAAATAGTACGTGAGCATGATCAGGAAATATCACAATCACAAACCGCAGTCAACCCCGTGGTGCCGGGAGGAAGAGCTGCTCAACCATCACAAGACACCAGGAAGATAAATTAAGCAAAGCAACCAGCTCTCTCTCTCTCTCTTCCCCATCAAGATGATTATAATACTAGAATGGACATAAAGTAACGTACAACAAAACATAGAACAATTACAGACTCCCACAATGGGAGTAACAATAAACAAAGAGTCAACAACAACAGAACCACCGCCTTAGAACGGACAGTAACCTAAGCCAACAGGGGGCTTAAATGCATTTTACTGGTACCAAACCTTTTGCCCATATTTAGCAGAGGGCATGATGCCGAAAACATCACTGAAATTATTTTAAGAGTTTGGATTAATGGTTAAGAAGTTTAGATTTCTTTTTAGATTTTCCATTCGGTTCATTGTTGCCCTATTTTGAGGGTAATGCGATGAATTATTGCAAACAGGAAACAATGGTTAAGGAAAGGTGGTTTGTAGCCATTTCCTTTTGCCTAGCTCTTGATAACATTTTGTTCAGTGGAGAAACCCGTTAACATTTTGCTAACATAGACTTGCATTATAATTGCCTAAAAATTCCAACAAGGGCAATAACTAAAGTTTTAAGGGTCGATTTTGACGAAACTTATAGGATATCAGAGTACTTGATACGTATTGTGTACCAAATATGTATCAAATCTGACCAGTAGTTCTAAGATGTGGATGGACAAAAATGCGACGGACGGACGACGCCAAAACTATATCCCTCCAACTTTGTCAGGGATTATTAGATATCAGCATAGCTACATACCTAAAAAGCTTTTAATATGTTATGTGTTCTAATACTTTTTATCACCTGGTAAAATATCTTGTTTGAGTTTACGTTAATTTCTCTGTCAAATGTCTCAAATTTGTTCCAAAATGTTCGCTTTTCCATTTTTTAGCCCATTTTGATGTCCGTTTTTGGTAACCATAGCAAAGATAAACGTCAATTTAAAAGTTTTACTTTTAAACTTGGTATATTGTTCTAATAAACCAATAAGAGCAAAATGGTGAAAAGCATTTTTTAGCCCATATGTGGGCCAAAATAGCACCCCCTGATGCATGTAGCTCTTTGGCAATATTAACTGTGTATATCTGGCATATAGTATAGATATAAAAAGAAGATTTATAGATGGTAAACTTAGGTCTCATTAAGAACATTGACAATAAAAAGTAAAAAAAAACATTTAAAGATAAAAAAGAGCAAAAAAAGAGCCATACACGTGATTTCCAAAAATGTGGCATTTTGACAAGTGTAAACTTAAGCGTTGCATCGATGATCAATTATAATCACCAATTATAATCGATGATCAATCAAAAACTTCGTTTGATTGTGTTTTTGGTAATAATCGATGATAATTGAAAAATATCACACTTGATCCAATTTTAGGCTCCTATTCTAAATATGCAACTTTGCTACAAGGAATAGCAGTTAAATGGAGAGTTAAATGGAGTTTGCTGTCAGGACCAGTTGGGCTATTGGCTACTAGCACAAAGGCTCTGATCAGACTTGACCCGAACCTTTGCCGGTCACAGGAAATCTCATGTCACCTAATTCCTTGAATTATACCCAAATCAGCATTTGTAATTTGTAATATTCTTACAACCACCAGGTTGAGTTTTGTTCATAATGGCACAGAGTATGCTCAAATAGCAAAGGTACAAGCAACAGCAAATTGTAAATTTGCAAGCAATTTGTTGACAAAATTTTTAAACAATATAATATCTGGTTTCAGCGACTATCTAGACTTCTGACAGATCAAACATAATATGGAGTTTGTCAAAAAGCAAATAAAGCATTTTCACATGCTTCTGCAAAATATACTGTTTGGTTTTTTGTTTGATTTGATTCTTTACGCCCCATCAACAATCTTTCAGTTATAAAGGGACAGGTCTTCCTGGGTTGAAACCAGTACTAAGCTATGATAAATGTGTCTTGCGCAAGGACACAGTGCAGTGACGCTGTTGAGGCTCGAGTCTGGGCCCCTTCATCTCGAGTCTGGGCCCCTTCATCAGCATTCTACCACTAAGCCACTGCATATACCTATCTTTAACAAACATGCACTTTGTTTGTAAAAAAAATTAACTCATTGTGCTACCAATGTTTATTTTAGGACACAAGGCTGTGACTCTCGGTGGGTGAAATTATTCTGGACTTCAAAACTATATGCAATGACACAATGACAATACATGCGTTACCTCAGACCTACATACAATGACTAGAAACATATATACAATCTATACATAAACTCAACTATCGTATGGCAGTACTGTTATTCAGTAGATAACATCATGTTATACAAAGTAGATCATGCACAACAGATTATTGCATAGAGTTTAATATCAAGTTTGTGCAAATGTGAATAAAGCATTTTCACACATTTCCTTTACTTGGCATATGCAAAATATATGTATCTATAATGAACATACACTTTGCTGAGAAAAATTCTAATCCATGTGCTACCAATGGTTATCTTAGGACACAATGATGTGACGCTTGATGGGTGCAATTATCTACTTCAGAACTATATGCAAAGACACATTGACTATACATTATTTCAGACCTATATGAAATGACTAGAAACATTCATACAATCTATACATAAATTTAACTATCATATGACATTACTGTTATTCAGTAGATAACATCATGTCATATACTGACGGACTTTAATTACGCAACACTAACTTCCCCTTATATCTTCCAAAAGACTCTTGAATGTAAACTTCCGTTGCTTCGATAATGTCATCATGAGTTGGCTCCTTCAGCAAACACTTTATTTTTAATTGTACAACTAAACTGGACGACATTATTTGCTCCGTATGAATTTAGCCATTTAAACATTTCTTAAGAAGAGGAGATTTTAAGCCATTGAATGAAAGGGTACACTCAAATAAACGTCATATACGCAAATAGGCTGTATCGCAGACCTGGCAATCAATATGAGAGTCATTTCTCGAAGACTAACGAAGTCCATGATACAAATTTGATGCTTCTAGTGTTTCTTGATTTAAAGAAGTAGGGAATCTTTCATTCATAACATTTGGTCACATGAAACTGTTGACCCATATCTCAAAAAGTTTACGTTTAAATGCATAAAGTTCATCTTAGTTGGACAATTTTCCATGTTTTACTTATAAACGAATGCTCTTTTACATACAATCAAAATTATTATTCTGCCTTCTTTTTCGAGACATAAATTAAAGCTGTTATCCAAGTGTTGCGTTTTTAAAGTCCGTCAGTATACATAGTGGCTCTTACAGAAGTGATCATTTCATGAGAAATTTTAAAAAAAAGTTGTTGCTTTACTTCAAAGAGTGTTTAAGAATGTTTAGAGTCAAAGAGACTCTATGATGGTTCCGACTTAAAGACTTATCTATTGATGAGATGATAGGGGCCTGATACTTTGGCTGTTTGTCAGGCCCACTGGGGTTTACCTGTTGGATTTCTTTTGCTCCAGTATTCAGTTTTATATACTGTTGAGTCCTTATCCTTGCTTTATCTCCTTGTTTTATCTTGATTTATATGTTTTAGGAGATGATGCATTGATAAGTTAGGGGTCTTTCATGCAAACCAAATATCTATGTGTCTTGATCCACATCTGAATTAAGGGTGAGATTGGCGCCGTTAAACCGGTTTAAGCCCTCCAGTAAAATATTTGACTGACCGTTCCAAGGCGGTACTTCTTTTGTGGATCTTTTGTTTTTTGTTCTGTCTTGTGTTTGCTATGTCTTTGTGCGCATCTGTTTATATGTGCTTTGCGGTCACCTGCTGGGAAAGGACTGACCTCTTGGCTCTCGTTTGTTTGTGGTGTCTTACTGTGAGTTTGTCACTCTCCCATTGGTATCCTGGGTCAGGTGTGGTACTTGATTGTATTGATTCCTGATCTTTGCACCCTTACTTACTTTTATTCCAATTGTGTTTCTTGTCACCAAAGAGTTGTTTAACTTCTGGCTTTGACATTATTTTTTGACATGATTTGTTTGTTTGATTTGATTCTTCACGTCCCATCAACAATATTTCAGTTAAACAGGGACGGGTCTTCCTTGGTTGAACCAGCACTAAGCTAGGATAAATGCGTCTTGCTCAAGGACCACGACGCAGTGACGCCGGTGAATCTTGAACCCTCAGTCTCGAGTCAAGCACTCTACCACTGAGCCTCTGCGCTCCCTTCTTGACATGATATATTCCACTGAATAACAGTAACATCAAATGAAAAAATAATGTTATGGCCACAGGTTGCATAATTTTGATACAAAGAAGTTATGTTAATAACAAAGTAAATTTTCTTTGAAATAAACCAGCTTTGGAGGTGTTAATTTCGCAATAGTTCATATGATGAGAGAATCTTCCATTTGTGCCCATTTCAAATCATTTTTTTAAACTAACCTAAGGCTGTCTAAACTGATTGACTTAAGCTTTAAGTATTTGGTCAACATTATTCAGTCTAGTCAGACTCCTCCCACAGAGGAACGCAAAGAAAAGAATATACTTCCTGGCCCCCATCCCTCAACAAAGTTTGACAAGTAAATTTAATCCTGCCAACAATAAAGGAACCATCTCTCAGAAACCTTCAGCAGAAAATAAAATGCCCCACTCTACCACCTTGTTATGAAATAATAACTTGTGTAAGACCCTCTATAAAATACATAGAACAAATCAGAACGAATGGAATAAGAGACCCTATTTCTGCTTGTTAAAGTACCATCAGCACATCAAAGAACAAACATAAGAGTCCCTGTCAATGCTAGTCACCAAGTCATTTTCTATTTCATCCTTGCTGGGAATCTATCTTAATATATTATCCCAAGGAATCCTAGTTCGTTGGATTTTATAATACGGTAAATCTTGTATTAGTTCGTACACTCGAATAGTTCGTTAAATGTCATGTATTAGTTCGTACACTAGTCATTTTTTTTATATGCAAATCTATTAGTTCGTACACAACGTTTTTTTCCTTCATTGGTCCTTTTTTCTAATCAGTGTGGCTGTCTACGATATGTTCCTGTTAACTTTCGCGTGCTTACACCAAACAGATCTTTTCGTCTGTCAATCTAACGACTTCGGTCGCTAACGTAAATCCAGTATTGACGTCGCATGTTAATAACATTAAAATTTGTTTTCTGAAAATCGAGCGAATGCTAATTTACACGCCCTATGTCGCCGATGCGTCGGAGATATATTCTGTACGGTCATTACAAAAAGTGTCCTTAGAATAATGGATAGTTACATTTTACTTCTGTGTCATATATCTTTTATAATCGGACACCCAAGCCGCGTGCGACCCGGAAAGCATGTTTATACTTGTGCAGCTCGGACCCGACACGAAATCAACTTGCGCGGTGCCTCATATAAACTGGTACCAGAATATTTCGCAAATAGCCTGCTGGTACGTATGACAAGGCCCAGGAGAGCATGTGCGTTTGCGCAATCTCATCAGGGTCCCGCTGCTCACTAACATAAAGTTTGAAGTGGATGAAGACTCAGCATGCTCAGACCAAATCAAATTCTAGATATCTACGTACGTTTTGTTTTATATAGTTGAATATCAATTTCGGTTTTCTGAGCGTAAATAACTCAATAAATGTAGTAATAACGGCTTTTCCTAGGTTCAAACAAATGGAACATTTTAACAAATTGTTGAGCCGATCGTGGCGTGTCTTGCTGTCCTCATGAAACTACATACGGAAGGTCCTGAGAGTTCATGATTACCGAGATAGTGTACGCACAGACGCACAAACCGAGTATAATTTGATTGTATCATGATTCTAGGTCTTGATGAATGGCATTTCCATGAAATAAGCCAGTTCATGAGATTATGGTACCTATCGCATATGCGAGCAGCGAAGGCTCAGACGAGCCTGTGCATCTGCGGAAAATCGTCAGCGCCTTCAAGCTTAACTGCGAGCATAGAAGGAATGTAGATGAAGGTACGTTCATTAATTTAGGATAATAGCCCCACTAGGTGGCTGTGAATTTGAAAACAGGAAAAATTCGCTTTATTTTAACCACCACACATCTATTGATGTATGTATCCCGACTTTCAATATATTAGTTTTCATGAACAGTCAGACCGTGTGTCTTTTTTGGAAGGAAAAGTCTTCCAATATGGATGGATTTTCCTTCCATTTAGTTTTTTTCACAGAAAATTGGAAGGTCTTTCTAACATCCATCTTAATGAAAACAGCAAAAGACCTTGAGATCATCCGCGGTGACATACATATCAGAATTTGCAAACATCCTTACCACACGTCTGTAGTTGTTTTACCCCGACTTTGTTGTATGAGACCAACAAAGTCGCCGATCAGCCTGGGTACCGCACATTCTTATCAGCGCCTTTGTTATGAATACAAACATTCAACATTTTGTCGGGCCTGGTCTGGGTCAAACCTGTCTGCTAATAATATCAGCCGCAGACATGAAGATCAAATCCGCCGCTTTCATGCCACGTTGGGTAGCACGTGGTGCATTGGCGCATAAAACTTCGCGGCGGACTTCGCACATAAAACATAATTGCTCAGCTGCATGCGCGGATCCAGAAAGGGGTCCAACTTTGACAACTTTTTTTTAATTGATGATGGGAGAGAGGATCCAAACACCACTATATGCGGGTCATCATTGGCCCGCCAGCGAAACACCATTTAAATGGCGTTTCGCTGGCGTGCCGCTGATGGCCCAACATCGAATGCTGGCTTGGTAGCTTTGTGATTTTAAAGGGAACCGGACCAGTATGCTAAGAAACCCTATTTTTCAGGGGTGGGGTCTGCCCCCCTCTGGATCCGCCCATGAGCTATCTGGCATGAAAAGACAATTTCTGTAAACTCATCACTTTCGCTCATTGCGATCGCGTACACGTTCGCAAACATGTAATATAAATTGTTTTGGATCTCGGAAATTTACTTTACAAATTCAAACTATCAATGCCCCACAATTTTATCAAATGGCGGGCGACAGCCAGAACTCCTTTTTTTTAAATTTCCAGTGGGTGCATAAAAGGCCTCGATACACCGTCACAAAACCGAAAAATCGCACCGGAAATTCACTTTTTTTTCTTAACGACGTGAAGAGCATTAGACGCAAGTAGGCAAAGATGAGCCTGTGCATCCAGCACTGTTGACTTTACGGTAGTATCATGCGCGGATCCAGGAATTTTTGTCATGGGGGCTCCAGGCTCAACTGACAGAGAAAAAACACTCTGATAGCGTTTTCTTAGGCATCAGCCTTTTACAATTTTACAGAGGGGTCCAATAATTTATTTTAAGGAAAACTATAATTTTTTAAGGTTCCAGAGGGGGTCCAAATTTTTCCAGGGGGTGTGGGGTCCAAATGCTAATTTCAATTGAAACCTATAGAATTTGTGATTTTCCAGGTGGTCCGGGCCCCCATACCCCTCTGGATCCGCGCATGCGTATGGTAGATCCACTTGCGATATCCAAATTTTCAAGTCAACAATAAAGCCAATCCCGAAGGACAGGTTTTTTTTTTCATGCAATGGTTCATTTTCCATTACCGGAGCATCTAGTGACACCTCAAAACATGATGAGGTATATGATTCTGCAATATGTTAGTGGAAAACAAATGTTGAGACCTCGGACCCTGGTCCGAGTTGAGACACAGTGATTATCGCGACATTTAGTCAACTATTGATGGTTTCAGTCTTTCATTATGTATATAAGACTAGGCCTTGATTTCTGGCATCAGTTTTAGAAAAACGGGCTGTCAAATGTTGTCAAATAACGTTCATGCTAGATACATTACCATAACATACCATGCATAAGCTGGGTGCATAAGATCAAGCAACATACTCGCTGGAAGAATGTGTTTAATGGTAAAAAATACAGTTCAAACTTTAATAATCAGATCTTAGAACAAATCTACATGGATATGCTCGAGAAGCTCAAAATGGAAGCATGCAGTGTGCAAGAACACATACAATAATATGGCTAAACAACCGCCAGCTTTTTTGAAAAGCTAATACTTGTGTAAATCTACTCGATGATGATATTGTTGCGCGAAACGAAACGAAAGTTAAGGTGTATTTATTTTATCATTATTATTCGTTTCTGTCTATCGACAGTGTCTTTTCATATGGTGTACAACTTTTGACCCAAACGGTTCACCATATTTTCATGCAATTGACTTAATTTCAAACGCCGCTGCTATCATTCTGTCCATAAAAACTTATACCTAGCGCACTATATTTTTAGAACTATTTTAGTGGCGGTCAGGTTCATAAAGGGCGGGAAAACATTAGCAATCCACAAGAAAACGTGTCTTCTTCACGTTTATGACAAAAGGACAGGGCAGCGTTTATTGTCCGTCTCGTAATGTTTAAAAGCAAAGAAAAGTATAATGATAAAAAACGATTGCAAGATATTGTGCTTTTAACTGCAATATCTGGCTGCATCATAGATATTGCAAACGGTTCTTCGTCGTACAAGAGCAGGTTTTCTCATGCTAAGGCATTGTTTTTCTGACGCTCGTTTGAGGCATCCAATGGGGTTTACTGATTTGCGAATTTGTCCCAAATTTTTACCAATTAGCGTCTTCATAAAACTCATTTTTTACCAGTAAGCACATTCAGCATTACAAAATAAGTTTTTTTTATCACTGATTTCTCTTAAATTAAACTGATTAAAGCGTAATTTTGACAAACGAAACACTGATTTTTAAGGTACCCCGTTGAGACCCTCTCCCTTTGATGTACAAATAAACTTATAATTCTGTTTCAATCATATGTAAGCTTTCAATAATCAAGTTTTCAAGCACAACAACGTTTTTCTGACCGTTGGGTTTACATTTCAGAGCTGAAAACCGCAACAAACTAATAAAATACCAATATTGTTTTTGTCTAGCAGCAGGACAAGGGTTGTTTGCATTAAAGTCAGTTGGTTCCCAGCGACTTACACAGGCTGTAACGGTCTAGGTAGCGGACTGGGTAGCAATGTTGAACGGGGGTTCGATGGTATGGGGATTTTGTGTGTATTTTGTGTATATGATACCATTGGAAACAGATGTTTTGAGAAAACATCGTTTCCAATCATAGATATACACTACTATTCATAACAAGTTGAGGGAGCGCAGTGGCTCAGTGGTAGAGTGCTTGACTCGAGACCGAAGGGCCGCGGGTTCGAGCCTCACCGGCGTCACTGCGTTGTGGTCCTTGAGCAAGACACATTTATCCTAGCTTAGTACTGGTTCAACCCAGGAAGAACCGTCCCGCATAACTGAAAGATTGTTGAGTGGACGTAAAGAATCAAAACAAACAAACAAACAAACAAAATAACAAGTTGACTGAATTTGAAATTTAAAAAAATGCGACGTCAGACGTATGATCACGAGTCGCCACTGTGACGTCACTTCGCTGGAACCGGCCCATATGTACCCCTTGGTTGCTTCTCGGGGCTTAAACTCGTAGTTGAGTTTGAATTGATTGGTATTTCTAATGGAAAGTAATGTTCCGTCATTCTTTGAATATAATATGAGGTTTTTATGTTATTCCGCTGCGCTATGTATTCAAATAAATAGGTTTCAGTCCGAAGGGAAGGCCTAAAATGCGTCAATTTTTTCGAGTTTTTGTAAATTTTAAATAAAAAACTTATTTTCTTGTCAGTGTTCATCACAATAATTATAATATCAGACTTAACTATCAATGTTAGATCTACTGTCCTGAAAAAGGGCGTTTTACGAAGTGTGTAAATAGTTTATTTTAAAGAATTGACATGCCAAAATAGGCAATGGGTTCATAACAGTTAAATGTTTTGCCTTTTGACAGCACTGTTATTCGTTTCGATTTAGAACACCGTCCGTTAGATATAAATCTTTGAAAGTTTGCATAGAGGAGTAATAAATATGTCGGTAAATATGCATAGAACGCAATATGGGCTTTCACAGCATAACAACATTTTACAAAATTTGGTTGTGTAGTAAAAATGCAGCTTGAAATGGGCCGGTTCGCGCTATATAGCGTTGCCTTGACGACAACTGTAACGCACGTAGACGACTAACATCAGGCATGTTGTAACCGATCATCTGCAAATGTGTTGCAGTATTATGTGCTGTAATTCCAGCTCTATCGATCAAACGATGTAGAAATGGCAACTACTTTCCGCAAACTTTCTGATCACCCCTCGTAGATTTGGCTTGAGAATTGTATGAGTTATGGTGTGATGAACGCTGAGAAAAGGCTTGGCATCCTGGGTCAGGTGTAGTACTTGATTGTATCGATTCCTGATCTTTGCACCCTTACTTACTTTGTTGAGACTCTTGAATTATTTTCATGGTTTCTTCTAGCCAAGGCTCAAATGTGACTGAATTATCCATCAGTCGTTTAATTTGATTGCGATACTCTACAGGACTAACAAGCTCTGTCTTTTAGACTTTTCAACTTTGGATTGTTACTGTTTATGGTCTCGCTATGGAAACATCTGTTGTAGATATACCCATAAGTAAGTGGTCATCTCAGATGGTAAATATTGTCAAATACTTTGATTTAATTTGACTGAATAGCGGCCACAGGCTTGAATGAGATGTTGGGGCTGTATTCACGATATCTACATTAATTGCTGGTTCTCAGTTTACAGGCGGTCAGTATTGGAAAAACAGGCAACCAATACCAACAATTCCAGGTATGGGGAGGGGATACGGGTTTCTTGTTTTTTTCCCATTAATACAAATACAAATATTTTACTTTGCAATTGAAGGCCACCGGCCATTACAATGCAAAATTTGAGTGACATACACAATATGCTTTTAGCTATGTTAAATTTCATGATATATCCACAGATATTGTACATGTCATACACATATTAGACCGTTGATTACGAGTCTAATCGTATTTAGATTGGTTGTAAAACAGTTAAACAGTGTGTAGTATTTCTTTCCGAAGAGAAAAAGAACTTAGCAAATATTTGGTGACTGATAAAGCTACTCGACTTAATGCTATAAAATGTTTGTTTGGTTGTTATAACATTTTTCCGTCCTGGTTTAAAGTATAATTCCCAGATAACGTCATAGGCAGGGCACACAAGGAAAAGTGGAATTCACCATCAACTATGTAAACATTACGTTTCAAACAAATTTGACAAAATCTAAAATTACGATCTATGTTTTGATGTCCTCCTGCTTCAATCATTAAAGATTGACCTGAACAGCAAAAGTTAGCCAGAACTTTTCTGTAAACAAAAGGGAGATCTATGTTAAACTAGGTTTCAATATCTAATATAAACTTAAACTGTATATAATGTAAAGTTTCTGGTGGTCCTCCAACTTCTGGGAGCCATTGTTATGTGAAACAATCAGCTAAACGCTGCCTAAATAGATTTATAAATCTTGAAACATCACCAACAGCATCAGCTTTACACGCATACCCAAAGCAATGCTTATACAGAAGTAAACGGACATTTGATGCCAAATTGTTTTTTTTAGCTGAAGCGAGTGATAGAAGCATGTTATAGCATTGTTTTGGATATCTGTAGTTCGGCATGTGGGTTAACATAACCAAGTATTTGACACATTGAGTCATATATGTAACAGCTAGAGGATACCGTCCATATTCACTTAAAACAAAATAATCAGCAATATTGTGATGAAGACAAGCATATCTTTTACAAAACTTGGTTTGTACTTTTTCAATTTTTTAGAAGTATTCGTAGCCCCAAATTTCGGAGCTATAACAGAGAATAGGTTTACCTATGGAGTCAAATAATTTGAAAATATATTTTGGGCAAAATTGACCAAATTGATGCTGATATTGAAAGATTTTGAAAACAGCTTTACTTGTTTGAAGAGTCAGAAGGTTCTTGATCTTTGACCAGATGAGTTTTGGTGTAAAATAGATTCCCAAATATTTATAAAATGACTCAAAATCTACAACCTCTCTCATATAGAGAGGTTCTCTCATATAGAACCACTTTTCTGTTTGCTTAAGTACTCCACCATTTCTAAACACTATATTTTTTTGTCTTTAACAGTTATAAATGCATACCAACAGATAACAAAATCTTTCTATACAATTAATTTGATGTTGTAACCTAACGACAGTATCACTGAAGCTACCAACATCATCAGCAAACATAATGACCACATGTAAACTGGGAACCAGCAATTAATGTAGATTTGGTGAACTCATCAAGTATACTTCCAAGGCGGCACTTCTTTTGTGGCTCCTTTATGTTTTGCCTGTCTTGTGTTTGTTATGCCTTTGTGCGCGTCTGTTTATATGAGCCTTATGGTCACCTACTGGGAAAGAGCTGAACTCTTGGCTCTCGTTTGTGGTGTATAACTGAGTTTTCATTTTCCTATGGGTATCCTGGGTCAGGTGTGGTACTTGATTGTATCGAATCCTGATCTTTGCACCCTCACTTACTTCCAATGGTGAATTTTTGTTTAATGTTTGCTTTAATGTTTTATTAATTTACAAGGATTCCAAACAGCCCTGGGGCTACTAGTTGGTCTCTTTACATATTACAATTAAGCGACACACACACACACACACACACACGCACGCACGCACGCACGCACGCACGCACACACACACACACACACACACACACACACACACAAGTGGTGGTGGACAGACAAACAGACGGACAAATGCAAACAAAAGTAAAAGTGTAAAACCGGAGAAGAGCAGTCACCGTGTGTTGAAGCAGTGAAAAGAACCAGTACGAGTAATCATACGTTGTGCCAACCGTGCCAGTGACCAGTGTAGGAAAAGGAGAAGAGCAGTCACTCTGTATTGAAGCAGTGAATATAAAGAACCAGTACGAGTAATCATACGTTGTGCCAACAGTGCCAGTGACCAGTGTAGGAAAAGGAGAAGAGCAGTCACCCTGTGTTTAAGCAGTGAATATAAAGAACCAGTACGAGTAATCATACGTTGTACCAACAGTGCCAGTGACCAGTGTAGGAAAAGGAGAAGAGCAGTCACTCTGTATTGAAGCAGTGAATATAAAGAACCAGTAGGAGTAATCATAAGTTGTGCCAACAGTGCCAGTGACCAGTGTAGGAAAAGGAGAAGAGCAGTCACTCTGTATTGAAGCAGTGAATATAAAGAACCAGTAGGAGTAATCATAAGTTGTGCCAACAGTGCCAGTGACCAGTGTAGGAAAAGGAGAAGAGCAGTCACTCTGTATTGAAGCAGTGAATATAAAGAACCAGTACGAGTAATCATACGTTGTACCAACAGTGCCAGTGACCAGTGTAGGAAAAGGAGAAGAGCAGTCACTCTGTATTGAAGCAGTGAATATAAAGAACCAGTACGAGTACGTTGTGTCAACAGTGCCAGTGACTGGTTCATATATATTGAACAAGGTTAGCAATGCTGACACAACCATACAGACACTCAAATTCGAAAACAATGACCAGAACTGAGATTCTTAATCGCGTTCAGAACTCATATATTGGTATGAAGGAGGAGCTTATTATCAGTTGAGGTGTCAATCAATTCTTCAAAAGTACTGAACCGCTGTGTTGAGTCTTTATTTTTAGTTTTGTTTGTTTTTTTAAAACAAAATAATTTTACAATTAAATAATTTGCAATGCTAAAAAGTGATTTCTGCTTGGGTAGGGTGAAGAGTTGCGAGTAGAAGCACAACTAAAATACAAACATTACCAGAATCAGCACTTAAAAACTTCGCAAGATGCTTCAAGCACTTAGCACGTTTTATAGGTAACACCTATTTATTTCATATAAATACGTTATTACTGCGTGATAAATGAATTTCCAGTCGTGAGAACGTGTTTTTTTTCGAACAACATCGACGCAGACCAATGTACGCGTCAGCTATGAATTATCAGCGTCACGGTTCTAATACTAAGAAAGCACATAAAATCCCGTTCCAATCGCGTTTGGCTAGCAGTCCAAAAGTGACGCTGGGCTGATCCATGTAAAGTGTCAAAACACTGGCTTGTCTATTGTAAAAATTTTCCCGCCAGTAACTTCTTTTGTCGTCTACTCCTCTCGTCTGCTCATGTTCTTAGGTAGCCTTTATTGCAAACAATATGGACCAAAATCAGACTGTTCAGTGTTTGTCTCCATGATAAAATCCAGTCAGATATGCAGCGGACGTAAAACAATACAAGGGCTAAGGGTAGTCTGAATAAAACTTGTCGCAAGAACAATAGACAGGGTTTCGTGGCAAGGCTTATATTAGAAACATGCTACTTCATTAACCCATTTAAGCCGAATGGAATTTCCCATTATTATCATTTGGACCAGTCCATTTTCGTTTTAAGGGTTGTCGGGTGGTATTTTTATTTTTATTCAAATTTTAATAGAAACAGTGGAGACCCTGTTCCGTGGCGTCTGATCTGGTTCTGCACTGTTTGTTTATGTCCCACAAAAAGGATGCTAGGCTTAAGTTGGTTTAAAATGAGTGATCCAAACTTTCAACGAACACCAATCATCCAATATATAAATATGTCTCATTAAGAGTTAATTGATATTGTAACACAGACAAGTGCACATGATTTGCAGAATCGACTAGCTGTGCAGTTAAGTCTGGTTGATTATGACCTCTATGTATAGAACCTTCCAACCAAATTTCAGTCATCAAAAAGGTCACCCTGAAATGAATGAAAACATATAATTAACCCTAAATTGTATACTAATGTGTTTCCAGGTTATACGTGACCCCCGTTTTTCTTTTTTTAAACAGCTTTAAATTGAACTTAGAAGAACGGCACTTAGCATGCGGATTTAAACGCACACCGCGTAACTAAAACTTATTTTTGGGAGACGCCCTTATTTGTAACTGAAGCCCCAGTCCCCTGTACAAAAAAATAACTTAGTTGTTTTTCCCTGAGAATATACCCATGTGTACCCCAATAGATACACGTGGTATATTTGCATTGCTATGATGAAATGTACTAGCCTACAGGACTATCTTTATCAGATGATTCAACGAAAATCTATTCAGCAAACCTCACTCGTCATCATTTTGACACACACACGCACGCACGCACACACGCAATTGTATAAGTATAATGGGGTCCTAGACCGTGCCGTATTAAAAGCAGGCAAATATAAGGCTTAAGTATGAAACGTGCATGCACATATAGCACCTTTCATTTAAATTCATTGACTCTTTTTGTCTACCAGATAATTTGTCATGGTTTTATCGTCTGCTGATATTTTTTCCAAAATCAGTTTGTTTCTTGTTTTTATGCCCCCAAAGGAACTTTGGGAGGCATATAGTAATCGCACTGTCCGTCCGTCCGTCAGTCCGTCCCGCTTTCGTGTCCGGTCAATATCTCCTATATTCTTTGAGGTAGCAATTCCAAATTTAGTGTGTGGATGCATCTTGGGATGGCGGAGTGTCGCGTACCATTTTTGGGTCACTGTGACCTTGACCTCTGACCTAGTTTTTAGAAGAATCGTGTCCTTAGCATATCTCTTATAGTATTTGAGGTAGGAATCTCAAATTTGGTGCGTGGATGCATCTTGGACTGACGAAGAGTCGCATACAATAATTGGGTCACTGTGATCTTGAACTTGACGTCTGACCTAGTTTCTAGAAACTGCATTGAGTCTGGTGCATATCTCCTATATTGTTTGAGATAGGAATTCCAACTTTGGTGTGTAAATACATCTTTGGATGACGGGGTGTCACATACCATTTTTAGGTCAATGTGACCTTGACCTCTGACCTAGTTTTAAGAATTATTGTGTCCCGAGCATATCTCTTATATTCTTTGAGTGAGGAATTCCAAATTGTGTGTGTGGATGCATCTTGGGATAGCGGAGTGTCGCGTACCATAATTGGGTCACTGTGACCTTGACCTCTGACCTAGTTTTAGAACAATCATGTCCATAATATATCTCTTATATTATTTGAGGTAGGAATCTCAAATTTGGTGTGTGGATGCATCTTGGACTGACAAAGTGTAGCATACCATAATTGGGTCACTGTGATCTTGAACTTGACCTCTGACCTAGTTTCTAGAAACCGCATTGAGTCTGGTGCATATCTCCTATATTCTTTGAGATAGGAATTCCAACTTTGGTGAGTAAATACATCTTGGGATGACGGGGTGTCACATACCATTTTTAGGTCAATGTGACCTTGACCTCTGACCTAGTTTTAAGAATTATTGTGTCCCAAGCATGTCTCTTATATTCTTTGAGTGAGGAATTCCAAATTGTGTGTGTGGATGCATCTTTTAATAGCGGAGTGTCATGTACCATTTTTGGGTCACTGTGACCTTGACCTCTGACCTAGTTTTAGAATAATCATGTCCAGAGCATATCTCTTATATTATTTGAGGTAAGAATCTCAAATTTGTTGTGTGGATGCATCTTGGGATGAGGAAGTGTCGCTTACCATAATTAAGTCACTGTGACCTTGAACTTGACTTCTGACCTAGTTTCTAGAAACTGGTGCATATCTCCTATATTCTTTGAAATAGGAATTCCAAATTTGGTATGTAAATGCATCTTGGGATGCCTGAGTTTCACAAACTATTTTTGGGTCACTGTGACCTTGACCTCTGACCTAGTTTTCAAGAATGATTGTGTCCAGAGCATATCTGCTATATTATTTGATATAGGAATCCCAAATTTAGGGTGGTGATTCCTCTTGGGATGGCGGAGTGGTGCATACCATTTTGAGTCACTTTGACTTTGACATTTACTTCTGGCCTCATTTCTAGGTTTTTCGTGCTATATTACAGCTATATTTCCTCAAATGTGTTTTATGCTAGACCAATTCCTTTGGGGGCATTCGTCACGTGTTTGTGACATTTCTTGTTTTTTTCTAAAATGACCTTTCGGGAATATCAGTAGAGTGCCAAGCAGTTTGGATCCAGATCATGCCTGACGTTTTGTCGGGCCTGATCTGGGTCCAAATTGTTTGCAAAGGTAATCAGCAGACGACACTAGTAAGAAAAGAGTTTATGACGACAATCCAAGCAAACTAGAGAGTTGACGAGAAATAGCGAATTGGGGATATACATAAGACTTAAATAGCATCAAATATTTGCCTGCTAAAGCTATTTCGCTGATAATCTTTGTCAACAGCCGAAAGCAAGTTCAGGTTAAAATGTTAGGCATTATCTGGATCCATACTGTTTGATAACCTACTTGTATTCCGGAAAGACATATTTTCAGGAAACAAGTGTCTCGAAAGAAAATTCAGCCATTATTTAGGTTCAGACAATACTGTTGCTTGAATCGTTTTTTTTTAACACAGGCCATTTCAATGCATCGACTTTAGATGTACAGTGAAGTTTATGAGTCAGTATAAGCAGTGAATCAAAGCTTAATACACGAAGATTGGACCAGTTAAGCAATTTTAGCGTGAAGTTGCGATTGTCTTTATCAGTTTAAACACGTGTTTTGGGTGTTCAAAAGAACCATATCATCGAGACGGTTGTTTTGAGTACACACAACATAAATTTTGGTTGAGAAATAGGAAAAATACATCTCTGTTTCGCACTCTTATCTGTGGGACTGACAAATTACCTCCACTGACCTGTATAAGCCATGTTTTATTTATATCGCTAGGTTCACTTGGGGACTAATTTAAAGAAGAGCAGCAAAAACACACCAAAATTCCATCTAATCCCAGCCTATACAAAAACTCATATTTATGTAGAAAAAATAAATTCAATTACGCGGTATATATCTAAATTCATTTCTCTAATCATTTTTTCAATTAAAATCACCATTAAAGAATAATTAGCAAACAACGGGGGTCACTAAAGTCCTGGAAACACTATAGTGCCTCCCACATAATGCTAGACATATACGTATACCCGCACTATTCTGCCGTATACCCTAACTTTTCCGGTGGTCCGTTATTATTCAGCTTACAAGCTCATGTACATACAAAAATGTATCATTTAAATAAACAATTGTTTCAATGTACTATCTTCCGCCACATATCAGAATTGATCAACATTCACGGTTTCATAGTCATGTCGTTTTTTGTTTTAATTAAAGTGAAATTACGATTTATATACTGCTGGATGATAATATCAGAGCAAATGATTGAATTCATGATTGATACATTCTGATATGTAGCGGAGGGATATACGTATAGAAAAAGAAAAAATAACGCCAAGCTCTTGTGGTACACTCTGGCAAGCCCAGATGACGATATTTTTCTGGTATATATATTCTTCTGCATTGGCTACTATATCATATATTTTGACCTTTGACCCTCACAAAAACTTGTTTGAATTAATGATCCATCTCGTGAGATTCTGGCACTAACGCGTATGCGGAATGTTATTCTTTAAACATACATGTGCAGATATCCAGCGGGGTTAGAGGGCTTAATTTCGGTCTGCGTTTTTATCCACGTCGCTTTGTGTAAGCAGTGAAGGAGCGTGCGAGATTGCGCGTATGCGCAAAATGCAAGTCTCGGCTCGTCTATGAAATGAGTACTCGAATATGCAATACTGTAAATTCGGATATTTTCGCGATGGTTTTATTTTTGCGAAACTTCGCGGATTTTCTTGAAAACAGAATCCTCACGAAATGGCGAAATCATTCGTTTGTTTACTGATGTATGTAAATCACGCACTAGTCGTGAAGTTTTAACGTGACAAATATGTCTTTAAACGCTATTCGCGAAAACGAAATTCTCATAATGGCTTAATTTTATTAGTGATTGCAGATGGGGACCCTTTGAAGAACATACCAGAAGTTTATTTTCCTGTCTTGGATCAACATGTAGCTTATTTTCCGGTGGGAATTTCTTGAATCTCGTATCATCTTGGGGCATCAGTTCTTTTCTTCTGTATGGACCTCTCCTTGCCTTTGGCTTCTCGGCGGTTGATAGCATTTTCAAGATTTTCAGTATTTCCACTGATGATTTGAAGATGGCGTCGGTATAGGGCAGCACTGAAACAAATACAACCACGCAACTAGCAGGTTAGCAAAGAGGTAGTTCGTGAACTCGAATTTGGAGATATAGCTGTCATGCAAATATAAACAATTTGCAGTAGAGTGACAGGAATTTTGATACTGATTGGCAGCTTGGGATGTTTAAAAGAGGTCAATACAATGGATATGATACTTGAATAATGTAAATTTCCAAATAGTTTTCCTCCTTATTTTCAGTAACATATGCTGTAGGTACACATTGGAATTGCCAATACGAGGCAAGTCCAATGTGTACTTACAACACATGTCTTTTCAATAAATGAGTTTTTTTTACCATAAGCTTTCTTTAACAATTCCCTAACCACTTTCTTTTATTCTAAGAAATGAGCATGTAGAAATGAACAACCTTTCATGTAGTTTGTCATGCACCTGGATGACAATAGTAGACTGTCTATTTTATGCTTCTGATAGTTTATCTTGAGATGTTTCATGGGAGTATACTGCTAAATTGCTAGTTGCGTGGTCTAATAGTCTTCATTTCTATAGCCATGTCATTCTTATAAACTCCCATATCCATTTTGATATAGTTCAATGGCTAACCCATGTGGTTATTAACCCATTAAGACCAATAGGATTTTCCATGAAGTTTGATACAGTTAAGTCAGGATGGTCCATTGTATAAATTGATGGGTTACAGTTTATTTTGTTTGTTTGGTTTGATGCTTAACGTCCCTGTTAACAGCTATGGTCATGTCGGGATGGGAAGGTCGCCTAACCACACTTTTATTCCTGGCAAGCTTGACTAAGCAGTTAACCAGTACTTCGTGTACATACTTCCACTTATAACTGACAATAACCCTTCTTGAATCAGGGGATGGGAGGAGAATGGCCGTAGGAATAATTTCATGATCAATCTCCACGAAGGTATGGGACTGTGTCGGGATCGAATGGGTTACAGAGTATAATTTAAAAAAATATTTTTTTTTCTCTGAGGACGATTTTGTCTTAGCAAACAGTGCATGCCCTGATGAAATTTAATCTGGCTTTCACTGTTTGTAATAGTACTCATTAAAGGGCTTCCAGTCCAGGGCTAAACGAGTTATAACCATACAGTTGATGGAAAAAATATTAATAGCAACCAACCAATGAGTTGTTGCCGCGCAGCGGCAACAACGAGGGTTGGTTGCTGTTACGATTTGAGGCTCTGTTCTGTTCTATTCATCTGCTATATGAAGGCCTGATTTCCATTCTGTCAAAACAGAGTTCCGGTATCTATATATACGGAGTCGATTCGATCGAACTAAGAACCTTATTCTACATCTGAAAATTGTGCCGTGATCATCACTGACATTGATTGTTTGTTTGTTTGTTTGTTTTTTGTTGCTTTACGTCCCAAGTCAACAGCTATGGTCATTGCGGGACGGTCAGTTCACCTAGCCACACTTTTTCCTGGGCAGGCTTGAACAAGCGGTTAACCAGTAATTCGTGCACATACTTTCGCTTGTAACTGACAACAACCCTTCTTGAATAAATCAGCGGAAGGGAGGAGAATGACCGTAGAAATTATTTCATGATCAATCTTCACGAAAGTATGGGACCGGTAATGACATTGAAAAAATACAAAAAGTAAAAGTGAATCGCGAAGATGCCAGTTTTGTTGATATTTAACTTGTATTTTAACCGTAAGACTGAGGGATTTTTTCGATCACCAAGAGCTTAAACGTTAACGATAGCTCTTTCAAGCAAGCGGCTGTTTGATACCCATGACGTGACGTCACAATTCTTTTAACGTTACGTCACGACGTGATAACGACTTGAGCCAAACGCCAACTGCCACGTGCATCGTCGCGCCTTTGAAAAAAGACGGCCACAAATGAGCCGCGACATACTGATAAGATTTCCAACAATGTGATATGTGCGACCAGCAAAAACTCAGATCAGCCTGCACATACACGCTGTCTGATCAAAGCCTTTGCTAGTCGCTTGAATTTTTTTTATGGGTTTTATGCTACTGACTGCACATCATTTCGAGTTTCTAAGCTTAAAAGGGGGCTGCACAGGCTTGTCTGAGTCTACACTTGTCAAAATGACACATTGTTGGAAATAACCCCGGAAATAACATGTCGCTGCTCAAATTAAAATCCTCATGGTATCCAAAAGGAACTTCCGTTCAAGAGTCCCAGCGCCTTTAAAATAGCTTGCAGGATTATTTCATTTCCCTATACTCAGAGCAACGACAATTTACTGAAACACTTTTGTCACTTTTCATAAGGTGTTCTGTGCCAGTGTGGTACTAATTGTATCGATTCCTGATATTTGCCTACTTCCTTACTTTTATACTCACACGAATACCGACTCACAAGAAATACCGTACACTGTGCTATCCTCTCAGATCAAATAGTGGTTGGTTGCCCATTAGGTGTGCCTATTTCATATTAGTGTATGTCCTACTCAATGCGGTATTGTAACAATGACAGCTGTTGTGATCTCAGCCGAACGGAGCTTCCCACTCTTCTCAAGTGAACCAGCAGCCACGGCACATTTGTGCAACAATCAGTGCGTTCTATCAATGCGTAAAAAAAATGCTCCCATTGCGATGTAATAAAATTCCTCAAAATGTTCTTTGCTAGTTTACCAAGAAAAAAAATAGAGATTGCTAATCATTTTTGGATGTTATATCATTGGAATATAATAGGCATGCATATTTCCCTCAATTTAGGCAGTCAGACTAGAAAAAAAGCACCTGTCACGGCCATACTCCAGAACTATGTAGGATTTGCCGGCCAAACCACGAATTAAATCAACAATTGCATGGCAGAGCCATAAACTGCAATGTTACCGATGGTCTGTGCGCCCAGTGCCATCACAAATAAAATAAACGCAAGCTTATAAAGAAATCATAAAGTCAACAGGTATATATTAGGCCAGCACCAGTTCGTTGTAGTAGCACTCGGTGCTTTTACATTTACCAGTGTAAGGTGACCAGTATAGACCAGTGTTATTGTGTGTCAATATTTGATCTGATATCACGGTACATGATAAATGCTGTTTCCTCTTGAAATGTGTACCGTATTTACATGGTTTCAGATATACAAGTAATAGCAATACATGCATTTTAAAAAAGATACCTGGATATCAAATGTCAGATTTTGAGATAAAAAACGAAATTTTTTTTTACTGAGGACGGAAAAACGGACAGTCGGAAGGATGGACAAAAATCAAAGGACAAATGGTGATATCCTGATGAAACTCCACATGCATCACCACAATATAGACATATATATTCGGTATGAGTTTCATGTGTTACTTAGTTATGGCCGAGGACGGAAAGCGGATTGGCGGACAACGCCAAACCTATATCCCTCCACCATCTGCGGGGGACAAAAACACGGATTTTCGCCTAAAATTCAAGGCATTGCAGTTCTGATTTTGACTCCCTTATAAAATCAGAGTAGGATTGTATAAGACTCAGTAATCATTTTTCAGTCTGCTGGTTTCATGCAAATCGATTTCAGAATTTCACAATTTTGCTTCTAAAATTGAGTCTCTCTTTAAAAAACTAAATCCAGTGACCCAAGAAACTTCAACATTTTGTCGTAATCAATATTTTTTTCTATTTTACTGATGGGGAGGGGTTATCGGTCATTTTGCAGATTTATGCTCTATCATAAGGTCCATGTTGAAAACGTGAGGATAGGTATGATAGTTATGACAGTTATTAGGTTTCATTTTGCTTTTACATCAATATCATATCTGGTGTACAATCTGAACTATAATATATACTTTTGACATTTAGTTAAGCATATTTGCATACCAATTTATTGTGGATAGTAGCAATAAAAATTCAACCATGTACCCATGATAATCAAAGTTTATTGAAATGCAAACTGAAGTTTGTCTACTTACATACTAGATGAGGTGAAATGTTTGTCAATTATTTTCAGATTCATGGATTGCATATTTTAATAAAAATCGAAAAACCAAATGAAACTAGCTAAAACTGGAGGCCAAAAAAATATGCCATTTTAAGTTCTGTCAAACTTGGCAAACTTTCTTATTCAGGCATGCATATTATTGAAAGCTTAATGAAATAACACAAAGTTGGTTTCTAAATAATGCACACCCGGTTTATACCAAGAAGGTCAATTTTTGAACAACTTCTGCAATTAATAACCGTATTACAGGCGTACACAAAAATAATTGTATCACACAGAAGCATCGATATACTCCTGCATTATGTGGCAATGGAGCAACTTTGTTAAAGATATTCATTTAAAAAAGTTACCCTGAAGTCTTAAAATATGCTTAACTCTAAGCCAATAGTAAATGGATTATGTTTCGCATATCGTTTTCATCAACCAAATAATTTAAAACTTAAACAATGGAATTTGACCAAGAAATGCCGCAATAGAAAATATACCCTACATGGGTTACTAACAAAAGACAATACCGCAATACCAGTCACGGGCGTCACTGCGATGTGGTCCTTGGGCAAGACACATTTATCCTAGCTTAGTACTGGTTCAACCCAGGAAGATTGTTGATGGGACGTTATGAATCAAATCAAACAAAGAAAACCGCAATAGCAGATACCGCAGAATCAGATATGAGATATGACCTCCAATTTGGCTTAACTCAGACATGTGGACCCAGAAAGTTTTGTCAGAAGGGTCCACCTTTGACAACGTTTTTGTTTTGTTTTTGTTGATGAGAGTATCCAAATACCACTATGAGAGGGCAATCATCGGCCCGCCAGCAAAACGCCGTTGGATCTACACACGCCAGACAGAGACAGAGACGTAATTAACACGTTGCATCATCTGAATCTGATGCTAGATCTGAACATTATAAGCACATTTGAAATATGCCAAGATTTTAATAATAAAGTTTTGGTAGTCTGTAAAGCCTGGGCTGGGCCTATCCATTGGGGCTCTGGCACATATGACTGTGATTTTATTTGCTTTTCTTAGTGTTAGTTGTACCCTGTTATGTTGAAGATGAATGTATTATAGGTTCCTTGCTCAATACCAACAAAAGATATCAGGATATCCTCTGCCATGGTATCAAATGTGGTTGTCTCTCAAGGGTCCATTGGCTGGATATATGTCTTTAAAGATGCTCTTCAATTTTGTACTTTGTCTGGCCTGGCCTGGCCTGGCCTGGCCTGGTCTGGCTAGAGGAATTGAATCATCACAAAGTTGTTATGCTATATAACTTCTTGTTATATGACTGGAGAGAATCCTGTCTCCTGATTGGCCCAATTTGTCTTCATAAATCTCTATGTATCTGGAAACTGGTCTAAACCGGTCCACAAGTTAATATTGCATGAAAACCAGCTGGAACTAGTTTCCAGAAGTTAATATTTTTGACACTTCTGCAATATTACCCTCTAGAGAGCTAAAAATAGCATGATGAGTGTGAAACTAGCACGTGCTGTATTAAATATAATGATTTGCTGTTTCAACTCCCATCAGGTAAATTAAAGACTTTCATGATTTTACAACAGTTTTGTTTTGTTTGCTTATTTATCTTTGTTTGAATAAACAAACTGTAAAAACAGTTTTATGATAACATTTTATATTCCCCATTAAGAAAATTAATATACATTTGAAAGTGCAAAATACTACATTAAAGTATTTTAATAACAGTTGCTAAAACTTGGGAGAAAGTCCTTAGATGTCTTCGATTGAAGGTTGAACATGTCTTTAACAACAAAAGTGAAAGTATCAAAATTTTCATTCTTAGATGAAAAATCATATAAAAACAGTTATTGACTTCAATTTCGGTAGACATAAGGATTTATCTACCCTTAAAAGTGATATTCACCGCGGCCTAGCGGCCTCGGTGAATTATCACTTTTTCGGCTAGATAAATCCTTATGTTTATCTCATCGAAGTCAATAATTGTATAATATTACACAATTCGGTCAGACAAGATCAGCCTGTTCTGATGTTCAAATGCTGCTGGTCGAGGTTTACCCATTTAAGTGAAAATGGAATTTCCCTCTCTTATCAATGTACCAGTCAATTTCCGTCTTAAGGGTTTTGTTTGGTGATTTTTTTCATTTTAACCAATTTTCGATAGAATTTTCTGTAAGCAAACAGTTGAGACCCAGATCAGACACCACATTTTGTGGCGTCTGATCCGGGTATCCACTGTTTGTCTACATCCCACAAAAAGGAAGCTAGGTTTATATGGGCTAATATACATGTAATTCCTTTGTATTACCTAACCACATAATATCATCTGCTCATATTCATAATACAGTATCTCATGACTGCTTGCCCCTTGTACGTGTTAACAAAAATAGTACTTTGGCAAACAGCGAAGACCTAGATTTCCTTAGGATTTGAGTGACATTTTATCAGGGTTTACACCGTTTGCTAAGAAAAAACGATCTTCAGAGAAAGAAAGCAGTTTTATTCCCGAAGAATCATCTCAAGTTCATTGTATCATATCAGAAGGAAGAAGTACAAAAAAAATTATTTCACCTACTACCTTCCTGCCTCTAACACATAAGAGAGAATATTGCTCTCAACATCTTACCTCCTTCACTCTCACATTATGGGTGAAAACTATAAGTATAGTGGGGCGGATATGTAACAATTTTGACAAGAATCGTGCACTTTATGATAAAAGCATGAAACTTGGTACATGGCTAGTTAATAACAAAACAAAAAAATTAAGGGTCAGTGCCACGCCGAAAATGCCCTCTAATGGCCGCCATTTTGTTTTTCCAAAATGGCCGCCTTTTTCAACTTTTTCATTATAATCTCATCATTTATTTGCAAACATCATGTTTTCTTCAGTTAATTTTACTTATATAGCCATCAGTTATGTCTCAATACCTTAAAATCAGCTTTCAATTTTAAAAAATCAGGATTGAGGCTGTATTTTTTCAAGATGGCCGCCACTTTTGTATCTAAATAGTGCAGCTATATTATAGAACATTACAAAGTTATAAATTTTGATGCAAATTACTTCTAGCAAGTAGAAATAGTCCCGTTAAACAAGTTTCTAACTTATCAGCATGGCTTTATTGTTGCGTATTGTTCAATTACAGTATTAAAGATGGCTACCAATGTGCAAATCATAACATACTATCTGCTTTCATTTGGAACTGGAAGAATGTAGTTTGAATAAATGCAAACGATTTTCAAGAATAACTTTGTTTAATGGCTTTGAATAAAAAAGAGAGCATCCAACATACCATCCAAGACGGCTGTCAAAGTAGAAATGTTATATGGACACCATTTATAAGATGGCCGCCATCTTGGTTTTTTCCAAAATATGCAGTCTATTTTAAATTGCATTATTTTAAGCTCATACATTTGCAAGCCAATTTGTTGTCTTCATTTATTTCCACTTTTTTGCAGTCAATCATACTAATTTGCCTCAAAATTGTCATTTAGGCTTAGAAAACACAAGATTTAGGACATAGTCTCAAGGTGGCTGTCACATTTTGCATCCAAAGGGAGCTCAGTGTTTCAATGGTAGAGTGCTTGGCTCGAGAACGAGGGGCCAAGGGTTTGAGCCTCGCCGGCGTCTCTGTGTTGTGGTCCTTGAGCAAGACACATTTATACTAGCTAAGTACTGGTTCAACACAGGAAGACCCTTCCATGTTTAACTGAAAGATTGTAAATGGGACGTAAAGAATCAAATCAAACAAACAAAAAACATTTTGCATTCTCAATAGTGGTGGTATACCAACTTGACAATAATGAATTTCCATGCAAAATTATTATGCAATTAAGTAGAAATAGCTACACAAACAAGGGACGAACTTATCAGACTTTATTTTTATGTTAACATATTATAACCTGGTATTCAAGATGGCTTTATATTCAGTTAAAAAAAAAGAAACTTATTTTCACTTTCTATAGGAACATATTTTGAGGTTGTTTGAAGATATGAAAATGATTTTCAAGAAATTATTATACTTTATGAGTTAGAATAGTAAAGGGGGCACCAAACCTGTCATCCACGATGGTTGCCAAATTTGGTTTTAGACACTTATACATATGTTGCTATTAAGTGTGTTCTATATAAATTGATATGATCAAAATGAGATACAAAGAATTTTTTGTACCTATAGCAAACTAAAACTGTCCTTTGTAGAATTGCCATTGCATAAAATATCATTTGTTTACATCAGATTTTAGTGAAAAATCCTACAAAATCTGTAATAGAGATATCAAAGTTTCTTTTTGAACTTTCTCCTTCTCATCAAGTTTCCATGGGCTTAAAAGGCTATATGTCTCCTAAAACTGTATACAATTTTAAAAAATGTACTTCGACCACAACCCTTAGTTTTCACACACATCAACTTTTCAACTTGATCTTGTCAAATGACGTATTTGCTGCATCCAGCCTTATTAGGTTGTGTTGATGATGTTGCTGGCACTATCATATCTACTTGATAGTAATCAAAGTTTATATAATTCTGAAGTCAATCCAATATATAATGTTGCAGACATCTTAGTTTCTAGCCAAAGCTTCCCTCGCCAATTGCTTGCTAGTGAGTCGGGCATTTGATTCCATAATAGTTAAGTCCAAAAACCTCTTCAGTCTAGTTAGTTGAAACCTCTTCAGTCTAGTTAGTTGAAACCAGTTTTTTGTCTATTTAGGTATGTAGGGTTTTTAAATGATGATGTTATTTTGCTCTGTATTTACAGTAATGGTCTTTTACAGCCTAGGGAGCTTCAGCTAGGTGCCCCAACCGCATATTCAGTCGAATCCCTGTCCTTGCTGTATCAATTCTTGCTTTTCGTGATTTATTGTTCACTGTGGTTATTCATTGACTAGTTAAACATTCGTCCTAGAAATCATTCCAAGATAGTAGTGCTGTTGTGGTTCTCATTTTATTAGTGGTTTGTATGTACTTTTATATACAAGTACGTGAATGATTTTGTTATGTAAAGGTAGCCTAGTAACTGCATTCAAGGGGAGAGCTACATCACCACTGTATACTATCTATCTGAATATTAGTTTTCCCCATTTTGATTTTGTAGGAAGAATGTTATCTCTGATTGTACTAGTTTCTGGTCATTGCTATAATTTTACCTAGTATATAAGAAAAAAAAGGGAATAACATGTCCGGAATAACGCAGGCCAACAGTCGCTAGGTGAAGAAGCGATGAAAGAAGCGTGTAAAGAGCATTATGAAGTTACTCAAATTTGAACTCTTTGGAATGCAGAAGGCATGCCAGAGGAAATCCCAGTTGAAGGTCCTGCCAGCTGATCAGTACAGGAATTATCACAAAAACAATTAGCAGGATGCGTTCTGACAAAGCAGACATATCAACAGCAATTGTCATCCAGATGCTTTATTCTATATGCATTTGGGAAACTGGCACAGTCGAGGTGTTTGGCCTAATCTACAACATAATCTCGAGTGCTAGTATTGAGTGAAGTTGAAAGGGGGTGCTCTGAACAGAGGCTTGAAGTTAATTGAGCAATTAATAAGGGTGTTGGAGTGCATATTGAAGAGACATATTAGGCAGAGAGTTGAGATTGACGAGATGCAGTGCAGAATTATGTCAGGTCATGGTGGCACTACAGTTGCTGTCTTCATTTTAAGCCAGCTACAGAAGCTGCTCTTGACTTCTAACAAGCCATTCTACGTCACATACATTAACATAGAGAAGACAGCAGGTAGGTAGTGTGCATGCTTTTAAATCAACAAGTATTTGGCGGAATTGATGAATGGCATGATCAAGGACATGAAAAGCAGGACAATAGTTGGCAATTGTCGCAGTGAGAAGTTTTTTGGTGTTGATGTTCATCGTGGCTCTGTTCTGACTCCACTGCTCTTAATTGTTATGCAAGAGGCTCTAATCACGGAATTCAGAATAGACTGCACAAAGTGGCTGTTATACAAATATGATCCGGTGATCAAGGTTGAGTCCATGGAGGAATTGCTGGTGAAATTGGATGCATGGAAGTATTGGAAGGAGAAGGCTCTTCATGTGAACATAATAATATGAAGTAATATACAAGTAAAGTCGTCCCTTGAGCTAAAGTGCACCAAATGCCGGTGGTACAACACTACTTAATGATGGAAGATGGAGGTGATGGCACCTGATAAAAACTTGAGGTAGGAGTTCTGTAACCATATGGACATTCTCTACGCTAGAGACATCCTCGAGCTGCCTGCAGTCATACATTGCAAATGTACATGGCAGAAACTCCGTAAACTTCTTAACCTTATGATCATCTGCTGCCCTTGACTCGAGACAGGTAGTAATAAACATGCAGTCATTGTTTTGTTTTTGTTGAATGTATGTTCACTAGCATTATACATCCTAGCTAGTGATGTCAAAAACGCCTAATAGCAAAAATGTATAGATTTGTTTAGAAAGAACAGCAAAAATTACCAATAAATAGGATTTTCCATTTCGGCGGCCATCTTGGATGCCATGCTTGAATTAAAAGTTGAGAAAATTTCAAAATTCCATATTATATATAAGAAACGAACATTCATTGCTACTAAAGCAAATTTCACTCACACAAATCTCAATGATATATTAATGTATAAAAAACGAAAACCATAAAATCATTCTTCTTTGGCAGCCATCTTGGATGCCATATTGTATCAAGGCTCATTTATAAATTGTTCACAAATAAAAAAAGTCACATTTGGAGCCTTCTATGCTTGAAACAACTTGAATTTGATGCAATAATCTTAATTAAGTTCATTCTATGATTTTTTCATAAAGCAAGCTTGATTTAACATATAAAAATGGCGGCCATCTTATAAAATGGCAACCATCTTGGATAATATGCCAATCTACATGTGATTTCAGATAATTACAAAAGTTCTATTGTTAAAATTCACACTTACACAAGCTTTAAATAAAATATATTGCAAAATGATACCCAACTTAACAGGCATTACACGAAAATAGTTCGCCATTTTGAAATTCAAGATGGCGGCCGTCAAGGTGCATTTCTGGCTTGGCACTGACCCTCAGAAATTTTGATAATTACTAATCTGGCCATGTACAAAGTTTCATGCTTTTATCATAAAATGCACGATTTTTTCACATATCTGCCCCACTAGTAGGTCATAGATCATATATTACAATTAATATATGATCAATAACCTATACATATACTGTCTTAAACAAGACCAACAATTATTCAAAGTACCATCCTTTATTACTCAGCAAATACATCTGAAGATAATAACCCAAATGAGCCGACTATAGTTGCCTACCCTTATCAGTAGGACGATTACATTTCGAGTTTAAGGGTTGTTGGGTAGTAATTTTCAATTTCATTCAAATTTTAAAAGTTAATTCTGTGAGCAAAAGTTGGTCGATAATATTAAAGGCTCATCAAAAGATGACCAAGTGAAGTACAGACAGACAGGCGCTGCCATTTTACGAAATAATGCAAATAATGACAGAATATAAACGTGCTAGATTACTCAGAGGTGTCAATGGCTATTATTGTGCCGCATGATTTTATAATACTTTTGCCAGTAGATCGTACATCGATATAATGGTGATATTTCTTTTCATAATCAGGTGCTAAGGAATATTTGCCAGTTTCATGTTTTTGAAAGTAGATTACCGCTTGGTGGCGTGAGAGATTTTTCAAATAAAATTATAAAATTATTTGAACAGTACGTGAGTAACAAAGTGTAAGGAAAAGACATCAATCGGACCATTGTATTAGCAAGGACAGTTGCTTTGGCATTGTTCTGGTAAAATGCATTCAAATAACATTAGTTTGGCTTTCAAATGTTAGTTTTGATATGGTGAATATGTTGTTTATTGAACCCTTTTTTGACTGGTAAATTTCTTATAAGCAGTTTCATACAAGAAGCAGAAGTTATTGAATGTTTTGTGCGTCTGTACGGGAAGATAATCGACTAGATTTTGCGAGTGGATTATCGCCCATACAATAACTTGCTTATCGCACCAGCATACATTTTGCATTATGTGCATTGCGAGATATTTGACGTTAAACATAAGGTGCTATAAAATCTTGACGGTTCATTAGGTCAAATGTTACGCTGTTATTTTGTCCATGAAAATAGAATACAGTAGCAAAGGGAGTGGGCCCAGAGAATATGATGTCTACACTGCAGGTAATGTACCCCTTTTCGGGTTTCCAGTCAAAATCAAATAAAATGAAAGATTAACTTACCGGTCATGCTTATAAGAAATATTACACACAGCGCTTTGAAAGAAGACATCTTTGTAGATCATCGGGTGAGCAAATACGACACGAAAGATCAAATGAACATCTCATATATACTTTGTATTGCTGACCGTATTTTGCATAGTTTTAATTTCGAGCTTAATGCGGTCGAATTTCGTTTACTCGTAGTCCATAGGTAATAAAACTTTTTCCATGCTCAACTCAGCTGAGCACGAAATTAATCCTGCTCATAAATGTTAAAATGCCAACAATCGTTGGCATTTTAACATTTATTAGCAGGATAAATACATCATATGAGAGCTTAAAAGCAAGAAATACCTACAGGTATCTTTTACAGCGTTTTAGTTTTTATGGGGAATTGAAATTTTATGCAAAGTTGAGTTGAGCATGAAAAAAGTTTTACAGCCCCGGGGCCTGAGTTTACCCATTGTATAAGGGAATCTTTTACAAAGAGTGACTACCCAGATGAAATGTCACATAATGCGCATTTCATCAGGGTCCTCACTGTTTATCAAGGTAAAAAAGATCTTCAGACAAAAAAATACAATATTTTCGTTTTAAATTATAATCGGACACCCTATCGATATGTAAAATGGACTATCCCAAGTTTATTGTATCAAACCAGGAGGAAGAATCCATTAATATACAAAGTGTTAAGATAAGCTTACACTTCGAGTTAGCATTAGTTTAAACTAAAATATTCTTTATTGTAAATAATAATTATCAAACCAAAAACAGTAAATATTCATACATGTAATTTCCTACCACAATATACATTGTGGTCGGGACATGTAGCAGATTTCGATCCCAGCCCTGCTATATTGATAATGAACTATTTTATACAGTCATTCTCCTCCTTCCGCTGATAAATAAGGGCTTTTTCAGTTTCAAGCGAAAGAATGTGCACATAGATCTGGTTAACCGCTTAGCCTAAGGTCGGGTGAAGCTAACTGGCCGTCTCGACATGGTCATAGCTATTGACCAAAAACAACCTAAATATACATTGTGGCTACAATTAAGAACCGCAACACTTGGGTGTTTTTCGTGTCCATATTTGGATAGAAATTTAGAACAACTATTTTGTTCTATAACTAGAATATAATCTATTACACAAAAGCAGAAAATTTCCATTGGAAGGACATTGGTTGCTCTGGTGCTGATAATATACTCAACAAAAAAAGTTAAGGGAATCTCAGAAAAACATGCAACATAAGAACACCAAAGCAAACAACTATTCAATTTTCATTTATTTGTTTAGATACATGTCATCGGTTGAGAAAACTGTTTACTTTTGTTTGCTAACACCAATACCTTTGCTGTGGCACAGTGGTAAGTAACCCAGGGGTCAAAGTCATTTTTCGCAAAAATGACTACAGAGTATTCCCTCATAAACACATGAAAAACAGGTAAGTTTTCAAAACTTGAAATTCAATTCCTTTGAATGTCACATGAAATTAACTTGATAGCCTTAAACATCACATTTCGAAGATGAGAAAGCCTTCATCAGTAAGGAGTGTGTCCCAAGTCAGCGACAAATTAGGACTAGCACCGGTTTCGCATATTCTGATTACTGGTGATTTTGTGCTGAGGGGTCGGCATCAATATCACCTGCAACACTGCATTGAGAGGCAGGGTGTTTGTTGATGCCATTATTATGCGTTGAACCCTCTGTCCAAACTGTCATAGACATGTTAAAATTGTAGACATGTCTGATGAGCAAGCTGACCAGTCAATGCGCACTATATTGTTTTTGCTGATTCTAGTGAGATGTGTTCTGACATTGTCATCCTAGGTCTGATACTGCCACTGGTTTTCGCACAACAGACTTAAACACCTCATCCATGTACACTTCACCGATCAAGTGTCACTCTAACACCACCAGATCTGTCGTCCTGGGTTTTAAACATCTTTATCTCCCGAGGAACCTGGCAAACGTTAATGTTTGAAAACCTATGTTTGCTCCGAGTATTGAAGTTTTGCGAAAAATGGAGTGGAGACCAGTCAACTTTGACATGGATTTACTAAGCTGCTATGTGCGCTACAGACCCATATAAAGCGTCATTTTAAAGAAAAATGGTTACATTATACTATTGTGAAACTCAAAAGTCTTTAAATATTTTGGGTATTTTGTCATAGCCCCTCAAACACAATTTCCTTAACTTTTTTTGTTGAAAATATATGACGACTTGCTTGAGGGGTTTCAAACATGTTCATAAAATGTATAAATAGTTAAGAAAGCTCAGTTGTAAGCTGCTAAATATGACGTTTTGCACACCCGAGCGTGACATTAGCAATAAAAGCTTTTTAGTGATAGTCGGTTATCCGTCCGTCGTTGTTTAAATACAGCCTAAGTGAAACCTCACCTAGTAGTCAACTTCCATGATTGTTCAAATTAAGGCCATATGGCTTAAATTGTTCTCCCCGGGGGTCACATACCGCGTACTCCCTGATGTTTGTCTTTGTCCGGGCCCTCTATTCCTCATTTTTCGGTTTTCTTTAGCTCTGCCTGTCTGTGGGTCAAGAACCATTTTCTTTGTTTTGTCATAGTATGCTTATTTGATTTGATTGTTTCTTTATGATGATGCATTGCATAAGTAAGTAAGCCTCCGCGCGAGCTAAACATTTTTTTTTAACAACATCAGAATCTAGGGAGAAGATTTGGCCAGTAGAATGCATATAAGTTAACCCTTTGTATGCAGGAAACCCTTAAACGGGTAATTTTTACAATCAGTGAAGACCTAGATGAAATGCCGCACAATGCGGCATTTCATCAGGGTCTACAATGTTTGTTATTTTAAAAAGATCTTCAGACATACAATAAACAGTATTTTTAATATTACAACCTGACACCACTCGAAACGTACAATGGATAGTTTATTGTATCAAACGCGCGCGAAGGAAGAATCCATTAGTATACAAAGGGTTAAGTCCCTTGGGACCTAGTCTGCTATACGCTGTGAGTTCATTGTGTGTTATTGCTTCCATTGCCTGTGGGGGATTTGTGCTGGATAGTTTTATAGTGTGGTTCTTGGTGTCCTTTCTGTTTTTTTTTTGATTCGATTCTTTACGTCCCATCAACATTCTTTAAGTTAAACAGGGACGGGTCTTCCTGGGTTGAACCAGTACTAAGCTAGGATAAATGTGTCTTGGTCAAGGACCACAACGCAGTGACGCCTGTGAGGCTCGAACCCGCTGCCTCTCTGTCTCCAGTCAAGCACTCTATCACTGAGCTACTGCGCTCCCTATCTTTTCTAGTTAAGCAGTCATCTTGCGGAGGAAGAGAGAGCTGGTTGCAGTACTTTAATTGGGATGTGGCTTTCTGTGTTCTGTGTCTCTTCCGCATGGTGCCGCTGGTTGCATATAATTGGTCTGCATTACTGATTGTGGCATTTCCTGGTCATACTCACTTCCTTTTTTGTGGCGGAGCGCCACATATAGTCTTGGCCTTGACCTATTTATCTAAAAATCTATTAGGTAATATCACAACATCTGACAATTTCATTGGATAAGTTATTTGCATATTCAAATTATGACGAAATCCACTTTGTTGTTTATTATTAGTGATCCCAAGGCGTGATATGTAAATCTACAGTCCAGTTCAAATAAACAATCATTTATTTGTGAAAAGTGTACATTATGGCAATAGGGACGTTAAAGAATGAAAAATATCCTTAACCAAGTAAAATACTATTTTTGGGTCTGGAATATTCAGTTCATATTATTGTTTTTGATCCATAACTATCATCGATATAAACAATTTTTTGGAGTTTGTAACACCGAAGGCAATATGAGCCAAACTCCAAGCGTGCATGCGTAGCAATAACATGTGCTTTTGGGCGTAGATCTTCGTAAGAGCGTAGACGTGCAAAAACGCAGTCGATTCCAAAACCCATTGAGCACAATTTTATCGCTGTGAGAAAACATTATTCTAATGCACTTGCTTTTGTAACGCGACGTCTGATTGGATAACGTCAAAAATTTGCGACAGTATATCCTTCGATATACTGTCGGAAATAGTTTGACGTCATTATTTACGTCACATTTCGTTGAATGACGTGCGGCTTTATGCGGCTTGCAACGCTCCAATTTGAGCTCAAACTGCAGAAGTGCATTAGAATGGGGATAACCATATTCAAAATTTTAATTTGGAGAGGTATATCGTCGGATATACGTTCGGAAATCACGTTTTACGGCTCCGCTCGCGCGTCGCCGTAAAACTAAATTTCCGACCGTATATCCGATGATATACCTCCCCAAATGAAAATTTTAAATACAGTTATCCCCTAAGTTACTGTACTTATCAGAAACATTATTTTAATAGAATCTTCATACCTGCAAACAATGAATCACATTGCTACAGGGAAAGCAAATATTTTGATTAAACTTATATCTCTCACATTTCAACTCCTTATTCATATGTACTTTACAGATGCTATTTTCTGTCAGTAAGGAATAAAACAAATATGACAAAAGGGGTTATAAATTTAATAATAACATGAATATATAAGAAATTTTTTTTGGGAGCGCAGTGGCTCAGAGGTAGATTGCTTGACTCGATATCAAAAGGTTGTTGGTTTTAGCCACAACGGCGGCACTGTGTTGTTTCCTTGAGCAAGACGCATTAATCCTGCCTAGTACTAGTAAACCCAGGAAGACCCATTCCAACATAACTGAAAAATTGTTGACTGGGACATAAAGAATCAAATCAAACAAACAAACTAAGATGTAATTTTGTTAATTACTAATGCAATAAGCGAAAATGAGCTAGATATTTAATGATTAGAAAATACCAGACCCCCTCCCCAATCACCACGTCCAGACTGTTATTTAAATATCCAATGGTTCTTTCAATAAAGGGCGTATCATGTCGGCGTCTGCATGGTTCCAATGTACTGCGATTGCGTTGAATGTACTGCTTTTGTTACCCTGAGTTCTTATTGGGTAATAAAGTTTTTAATTCCAATGCTACAGTGATTATGTTGCTATGGTGGTCGAAAATGACCATAATATTTACGTTTAGATAATATCGAGCTTCTGAAAAAGTATTCATGTTGTGCACCAAACACACATCCATTTAATCTTCGCCACTTATCTTTATAAAATATATTTCTTGTTTACAAAAGATTATATAGAGAAAATAAGAACAAAATTTTTGCATTAATATTTGGTATTTGATAATTCCTAGTGGACATCTGCCTTTATTTTTGTCATTTCGCTGGATCAAAACTTACCCTGCCTGTGGGTGTCACTTGATTTACATCTAAGCTTAGGCTGCTTTCCGTTCGTATGTGCTGGGTCTGTTGTTATTTATTCATACTTTGAGCCACGACATGTGATTTCCAGAAATGTGAAATTTTGACAAGTGTAGACTCAGACGAGCCTGTGCAGCCCCCTTTTCAGCTTAGAAACTCCAAGTGCTGTTTGGTCAGTACGTTAACAGTCATAGAATATTCAAGCGACTGGTAATGGCTCTGATCAGACTGCGTGTTTGCGCAGTCTGGTCTGAGCATTTGCTGGTCGCACATCTCTGAACTCACTCACGAATTTAACCTTACTCAGTTGACAACGGAACCCACACATTACACAGAGACATCCTCATCAACTATTGACATAATTCTCGTTCGCAACAATACAAATGTTCTGTGCAGTGGCATTGCTGATTCCTTTATTCCTGAACCAGTCCGATACCATTGTCCAACTATTGTCTTACACAAATTTTTAAGAGCATACATACCTGCATATAAAAGACGAATATGGAACTTCAAAAAGGCCGATTATGAAAAATATAAAAAAAAACACCCTTCAGCATCAAATACTCTTGAAAAGATTGAAAGTGAAAGAAATATAGACAAAATTATCCAAGACATATCAGATGCAATAACAAGAGCAGCTGGAAATTCAGTACCAAACAAAATAATAATCGTTAGACCAAATGATCCTCCATGGATGACATGCTGCATAAAAAGACTTATAAGGAAACAAAAACTAGCATTTAGGCAACACAAGAAAACAAATAATATTCATTACTGGAAAAAATAAAAAAAACAAATGAAACAAAGTAATCAGTGAGTTGAGAAAATCAAAACAATCATATCAGACAATCTTGATGAGCTTTTATCTTCTGGTGATTGCAATTAAAAAACGTTAACGTTTTGGAAAACATCAAAACAAATCTTAAATTTAGGACGGGCTTCCACTAGTATACAAACTCTTCACCATAGCACCATCTATCCAGAGAGTGATCTCAAAAAAGCCTAAATGTTAAATATATTTTTTTCATCACAAGCTGTTGTCGATGATACAAACACACAATTACCTCCAATCCCACACATGGATCATTCATTAGAGTCCATGACTTTTACAACTGAAGGCGTCAGCGATGTCTTTCAACATCTCGATATAACAAAGGCGTGCGGTCCAGACTCAATAATCTCTCGTTTACTGAAAGAAGGATGTCATATTCTTGTTCACCCATATTCCATTATTTTCAACCGCTCTCATGAGCAGGGATACTTCCATTCGTCATGGAAAGATGCTACCATTACTCCAATTCATAAAAAGGAAGACATATCACTACCTAGCAATTACCGACCTATATATTACTTATGAGTATTCTTGGTAAAACGATGGAATGACGTGTGCATAAACACCTCTACAATTATATGGTTACAAACCATCTCTTAACGCATTTACAATCTGGATTCAGGAAAGGTGATTCCACCACCAATCAATTACTCCATACATATCATACCATTTGTGAAGCGGTAGACAAAGGCAAAGAAATAAGAGCAGTATTTTGCGATATTAGTAAGACCTTCGACAGAGTCTGGCACAAGGGGCTACTTTACAAATTGCGCTGCATGGGGTGTTCAAATCGTATTATCAATTGATTTGCAAGTCATTTATCTAAGCGTAGACAAAGTGTTGCTATTAATGGTCGGTCATCAGACTGGGTATATACTTTGGCTGGTGTTCCACAAGGATCGATTCTTTGCCCTATTTTATTTCTCATTTACATCAATGATATAGTAAAACAAATAGAATGTTCTATCCGCATGTTTGCTGATGGTACACGTTTGTATATCGTTGTGGACTGTCCCCTTCACTCAGCCCAACTTCTTTACTCTGATCTGCAAACTATATCTCTGACTGGGCTGCTGCTTGGCTTGTCACTTTGAATCTCCTGAAAACACTGTCAATGATAATTTCGCACCCTCCCCTTTTTATGAATGGTACAATGATCAAGAACACTTCTTCTCATAAGCACCAGGGTCTAACTTTTTTTCAAATTCTGGAACTTGGGAGGAACATGTCAAATCATCTTAGAAAATCCTGGTCAATGCTAAATTTGTCAAGAGCTCTCAAATATAGGGTTTCGAGAAAATCTTTGAAAAAAAAAATGTATTTTGCATACATACGTCCTCTCTTGGAATATAGCGATGTTGTTTGGGATAATTGTTCTTTGGAATCAAAAAAGCTACTTTGGATTAAAAAAAGCTACTAGACGCTGTTCATGTAGAAGCAGCACGAATTGTCACAGGAGCGACAAAATTGTACAGCATTGTCTTTTGACAGATTATTTATGGAACTTTGTTGGAATCGCTCTAAAGTAGGAGAAATAAGCATAAACTTACCACCTTCTACAAAATTATGCATGTCCGAGCTCCACCCTATCTTTCAGATCTACACCCCCCTATTGTCGGCCAAACAAACAACCATGCTCTCAGGAATGCAGATCAAAATTCAGAGCTTCAGATCAAATTCCAACCTATTTTCAGACTCGTTCTTACCATCTACCATTATAGCTGCATAGTCTGTAGCTTTTGATATTTTAATTTTGGAAATAAAGTTTCTATTTTTCAAGAATACAGTACAAATACTCAAATTCAGGTAAACATTTTACCACTTTCATAAATTTTAACAAATTATATCTATCAAAACAACAGCATTTATGTTAAAAATCAACTGTCTAGAATTATTGGAAGGACGTAAATAATTCCTAACAGGAGAAAGCTCACCTGTTTATTAGATAATTCACTGTTCCATGCAGCTTTCAGCTGTACTGAACATATTTATTGTGAAAACATAACTTAATTCTATTTTTACAAATGATTTAAAAAGAAAATATTTTTTTTCCAAAAATGTTCAAAGTTACAGATCTAGTCTCTTTAAAGCATGGAACAAACTTCCAGGTGAGGCAAGGGAGATGACTTCTGTTTTACCATTTAAAAACTATTTAAACAGAAACAAGCTTCAGTCCTCATATTACTTTCATGTATGATCGCGCTTAGGTCAAATCCTACACGCCAGACTGCGAATGCAATACAATGCTTTACATGCAGACTTGCATCGCAAAAATATAGTTGGAAGTTCTTCCTGTCAGCACTGTGGAGGTTTTGAAGGTGCATATCACCTATTTTTCATGCATCCCGCATATGTAGTTACAAGAAGTTATCTCCCTGACAATCTTAAAGGATCTCTTATATGGCACTCAACATGAACGAAACAATATTGTTAAAAGTACAGGATTTCTTCAGAAGTGTGGAAAATTTAATCCTCAACCATAATATGATAAGTCATAAGACTTGAAATGGCAAAGAAAGGTGTCAGACTACTTCGTATATATGCTACAGACTTTGAATGGTTCTTATACATATAAATTACCATGTTTTGTGTTGACCAGTGATTATATACAGCACTTCATCATCTTTTGATGTAACTATATTGTATAGTCATTTTAATGCGAATCAATCTCTCTCTCTCTCTCTCTCTCTCTCTCTCTCTCTCTCTCTCTCAATCTGGCCATCTTACTCTTTCCTTTAGATTCATTACTATACTAAACCATTTTTTTGTTCACTTCTCATCCATTCAGCATTAAGGACAATGTCATACACAATATGGCGTGGTGGCTAAAATCTGCGGGTGCTTTGAATTTTGCGCTGTCACAAGAACAATGTCCAATTTCGCTCTGAATTTCAGAAATAATCATAAGATATATGTAATATAGTTTACAATTTTGTTGCTGAATAAAATATACACAAACAGTAAATAAGTCAAATATTACCTTGAACTTGGTCAATTTTTGCACACAGAATTCTCCTATTTTCCTCCATCAGAAATTTAAGTTTTTTGCACAAGCATGTAGTGTGATATGTGATCTAGTACAGCCGGATTTTAAAACTTACAAAATTTTATTCTCAAGGTCACTTTTCTTGCTAATCCGATAACACCTAACACTCATATATAATAGCCACTGACCATAATATACATGCCAGTTATACAGGTAAGTAAGTTTACATACACGTCCACTAATCTATCTCCTTCTTCGGCAAATACAATGAATACAAAAAACATGAGCGGAGATTCGTGTATAATGGAGTTTTTAGGTGTCTGTAAAGGCGGTAACTTTAATATTCATATCTGGGCGTGGTTCGGCTATTTCATCTGCTCAAAAAGGGAAATCAGGTTCTATCTATTGGTAAAGAGTTATTAAGTTGTTTTAGCCATGCAAAGAAGCGTGATTTTCATGAAAATCCTGACCATATATACACTGAACTTACGTTTATTAACCCTTTAAGCGTATATTACAAAAAAACGTATACCTTTGTCGTCTGCTGAAATATTTGAAGACCCTTCCATATACAGTGTAGGTCCAGATCAGACTGCTTCTATAGGATCAGTCTGACTGGGTCCACACTGTATGCTTCTATAATTATGTTAACCAATAAACAGACATTTTTCGGATGCAGTTATTTTGCTGGTGTTTTAAGGGTTAATTCATATGATTTGTGTCTTCGCTGAGTTGTTCTGGCGCAAGATGATACTTACTTTCGAATAAAACCACGCCTCATTTTCAGCTATTACCTATGTCTTTAAAAGGTTGACCAGTCCTAATTTCCCATTCATGATGTGCCGCTGTTACAGTACCCCAATAGTCCTATAATAGGTAATATCGTGTTCTCTGGTCACTATCTATATCTTGCACTCTGAGAGTTATTTTATAAAAACCCGGAGAATGCTATTCAATGGGCCAATGACTTGACTTAAATTACCTGTGGGCGCTTCAGAAGGCTATCATTTCCAATTAATATAGAATACATTTCTCTTAAGATCACTTTTGTCTCAGCAACATAGGTTAACAAATAGTTAAGATTAAGGCCATATTTTAAATAAAATTTCATATCTTTCAGCAGTCTTAATTGTTTGAAAATTACTGATTTGGGTGATGTGTCGTTTTCAGTGTGTTGCACTTTGAGGATTATGGTCATCAGTCTGGCGGTTTGTACTCCCGTTTTACTTCATTGTCGTTCACTGACTTTTAAAAAAACGCTGTGTCATTTTTTTGCGTTAAATGTCCATTCCCGTATTGAAATGTATATCACGCACTAATATAAAATGTTTATTTTATTTATTGCCTAAGCTTTTCTTCAATTTCTTAATTTGATTAAAACGTCAAATTAAATCCAAGGCTGTGAAAGCTCACACGCTCTTATGTAAGCATTCCTTTCCATTGAATCCAGTGAGCAGGCATCATGCCACAGACGATCTATTGGTGTAAAAGAGAAGCTAAATGAGCAATCGAACAACAATCTCCGAATTTTGAAACATCTAAGAAAATGAGAGTACTTGTAATCATATAATCGATGGGGTGCCATCGCTAACACCCCACGTTCTCGAAGAAATTTAATGATAATTGACCTATTGACTATACCTCGCGATCACAAATTTGACCATACTGTGAAAATTTAACTTGTACCCCGTTCTGCTCATCATCCCCTTCAATTTGATATGCCACACGACTATGTTTGGGAAAACAATTGACCCCAAGCAACCCCAAGTCCCAACCCTGGAGTACGACCCATGCGACATAATGAAAATCTTATTCTTTTATTTTTGAGAACAAACATAAAGTTTAGTATAAAAATCTTTGAAATTGACTTTTCAAATATGATAGTTGACCTTTGAACCCTCCCCTGGGCCCCAGGGGGACGGCCCCAAAAGAGTGCTGTCGCACAACCCACTCATATGAAAATTTCGCACACCAAACTTGGTTGGTTTTCGACCAATGGTTAAGGAGGATAGAGCATAACATACAGACAGACGAACGAACGAACGAACGAACGGACAGACGGGCAGAGGCGATAACAATACCCCCTTTAAAAAGGGGTGGTGATAATAAAGAAGAACACCATGTCACGTGCACTAATTGGATTCCGCTTTATATTCATACTAGGAAGTCCGGCTCATAGATATGTATTACAACTATACATGTATGTATTATTTGTATTTTCCAATGCAGGATATGGATTGGTAGCCCTGTTTACAGGTGTAGATAAACATGTACATTACGCCTGATCGGCTATTATATGAGTGTTATGTACTATCGGATTAGCAAGAAAAGTGACCTTTTGAATTAAGTTTTGTTAAATTTAAATTCCGGCTGTACTAGATCACATATCACACTACATGCTTGTGCAAAAAACTTAAATTTCTGATGGAAGAAAATAGGAGAATTCTGTGTGCAAAAATTGACCAAGTTCAAGGTAATATTTGACTTATTTACTGTTTGTGTATATTTCATTCAGCAACAAAATTGTAAACTATATTACATATATCTTATAATTATCTCTGAAATGCAGAGAGAAATTGGACATTGTTCTTGTGACAGCGCAAAAATCAAAGCACCCGCAGATTTTAGCCACCACGCCATATTGTGTATGACATTGTCCTTAAAGCGATAATCGGTCTTAAAAACCAATTTTGGTCTTCTTTTTGAGTGGCCGCTTAAGACAGGTTTTACTGTATAGTCGATCTAGCATGAGTGCTCATGCATTATTGAATTTATTAAACGAGTTGATGACAAGGGATCAAATGCAAGGCTTGTTGAGCATTTTATCGCCTAATTGGCACTAGCGTTGTGCATTTAATCGCATTTTCGCAACGAGTTTAATAAATTCAATAATACACGAGCACGAATAACATATGACATTAAATTAATTTAAAATCGCATTTTTAGGCGTGCAAGCGCTCAAATTTTGCTATTACATGCATGAATGTAAATGCTTGCTAAATCCGCGTTTGCTATGATAAACGGCAGATCTTGATGAAACGTCGGGTTTTATGGCGTTTCATCTGGGTTTGCATGCACTAGTTGAACATATCCTATGCTAAGGACACTAGGCATAACGGAATAAATGCACAGCCATGTTCTTTTTATTAGAGTTTTCGCAGAAATACTAATAGTGTCTTGTGATTGGATGAGCCGCGACATGATCTTTCCAACAATGTGGTTTGTGCGATCAGCAAAGGCTCAGACCAGCCTGCGCATACGCGCAGGCTGATCAGAGCCTTTGCTAGTAGCTTGAATATTCTATGAATATTAAGCTACTGACCGAACATCATTTGGAATTTCTAAGCTTAAAATGAGGCTCGTCTGAGTCTACACTTGTCAAAATGCCACATTGTTGGAAATCACATGCCGCGGCTCAAAAACGTGTGACCATGATAACTGGAACCTTCTTCTTGAATAATTAGTGAACCTTTTAATCATCCTGAAACGAAAGCAAAAGTACAGCGTTATCATCAGTACACTGTAAAAAATTAGTGTAACTTAAGGCTACTTGGTGGAAGCAGAAATGCCACTATAGTCCTGCCGCAATAATAAGAAACGCGAAAATCGGGAATATTATTTTATTACATGCATTTTTCTGAACATTAAGCTCAAATCTGGATTTAGAATATCCTGCAGTGTCAGAAGAAAATTGTTTGAAGAATCTACTTCCACTGCCCTGACCCCTAATCTCTTGAGGTTTTCGACATTTTTAGGCTTTCTGAAGAGCGGGGGGAATTCAAATGGTGTAACAGCCATGTGACGGCCTATATATCTGTACTTAAATTTCTACAGGTAAGTGTCAAAAGCATCACTCATTTTAAAATCGTGATTGCCTCAGTGTACATGTCAGTTTTATTTTTAAGCACTGCCATTCAGTTGAAAGTACCGATTCAATCAGCGTAGACACAGATCCAACTGATACAATACGACCAGTTTGATCCGGGTAAATACTGTTTCTATATTTGTAAGGACACTTTCTACTAAAACAGTGTGATGTGGCTATTATCGACAGTTTTCTAAAACAACTTTTACAGTGGTAAACGGCCTAAACATTATCAACTACACATATGTAATTTTATAGTCAGCCATTCAAGTAGTGCAGAACAATAATAGTTTTTTTTTCACAAAATAGATTAGGCCTATCCCAGGATTATCCCTGTCAGGTGTCAAAAAGTGGAACAAAATGCCCAAATTCTACAGAACAAAAGTTAGCCGTACTTTTGTCAAAATACTGCCTGAAATGTTTCACGATTTTTGAATACTCAATGTGATATAAATTGAAAATGTACATCTTAAGTCATTTATTCGCGATACTTATTTATGCAGCAGTACTTTATATGAACGATACACTTTATGCTATACTGAACAAAAGTGAAAACGCTACACTACAATATTTTATATTTTGTGAGAAAGTATTGGACAAAAAGTATTTACCAAAGATTAATAACATTTTCCAGACATCCAGCAAGCGATTCGTCGACACTCCACCAATTTGTCTCTTTTGATGTTTGAGTCATGTTCCTTATTGTGTTTAAAGCTTTATTCACTGAATTTTGCAATTGCGCATGCGCAAAAAAATTGTAATGCTTATCAGAATTCGTCATACTTGTGTTGCATTATTACAAAAGAAAACTGTTTTATCACTTGAAACAAGCTCAGAAATCAATTTCGAATTTATCGTAAAAAAGGGAAAATGTCTCCCTTTGACAAAAACAAATAGGAAATATTCTATAGATATTACGTTTCCTGATTGGGTGATAGTCGAAAATATCATCCCGAGGAATGTGATTATCACATTTCCAGAGATGATATTTTCCACTATCATCCAATCAGAGAATGTATATTTATTTTATTATACCAAATAATTATTAGATCCTTTATTTTCTACCGTCTTAGGCCTACCGTGGTGAGGGGAGTTCCAAAGGGAAAATGATGCACAGCCTCTTATCAATATGCATGAATGAAAAAAAAACCATCTTACAAAAATGGTTCTTTTAAGTAGTTTGAATGCTCGAACTGATCATGACGTTCGGTCAAACAAATATCGTCATAAAAAGTCGACGACGCCAAACCTAATACCAAGCAGCGTCATTTAAATGGGGTACTGTACAAGATGTGGTTTTGGTGCAAAATAGAAAATTTCGCAAAATCGGCCCAAATTTGGTCTTAACGTTTTCCTCTCGTCCTAACTAAGAAAACGAGTACCTACAATTAATGTTTCTGACCATAAACAACGAGGTTATTGGGAGTGGAAAGTGGCCAAATCATGCCTCATCTTGAACGTCTCCTGACGTGAACGAACCGTACGCGCATCGGCGTTGCGCATCAAATGAACGACTGATATTTTCGACTATCACCCGCTGCTATGACAAACAAGTGACCGTATTCGCCGTCGCTATAGTAGCGGTTGATATGGAAGTTTTGTATGGGAAATTCACGTGAGATATAATAATAAATATTTGGTACATGTAATCATCGATTTATCACGATTTTTAATAACTTTCTTTCTTTTACCAAATCAGGTAGACATATCAGCACATTGTTCCTACCATTTCTCGGCCAGTAATGTGCGCAGACTAAGATGCAACAACACATTTATTTTCCTATGGAGATTTCAGTGATAAAATTTCAAGCTTGGCCAATTTGACGAAAACCCCACTTTCTAAGGTTGCTTTTCTAAACGATCAAAACACATTTCTGGTTTTCAAATGTCTAAGACTACCATTTCGTTCATTCGGATGTGGTTGGCAGTGGATTTCTGAAGGCCTAAACTGTGTTAGATTTCTGTTCAAATTTGTAACCTGAAAAATTTGACCCCTGTCACATTTAAATGACTTCCATGTGTTTCCTCCTGACAATATCAGTAAACTTTTACTTTTTGCATAACCCAGTCTTTGAACATTCAGATACACTTGCATTTACTTTACTGGCTTGCGTCATTTTGCATATAAATGGCAAACAATTCAGGTGTAGCGTCTGCACTTTTGTTCAGTATATAACCAACACGGCGATCACTGACCTGAAACGCCTGAATGAGTTAGTCAACCGTTGCATAATATTAATAAACTGGGTCAGTTTATGTCCATTTTACCAACAGTAAAACTCCCCCGTTGAAAAGAACCAAAAATATGCCAAAATTCCATCTAATTACAGAAAAACGCAGCAAAAATATCAGGTTGAAAATTTTGTCAAAAAATACTGCAGCTTTTTCTACCCGCATATCGAAAAAATCAAGAGAAAATAACGTGAATAGATGCACCTGAAGTCGAGTTTTCGCGTTTCTTATTAATGCGGCAGTACTTTAGTCTTGGTGTAAACTTTTCACTGCTTTTAAAGCTATGATCTGCTCGATTGTATTGATCCGGAGAACAGCTTCAACAATAACAGGTAGAAATGTTTAAATGGACTAAAGTTGTTCTTTACAGGGAAGTAAGTTTTACTTTACACCGATTATTTTACAGTGTTTTCTGTTAAACAAGTGTCGACACATATGGAATCTTGCAAATGCGTCATCTAATCAGGATGCACCATATTTACGTACCTTCTTTGGAACACACAGGCAGCACGACTGTTGTTTTTGAATTTGCATTTTTTTCGTTAAATTTATATATAACCCCTAAAATAATGTAATACTTTTCTACATGATATGTACAACATGATGAACTGTGCAGTACTGTATAAATAGTTTAAGCCCCCCCCCTTCTTGTCTTTCTGTCAGACCCCAATATTCCTGGTGGACTATGTGTGTTATATTCATTGTAATTACTATATAATACATTTAGGTCTGCTGATGAGATCGCATATACGTAACGTCATACTTAAACTATTTACCTCAAAGAGACGCTATTTACCTCAAAGAGACGCATTTAACGCTTTGCAAACAGAGCAGGCTCAGATGCATGGTGCTCTATGCTTTCCGTTAACTTAATATGCAACATTACTTCTTTCAGTAAAAAAGATCATTTTGACCCCACCCCAGGGGTCACGGGTTGTCAAAGGGCAAACTATTTGCTAACATGTTATTGTATGCTTCATTGGATACGCAGACTGACCATATTCTGAAAAAGTTGATTTTTGGCATTGGCCTAGGTCCACCCAGGGGATCGATCCCTGGACTTTAAAACTAAAATCCTGATTGATTTGTTTCAAACCTGTTGTTCCTACGTTTGCATACACAATTTCTGTTAAGAAAATTGACAACTGATTTAGTTTTGGGCAATTCTAATATTTGACCTATGACCTAAGATGTCAAGGGGCGGGGTTACAATTTTGACACTGTTATGCTTATCTACAGGCACTGGCAATGATGGCTCATGTTTGATATAATAGCTTTGGACTCCAAAGCTATTATATCAAACGTGAGCCATGGCTGTCCAGTGCCTGTAGATAAATGTGAACTTCCTTGCACCAAAAGCCAATACAGGACACTCCTGCGCGGGGCCATTTTGGCTCCAGGCCCATAGTTTGAACAAATTTGGTAGAGGTCTACTAGGTGATGCTACACACCAAGTATCAAGGCTTTAGGCCTAGTGGTTCAAGACAAGAATATTTTATCATGTTTTCCCTATATATGCCTTTGCAATACGTGTGACCCCTTCTGGATGGAGCCACTTTTTACCCCAGGGACATAATTTGAACAACTTAGTAGAGGCCCACTAGATGATGCTACATACCAAATATCAAAACTATAGGCCTTGTGGTTTCAGACAAGAAGTTTATTTCATGTTTCCCTATATAAGCCTATGTAAAACATGTCACCATCTTTGGCCCCAGGGACATAATTTGAACAAACTTGGTAGAAGTCCACTAGATGACGCTATATATAACTATATATACATGTACCAAATATCAAGGCTATAGGCCTTGTGGTTTCAGGAAAGGAGATTGTTTAAAGCTTTCATCTCGAAAATTTATTTTTAGTCTGTGTGACCTAGATATGCAACGGACCCAAACCATATGAACGATCATTAAATTAAAGAGGGCCAAATAAGGATCATTCCTGCCAAGTTTGGTCAAATATAGCCAGACGTTTAGGAGATGTCTTTTGAAGCAATTTTTGACGACACACGACGCACGACTGACGACGGACACCCAATGATCACAATAGAACAATAAAACCCTCGCAAAAATGGCGAAATCACTCTGTCGTTTACTGGCCCCGAGGTTATAAAAACTTTTTTCATGTTCAACTTAATAGAGCACGAAATTTCAATTGCTCATAAAAACAAAAATACGACAAATAGAGACGTTTCTTGCTTTAAGTCCCTCAGATTTTGTATTTATCATGCTTATAAATGTAAAAATGCCAACAATTGTTGTCGTTTTAACATTTATGAGCAGAATAAATATCGTGCTCAGCTGAGGTAGCATGAAAATAGTTTTATAACCTCGGGGCCAGATGTAGGTAAATCATGGCAGAGTCGCGATTTTTTACCGTGGCAAATATGTATTTGAACTATTCGTGAAAATAAAATTCTCTCGAGAATTTCTGAATTTACAGTGTGCATGCATTGATCTTACATGTATTCAGGGGCGGATCCATAATTTCCTTAAAGGAGGTTCATATGTATAAAGGTGTGGGGTGGGGGTTCGCTTTGCTGATTTTATCACATTTTTCTTAAATATCCCTTGAAAATGAATTAATTTGGTCTCACTGAGACAAACTTATTTCATTTTCATAGGATATTTATAAACGGGTGGTAGAGAGAGGCTCGAGCAAACCCCCTCTGGATCCGCCACTGTTATTGAATATATTAAACGAAAATAGATTAAATTCGAGACTTACCGAGCATTTTTATCACTTCTTAAACTTCTAAACGAGTTTAATAAATTCAATAATACATGAGCACGAATGTTAGCTTCTATTTATCACAGGACATTAAAACTATTTTAAAATCGCTTTTTTGAAGTGAAAACGTTAGGATTTTGCCATTATGTACGCAATGGTGTTACATGTATAGACGTTTTAAAACACATAACACATGTCAAACACTAGTGGCTTATCGGTTTTAATACTCAAAGGATCAAACATGATTTTATATACATTGACATCCGCTGGACCCCGAGGGTGGTGTTGTAACCCGAGCCTGAAAGGCGGCGGTTTTAACAGCCCCCGAGGGGCCTATAGCAGATGTTATTGTATAAAAAACACATGTTTGGTCGCTTTTATTGCATAAAGTAATTTTGATGCTTGAAAACTTTGGAGAAAACGTTTCGAAACGTTGAATTTCTGTATCATGATAATGGCGCTCAAAAGCATGAAAGATGTGTAGGTTTTTAAAAACGTCAGTTCGTGAGCAAAGACTTTCACTAAGTTATGCTCACCTCTATGCACGTTACAATCTGCACACACATCGGCCAATTCCGTTGAATCAACCTCTGCCGTACATAGAGGGTCTACTTTTCATGGAATTTGATACGTTACAGAAACCATGCCAGCACAATAACAAGTTTGATTCCAGCGAAACAAACGGTTGCAACATTCCACTATAGACGTCAAAAAAAGATGTTATAGCGATATTTTATGGAAAATAGCAAACTTCATTTATCCTGCTGATAAAGCTTTTCGGAGATTTTAATAGGGCTGAACCCACATCACAGTATGTAAACTGAAATCAACATCCTGTACCCGTTCCTCATAGCTTTCGCTTTATACATTATGAATTACATCACTCGTGCGTAACCAGTTGTCGGAAATCGTGATGTGAGAGTTGTTGGTACAGCTGTAATTGCGAGGGCCCACCTATTAAAATTCATTTTTCCATAGATCTTGGTAACTGTTACAGTAACAACCATGTAATCATGTATACATGTGATTGCCAATTCCACTAAAACCATGCAAACTGGCATTAAAGCTCATTTTCGACACAGAACGGCTCTGATTGTGAGCAAGTCCTCTTTAACAAATCAAAGTGCAACCGGGAGTAAACCGTTAAAATCGTGGAATTAAAAGGAATAAAATAGATAAAATGGCTTTTCTTACCTTGTTCGAATGTGTATTGTCTGTATCGCTAACAATATACAAATAAACGTGTACATGTACCTAAATACACGCATTTTTCCGACTACTGGTTACGCACGAGTGCTGTTATTCATGTTTATAAGGCGAGAGCTAGGAGGAGGGGGTACAGGATGTTTATTTCAGTTTACATACTGTGCACATGCTAGATAACTAATTTTCACTGCGCCATTTCAGGCAAACAAAAGGGAGCTTTTTGGTACATATTACTACGCATAATGCTCCTTACATACACCCGAGCCACGTTTGGATTCTCGAATTGTGGCGGACTTTCCCGAATGTGTACGTTACTGTTGATGACGTCAATTTTTGTGGCGGCCCCAGAATGCGCATACGTAAAGTCACAACACGTGAATTGCCTTGTTAAAACATGGGTTTGTGTCGGTTAAAACATGACTGTTAATAGCGATCGACACGATTTTATGCAATAGATAGCGTTATATCACTCCCAGGTGCGACATCAAGTGCTAACATTATTGAGCCGTGACATGAGATTTTCAACAATGTGGTATGTGCGACCAGCAAATGCTCAGACCAGCCTTCGCATACGCGCAGTCTGATCAGAGCCTTTGCTAGTCGCTTGACTATTCTATGACTGGTAAGCTACTGACTAAACAGCATTTAGAGTTTAAAAGGAGACACAGAGGGTTGTCTGAGTGTACACTCGTCAAAATGCCACATTGTTGGAAATCACATGTCGCGGCTCAGTTTAGTGTTTTTTCTGATGATAGCTTGTTAGACTTTCGTCCATACATACCCAAATTTCCTTTTCCTTTCGGTAGTCAAGGTGAAGTTTTTTCTCTGGTTGGTATCTATTTTCTTTATCATAATCCAACGATATCAAACGTCTTCTCCCATAAACACCTCTGCTTTCTTTTTCTTTTTGAATATTTGCCAGCTTTTTCAAGATTTCCATTACTTCTTTTGTTGATTTGAAGATAGCATGAGTATAGGGCAGCACTTAAACAAATAAGATTTTCTTAAACATTTAAATCCAAGAAAATGAAAGTCATGGAAATGTGGCGACCAAGTTACATCTGTCTTGTTTGTTTGTTTGTTTGATTTGATTCTTTACGTCCACTCAACAATCTTTCAGTTATGCGGTACGGTCTTCCTGGGTTGAACCAGTACTAAGCTAGGATAAATGTGTCTTGCTCAAGAACCACAACGCAGTGACGCTGGTGAGGCTCGAACCCGCGGCCCTTCGGTCTCGAGTCAAGCACTCTACCACTGAGCCACTGCGCTCCCACATCTGTCTTGTCTTTGACTGCTAAGATAAATGACGTTTAGCTGGCTGGCCAATGATGGCTAAAACACAGGGATTTTTTTTGGTGTCCTCAGGGGCCGAAATTCGGTCCCTTTCCCAATGGGATTTAGGTGACTTTTTTCCCAATTTATAAAAAAAAATCCCAATCTCCAAAAAAAAAAAAAAAAAAAAAAAAAAATTTTTTTTTTTTTTTTTTTTTAGAATTTTCATTCAGTCACCACACACACACACACTCACAAGCTACATGATCATTGATGGCATGATGGCAATCTACTAGGATTGCATCCTATTTTCCTTCAATTTAATGGCAATAGTATGTGTAATAGCTAATTTTGTTTTTAAACTGACCAAAAATGCTGTTCTTGTTTGTTTAGAAAATTTCCCAAAATAGTGGTTTACCGCGCTAATTTTCCCAATCTGAAAGGCACTAGGGCCCCTTCCCAAAATTGCAAAAAATCCCTGAAACAAGATATCGATATAAAAAAACACTTCGTAAAGCATTTTTTTAAATTCTACCACAGACGCTCAGAGTTTATCGCTAAACTATAATGTCGGTTTGAAAACTCTTCTACAAAAAGGCATATATGAGCCAGTATTTTATGGAGATTTACTTTATAAATTCAAAGAATTGTTGGAAAGCTTTATTGTCCTCATCAGTTTAAAAATATCATCAAGCGTTATAAAAGAGTAAGCTATAGCATGGACATTATACAACAGTACGCATGCCTGGGCATAAACTCAATCACAGTTTACAGTTATGGTGTCCTCTTTAATTACACGATGGTGGGCTGAATGGAATTCCACATCCTTTACAATTGTATAACGTAGTTGGTTCTACTTCTAAGTTCGCGAATTTTTAGCCTCTTTAGAATTTCTAAGTCATATTTACAGCAACAAGTTTTATAATTTTATAATTAAATAAATTAAACCTGCTAAATAACTTCTAGAAACTAATCAAAACCCAAAGTTCCAAAAGCTAACGCTCTAACACTGGGCTTCACCTTATATAGAAAAAGTCAGTTGATAGAAGCTGACAACAGCGCCACCTATAACATCATCATTAACCAATCATATTTCAAGTTATCAGTAAAGCATCCTCTACATATGTAAGCGTCCGTGTATACCAGCAAATGGGAAGAATAGTCATACCAAGTGCGCAATTCCCCCAAAGGTCAAATGACTGGATGTATTGCGAAATCCTGCCAATCAGTGATCTATTTGGTTGATGCAATTAATATTACTATATAAAGTAACATTCATCAACGCTACCTTTCAAAGGTGTTAAAACATCCGATCAGAATTGACAGGCTTATCAACATGACCTTTAAGAAATAATACTAAAATGGTGTCATAACACCCTAACAAAACATAAACATGTCAATCACATGACTTCGTGTTAATAGCACGTCTGGCATTGAACACCTGCGGCTAATCTAAATCAAGCATTCACAAATATTATTAATCCCCACTGGTCAATTCACAAACATTCTCTCAGGTTAAGCCTGCTATCTTACAATTTGGCCGGTCCATTTCTGTTTAAATGGTTGTTTGTTGGTATTTTTTAAATATTTATTCACACTTTAATAGGACATTCTGTAAGCTAACAGTGGAGATCCTGATTAGATGCCGCATCCTAACGCGTCTGATCTGGGTCTGCTCTTTACCTTGTCCCACATAAAAGATGCAGGCTTAAATGGGTAAAGAGCGCCTATAGAAAAATCGCAAAAACGATATTTTCAAGTTGGTCGTTATTACAGAAAGAAATAAGACTGCTATTTAATGTGAATCGTCAGCTGGTATGGCTTATACCCCTATTCCACACAGGCCCCGAATCCCACGAATTGACACGAATTGACAAATATTTGGATTCGTGGCTGAATCGTACTCAGTTCGTGAAGATCTTAACTGATTCGCACAGTCCGTAGTGAGTTCTTGCAATTCGTAGGTCTATCGGGAATTCGGCTCAAAAGTTTTGAACTGTTCAAAACTTTGGCCACGAATTCCCCGATTCGAAAAATCGTGCGTGATTCGTACCAAATTCCTAAGGCATTCTTGGACATCGTAACTGAATCGTAATCGATTCGGAGGCGTTTTTGGGCATTCAAAGCTACTCTTAGCTCATTCGTGCCAATTTCGTGGGGAATCGGGAGATTAAACCAAGCATGAAAACCAAGGAAGAGATAGTAGAAGGATTTTCTCTAAGACTAATTACCCCGTCACGCGCATGTGAGCAGTCCTAGAAGTTGAAACAGATTTGGCAGATTCTGGAGCACATTCAGGATCAGTCAGTAGCTCCTGGCTGGTAATTTTGCCAATGGCGAACTGCCATATTTTTCCAAGTCAAAGAGTCTGGGTCAGGGCCTCTCGACTTTAACGTAGTTGTTTTCTTCTAGCTATATAAGAAGCCGTTTTCAACACTCAAGTTGCAGGATCAATTCTACTGCTGCTTTACGAGGAACATTCATGTTAGAACTGATGCCCCGAAGCATGTATGGGCCTTTTTTTCATAACTATCTTGAGAGAAAATCTCGCGAATCGTGGCGAGTCGTCGCGGATTTCTGTTAATTCGTGCCCAATTCGTGTTGCATTCGGCATATTCTTAACTGATTCGTAATTGATTCTTTAACTTTCGTGCAGCATGTTCTTATGTTATTTTGCTAATCGTAATGAATTCTTGCGCGATACCAGCCGAATTGAGCCGATTACCCCGAATATACGTAACGACATCGTATCTGAATCGGGACTGACTCGTAGAGCATCACGATGGGAGAAAAAAAAATTAATGAAACCTGACGTATCACCCCGAATAAGAAAAAGATCAATTCGTGGCGATTCGGGCGATTCGTGGCCTGTGTGGAATAGGGGTATTATTCTCACACACAGAAGGACGGCGACACATAATTGGTCGTCTGTTACAATAGGGATTGCTGTAATAAGGATAAATTTTGACAGACCTTTTAAAGAACATAGTTGGCTGGAAGCGGTAGAAAGTCTCCCTGCCCTTTACTGTAGTGTAGATTTTATTTTCTTGACCGATTCCATTTTGGAACTTTAAAATCAATAAAGGGTCATTGATGAGGCCTTAATGGTCTGAAACTATCTAGTCTGACCCTGACAAGTTTCACACTCTACACTTACAGTTCGTTGGTGCATTGTTTGCTTCCAAAGAATAGCTTTAAAAGAACATAATTTGGGCCTCGTTGCGAGAAAACCTGTCTTCGGGATTTCCGACAAAGCGAGTTTCAAACCAGTCTCCTCATAGAGACTAGTTAGAAAATCTAACTTTCAGCTGTAGCAAGTTTACATATAATACTTTCCGAGAAAGCGAATAACAAAGGCGCTGATCAGACTGCGCGGATGCGCATGCCTGTCTGCGCCTGTGTTGAAGACAGGTTTTTCTCGCGTCGATGCCCATTTGGGCGATAGGTGTCGTCTATGACCGGTATGCACATACGAAACACATGTAGCAGCTAGCGCCGAAGTTAAAACAGATTAACCTTTTTGACAGAGATGGACAGAGATCAGGGGCCAATTTCATCAATAAAGTTCGTACGATTTATCTTAAATTGTGCGTACGTTGTTTTCTGAGAAGTGCGTACGTCAGTTTCATCAAAACATCTTAAATTGTTCGTAAGAACAAAAATTTGCGTTTCACTAAAAACGTCGTATTTTTAACTTTTGCCTAACTCCAGTCTCCAAATATCATGTGATTGGCCACGTGCGGACTGTATATAGCCGTGTAAAGTGGTTAAACACAGAGTGAAAACTACGTAGGTATGTGAAGATAGTTATTAAGAAGAAGCATGTGCAGATCAGAATGAAGGCAGGGGGTCCGGCCCTCCATCCCCTTGAAAATCACAAGTTATATAGGTTTCCATAGAAATTAGCAAGTGGACCACCTGGAAAATGCTGGATCCCCCTCCCAGAACCTTGCAAACTTGAAGTTTTCCGGGCAAAATTATCTGAACCTGCGCATGAGAAGACGAGCAGGCGACAGCATACCCCGTTAAGAAATCAATCCCTTTAACTCGGTGCATATACTTGTGTCAGACGTCGGTCTGATCTAGAGCCAAACTCTTTGACACTTAGATGACGGGTTTCCCGAAATCATAAGAAACCATGTGCAAGTAAGGCACAAAACAGTAAGATTACCTAAAACCAGAAAATATACTGAGAGGGGCTAGAAACTGAAGCTTTTTTTTTCTAGCATGTCTGGATGAAAAATAATAATTCAAATTCATTATCTTTTATGAAAGGTGATATCCTCAACATCTATCTAATAAACACAATTCACAGAATTAATAGTAATAAGCAGCGGATACAATACTGCCGACAAATTTCGTATTTTCTCGAAATTTGGTCCTGAGTCTTGGGCAATATGGGCGGTTGTTTCGGCTTTCTTCACACTCCGATGATTGATTGTTGTAATGCTCAATTACAGATCCCTAAGTGGGACATACTATTATCATTTGAACATAAAAGAGATATATCATATTATATTCATAACAAAAATGGTTCATGTAATGTTTCATGAAACTGCGTCCCGAAAATTTCTCGTTTTCACACTTTATGTTAAGCCATACATGTCGAATGGAGTTTCTTCATTTTAATCTTTTGGACGAGCTCATAACCTGATCTGACGCCACCTTGGTTATGTGGCATCTGATCTGGGTCTGCACTGTTTGCCAACGTCCCACAAAATGGAGGCAAGGCTTAAATGAGGTAAACATCACAATTCAGGTGCTTGAAATAAGTCGAAATTTTCGAAAATGTAAAAATCTAGAATGCAACTTGTAATACGGTTGGAACTGAGATTTTGCTAACCCGGATGTTTGTCCCTTCATGGAGAATGTAAAGTTCTACTGAAAGCTCTTGTGAACAGCTCCCAAATATAAATACTCATATATGTACAAAGACATACGAGGGAGCGCAGTGGCTCAGTGGTAGAGTGCTTGACTCGAGACCGAAGGGTAGCGGGTTCGAGCCTCACCGGCGTCACTGCGTTGTGGTCCTTGAGCAAGACACATTTATCCTAGCTTAGTACTGGTTAAACCCAGGAAGAACCGTCCCGCATAACTGAAAGATTGTTGAGTGGACGTAAAGAATCAAATCAAACAAACAAAAACAAAGACATACGTTTTGAAATTTTATCGAATATTGAACGTAGGTTGTTTGACGAAAGCCTCTTGATCATTGTCGTCCCTGGCAGTCAGGCAAATGGACGATGACTTACCCGTACATTTGAATGTGTATATTAGTATGTTTAAGCAATGGTGACATGTGAAAAAGTACAAAAATATCCTGTTGATTTAACTACAGAATCCCTTCCCTTAGACGTGATGGTTATGCACAAATTCAGCTACTGATGGCATTGTGGCCATATGCGAATCTCTTGGTGACAGTATACGGCGTGGTAGGGGAAGGGGTGGGAGAGGTTACTTGGACAAATAAATAACTCATAAGCGCCAAGGAAAGGGGGTCTTATTTTCTAATTAGTATGCAAATGGTGGTCTTGATAGTAGTACTTTCGAGGTATTAAAACCTTTGTCGATTATTTGCTTTTCAGTCTCTAGAATCGTGTGAAATGCAGCAGCCTTGGTAGCTAAGTAGTAAGTTAGTAATATTTAAGACAAAGATGTCAGCTGCGACACCTAAATATTTGTCTTAAATATACGACAAAAAGTAAGAAGTTCGCAAAGTTCAATAGTTTGATGAAACCCGATTTTTAACGTACGAACTTCGTACGATGTTTTTAAGACAAAAACACGTCGTAAACTCGTTGATGAAATTGGCCCCAGGTGCTGCCCCGCCAACCATGAACTTACTACCTTACATGCATTGTTGCAGCACGTTTTGAAATAATGACTGAGCCAGTGCATGTGATTTCCAACAATGTGGTATTTTGACATGTATAGACTCGGACGAGCCTCTGCAGCCTCCTTTTAAGCTTAGAAACTCCAAATGGTGTTCAGTCAGTAGCTCAACAATCATAGAATACGCAAGCGATAAGCAAAGGCTCTGATCAGACTGCGCGTATGCGCAGGCTGACCTGAGGCTTTGCTGGTCGCACATACCACATTGGTGGTAATCTCATGCACTGGCTCAATTGTAATAATGCTGCAACAATGCATAAATAAGATAAAATGATCGAAAAGTGTTTGATTTTATTTGTTCTGATCTCGATACCTCTTATTTATTTGAATAAGTTACATCGTGCGCGGATCCAGACAGTTTTGTCAGAGGAGATCAAACTTTGACAACCTATTTATTTATTTTCAGTTGATGAGGGGAGGAAGGATCCAAATACCACTTTAAGCGGGCAATCATAGACCGATGATGGCTCAACATTGAATTCTGGCTTGCAGGTTTGTGATTTTCAGAGGATCCGGACCAGTATTGCTAAGAAACCATATATTTTTTAGATTTTTCAGGGAGGGGGGAGGTCCGGACCCCTATCCCCTCTGGATCCTCCCATGTACATGTATGTTTTTCCGTTACCACAGATACATGTACATGCGGTTGTTTTTAATAATGTCAATGTAGCCAAGACAGAATTGGTATTGCAATGGGTTGTTGGTCGAACTTTTGTATTTTGCCGATTGTTGAATGCATCTTTAATGATTAAAACCAGTTCAGATCCAAATTAGATGCCACATTGGCATCTCAACCTGGTCCGAAGATGGTCCAACTTGTTCAAGCGTCTGATATGTGCATTATTTATAGTACGCGAGACATTTAGAAAAGAAACAATTAATACTAACTAACCTGTCGTGCCAATAAGAAACATTACACATAGCGCGCAAACTGAAGCCATTTTTGTATATGAGTATTAAAAATGCATGTATATGGATGCCTTGAATTACAGATGATATTAGAAAAATGTGTTTGATATGCATCTAATCGTGATCTTATGACTGGCAATTACAACACGGAATACAATACCTGCAGGTCGTATCCCATGTCAAAAGGATTGTTATATTGTGATATGATCTATATCATGTATACTGAATAGATTCGTCTGACTGATGGCTATTTTGGCCACACCATTTATGATTTTGGTACTAATCACATATGTACATGTAGGTACTAAAGCCGAAATAAACGTCCTGGCCCAGAGGTTATATTTTTTTCATGCTCAACTCAGCTTAGCACGTAATTTATCCCACTCATAAATGTTAAAATGCCAACAATTGGTGACATTTAAACATTTATTAGCATGATAAATACAACACCTGAGAGACTTAAAGCAAGAAACTTCTATATTTGTCGGTATTTTAGTTTTTATGAGCAGTTGCAATTTCGTGCTCAGTTGAGTTGAGCATGAAAAAGGTTTTATAACCTCGAGGCCAGGTCGACGAATCTAATTGCGGCAGATGTCTACAAAGAGCCATGTCAGGTGTGGCACTCAGTGATTGTATCGAATCCTGATCTTTGCCACCTTTCTTACATAGTATGTGTTTGCTAGTAGCGAACAGTCTGCATATTTGCGAAGGTTCGCCTGAGCCTTCGTAGCTCGACATCGTGATAAGTACCAAAGTTTGTGTGCTTTTCCAAGGATTTCTAGCGATAAGGCGGGCTATTTCCCAAAATGAGACGTTCGTTTTGTTTTGTTGAAATAACGTCCTGGGACGCTGAACACGTGCAACAAATACTTGTACCTATTGACCGGCCGTCGTTGCACCCTAGCCGGTAAAAAAAGAAAAGTAGCATCAAACGGGGCTAGATGTTTAATTATTTGCCTGAGTCTTCATCTACATCCATACTTTGTACACGCGGGTAAGAAGGCTCCAGCCATAAACACAGGAATCTCATGTACTAACGGAAAATTAGCCGCGACATGAGAAAAACAACAATGTGGCAGTGCGTGACGATAATACTCAGATCAGGATAGGCATTAGCTCAGTCTGATCAGATTCTTTGCTGTCCTCATGCACGGATCCAGAAAGTTTTGTCAGAGGGGGTCAAATTTGATAACGTTTATTTTGGTTGATAATGGGATAGGGGATCCAAATATCACTATAAGTGGGCCATCACTATTTAAATGGCGTTTCGCTGGCGGGCCGATGATGGCCAAACACTGAATGCAGGCTTGGTAGCTTTGTGATTTTTTCAGGGGATGCTGACCAGTATTGCTAAGAAACCCTATATTTTTGAGATTATTAAGGGGGAGGGGGCACTGACCCCCTGTTCCCCCTCTGGATCTGCACATGAACCTAGGCATCAGCTCAATCTGATCATAATCTTCGCTGTCCACATGAAGAAAGCTTTGGTTCTAAGTTACCCATTCCAGACTGATCTGAGTCTTTGCTATGGACACACTGATATTGCTGGTTTAGTCAAATCATAACTGAAATAATAATGAACAGAAAAGGTCAATCTTTATTACATATAATTACAGTTACAGAAACATGACACAAGCTTACAGCCATGCAGTATGCCCACGTGGTGTACTACACGTACCACAGTTGGTTAATTCAAAGTCCATCTTTGAGTTGTTTGGGTTTGGTTGTTTGACATTAGTTTATCTGAAAATGAAATAAATATGTCAACAAATATTATTTGAGCCATGACAAAACTAACAGAATAAGTGTATAACTTAACTTTTCGCTTACTGGAAAGGCGGTGCCTCATGCATGCGTAATTAGGACGAGTCAACCTTAGGTATAGGTAAAAGCTGAAAAGGAGGCGTGGTTTTATTCAAAAGTAACTGTTTCATCTTGTGCCACCACACCAGTTATCATTTAGTCTTTATAACGCCAGCAAAATAACTACATCTGAAAATGTCTATTTAACATAAGCAGGGAGGCAAACATTGTGGACCCAGATCGGACTGCTCCTACAGGAACAGTCAGATCTGGATTCACACTGTTTATCTATGAGGCTTCAAATACTTTAGTGGACGACAAAAACATACATTTTGTGATTTTGCGCTTTAAGGGTAAATAAATGTGAGCTCAGTGTGTACAGTAGTACCACGACCTCTAAGTAATGACCCTCGATTCACTCAATGCATTTACCGTTACAGTCGCGCTTCAAAGCGTCTTGTGGAAGTGTATACGGTTAGGATTTTCATGAAATGCACGCACGTTTGCGCGGCTCAAAAAGCTTATTTACTCTTTACCAAATTATAAATAAAACCTGATTTCCCTTCCTTAGCAGATGAAATAGCCGAACCACACCCAGATATGAATATTAAAGTTGCCGCCTTTACAGTAAGCGAAAAGTCAAGTTATACGCGATCAGTCTGCGCATCTGCTGAGTCTGATCAGAGTCTTTACTTTTCGCTAAATGGTCAACTAAGGACCAAAGCTTTCTTCATGCGGACAATGACGACTCTGTTGAGACTGAGCTAATTCCTAGGCTGATCTGGTTCTTCTCGTTACGCCCTCGACTCATTTTTACTATTTAGATCAAAGCTTATAGTTTACTCCACCCCTTTCTGTGCTTCACAACCAATCGGTTTGCACAGAAATTTAATTTTTTCGCAAACATAACCACATATTTTGTCAATATGTGTGAAATCATGAAGTTAATCCATGCAGTAGTCAACGCGGCTATTTTCAATGGGAGGGGAGGAGAAAACTATAAGTAGGTCAAAGATCATATTTAACAATAAGTGGTTCACTCACTATATATATATACATATATATATGTAGCCTGTACATATGCTACATATAGGAAATATCTATTGATTTTGGAACAAGTAAGTAGGAGTATATATGAAGACTATTTCAGAGATGCATACTTACCAAAAGGGTCCTAAGTGATATCCTAAGGCCAGCTTAGTTCGGAACACAGGCTCGCTGGGCTTCAGTTTCAAAGTGGAATCCCTCGTTACATTGACATTCTGCGTCTTTTATTCTGCTGCCAGCATCTCTGTAGAACATTCTGTATTTTAAGCATGACTTCCTACAAATAAGGTTGTATGGTGAAGTAAATGTCCACTTTAAGCCGAATGTATCAATTCGACCAGTCCATTTCCGTTTTAAGGGTTGTTGGGTTGTATTGTTCATTTTCATTTAATTTTTAATAGACCCCCTGTAAGCAAACAGTGGAGACCCTGATCAGACGTCGCATTCTGTGGCATCTGATCTGGGTTTACACTGTTTGCCAATGTCCCACAAAAAGGACACTAGACTTATGCGGATTGAATAGACCATGACGTTATGGAGAAGACCATTTAAAATCTATATTTTAGCGCCCGTGGGCAGTTGGGCTAAAACGCAAACGTATTTATTCTGCATATATAATAAATGCAAGATACAGATCAAACAACAATGCATCTAACAGGTCTCCAGATAAAACGTACTTTTTCTTATTTCTCAACCAAAATATATTTTTTGAGCACCCAAAACACATGCTTTAAATTGATAGGTAAGAAAATGATTTCACGTTTACTTTCACATGGACCTATGGTACCAGAGTATTTACATACTAGAATTATTAGTATTGTTTGTCAAAATTGACCTGAGACATATGAATATTCAGTGACCTTTCACTCAGTCTTCGTGAATCTTCGTAAAAATTGCGCTGTAGACTGTTGTACAATTACTAATCTGAATGGAATTATTCATAATTCCCCGATAGCCTAGTGGATAGTCGAGTGTTTTTAGCACTCAAAAGATGTGGGTTCGAGTCCAGTAGCATTTATTAAGTAGTTTGTTTTCGATTTGCTAGTTTGTTAATTTGTACTTGATTGTATCGATTCCTGATCTTTGCACCCTTACTTTTATTCTTGACTTTGTGCACAACTGGATGTATTAATTTGAATTTGTCATGCGTTTATGCAGCAAATACATACGTAGCACCGTGAATAATTCCAATAAGCCTACATGTGATTAACTCTTTGCACGCTGAATTATTTTTGAGACTTTTGTTATCATCTGCTGACTTGTAACTTTTTTCAAATTCTTACAGGAACACTATCAGAGTGTCAAATGGTCTGTATCCAGATCAGAACCGACGTTCTGTTGGTACTGAACTGGGTCCAAACTATTTGCAAATGTTATCAGCTGACAAGGAAATCGTGGGGAACTTAGGGAATAATGAATACAAACGTGGCTAAATACAAATGAACGATGTAAAGCACATCACAAGATGACGTAAAATGTAAAAACAATATTAACTTAAAAAAGAAAGCAATTTGACAATTATACAAAAATGTTCTTTCCAAGTTTCGATCCTGGTATGCTTGATCTGTAAGAAGTCAACTAACCACTAGGCTATCAGACCATTTGCATTAATGAATTGACATTATCTTCATATTCTCTGTAAAAGCGTGACCAAAGTCGGAGTACTCCACGAAAACGCACGAATATCACGAAGATTTGGGCAAAAAATAACCAGTCTAAGGTCAATTTTGGCAGACTATAATTTGTGTTAAAAAAAGGTCTTTAAATAGTAAATAAACTTTTCTCAACATTGAAATGGCTTTGGTAACCTAATGGTACTAGCGAAGACTTCCAGCTATTTAGAAAACAGCTAATGCAAACAAGGAACCATCATAAAGGTAAAACACCCATTGGTTTATGGCATTGGAGATTTCAACTTCAAATATATTGATTGCCCAGACAGACTCAACAAATCAAGCACAGCGTTGTATCAGTCTGGGAGATCTTGATTGACATTATGAATGATCATGGCTTGGAACACTTTGTACACTTCCCAACTTGGCAAATGAAATAATAAGGGTGCAAAGATCAGGAATCGATACAATCAAGTACCACACCGGACTCAGGACACCAATGAGAAAGTGAAGTGACAAACTCACAGTTAGACATCACAAACGAGAGCCAAGAGGTCAGCTCTTTCTTAGCAGGTGACCACAAGGCACAAATAAACAGACGCGCACAAAGGCATAACAAACACAAGACAGAAAAACATAAATGATCCATAAAAGAAGTACCGCCTTGGAACGAAGACATTGGACCTAATACTCACTTCTCTACCCAGTAAGTTTCAAGATATTAACTCTCCGGGCAAACTTAGTGAAAATGACCTCATTGCTGGAACTTTGAAACAAGTTACTAGTCCTCTTATAAAGAAACCTCGGAGGAAGGTATACCAATACCAGAAAGGTGCTTACTGTAAATTCGGAAATTTTCGCGAGGGTCTTATTTTCGCGAAACTTCGCATATGCGAAGTTTCGTGAAAATGAAATCCTTGCGAAATGCCGAAATCACTATGTCGTTTACTGATATATGTAAATCATGCCCTAGTCGCAAATTTTTAGCGTAAAGCCCCATTCTCACTGTGCCGGTGTAGCCTAGGTTCATCCCGATACAGGACAGCCGGTATACCGTGATGCACCAATACACATTTTTTAAAAAATAAATTGCGTTCTCACCTTACCGACGTAACCCCGGTATAGCCCCGGTCCTCGAGAAAGCAAGACGCCGGTTGAGTCCCTGTTCACCACAGAGCCCCAAATAGAACTATGGCCCGGCTTAACAGGGAAGTTGTGGTTCTTGATCACCTAGATAATCGATAAGTCAATTGTCCCCCTTACACCGCGGCGACTATATCGCGAAATCGATTGTATTTGAGTCCAGGTATCCATGATATTAGTCTGGCATTGAGTGTATAGTATTTGCTGTATAGTTTTGTGTGCTGACGAAAGAGGGTACCCAATTTCATTTATGTTACATAAATAGTTCAAATTGGAGTATGCATGCTCAACTAATTGAAATCAAGAAAAATGTTTTTCACCTCCAAATGTAAAACATGTTTGTCCACTATTCGTGTGTTCTGAATTGAGTACATGAGCACTTGAGTACTGAATTTACTGGATAAGCAGGATAATAAATTATCATTAACAATTAATCAACGGTCTAATTAACGAAGATATTCTTATTTTTTTACCACAAAAATTATATGTTTTGCTCTTAGTAACATTTCCTTCCATATTTTATTGGATTTGGAACTTTAATATGTCCCCTTTAATGTTCAGAAAACATAATATGGGCCTCGATGTGAGAAAACTGTCTTGCGGGGTTTTGCAAACAACAAATGCGCAGACCAGCCTGCGCATCCGCGGTGATTTAGAAATAACACAGCTTCACCAAACAAGGCCGTCGGCGGCGGTATGGTCAAATGTGCTTATTTGGTCTGGTCTGGTCATTTTTTCAGTTTCCTCTAGACTTTTTAATGCGTTGTTTTTTCATGTTTACCCATATCAGTATTATAGATGCGCAGCTTGATTTGGGTCTTCTCTCGGCATAGGTCTTGATAAGAGAAAATCCAGCATAATATTGTTCCAACATTTTAGCGTTTGCTTAGAGCGCTAAAAAGAACCGTCTCATTGAGACCATTCTTTGAGTACACGTACCCACAGTATTTTCATGTTCAGGTTGAAAAACTGAGAGTGGGTAAGCGGATAATTACTCAGGCTTAATTAATCAAAAATAATCAGCAAACGAATTATCAGAAATGTGGTGAGCTCGATCTTTATCTGGATCCACACTGTACACTTTTTTCGAAAATAAAATCAGCCGACATCTGTAAAGACTCGGACTGGGTCCGAGGTAAAGAACATTGAGTTTGACAAAAAGGGTCTGATCAGCGTCTTCGCTTCAAGTTAAAAAACATAATAAAGGATTATAACGCAGTCAAAATAAATGAGAACAGTCGCTTTAGGCCAAATCCTTATCAACTATTATCACACTTTTAACGCAGATGAGCGAACTCCCACTGAGTTCCCGCTGCGTCAATAAGATGACCACATCATAAAACGACTGCATGATTTTATGTTTCTGCTCTCCAACAGCGAACATTAATGGAGCAGGCCAGTCTGTGCATATATTACATGCTCATCGCAGTTTCTTGTGTTCACTGCTCAGATACTACTGTTAAGCATGAATTCTCGGAACAACATATGCGCATAGTAAATCATCAGCGCAGTCTGATCAGTCCCATTGCTGTTTACGGTTGAAATTATAAATTGTTTTTGGTCAGGTCTGGTTCTTACTGGTCCCGATCAGCTCGGTGTGAAGAGATTTGTTTAAATCTGTGTATTTTGGGAATTTTTAACTGAGAGATATGGAACGCAAACAGCAATGGATCAGGCCTGACCGCGCTGTGCCATCTCACCCGAACCTTTGCTGTTCGTTCAAGTTTAACCATCTCCGGAAAAATTAAATGGCATCACTTAAAACTTAAGTATTAGTTAACAATTTATTTAAATGTCCAATTCTTACAAAAATACAGGCACGGAGAGACATCTTGTTATGAAGTATCTGGATCTACACTGTTGATTTTGCTTCATTTTAGTACTCTTCGTCATAATATATGCATGTCTTTTACTGTAATTGCAAAGCCTAAACATTAGTAGAATTCAAACGACACCATTTGCGCAGTCTGAGCATCTACCCATGAAGTGACAGTTTTGGTAGTATGACCGAAAAAGGTTGTTATACTGAACAGTAAAGACCCTGACGAGACGCCGCATGACAAAACTAGTAAGAAGGGTGTACAGAACACGAACACTGTGATCAGCCTGGTTATCTGATACACACCATTTTATTTATGCATAAGTTTTTAGTAGAATGCCAAGGCTTCCACACAGGACACTTTAGGCAGAGTCGTTTAATCGGTAAAAACCGTAAAATCAGTATTTTATGACCGAGATAAGACCTTAGCCCGAGGGATTATCTGACACCTAGGATTATCGCATATCCCGTTATGAACGTCTCAAAATCGTTTCTCACCAGAGGCACACCGAATAGGTGGCAATCGAAAACGCTCTTAACAATCGACAGACGCGGATCAAAAACTGATAGAAAAAGAGTTTTAAATTGCCATTTGTCACCATTCGGGCCACGATTAGCAATCGAAAACTCTGGTTCTAAATATTTTGATCTTCGTTCGCCGATTATATAAGTGTATTCGATTGCCGCCTAGTCGGTGTGAGAATGAAGTACGAATATACTGCCAGATGAAAGTCTTCGAATAAATTTAGGCATTAATAATAATAATAATAATAATAATAATAATAAAATAAGTACTATTATTATAAAAATAATAATTGTTATATTTAAAATAAAAAATAAATTGAAGCAACTTGTAATAAAATGATTTTTATTTCGGTGTGATAAGTTATGGTAATGTTATTTTCTAACAATTTCCTTTAAGATTTTTTTTCAGTATCTTGTCTCCCATTCAGCTAAGTTTTTCCCTTAAATTTCTATTTAAAAATGATGTTAGGTTTCTCGACATTATCCGCATATTGAATAGTGCGGAAGCACGGTGAGCCACGGGTTCATGCTGGTATACCCCGGTGCTACCCAGGTTGTTTACGGTGATGTCCCGGTAACTGCCGGTAGCGCCACGGATGCGTCCCGCTGTTACTCTACACTACAAAACCAGGATAAAACGTTGAGTAACATCAGTTTTCTTCTGTCTCTATCGCATAACAGTTATGTTTTCAAAGAAAAACAACGAACAGACACACATTGGACTGCACGGCCACATAAGGTAAATAGAGACTTGAAAATTCAGATTAAAGTTCTAAAGGAGGTATGAACCGGCACCTTAAACTGGGACAGTGAGAACGGGGCTTAACAAATATGTCTTTTAATGTTATTCGCGAAACTAAAATTCTCGCGAAAATTTCCGGATTTACAGTATAAATCAATGAGAAAAAGGTTCTTTCAGATCTGCATAAAAATCATTTCAATGGTCATTCAGATTCTCAGATTGCATTGTTAGGACACCAATGAGAAAGTGAAGTGACAAACTCACAGTTAGTCATCACAAACGAGAGCCAAGAGGTCAGCTCTTTCCTAGCAGGTGACCACAAGGCACAAATAAACAGACGCGCACAAAGGCATAACAAAGGCATAACAAACACAAGACAGAAAAACATAAATGATCCATAAAAGAAGTACCGCCGTGGAACGAAGACATTGGACCTAATACTAACTTCTCTACCCAGTAAGTTTCAAGATATTAACTCTCCGGGCAAACTTAGTGAAAATGACGTCATTGCTGGAACTTTGAAACAAGTTACTAGTCCTCTTATAAAGAAACCTCGGAGGAAGGTATACCAATACCAGAAAGGTGCTTACTGTAAATTCGGAAATTTTCGCGAGGGTTTATTTTCCCGAAACTTCGCATATGCGAAGTTTCGTGAAAATGAAATCCTCGTGAAATGCCGAAATCACTATGTCGTTTACTGATATATGTAAATCATGCCCTATTCGCGATTTTTAGCGTCACAAATATGTCTTTTAATGCTATTCGCGAAACTAAAATTCTCGCGAAAATTTCCAGATTTACAGTATAAATCAATGAGAAAAAGATACATTCAGATCTGCAAAAGAAAACCAATTCAATGGTCATTCAGATTCTCAGATTACATTGTTTGTCCAGGTTTCAGTGTTTACGCATATTCTATCAAAACTATTCAATCCTTCTGCCCAGTTCCTTGGATAACCCCTGAAAAGGAAGATTCTCAGAAAACAAAACTCATGCAAAGGCAAAACAGACGTGCAGTACGTGTAGCCAACGTTGAATCATTGAAAAGAGAAATCAAGGCTGATGTTTGGAAACAACATGATTTGTATGTGAAGAACTTGGTTAGTGATGTAAAGGCTAATCCTAGAGACTTCTATCGGTTTAAACGCAGGTTTAGAGAAACAAAATTTAACAGCGTAAAACAGTAAATATTTTCTTACCCATCAGTTTTAACACATGTCTCATTGAGACGGTTCTTTTGAGTACCCACAACATATGTTTTGGTTGAGAAATAAGAAAATTAAACTTTCGTTACGCACTCTTAACTAAAGTCCTGGACCGTATATCAATCATTGGGTAAGACAAAAGGCGTACAAGGTAGATCTATACCACCTTTGATTCAAAGGAGTGGAAGTGGTCTTACCCAATTGGATATTGAAAAGGCAGAAGAAATTTATGATCAGTTCACGCATGTGCTCAATAAAAAAGAACACAACAAGGTCCCTCTTCAAGACAGTTCTTTCTCGCCCACTTATCACTCAAGACAAGCTGTTCCATAGGCAAAACGCAGTGCGGAATTTCCTTATCCGATCCACGTGACCTGCTTATCCCGTCCACATGACCTGCTTATCCCATCCACGTGACTTCAAATTATAACAATTGAGGCTGTTTTCAGAGCAATTCACGCCTAAATATTATGTAGAAATATCAAAACGGCAATATTTAGCGCGTCCGCCATTTGCGCATTGTTGAATGAAGTCAAAAACAATTCTGACGTCACTAAAATGCAACAACAATGTGAAGCACGTTATTCACACAGTTTGGCGCCACGACGTCTTTGTCAATACAAACTGATTCCAACGTTAGTTTCAAACCCCAATAAAAACCAAACCGACGCTTGAAATGCTATTTCGCTTCCGTTTTTAGGTGCAAAACTATGTTTACACCCATTTCTGCATCTGGAAAATTCGTTGGTGAACTTTGGTTTTAGGTTGGAACAAACGCAAAAAATCTAAAAAATTATGCTGAACTGACAGAATTCATATTAAACCTTAAAAATCACAAACTGGGCGAGAAAAAGTATCCATCATGATGTATTGTTGTGGGACAAGGAAATCCCACCCTCGGACCTGAATAATTTCGTCAGAAACTCGGCAGAGCCTCGTTTCTGACGAATTATTCTAGTCCTCGGGTGGGATTTCCTTGTCCCACAACAATACATATGAAGGATACTCTTAGTCCCTTTCATGGACTATACCTGTGTTTTCAAGGAAGGAATAGTTATATTTTTAAAGGATTGAACATTTCAAAATCTTTAGGGCCTGGTGAGTCGTTAAGAAGTTAGCAACCGAGTTAGGTCCGGTGTTTGCTAATATTTTCCAGCAGTCAATAGACACACGTCAGATGAAATCCCAGAGGGATGGTCTCTCGCAAATATCTGCAGGCTTTTCAACAAAAAAAAAAACAGGACACTTGCGTGCAATTATCGCCTAGGAGTCTTGACTTGTGTACCTTGTAAGATGTTTAAACATATTGTGGGTTCAAATATAATGGCTCATCTGGATGGACATAAACTTCTATTAGACTGACAACATGCTTTTAGAAAAGGAAATAGCTGTAAAACTCAGTAGACTACGGTTATAAACTGATAAATGATAAGTTTAAAATTGTTGACACTATAGGACACGTGGATACATTCATATTGAATGTATAGGCCTTCGATAAATCCCCTCATGGGCTCCTTAAAAGTAAACTGTTCAGTTATGGAATAGGTGGGAATATGTTGAAATGGATAGACTCTTTCCTGTGCTTCAACAGTGCGTTGTTGTAAAAGTGGTGAAGTTAGATTGGGCTTCAGGTTCATTGGGCCAAAATAATTTTTTTCTGGAAACCATATCTCTTGCTGCTCCAGGAAGGGCATTCCATTCTATGGCAACGGATGGAATGAACGAACGAATTTAAGTAATTAAAGCTGTGAATTTGCACGTACAGTTTGTTAGTGTTGAACATTTGTAAGCTTGTACCTTGAGATGTCTAAATGTTATTTGGAACTAAGCAAGCAAGGTAAGGTAAACCCAATTATTATATACCTGCAAAGAAATACACATGATACAACCCATTTTCCGACTTAAAAATACAAAATCTTGTATCACCCTATTTTTCCGTATCACCATCCTCCATGTTTTTTTACCCACCTCACAAGCATAAAACCCAGCAGCGACCGCGAACCGCAATCTGAGCGATAACGCGTTTACAATACCCTAATCACTAAAATAACAACCCACTCTATCCACAGTGTAGGACCGGAAGTGTACGGTATTTGTGCTTGTACATTCTTTTGAGATTGTACATCGACGGATAAGTTATTTGTGCAATGAAGCGAGGGGTAGGTTGACAAGAAGTTTCTCTTTTTTCAAACGCCTTTCATTCTAAGTGGAATTCTGGTGGATGGAAATTAGGTTACACAGGCTGAGCTATCGATTTCCACTATTCGATTTTTTTCATTAAATCCGAAAGTTTCACAAAACAACGAAAATCACGCTATCACCTGGTTTCGTCCGAGTTTCAGTGTCTTTGCAAGCTCGATATCTTCAACCAGACATTTGTTTATTTCAGTTTTTCACTATTTTTCACATTTTTAGTAATCTGTAAACTTAGTTTATAGGCTTGTTTATCGATGCATACAATAAAACTGTCATGGGAGGGGTTTTTGTTTGCACTGTTTAATTCCATATTTGTACGGTTATTTGAACGGCAATTGAACCGGTATTTGGAAATTGCCATAAAAATTTGTACAGTCATCTGCAGCCCTATACCTCTGTAAGAAAGCGTATTTGTGATAAAAAAAAACTCTTTAGTAGCTGATCATAAAATATATGCCAGAGAATATCTTGAATAATGATTCAAGTTATGTGAAGTCCTAAAATGAATCTTGAACGTAAGTTTAATACAACACTCTGATTCCAAATCTTGGATACCTCTCCAAACTTCAATATTTGGGTGCATCCATGTTTAGCTCCCCTGAGCTATACTTAGGGGGAGCTATTACTATGGTCAGTGTCCAGCGTTCGGTGTCCGTTAACCTTTCCTTTAAATGACTTCTTCTCTGAAACTACTGGCCCCGGGGTGATTTGGTTCAAATTTGGTCACAAGCATTATTGGGTGAAGGGCTTACAGATTTTTACAAATGGTGAGGCCCCGCCCCCTTAAGGAGCCAGGAGGGGCCCCAAAAGGGGTATTTTTTGGACAAATTTAAAAAAAATCTTCTTCTCAAGAACCGGCTATCCAGGAGCCTTAATATTTGGCATGTAGCATCTATAGGAGGAGGACTTTCAAGTTTGTTCAAATGAAAGTGTTGCGAATTGTAAAGGTCATGCAAGGGGACTTCAAGGCTTCATATTCCCGAATTGTAAACCAGTATTTTTCAAATTTAAAAAAAAATCTTCTTCTAAAGAATTAGTAGTCCAATAGTGTAAATAATTTGGTGTAAAGCATATTTAGGTGAAGGACTTTCAAAATTGTACAAATAAAGGAACATGTATGACCTGAGTTATGGCCCCTTTTCCGGCAAAATATGCTGTTTTTGAGTTTGTTAACACCCTACAAGCCACATTTTTTAGCAATCTTTATTAAATTTGAACAAAACGTGTATGGCCATAAGATCTCGCTCAGGTTCGGTTTTGGGTTTGATCGTACAAGTATGAATAGAGTAATGGCCCCTTTTTCGGCAAAATATGCTGTTTTTGAGTTCATTAACACTTTAGAAGTCACATTTATTTAGCAATCTTAATTAAACTTTAAACAAATATGTATTGCCATAAGACCTCGCTCAAGTTCAATTTTTGGTTGGATAGCACATGTATGACTAGAATTATGGCCCCTTATTTGGCAAAACAAGCTGGGTTTCTTTCGGATTTCTCAATCAGTGTTTAATGAACTTATAGAAAATATGTGTGGCAAAAAGACCTGGACCAAGTTAGATTTTGGGTATAATTGCACATGTTTGACCAGAGTTATGGCCCCTTATTCAGCAAAAATGCTGTTTTTTAGTTCGTTAACACTCGAAGTCACATTTCTTAAGCAATCTTAATTAAACTTATAGAAAATATGTATGGTAATAAGACATTGCTCAGGTTCTACTTAGGGTTGGATCGCACATGTATGACTAGAGTTATGGCCCCTTATTCGGCAAAAGATGATGGTTTTGCGTTCGTTAACACTCTAGAAGCCTCATTTTTAAAGCAATGTTAATTAAATTTTGACAAATGATGAATGGCAATGAGATATTGGTCAAGTTCGACTTTGGGTGTGATTGCACATATATGTCTAGAGTTATTGTCCCTTATTCAGCAAAATAAGCTGTTTGGGACTTGTTAACGCTCACGCAGCTTCATTTGGCACTTGATCGGGTCATTATGACCAGTGGTACTCAGGTGAGCGATATAAGGGCCACCATAGCCCTCTTGTCATAGAAAAACCTCATTAATTCCCATGACTGACTTTAATCTAATATCACTAGTCTTTCCTTCAAGTTTCTATTCTGCTTGCAACTGCAACAAAAGTCACGATCGCCTACCGTTCGGCAACCACTCTACAACTAAACTGTTTGCAGAGAGATCGTAGAGCGGTTGCATGTGTTTTTCGGTCGCAAGTCAGTCGCCGATCGGTCGCAACACAGGTGTGACCAAAGCTTAAGTGAAGTTTTAACAAAATAAAACGAAAAAGTAAGCCACCAAAGGGGGCGTCGTTTTGGGTTTTATTTTGTTAAAACTTCACTTAACGACACTGACTGACTTAGTTTTTTAACCGACCTTTCATCGTTCTTAATAACTTTGGCGGGACAACAGAAAGTGGGACATGTCAATGAAAATATTCGTTGCGTCATAGACACGTAGTTATGCAAATTTAAATATGTCCATTTTGTGACATTTGTGATTGTTTCAAAGGTAAATTATGAGTTCTGTCGTTGCTACGTCTGGCTAATGCATTGAAAGAAGTCAAGTAATTTCACTTACATACATGTACATATGTAGTCAGGCAATAGCAGCTGTTCAATGATATACGGACTTAACAGTGTTTGCATATTGCTATAGACACAAAAGGGTTACTACATATATTCTATTGAATTTGTTGTTTTGTCGATTGTCACCTGCTGAAGTACATATACGCTGATTTTTGTTTTATTTTCGGGCAGATGTCATGTCGAGGATGTTTTATATAGTGAATTGACTCGATGTAACAAAAAAGAGCTCTAGATAAAAGGAATGTTTAGCTTGCTAAATCCTTTATTTCTCATCCAAACCCTTAGTTGAAGTATCCATTACAATCGTCTAAATGAGACGATTCTAATGAGCACCGACAACATGGATTTGTATGAGAACTACGGGATATAGCGTTGCGAAAAGTAAAATTTTATTTATTAGATTTTCTTATTTGTTCGGATCTGTTTTAACCGTTCTGCTTAAAATCAGATATCTTAAGTTATTTTATGGTATTTTTGTTTATTATAGCCTTCTGAAATTTCGTTTAAATACGATTTTCTGTCAGTTTTTAAAAGCTCGTGTATTTTTTCTTGTGCGTTTGCCTCCACTGGCCGTCCTGGACTGTGCTTGTTTTCAAAACCAACATATCCCCTTTTTAAATTCGTCAGTCCATCGGTAAACTGTAGTTTTCGGAAGAGCATCTTTACCACAAACACTTTTCAGGGTATTCAGTATTTTAACTCTTTTAGTATCTCTGTAGTACTCGATTTTTATATACGCTCGTTGTTCAACGGCAGTGAACGTGGCCATTGTGCTTCGAATACCAGTGCGCGACGTGACGTCACGATTGATGACGTCATCATACGCACACCTGACGTTATGTGCGAATGGCTAACAAGACGTACCAGGTATATACCGAATTTCATCTGTCTAGCATGTAAACTGATTGCGCTATAGAAAAAGTCCAATTCCTAATTGGATGACCCTCGTATGATCTAAACATCTGGCAATACAATTAAGAGGATTTGTCCCCGGATGACTTGCATCATACTCAGATCTAATTCCAAACGCCTATGTACGTATCGACTGGCCAGATAAAACTTTCAGTCAATTGAATCGCGTTATTATTGCCGGACTCTGTGTTTTATAAACTATAATTTCAGCCTAGATTTCTTTTGGCTGAGGGTTTTCGCCATTTTCAGACCGAAATGCAGGCTCCAATGCAATGGGAGTCATAGTATTAGGAAAGGGGATAATTTTTCCAAGGGGATCAACTATTTCATTACACTGGCACTTGAAATTTAGCAGTTTAACTTGCTGCCATTACGATATACCATGATATTATAACTTTAACGTCTGTACTTTGAAAGCGACAACCCTTTATCTATTTAATTATGACTAACAAAAGAAATAAAATGCGTTTTCTGAAAATTAGCTTACCCAAATTACTGTACAAACTAATGACAGATACCTGTACAAACGCAAAGTTGACTTTTGCAAATACCCCGTACAAAAATTAGCATTGAAACCGATGACCTACTTAGCATTTTTACCTCATTGTGAGAATAAACTCACATACACTTGATAGTGCCGTTCATTTTTATTGCTGTTTTTTGTTCTTGACATATAAAGTTTCAAAAGGATACTCGATAACATCTCAAAAACGGCGTCTATTTTATGTCAGATGTTTTCACAATTCTTATGTTGACATGATTAAAGTCTTTTCGTTGCGAAACCGTGACTTTGAATAACATGTACATGCACCTGAAATGTCCCCGAGTCATTACGCAAACAATGCCGATACTTTATTTCACAGAAAAATAATCAAAACTGACAAAAACTACAAATCTGCTTACCGTTTCCAAGCGACCGCCTTGCACAAATAACTTATCCGTCGATGTACAATCTCAAAAGAATGTACAAGCACAAATACCGTACACTTCCGGTCCTACACTGTGCTATCTGACGTTTTGGCGATTAACCTTAATTACCTTTTCCGCATTAAAGAAAAGCAAATATACACGATAAATACATTTTCCTGCTCTGCTGAACATGTTCACACAATGTGACGTCATCAAAAATTTGGCGCGACGTTATTTGCTACGGTGTTGCAACGTTACGTCACACGGTATCAATTTTTAAATTTTTTGTTGCGTTTATCACTGGAATGGAAGTGTTTGTTGTCGTTCTTATGTAGGTATATAATAAAAACATTATTACTTTAGTAACTTGATCTGATGGGTCGGATCACGTCTCGTGGCTGTGCCAGGAACGACCGGATCACACTCGACTTCGTCTCGTGTAATCCGATGTTCCTGGCGCAGCCACTCGACGTGATCCGACCCATCAGATCAAGTTACTAAAGTAATAATGTGTATTTATTTCTTTCATGTTATAAAAGAATATCAGCTTGTGCTTTTTCCATTGCGACGAGAGAGCAGATTCCGTGGCTCAACTTAAGTTTTTTTTTAGCTCTGACTATCTGTGAGTCGTGAGCCCTTTTCTTTGTTTCACCATAGTATGCCAATTTGATTAGATTGTTTCTACATGATGATACACTGCAATAGTTAGGAAGCCTACATGGGAGCTTAACATTTATGTGTTTCAACAACAGCAGAATCTAGGTACCAATAAAGTGTATTTAAGCCCCCGGTGGCTTAGGCTGCTACCCGTTCTAAGTAAGTAAGGGCGCAAAGATCAGGAATCGATACGATCAAGTACCACACCTGACCCAGGAAACCAATGGGAAAGTGACAAACTCACAGCAGACACCACAAACGAGAGCCAAGAGGTCAGCCCTTTCCGAGCAGGTGACCACAAAGCACATATAAACAGACGCGCACAAGACAGAACAAAAACATAAAAGATCCACAAAAGAAGTACCGCCTTGGAACGGTCAGTAAAATATTTTACTGGAGGGCTTAAACCGGTTTAACGGCGCCAACCTAACCCTTAATTCAGATGTGGATCAAGACACATAGATATTTGGTTTGCATGAAAGACCAAGGCGATGTTTCTATTGTTGTTGATTCGTTGTTGATTGTTACTCCCATTATGGGATTCTGTAATATTTCTATGTTTTGTTGTGCGTGACTTTATGTCCATTTTGGTTTTGCAATCATCTTGATGTGGAAGAGAAAGCTGATTGCTTTGCTTAGTTTGTCTTCCTGGTGTCTCGTGATTGTTGTGTGGCTCTTCTTCGTGGTGCCATGGGTTTGTCTGCAGTTTGTGATTGTGGTATTTCCTGATCATACTCACAAAATCTACATTTTTTGCTAACGTCGAGTCCCATATTGTTACAAAACTGAATTAGGTATATACATGTGTACCTGAGTCTACAGCGATCTCCGAATGTGTTCGCGTTGGGCTGGAAGGAGAACTCTCCGCACTGTTTACAATATCTCCCCGGTTCATTGTCTTCTGTCTCACAGTACCTCATCTCGTGCCCTGCAATTTCATAATTAGGCCTCGATAAACCTGTCTTAGGGTTTTCCGACAAAATGAGACTCAAACCAGTCTCCTCAGCTACAGAGACTAGATAGAAAATTAACATTTCACCTGTAGCAAGTTCAGATATGAAACTTTCCAGTCAGCGAACAACAAAGGCGCTGACCAGACTGTGCGGATGCGCAGGCTGGTCTGCGCCTTTGTTGTTTGCATACCCCGTAGACAGGTTTTCTCGCGCAGAGGCCTAAATCAAATAGCACAATGCTTCCATCAATGTTTGTTGGGTTTCGTCATGTATAAATGTTTTATGGTCCAGTTAGAATAAATTCTATATCCTTAGATATAGTGCCTACTTAGAGTTTTGAAAACGGCTATCATGCACAGATCTAGAAAGTTTTGTCAGATAGGGTTCAACACTGACAACTTTTTTTAAGTTAATGAGGGGAGAGAAGAAACGCCATAAATAAATGGCGTTTCATTGGCGGGCCGATGTTTGCCCACCAACATAGAATGCTGGCTTGGTAGCTTTGTGAATTTCCAGGGGATCTGGACCAGTCTATAGCTATGCGCTTTTCGGGGGGGGGGGGAGTCCGGACTCTTCCCCTCTGGATGCGCGCATGGTTAATTACATATCACATGCACAGCTTGGGCAAACAAAAACAAAAATAAATCGTTTTTATAAAACAAAAACCAATGCCACTTTATTCATCTGATAACTTGATAGACCCGTTGCCATCTCTAAATCATCATAACCATGCGCGCATCCTTACGGTTCTGTGGGTTGATATGCAGTGTGTGATTGTGGCATTACCTGATCATTTGTTGCTTTAATTGCCCTTTTAAATACTCATGAAAATTCGCATAAAAATGTGAATGAAAACATATTTCATGCATCTGTAACTTTGCTTTTTTTGTTGGGATTTTATTAAAATTATCACCAAAATGTAGTACTAAGAAATTGGGAATTATATACACCATTTTGGAAAGTTTTTGATAATTTTTGAATTGGGATGGGGCCGATGTCTGACCCCAAATGAGGTCTAGGAAAATCCCTGAATTACTCACTTACTTTTTTATCGAAGCATATTGATATCAGTTTCCCCAGCTTTCAGTTTTGTAACTTATGACTCATTGAAATTGCTGGCCTTAAAAATTTTAATATCAAAACTTTCTTAGAAATACTAGGTCTTTGAAGACTTACCCATCTCACATGACTCAAGCCTTTTGTGACAAGTATGGCTAGATACCTTCACAACCTGTTAATAGGGAGAAATTGTATTAGTAGTTTTTTTTCATCTAATGGGCCATTTTGAAAAAAAAAGTCTTGTATTCCTTGGTTAACTCTTTTAAGACCGATGGAATTTTCACTAAAGTTTGATATATACTGACGGGAAAAAGAAACGCTACTATAGAATTATGGTAGGTTAGACACGTGGTTCACAAACACGAGCTGCACGAGCTTATCATGACCAGAAGATTGAGTAAAGCATCGGTGTTTTTTGAATGTATAGATTTTTGTTTATCAGGCATCTTAGCCTATCTTGGCGAATATACATGAATATTTTAACTGCTGTCACTTAATTTATTTCCTTCGGAGTACTTTATCGAAAATTTTGCATGTAGCTTTTCTTTTGCCCGTCAGTATAGTTTAGTCAAGATGGTCCATTGTATATATTGAGGGGTAACAGATTATAATTCCTCCTCCCCTCCCAATAAATAAATAAATAAATAAATAAATAAATAAATAAATAAATAAATAAATAAATAAATAAATAAATGAAAAATATTACAGTTCTTTCTCCGAGGATCTATATTGTATTAGCAAACAGTGCATACCCTGATGAAATGTCGCATTATGCGGCATTTCATCTGGATATTCGCTGTTTGCCAAAGTACCCATTAAGGGGTTTCCAGTCCCGAAAGGGTTAACTTGTAAGCGATCGAACCAAAACTGCACCGTGAGTTAGTCAATTAAGAACCAAAGAGCCGCGACACGAGATTTCCAACAATGTGATATGTGCGACCAGCAAAGCCTCAGATCGCATACGCGCAGTCTGATCAGAGCCTTTGTAAGTCGCTTGAATATGCTATGACTGTTAAGCTACTGACTGAACATCATTTGGAGTTTCTAGGCTTAAAAGGAGGCTGCACAGGCTCGTTTGAGTCTACATTTATCAAAATGTCACATTGTTGGAAATCACATGTCACGGCTCATATTACATGACCTGAAACAGAGACATTTCGGTGTGCACTATATTTAGTATGCCATTCCGTCCGTTCACCTGTCAAACTATCCGCAATAACTCGGAAATATTTTTGGAAAACTTTAATATTTTTTTCCGAACAGATTAATATTGGTAAGATCTAGACATTGGGCTTGTAAAAATCATTTTTTTATTTTCTGAGACCAAGCCGAGGCAAGAAATGTGAAAACAAGTACCCTACCCATTTTTAAACATATATTTTTCACCATGGGACATATTTATTACAGATGGTAATACAATTAAACTTCCATACAATGTCTATTCTGCCTAACAAAAAAAAGTGAGTATGATCAGGAAATACCACAATCACAAACCGCAGACAACCCCAGGCACCGCGAGGAAGTGCCACACAATAATCACGAGACACCAGGAAGACAAACAAAGCAAAGCAACCAGCTCTCTCTTCCCCATCAAGATGATTACTGTTCAATAACACTCCATGTCTACCGAAACATAAGTCAACAATTGTTTTCTTATATTAATAATGTATGTTATGCATTTCCTGCCATTTTAGACCATTAAAACGTTGACGTTACGGATGTATCATGCGAAATGACTTGACGTTCTGACGTCACTTCCCGTAAGCCAGTCAATATTACCTCGTGCTTTGTTATTTGCAACGTCACTTCCGGCAAACCATGTAATATGTAGTTTTATTGACTCGGGTGGATATGCATCTGGGCCAATCAGAAGATGTTTATTTATAGATTATATAATAAATAGAGGATATTTACTTTTTTGAGGTGAATACCAAATATATTCATCGAGTGTGTTGAAAACATCAGAATTTTCATGAGTGCGCAGCACGAATGAAAATTTCGATGTTTTCAACTCACGAGATGAAATATATATTTGGTATTTACTAAAAAAAAGAAAATTTTCTTTTTATTTTATACTCTTTTAAAAGATTTACAGTTAATCATTTTGTTAACCATGCTTCAAGCCGAATCACAGCCCGAATCACAATAATGTAAAATAAGACAAAGGAGTATTTGTGACAGAATTCCTGGATCAATCTACATGATCTATAGTCATCAGGACTTACAGATAAAAAGAAATTTATTCAGCGTCAAAGTGCGAGACAAGTGACGTCATAAGCGACGTCATAATTTGTTGATGACGTTGCGTAGCATAGGTTACATGCATTGACTCACTCACTGAAGTGGGAGGTGTTGAAATTCAAAATAAAAAATAGTCAGCAAATCTGAATTATTTTGGTACCAAAATGTTCCTCATGTTCTAACTAAGAAAACGACTACCCACACTTAATGTTTTTGTTCACAAAAAAGAAAGTTATAGGCGTTTGAACTTTCAAAGTGAGCTGCATTAAGTGAATGGAAAAGTCAGAGGTGATCCAAAAAACGCTACAGTGAAAATATAGGCTATATATCATTTCACTAGTGATTGATATCACTTTTATTTGTTGTTGATATGCATTGATTTCACTGCTAAGTATAAAATAAAAGGATTTATCTACCCTTAAAGTGATATTCACCTCGACCTTGCGGCTTCGGTGAATAGCACTTTTTCGGTTAGATAAATCCTCATGTCTACCTCATTGAAGTCAATGATTGTATAATATGACCATTGGATGAAAGGATTTGTCAAATTGTACCACTGATGATATAACAACATGCATCAAGGATGGTTTGGAGCAGAAATCAGTTTATATATGCTTTTTATGATTTTCCCTCATTTTCTGAAGTTTCCATCGATATCAATAAATATGCAAATTAGATAATTAATTTGCATATCAGACCACTATATCTAAGTTTTAATTTGCTGGCACATTTTAATAGTGTAGGATGAGTTGCTGGTGAGATGTGAGTCATTTCTTTTGGTACAAACCCACTTTCTTTAAAATCGCATTAACCCCCTCCCCTGAAACTTACAGACTTTGTTTCAATTGCCATATTTTCTTGCAAACTATAGTGATACCAATGCGATGCATATTTTAAAGTTCTCTTTTTACAAAGCTGGTATTCTTATAATGAAATCATTCCTGACATATTTGGGCCAGATAATATGCACGTACCTTAATTAAGCCGGAAGCAAGATTATTTGCCCAGGTTGTCCCCCCTGTTTACCTCTTTATCACAGTTTTAATTCTAACTGTATAAATTTATGTCATTTAACACCTCCAGTCATGAAAAAATGTTTTCATATTGATATATATATATATATATATATATATAAATTATATTTCCGCACTTCTGATATTTATCTAATTTCACTTGTATCCTTGGATCCATCAGGCTTTCACTTGCGAACGAAATAGATGCCATGCATTGAAAAGGAACCAATATACGACATGTACTGCATCAGGCGTCGTCAATATCAGCGCTTCCTGAACATCCTTTTTTGGGGATGTCTCAGTGGCGCAGTTGGTAGCGTCAATGTCTGGTGTAGTGCTAGGCGGTGTTGTCGAGGTCGTGGGTTCGAATCTCGCTAGAGGCAAAATATTTACAGCATCTATCGGCTCAGTTGATTCACTATATCCCTCTGTGTATATATATATATATATTTATATATATATATATATATATATATAAATTTGGCGGCCATCTTGGAAATATGCAAATTAGATAGTGAAGACGCCATTTTTCAGCTTGCCAACATTGGATTTTGGATTCAGCATACCCAAATAACCCCTATAGGTATCCCAAAACCTTTTCTTAACGAAATGCCTATACCTTCTTAAATAAGCGTCTTTTTCTGATTTTTTCCTGACTAGACTGTATTCCCTATTTAGGAAAAAGAAAGACAATCAGGAAAATTTTGAAATTTCAGCGATTAAAGTTGGCCTTCAACGTGATATAATTAAAACTGCGCATTTCTAATAAATTAATTAGTCAATGTTTTGAACATGCTGAGTGCTTTGCAATTGGCATATTTGACGTGTTGGGCAATGAGTGACTGAAGCACAGGGACTGGGGAGTCTTGACGATGTAAAAAAGAAACGCATTTTCCTCACCAAACTTACTTACTCAAGTTACTGCTGCTGAAAAGCTAGTTCTTGTAAATCCATTTTGATGAAATAACCATTTGTTCATTGTTTAATGTGCTGTTTATTCGCTGTTTCAAGTTGATTTGTACAGCGCGCGCCATTGACTGTAAACATCAACTTCAGCGACGTCACCAGCAAATAATATACAGTACGTCGCTAAATGTAGACTTGGTATATATGAGAAAAATAATCGATCATTACTGTTCAGTGGTTTCAGAAAAAAAACAACCCTCGGGTCCACTGTTCAGTGGAAAACTCGGCAAGCCTCGTTTCCCACTGGAATGGTGGGCCCTCAGGTTGTGATATCTGTCCCCACTGAACACCAGTGATGGATTCTATTTATCTCAAATACCCATACCAGCCCGTGGGAAAGATAAGAAACGAGCAGTCGCACGTCGGCTGCACGCTGGCCGCACGTCAATCTGTGACGTCACCATGTAGCATCTCAGCGTATTCAGGATTTTCTGAAAGCCTTGTCATGTTTTTCCATTATAATATAAGGTATATAGTGGTGAGCAAGAAAAAGCATCCATTATTTGTGTGAAATCCGTCCCTTGCGATCACCATTTGACATCAGTTGGCAAGCCTTGTGATCCCTATTGGTGATCCTGTGGACGGATTTCTCTATCACACCCTCACACTCATGATGTATTCTTATCTTCTCGCACACCAGATCGGGATTTCCGATGTTTTAACCCATGTGAGATAATTCTATCCCACCTACCCATACCAGCCTGTGGGAAAGATAAAAAACGAACAGCCGCACGTCGGCCGCACGTCGATCCGTGACGTCATTGTAATGTTAAAATTACGTCACGATGTCACATCTCAGCGTATTTTGGATTTTCTGGAAGTCTTTTTCATGTTTTTCCAATACAAAATGAGGTATTTAGTGGTGAGCAAGAAAAAAAATCCATTATTCGTGTGAGGATGGGATAGAAAAATCCGTCCCTCGCGATCACCGTTTGTCATAACTCGGCAAGCATCCTGATGCCACTCAGTGATCCTCGGGACGGATTTTTCTATTCCACCCTCATAGCACACTCATGATAGATTCTTATACTTTCAAATGGGTAAAAACAGCAAAAACCTCGATCTGGTATGCAAGAAAAAAATACTTACCAGCAATAAGAACACAATAACAACAACTACCCATAAAAATCTAAATCTATATTGCACATCCATCGTTCACTATAGAATCTGGTGATATTCAGAACCAAGATAATTTCATACTAATCATTGTTTAGGAAGAATTATGTCTATGGTGCTGACCTTTTATTCTGCAGCTGTACTATTGGTATTTGTTGCACAATATGCCTTGTTTGTGACTTATAACACGCAGTAGTTAAAAGACATATGCGGCTAATTCCCATGCGCATGAGTTCTGCGTCGGATAACTTATCTATTCTTCAAGTGCAATTATTACGATTGGCGAACGACTTGGCCTTCTAGCCTAGTGGTTAGCGTGTCGGACTGTGGAACCAGAGAACCAGGGTCAATTCCCAGGTGGGCACCTATTTTACAATGTTTATCTCTCTCTTCTTTTTTAGCGTTTTAATGCTGAATTACTTCAAACTAGTGATATGGAAGTATAAAAGTGGCAAAAACATTCACTTCTTAATGTTTTATATTGAACAATGCTCAAAATCTGTGAGGGTGGGGTTAAATTTGGCACTCCTGAAAGATAATAAGTATGGTGACCCCCGATTTTTTTTTCTAAAAGGTAAAATGTTAGTCCATGAAATAAAAACAAAAAAATAAGATTTTAAATGTCAGAAATGTTAATATATAATTTACTCTAAAATCCAAATCCTATTGTTGGGGAATTACCAATATATCATGCAGTATCTTGTGATGTCTTGTAATAACAAATAAATTTTCACATTTTCTAAAACGCTTGATGTCATGAGCAATTATTAAAAATAATATAAAGAAGTTGGGTGAAGATAACAACTATTTTAGCTTAATATTTAGGACATATGTTATTCTTTCATTTGTTCAGAAAGTTGGTCAAATGTTGAAAACTTCCATATGAGATTATGAAAAATTGAGCATGGTGACGTACGAGGGCCATTCAATAAGTAACCAGCCTACTTTTCTTCTGATTGAGATAGATCGCTTTTTCTTTTATGAAATTAAATCTTAATCAAGATACTATTCGACCTAATGTTTGAAAAAAATCTAATGAGTTAACTAAAATATATAGCTACCATTGAACGTGTGCTTATATGATTTGGAAACAGCAGTACTACTATGTTCAAGATTCATTTTCAAAGGACAAATTACAAGGCTTTTACATGAAACTAAGCTATATTTGAATCCAATACAATAGATGTTTATTTTTAAAAGATGAGAATAAGTTTCACTGCTCCTGAAAAAAATCAACAAATAGTTACGTTTTTCCTTAGAAAAAAGAAATTTCATTTTTGAAAATGTCACATTTCAGACATTTTTCTCTTTTCTATTTTGACAAAAATATATATTTATATTCGGATATTAAGTTATATATTACATAAATAGTTGTTAAAAGTTTTACTTTCTAGGAACTTCCAAAATGTCTGAAAAGAGTTATAGTCCAGTGTCCTTAACCATGGGCCACTTAAGTCAGTATTGTGATTTATCAAATTATGCAATCTTGTCGTTTTTTATACGATCATGTAGGCGACAAATTGTCCATTCCATTTACACATTCACACTTCATTTTTCATACTTAAGATATTTAAGACATAGTACAAGGACCTCGGACAGTCTCCTTTTCAATCTGCCCAAATTTTGACAGCCTCTGGCTAGGATAATGCATTATTGACAACTATATTTTTGTGCCTTAATCAAACCCTTACAGTTAATGCACCTAGCAAAATAATACTATTTGGAAAACATTGCATATTAATGCCAGGACTTCAGGGTTTAGGGGGCGGGGTAATTTTGTGACCAAATTTTATTTCACAGAAAGTCAAAGTTTCGCCAGGTACTCACCTTAATACATGGAAATATAATGTTTTCAGCATAAAACTGGAGACGAAAATGATACGTTTGCATAAAATTGAGGTTGAGAAGATTTCATCTTTTCTTCTAAATAAGTATGCAGTCCATGACTTTTGGCTATTACCTGTTATGTTTCAAGTTCAACAGTTTTGCCTGTTCACTGAGGTGTATCATACCTGCATACTGTATACAACATACTCTAGATAAACTTATTTTTGAGCGTAAAAATTGTAAATGATTTCTTACTCATCAGTTTAAACCTATAGTTTGGTGCTCAAAAGAACCGTCACGTTGCGACAGGTTTTATGAGTACCCACAACATATGTTTGGTTGTGAAATAAGACAATTAATTGCTTGGTACACCATCATAACTGAAGACCTGATACATGCCGTTGTAAATTGATGTTTACCTACAGGTTTGTACAAAATTAGTTCCTATGGGTCAATTTTGACCTCAGACGGATCAAAGGTCAGACGAGTCTATTTAGGAGCACGAGAAAGGTAAATAAGATTGTAACGGTTATTTCTCGCCTAACACTTACTGTCCGTGCAACAACATTTCCAATAAATATGGAATGACATGACCAAAACAACAAATACAGGCTTAGTCGAGCGGTCAACTTCTTGAATTGCAAATAGGGAAGGTTGCACTATTCGAATCCGAGAATTCGAGTCCCAAGGGTAATTTTTATTAACAATTTTTTTTTTTTGGGGGGTGGGGGGGTGGGGGGGTGGGGGGGTAGGAATGGTAAATCTACTACCTTTGGGTTCCAGTGATATGACAATTTAGTACATTTTAATTTTATTGGAGAAAAATCGCAAATTTGGCTAGAATGGTGGTCCGCTGTTCTGAACTTTACTATATTATATTCCTTTTATCTTCAAAACACGATAAAATTTATTTTGACTACTCTGCGGCAATTGTATCACCTAATGCGTTTTTATGATTGTTTCAATGCGAGGAATAGTTTCGCTCTCAACCTGTTACAGCTATCAAGGAACTGATTGAAGATGTCACACCTGGTGACCGGGTGAAGTGCTTCGAGCATTTTTTGTCAGTAGAGCGGGTATACATACTAGTTAAAAGAGATCGCGGCAGAGGAAGATCATGAGCCAGTGGTGATTGATCTTGCATCGGGCTCCGACTGCAGCTCTGATACTGACACTGCCAGTTAGGCAGAGGGCATTTGAAATTGATTGTGTCTGAAATTTGATAAATTATGAAATAAAATATAAAACGTTAATATCGACGAACGTAGATCAAAAACCGTTAAACAGAGTTTCCGATCTCGACTGGCGACACATGACAATCGAAAACACTATTGCTAGCGATTTTTGATCCGTGTTCGTCGATTGTTAAGAGCGTTTTCGATTGCCGCCTACCCGGTTTGGACATGCATGATCTTTCAGGTTCATGTGTGATTTGTTACATGGATGAAGATAATATTGCTGTACTGTAAAACATGTGTAAAACGGCCACTCCAAAATAGACAAAACAAAAATCCTAATGACAAATGGTAGCTTAATGAAGGTCATAGTTTGACGTCATTAATTACGTCACATTTTGTTGGATGACGTACGCCTTTGTACGGTTTTATGCGGCTTGCAGCGCTCCAATTTGAGACGAGAATGTAGAAGCGCATTAGAATGTGGATAACCATATTCGCGCGTCGCCGTAAAACTAAATTTCCGACCATATATCCGACGATATACCTCCCCAAATGAAACTTTTGAATACAGTTTTCCTCAATTCTAATGCACATGAGTTTGTAACGCGACGTCTGATTGGATAACGTCAAAAATTTGCGACAGTATATCCTGCAATATACTATCGGAAATAGTTATGGCATCATTAATTACGTCACATTTGGTTGGATGACGTGCGGCTTTATGCAGCTTGCAACGCTCCAATTTGAGCTCAAACTGCAGAGGTAAAACTAAATTTCCGACCGTATATCCGACAATATACCTCCCCAAATGAAAAATTTGAATACAGTTATCACATAATTATAACCATTGCTAGTGCATTTCTCCAGATCAAGCGAGACAAGAGGCGATCCAGGGTATGTGCAATATCTTGGATACGCAGATGCCCGTGGTATGCAGCTCACCTTTCTCTGAAGGTTTCCGGAGTAACAGAAAATTCAATTTCAGGTTAATCTATTGAGGACCTTGGCATTTTTGTAAATTCGGAGCTCTTCACCATCATCTATGACCAAATTTACAATTAATCTCGAAATTTCTACGCTATGAAAATATAGTTCGCGATAAAATCGCTGTTTGCTTTGAAATGAGAGTAAGGGAAATAAAGGTGTTAGTACAGCTTTTCAAAACCATGCCTTTAATTGTCAACTTTTGTTTAAGATTAGAAATATTATTGAGTTGTTGGTGTTTTTGTGAATGAAAAAGCTCGTCTGTCGCTATTTAGCTGTTATTCGGTCATTTCAGGAACGGTAACTCATAAATTGTGCCCTGACTATAACAGTTTGATGGACGCTGGGTACAAGAATGATGCGCATATGTATATTGCTACAGACAATAGTTACTAAGATAGCACACCAGCGTAGATTACAGGTAGCTGGTTCTGTGGCATACTAGAATTGCAGTAATCATCTCCTGGGATGGACGTCTCGGGGTCGGACTAGGCCATGACCTCTTTATTGGTGGTATGTGCTTAACCAAGCTTTATCATGTTTGAGAGATATATGTTTCAGGATGTTTGGGTGAATGGTATTCCTTCGTCACTCTTCTGTAGCCAATTTAAGTCTAATGGAATTTCCCACCCTGGGTCGTAATACCCGTATACAAACACAAGGCGTTTATGTCTGTATGAATGCTGAAATTGTTAATACGCGTATGACCATAAAGCCAAAGCTTAAACAAAGTTGTTATTTATAAGCCAATCATTTTCTTCTGTCAGAGCATACATTTAATTCTACACTATACAGTGCATTTCAAGGAAATTTCCATCAGCAAGTACAGTCCACATGCTCGTTATGTAAACAATCTGCATAATGGTTTTATCGCATACACTATAAAGCTGTCATTCTAATGCACATGAGTTTGTAACGCGACGTCTGATTTGATAACGTCAACAATTTGCGACATTATATCCAGCGATATACTGTCGGAAATAGTTTGACGTCATTAATTACGTCACATTTGGTTGGATGACGTGCGGCTTTATGCGGCTTGCAACGCTCCAATTTGAGCTCAAACTGCAGAAGTGCATTGGAATGGGGATAACCATATTCAAAATTTTCATTTGGGGAGGTATATCGTCGGATATACGTTCGGAAATCACGTTTTACGGCTCCCCTGGCGCGTCACCGTAAAACTAAATTTCCGACCGTATATCCGACGATATACCTCCCCAAATGAAAATTTTGAATACAGTTATCCCCTAAATGACTTGACAATAACCTATGAAGTCCCCAAGCAGACCCTTGATAGTAGTAATGGGAGCCACTATGGCACCTGTGATTTTTAAGCCTGAAAAATACTAAGTTTTTTTTGCAGGATAAAATCGTGGGTGCCATAGATGGCGTCCCTGGTAATCTTGAGTGACTAGCTGTGAATAACCTAGTTTATTTTTAGGGCTAATCTGGTTTGATCTGTGATTGTGATAGTTTCCTGGGCTATTGGGAATGATTAGGGTACGATTATGATAGTTTTTTGGTCATATTCACCTGTTGACTCATGATAGTTCCCTGGTCCTACTGTGGTGATATATAAAATAACTTAGTAAAATTCAGCTTTGAAGGTAACTTTATCATTTTAGGGAGTATAGTTTGTGGTGATATATGGTATGTGTAATAGTCAAGGCTGCTACGTATCATGCGTCTTACAGTCTCTAGGTCAATCAAGACCTCAACTCCTAGAGGTATCACTCAGTAGCGTTAACTAGAGTATATTGAGTAACGACATCAGTGGTATTCTTTCTAGGGAAGTGGTAGCCCTGAAATGGGCTGTTTGTTGATTGTCTTGGTGATTTTTAGCATTTCCTCTTAGTCATTTTGATTTTCTTAGTTGCTTTTCCAACCTCTATGTTTTGAATAGTGTCCTGATCATTTGTCGTTATGTCAAGTCTTATGGGTATCTGGATGGGTGGTATCTCTTAAGTTTGCTGCTGTGCATGTTGCTGAGACAATTCTTCTAAGTTCTTCAATTCTTCTAAGATCTTAACTCATTGAGTTCCTTGAGTAAGACTTCTATGAATTGAGTCTTTGACTGTTGTTATTGCAGCATCTGTTGAAAAGGTTGAGGTATATACGCTGAGGGTGTTTGCGGCGTATAATACTGTTGTGTCGTATCGCTAGCAGTTGACTCATTCACTGCTGATAGTAAAAGGTCAGGATTGTTGATCATATCATCTATTGTCAGTGATGACTCCATAATTATGAATGGTGAAAATGTAGTGTGAACAAAGTAAGTAAGGGTGCAAAGATCAGGAATCGATACAATCAAGTACCGCACCTGACCCAGGATACCAGGATACCAATGGGAAAGTGACAAACTCACAGCCAGACACCACAAACGAGAGCCAAGAGGTCAGCCCTTTCCTAGAAGGTGACCACAAAGCACATATAAACAACGCGCAGAAAGACATAGCAAACACAAGGCAGAAAAAAACCCCATAAAAGATAATTCCTCCTCCCCTCCCAATAAATAAATAAATAAATAAATAAATAAATAAATAAATAAATAAATAAATAAATGAAAAATATTACAGTTCTTTCTCCGAGGATCTATATTGTATTAGCAAACAGTGCATACCCTGATGAAATGTCGCATTATGCGGCATTTCATCTGGATATTCGCTGTTTGCCAAAGTACCCATTAAGGGGTTTCCAGTCCCGAAAGGGTTAACTTGTAAGCGATCGAACCAAAACTGCACCGTGAGTTAGTCAATTAAGAACCAAAGAGCCACGACACGAGATTTCCAACAATGTGATATGTGCGACCAGCAAAGCCTCAGATCGCATACGCGCAGTCTGATCAGAGCCTTTGTAAGTCGCTTGAATATGCTATGACTGTTAAGCTACTGACTGAACATCATTTGGAGTTTCTAGGCTTAAAAGGAGGCTGCACAGGCTCGTTTGAGTCTACATTTATCAAAATGTCACATTGTTGGAAATCACATGTCACGGCTCATATTACATGACCTGAAACAGAGACATTTCGGTGTGCACTATATTTAGTATGCCATTCCGTCCGTTCACCTGTCAAACTATCCGCAATAACTCGGAAATATTTTTGGAAAACTTTAATATTTTTTTCCGAACAGATTAATATTGGTAAGATCTAGACATTGGGCTTGTAAAAATCATTTTTTTATTTTCTGAGACCAAGCCGAGGCAAGAAATGTGAAAACAAGTACCCTACCCATTTTTAAACATATATTTTTCACCATGGGACATATTTATTACAGATGGTAATACAATTAAACTTCCATACAATGTCTATTCTGCCTAACAAAAAAAAGTGAGTATGATCAGGAAATACCACAATCACAAACCGCAGACAACCCCAGGCACCGCGAGGAAGTGCCACACAATAATCACGAGACACCAGGAAGACAAACAAAGCAAAGCAACCAGCTCTCTCTTCCCCATCAAGATGATTACTGTTCAATAACACTCCATGTCTACCGAAACATAAGTCAACAATTGTTTTCTTATATTAATAATGTATGTTATGCATTTCCTGCCATTTTAGACCATTAAAACGTTGACGTTACGGATGTATCATGCGAAATGACTTGACGTTCTGACGTCACTTCCCGTAAGCCAGTCAATATTACCTCGTGCTTTGTTATTTGCAACGTCACTTCCGGCAAACCATGTAATATGTAGTTTTATTGACTCGGGTGGATATGCATCTGGGCCAATCAGAAGATGTTTATTTATAGATTATATAATAAATAGAGGATATTTACTTTTTTGAGGTGAATACCAAATATATTCATCGAGTGTGTTGAAAACATCAGAATTTTCATGAGTGCGCAGCACGAATGAAAATTTCGATGTTTTCAACTCACGAGATGAAATATATATTTGGTATTTACTAAAAAAAAGAAAATTTTCTTTTTATTTTATACTCTTTTAAAAGATTTACAGTTAATCATTTTGTTAACCATGCTTCAAGCCGAATCACAGCCCGAATCACAATAATGTAAAATAAGATAAAGGAGTATTTGTGACAGAATTCCTGGATCAATCTACATGATCTATAGTCATCAGGACTTACAGATAAAAAGAAATTTATTCAGCGTCAAAGTGCGAGACAAGTGACGTCATAAGCGACGTCATAATTTGTTGATGACGTTGCGTAGCATAGGTTACATGCATTGACTCACTCACTGAAGTGGGAGGTGTTGAAATTCAAAATAAAAAATAGTCAGCAAATCTGAATTATTTTGGTACCAAAATGTTCCTCATGTTCTAACTAAGAAAACGACTACCCACACTTAATGTTTTTGTTCACAAAAAAGAAAGTTATAGGCGTTTGAACTTTCAAAGTGAGCTGCATTAAGTGAATGGAAAAGTCAGAGGTGATCCAAAAAACGCTACAGTGAAAATATAGGCTATATATCATTTCACTAGTGATTGATATCACTTTTATTTGTTGTTGATATGCATTGATTTCACTGCTAAGTATAAAATAAAAGGATTTATCTACCCTTAAAGTGATATTCACCTCGACCTTGCGGCTTCGGTGAATAGCACTTTTTCGGTTAGATAAATCCTCATGTCTACCTCATTGAAGTCAATGATTGTATAATATGACCATTGGATGAAAGGATTTGTCAAATTGTACCACTGATAACAACATGCATCAAGGACGGTTTGGAGCAGAAATCATTTTATATATGCTTTTTATGATTTTCCCTCATTTTCTGAAGTTTCCATCGATATCAATAAATATGCAAATTAGATAATTAATTTGCATATCAGACCACCATATCTAAGTTTTAATTTGCTAGCACATTTTAATAGTGTAGGATGAGTTGCTGGTGAGATGTGAGTCATTTCTTTTGGTACAAACCCACTTTCTTTAAAACCGCATTAATCCCCTCCCCTGAAACTTACAGACTTTGTTTCAATTGCCATATTTTCCTACAAACTATAGTGATACCAATGCGATGCATATTGTAAAGTTCTCTTTTTACAAAGCTGGTTTTCTTATAATGAAATCATTCCTGACATATTTGGGCCAGATAATATGCACGTACTAACATGGTGAAACCTTAATTAAGTCGGAAGCAAGATTATTTGCCCAGGTTGTCCCCCCTGTTTACCTCTTCATCACAGTTTTAATTCTAACTGCATAAATTTATGTCATTTAACACCTACAATCATGAAAAAAATGTTTTCAGATTGATTTGTACCTGTTTGGCATCCTTCACATGTTACTCTAGATATTTTTATATATATATATATATATTTTTTAAATTTGGTGGCCATCCTAGAAATATGCAAAGGAGTTCTAGCGATAAGGCGTATATTTTCCCTAGTTGACATGATTACAAAACCTAAATTTTGAAATTGCCCTAATGTTTTTAAAATGGGTCTGTTCCGGTAGTAAAATTTACATAGAAAGCATCAAAATAGGTTTCAAAGCGATTCATCGTTTACAAAACCGTTAAAACTTGCGCCTTCTACTCCCACCCCTCATTTTACGTCTTTAGACTGGGTGCCGTTTAGACGAGAGTTTTAATAAATCCTTTGCAGGTTTTCAAAAAGTAAAAGTGCTAAAATATTAAGGATATAAGTACCCTTCATTTTCGAAACTTTGCGGTTTTTCTTCTGCGCATGCGTACGAAATATACTTAAAATTGTGACGTTTGTCATTGAAAAGATGAAACTGGCGTCTTTCAGTTTGTTTTTAGATGCTTTGCCCCCCTAGACCCAAGATGCCCTTTGGACAGTTAAATGTCGCTATACAAATACATAACATATGTAAAGGGCGTCTTGGGTCTAGGGGGGCAAAGGGGTTGTATAAGCGAAAGAAGACATCAAATATCTGACAAAAAATAGACCACTTTGCAAGATGGTCGTTTTTATTGTACATCAACTGTATAAATAGTTTTACTGTACATAGCGTGATAGGACGATTGGTTCCCTTGTTTAACGGTCTAGTTCCCATATATGTTACCGAATAACAAGTACAGTTGATGATCGAAATAAATTCCCATTCAATAAGAAGTAGAGTTATTACATGCACTAAGGAAATCCCGTTTTAAATAAACAAATTCGGGGGCAATGGTGCATCGACGGCCCGTCTATATATATTTGTTTAATGTGCCTAGTTTCTCCAGTCGTCATTTCAACAAAATAAAACGAACGTCTCGTTTAGGGAGATTGCTCGCCTTATCGCTAGAAATTCTTTGATAGTGAAGACGCCATTTTTCAGCTTGCCAACATTGGTTTTTGGATTCAGCATACCCAAATAACCCCTATAGGTATCCCAAAACCTTTTCTTAACGAAATGCCTATACCTTCTTAAATCTTTTTTTTCTGATTTTTTCCTGACTAGACTGTATTCCTTAGGAAAACGAAAGACAGTCAGGAAAATTTTGAAATGCGATTAAAGTTGGCCTTCAACGTGATATAAATTAAAACTGCGTATTTCTAATAAATCAATTATTCAATGCTTTGAACATGCTGAGTGCATTGCGATTGGCATATTTGACGTGTTGGGCAATGATGGACTGAAGCACAGGGACCGGGGAGTCTTGACGGTGTAAAAAAGAAACACATTTTCCTAACAAACTGACTTACTCAAGTTACTGTTGCTGAAAAGCTAGTTCTTGTAAATCCATTTTGATAAAATAACCATTTGTTCATTGTTTAATGTGCTGTTTATTCGCTGTTTCAAGTTGATTTGTACAGCGCGCGTCATTGACTGTAAACACCAACTTCAGCGACGTCACTAGCAAATAATATACAGTATGTCGCTTAATGTAGACTTGGTATATGAGAAAAATAATCGATCATTACTGTTCAGTGGTTTCAGAAAAAGACCCAACCCTGGGGTCCACTGTTCAGTGGAAAACTCGGCAAGCCTTGTTTCCCACTGGAACGGTGGGCCCTCAGGTTGGGATTTCTGTCCCTACTGAACACCAATGATGGATTCTATTTATCTCACATACCCATACCAGCCCGTGGGAAAGATAAGAATTGAGCAGTCGCATGTCGGCTGCACGCCGGCCGCACGTCGATCTGTGACGTCATTGTAATGTGAAAATTACGTCACCATGTAGCATCTCAGCATATTCCGGATTTTCTGAAAGCCTTGTCATGTTTTTCCAATATAAAATAAGGTATATAGTGGTGAGCAAGAAAAAGAATCCATTATTTGTGTGAAATCCGTCCCTTGCGATCACCATTTGACATCAGTCAGCAAGCCTCGTGATGCCTATTGGTGATCCTATGGACGGATTTCTATTTCACACCCTCACACTCATGATGTATTCTTATATTCTCGCACACCAGATCGGGATTTCCGTTGTTTTAACCCATGTGAGATTAAGAGTATCCTTCATAGGGATTGTTGTGGGACAAGGAAATCCCACCCGAGGACCAGAATAATTTGTCAGAAACGAAGCTCTGCCGAGTTTCTTGCCGAGTTTCTGACGAAATTATTCAGGTCCGAGGGTGGGATTTCCTTGCCCCACAACAATACATCATGATGGATACTTTTTCTTGCCCAGTTTGTGACTTTTTAAGGTTTTATATGAGTTCTGTCAGTTCCGCTTATTTTGTAGATTTTTTGCGTTTGTTCCAATCTAAAAAATAAGTTCACAAACGGTTTGGTTTTTATTGGGGTTTGAAGCTAACGTTGGTATCAGTATCTATTGACAAAGACGTTGTGGCGCCAAACTTTGTCAATAACGTGCGCCACATTGTTGTCGAATTTTAGTGACGTCAGAAATGTTTTTGACGTCATTCAACAATGCGCAAATGGCGGACGCACTAAATATTGCCGTTTTGATATTTCTACATTATTATTTAGGCGCGAGTTGCTGTGAAAACAGCCTAATTGTTATAATTTGAACACGTGGATGGGATAAGCAGATCATGTGGACGGGGTAAGCAGGTCACGTGGATGGGATAAGGAAAATACCTCACTGCGTTTTGCCTATGGAACAGCTTGTCTTGAGCGATAAGAGGGCGAGAAAATTCTTCTCACATACCATCGCATACGAGATCGAGTGATCCTTATGTAAGCTCACTGTCGGAAAAATCTGTCCCACATCGCTACCTATGCGAGATAAGCATAACTAATACGAGATAAGCATAACTAATACGAGATAAGCCACACGCGGCCGGTTGCTAATGTGAGATAACATTTTTGGCGCATGACTGTATTCCTTCAAAAACGAAAGTGGTATTGTTGTCAGTCAGGAAAAAATTCTATGTTGAATTTTCAGCGATTTAAGTCGGCCTTCAACTTGGTTTAAAGTAAAACTGCACATTTTTACTTACAATCTTTGTTCAATGCTTTGAACATGCTGAGTGCATTGCAATTGACATATCGTCGCTTCAGTGCTATAGTGTTCTAAGTGACATTTTGGTCAAAAATGAGTTATGCATACCGTTGGAAAGGGAATCAAATGTTCTATCTACTGGTGAAGGTTTCATTTGCCTATCTCCTCCCAGTAAGCTTAAAATCGCTGTGTTTTTCTGTTCTATCTACAAAAAGACAATTTCGCTCAGTGCTATAGTGTTCTAAGTGATTTTCATCCAATGGTCAATGATGATTATGTCACGTGACTGGATGAGTTCAGTGTCATAATGTTCTATCTACATAAAGTCACTTCCCTTGGAGAAATTGTTAAAAATTGCAGTTACCTCCCTTACATAAATTTAAATTTCCTAAATTGAAGTGGTTTGTTGATCTTATGACAAACTAATGGCTATATTGCCTACTTTTAGGTCCAAATAATCTGCTCAGTAAAAAAATATAACGCAAATTGATCCATGTACAGAATAATAAGCTGTAGAAACAGATTACCTCCCTTACACATATTTAAACTGCTTTAATTGAAGTAATTTTGTCGATGTAATTACAAATCAATGGTTAAATCTGCTTCTTTTGGGTCCAAATAATCAGTTCAGTCTAAAATATTATTCAAATTGACCCCATTGACAGAAAAATAACTGTAGAAACAGATTATCTCCCTTACATAAATTTTAATTGCATGATCTGTGCGGTTTGGTACTGTTATGCCAAATAAATGACTAAATCTGCTACTTGTAGGCACAAATAATCATTTCTGTTCAGACTAGTTTATGAATTGACTCCATAAACAGAATAATAAGTTGTAGGAAAATATAGAACACTATAGCACTGATTGCAGAAGGCGATTTTTAGGGCATAATGTTCTATCTGCAAAGTGTAAAATGCCCTTAAATTCCATATTTCTGTACAAATTTCTTCAAACCAAGGTCATTCACACTGTATGTTTATATTCTAACCCTCTAGTATGATTCAAAGGTCTGTGATAAATAAGGCATCAAAAATCAGGATGCTAAAATTTTCAAACTCATTTTTCTGAAAACTTGTGCAATGGTAGATAGAACACTATAGCACTGAAGCGACGATATCTATCCTGTTGTGTTGGGCATTGAGTGACTGAATCCACCGAGACAGGGAGCCTTGACGATGTAAAAACACACCACACACACACATTTTCCTCAACAAAATTACTTACTCGAGTTACTGTGGCTGATAAGCTAGTTCTTGTAAATCCATTTTGATGAAATAACCATTTTGATCTCGACTTGCAACAAATGGCAATCGGAAACGCTGCTTCTAGCAATTTTTGATCCGCGTCCGTCGATTGTTAAGAGCGATTTCGAATGCCGCCTATCCAGTTTGGACATGCGTGCTTTTTCAGGTTCACGTGTGATTTCCTTTCTCGCCTTTACAAACCTGAGAAAAAAGTTACACAGCATGGAGGAAGATAATATTCTCGCACACCAGGCCTCGAGGTTATAAAACTTGAGTTCATTCTCAGACTTAAAATAAAGCTCAATAATTGGCTGCTTGGGGACACGTGTCCGCAAGCAGCCAATCAGTGTGCTTTATTTTGAGTCTGAGACTGTACTCATGTTTTATAACCCCGGGGCCTGATCGGGATTTCCGTTGTTTTTACCCATGTGAGGTAATTCACATATCAGCCCGTTGGAATGATAAAAAACGAACAGCCGCACATGGGTCGCAGACTGACCGCACGTCGATTCGTGACGACATTGTAATGTTAAAATGACGTCACCATGTCGCATCTCAGAGAATTCAGGGTTTTCTGGAAGCCTTTTTCATGTTTTTACCAATATAAAATGCGGTACTTAGCCGTGAGCAAGAAAAAGAATCCATTATTCGTGTGAGCGAATCTACAATAAATCTCGAAATTTCTACGCTATGAAAATAAAGTTCGCGATAAAATTGCTGTTTGCTTTGAAATTAGAGTAAGGGAAATATAGGTGTTCGTTGTCAGTTGAAAAAAAAGTCTTGCTAATTTGATTTCAAGAATATAACTACAGTGAAACCTGTGTAAAACGGCCACTAAAAAATTCTTAATCACGTTGGTAGCTTAATGAAAATCAAACGCATTGCAGAATGCGCCCCTTGACCTGCATCAAGCGATAATTGGTCTTGAAAACCCATTTTCGAGTGTCCGTTTTACACAGGTTTTACTGTATTCAGTAATGAACTAAAATTCTGAAAGACTTTGCTGTCATGATTTTAATTTAGACCAAAAATAAAATGAAAAAAATGTGATGTTCAAGCTACCCGACCGACCCTAAATTTTAACCCCCTATACTAAACTCCAAATTCTGAAGAATATCAGAATAAAATAATTTTGTTTTGCTATTTTCTTCCAGCTTCAGAATTTGGAAAAAAACCCATATCAAAATGTCCACCTGAAACGGAAAACTAAATGTCTATACAAACAGTCTTTGATATTGGAAGTACATGTAAAGGGATTAAAACAAGGTTATATCTTCAAAAATAGACCCACCCTTTTATATCAGTTTTTGTCTTGTTTAATACATTACCAAGCAGGTCTGAATAATCCTAGAAATAAAGTTTTCAAAAAAATAATTAGTATCCTACCCACCTACCCATTCTTTTCAGGTTGTAACCTGAACCACACATATTTTTTTATTTAGGACCTATGTGGAATCCTGCCTTATAAGAGGATGTATCCACACAAATGTGGTATCAAAATAAAATTTGATATCTCAACTACACAGAAAGACCAATAATAGTAGCTATATCCTCTTATAAGGAGAATATAGAGGCCTTTAAACTTAATAAGGGTAAACACCATTTTTCTTCATGGCGCATCTATGTACATGAGCATTTCCAACACTCGTGCAAGCCTCTCTGATTATGCACTTTGGAAATCAGTTCTTGGAACGTTTGGGCAATGATTATAAATGATACCCATTTCGTGTTTTCTGTAATAAAAAGGTTCTCACTGCATAAAATGCGCAAATCCTTCACTCATGTGAATCTTGTTGACAAATCGGCAATTTTGGTAGAAAAGTAGATATAAAACGTCTGGATTATACTTGCTATTGTTTCGAACTCCCCAGTAGTGGCTCTCACAATACTAAAGGATGCCGAGTCATAGAGGGACATCTATAACAGAAATGCTGTTTATTCCGTATAAGTTATATTGACGGAAAAACGAATTTTGATATAAAACATTGTATTCTAAAGAAATGTGGAAGCATTTCTATAAAGAGATGCAACCAGATTTTTGGCAAAAACTGAATAATTGTTTTCTCAAGAAATATGGATGCATTTCTATCTAGAGATGTAACCAGATTTTTGGCCCAGACTGAATAATTATTTTCTTAAAAAAATGTGGAATCGTCTCTATATAGAGATGCAACCAGATTTTTGGTCCAGACTGAATAATTGTTTTCTCAAGAAATGTCGATACATCTCTATATAGAAATGATTCCACATCTCTTAAGAAAACATTATATTCAGTCTGGACCAAAAATCTGGTTGCATCTCTATATAGAGACGATTCCACATTCCTTAAGAAAACAATGTTTTCATATAAAATGCGTTTTATTCTGTCAATATAACCAATACGGAATAAACAGCATATCTGTTATAGACGCCTCTCTATGGATACATCTTCAAGAATGCTAGTTTTTAGCCTGCGACAAAATGTGGATACAACCGTATATAAGAATGTATCCACATTCATTAAGGAAGCAATTATTCAGCCTCGCTGATACAGTTGATATGATCTATTATCGCGTCAACTGTATTGGACAGGTGGAATAATTGTTTGGGAGTTTTACAGCCAAACTCACCAAAACATGATTCATGTTTGAAAGACGCTTGCATTTCATTGAGAAATTGAAATGTCCGACATCGACCGTGAAGAAACACTGACCCTTGCCCGATTTATCTGATCATTAAAAACGATATTTGGGCCCGGGCGTATTGATTTTAGTATAAAAGTGTAGATGAGATACAGTAGTATATTATTCGACCATACAAATGTGGACACATCCTCCTATGGCAGGATTCCACATAGGTCCACTATATTAAAGTATTTCCTAACGTACCTCCAGTCAAGTTATAGGCGATAAGACAAAACGGCAAGACAATACTTGCTTGCTGGTCCTAAAAATGTTAATTTATTCTCGCTTATCCCATTTTTCATATATGAACTTGCAACTGAGATAGTCCAAAATTATCTAGTTATTGATGACTGGGCCATTTGACATTAGTACAATAAATCAATATTCATAACACATTAACGTTTTTTTAGAATAAAATATGACAGTTTATTACAAAGTTTAAGTAGGAAGTTAGGAAGTTTAGTAGTTATGTACCACATCACATGATGATATTTCCTTTCCTGTAATATACATGCATCAGAAAAAGTAAAAGCAATAAAAGACCCGCAATGAAAGCAGCAGGTATTAGGATTTCGAAGCTGTAAGAACAGTTTACGAGCCCTCCAGAGAGACACTGACTGCAGTAGCGTGTTTGGTTGAAGAACCAAGGTAAGAACAATGCTAACCCTTGCACCCGAAAGGTATACATCTGGATCTTGTATGTTTGAAAGGTAATTCTAGGGTGTACATATGGCCGCCTGTCGGGGACTTTGCCCTCGAAAGACCAGCATATATCCCTGGCGTGCTATGCGTGGCAGGTAGGAGGCCGCGAAGAAAGGCCAAGGAACAGACGTATGTCTAACCCTAATAGATGCGGCTGGGCCGAAGGCTTTGCAGGCCTCGAAAGACATGAAACCACTGTATAGCAGACTCGGTCGACTGGCCATCCATTTTCTACGGAAGCCCGGCAAGAACATGTGAAATTTTTTTCAAAATGTCATATAGTGTTATCAAAAAAGATCAGGCCTGAAATATTGAATTTATCGGCTATGAGCTACTTAGGGTTTTGCTCCCCACAGGGGGAATTTGGTAGACTATGATTTTCATAAAGCGTATTATCTAACGAGCTTTTTGAAACATGTAAGCTCTCTGGCGGCTTGGGCGTGTGGGTGTTACAGCGTGTTAATTACTTTACCCGTCATTTTTTTAAAAAACAAAATTATGTAATTAAGGCTGTTAAGGTAGTACTTAAACAGTTCAAATTGACTAAATAGTCATGTATTTTACAAGAACAGTTAATTCCCTGCAGATAATGATGTTTGTCAATGTTATTTAGGCCAATTATGGTGTCATTTGCGTTACATTTTCAACTACACCCTGTAAATTCATTAAAATTTTGTTAAATAGTTTCATTTGTAATTTTTTTCAATACATATTTTAGATTAAAATAACATGTCTCTAAAAGACAATTTACTGATCATTCTAAAACTGCAAACAGCTTGCCTCTATCATAAAAAATCCAAGAGTTATAAGCTGTTGAATATGACGACCCGGAAGAAAACGTTATGTAAAGTAAGAATATTTTCATTTTAAAATACAGCATGCAATCCTATCTGTATGCTTTTAAACACCATATATGAGCATTCTATTGATAAGCAAGACTGAAAGGGGAATATGAAACATTGTTTCTGGTGTAAAATATTATTTTGATGTTTGATTGCCAATATGTTATGTATGTTACATTAACTTCAGTGCGTTCTATATATTGATTTATACCCTAAATGATACATTTAATAGGCAATTTAATTTATTTCAAACTTTTTTGTGTGTTTAATAGATATTAAGATAATAATTTGTCTGAAATGGAATTTATCAGCTTAAATTACGAGACTATATTAAATTGTCAATGCATATTAGCTTTTGTGAAATAAAATATTTTTGAACTTTTTTTTTATTTTTTTTACCAACTTGGCAAAATTCATAGCTTTCAAACTTCATTGACAAAGAATATAAGAGCTCTCAAGTGATAGCTGAATAAAAAAAATATGTTCTCATGTTTTGTCAAAACTGTTAAAGTAACGTATATTACCATATTAAATATATCATAAGGTACTATGTGTGTCCAAAATGATGTCAAAGACAGTATAAATTGAGTCTGAAATGGTAATAAAAGATTGATTTAGATTTTGTTATACTTATCTGAAGACTTTTGGTACTAAGTTTAATTCAATTACTTATCTAACAGCAACCAAATAATTTTAGTGCAACCAGTTAACTGTTGTTCATATTATACGAACATAGTCAGTAACATGATACAGGCTAGTATTCCTCCTTGTATATGTATCATCATCTACAGTCATAAAAAATACTTTTTAACTAAATGTTGTGTTTGATGTGGTAGCATACAAAAGTGTGTGCTAACAATACAGATAGAATGAAGCATATATAAGTTGGTATGTTAAATTTGATATGTGTTACGTTAGATACTATGCATTATAAGTGAATGTATTCAGAAACTGTTCAAAGAATTTGTCTCCAAATACAATTTTAAACTGGCATTTTATTTGCATATGCAGATGGTGACACATTTCTTTATTTTTAGCTTTTAAATGGACTTTGTTATCTTCAGCATATCTTTCACTGTTTAATGAATGAAAATGTTAATGAAATCAACATAGTATTTCTGATCATTTGCTCAAGCAATGTTAACTTTATATAGATAAGTAAATGATTTAAAAGAACAAATACTTCCATGAAAATGGGAAAAAATAAGTGTTAATGATGGGTTTTTGCGTGACAATGATCGCATTTGATAGGATCATATCCACAGAATTAGGCCAGTTGTTCATTAGGACACCAATTTAAATTTATAAGACTTTATCCGCCAGAATAAGGGCAGACCAAATTTGGCCAGCTGACAGTCAAGTTAATGAAAATAGACTTAAGAATGTTCTTTTAGCATGTGGGATGGAAAAGTAGAACATATAAAACAGTGCTGAGATCTTACTTAGTTTTACAAATTAATGTCAAAACAACTGATGCTGATTTCCCCTATACAGAATGTGGCATGACCAAATTATTGCATGAATTCTCAATAGCAAAGTTTTATATGAATATTAAACTAATAGAATGAGTTGTAAACACACCAGAGATTGGAAAAAGGACACATACAAAAAAATTAACTGTTCTGACAAAAATAGTATTGAGAGGCCTCCCTAGTCACCATCAACAGTGCTACCATGATAAACTTACATGCAATATTAACAAAGTATACATGATTTTGTTGATAAGTATATATCTATTTCTGATTTCCATGGGTCTTTTTCCTCAATATTCTCCAAAAGAAATCATATTTCTTTCACAATGAAAGAGATATGATAAATATCAGATAAATTGCAGTGTATTTATTGTCGTATGTGTTACATGTGTGTATGATATAGTATACCAAATATTGAAACCTTATCTTAGATTTGTTCTTTGACAGTATGAAAATTATTGCATTTAGATGGAAACAATAATTGCTGATCTTATCTAATGTAATATATAAAGTGCTCAAATGAAGATTTGACCAGCATTTGGGATTTTGGTACTTATCACATATTGGCAGAAGCCAGCATTAATCGTCCATGCTGACGCACTGGAGTCAGCTGTCTGTCTTAATTCTGCTCTACATCTAAACTAAGTTTATGCAGGCAGCAAGGGCTCTGGTGAGTCTACACATTTACACAGGCTAACATGTGCCTTCATTTCTTGAAACTGTGATAAGTACATGTACCAAAATTAAATGTGCTGGCTCATTTGATTTATTCTTTGCATTTCTAATTATGATATATATAGCTTGATTTGAATTATGCAAATGATTAGAAGGATGTAATTTTGTAACCATGATCACCTTTTCATTTGGCATGCGAAATAAGAATAAAATAAAATTTCACTGTTAGACTAAGTATAATTGACAGAAATAATTCAAAGCAAATTTACCAATGAATTTATTTAAGTCCATTCAATTAGTCATGTCTACAATACAATACTAACAATGCAATGGGGCTTTTCTGTGTATTGTCCCTTTTAAATTTAATTTATAACTAACAAAGAACCTTAAGAACAAAAATTATGCTGTCATGTTTCATTTCTTCACAAAATTGTATAACCAGATGAAACAGATGACAAGTGTTATATTCTCCTAAAATATTTGTGTGTTATGCAGGTTACCAAGATAAAGTGTATACTGGACATACTTTAGATATAGAGGGATTCATAACCATAGGGGATATAATCATAGGTTTGGCATGGTGGGTGCCATATATGGGTCAGAAACAGCTATGAATTTAAAAAAACTTAAGTTTTAGTTCAAAGGATAAACACCTGTTTTAATTCTTCATTTCTCGATTTTGACCCTGCTTAAAATGACTTACAATTTTAGAAATTGTAAATTAGCTTCCCTTGATTGTTATCAATATAGTTGTTGTAATCAATAGCTGATAAGCTATATATGTATTTTGTTGGCTTACACAATGGCAAAGTGATCATACTAAACTACTACACGCTTAATATCACGTTTCATCTAAATTGAACTATAGACAGTGGGGAAAATGTCTTGCATATACAATGTATCATTTCATGTCTAAAAAAATTAAACATATATAAGTGTAAGACAGTTAAGTGATATTATTTTAGATTTTAAGAAACATTATTTGATCATTGAATTAAGCATTTTCTGCAAGTGATGTTACATACATTCGATAAAACACTCTTAATTGAAACGGCATTTTATTTGCTTTGAGTTCAAGTTTTTTTCCTTTTCATCACCCATACTTTTGTCAGAGTTTAATTCCACTTGAATTTTATGTTAAAAATGTAATATATATTGTTTCTCTCATCTAATTGAGCCCTCAAATGGCAATTCCCTACATCTTCTAGCAGTTTAACCTCATATGATGCTAATATTGCACTAAAATAATGTATTTAATGAAATATAACGTATATAACAGTAATTAAAGGTGCCTAAATGTGTTAAACTTATACTGCTAGTCATTTAATTTCAATAACTAGATAATATTGATATGTTAGAATAAGAAACAGCTTGATATATGTACTATAGGATTTCCTATTATTTTAGGGTAACGCATTAAACCCTGATTTTGCAGGGTAACGCCCCAACCCATAAAGAGGTAACATGCATTATCATGTGACTTATGTTATGTGGTTTTAGAAAATTATAGTGTATAAACTCACCCTCAGATATATTTTGGCAGTTCATGGTCTAGTGGAAGCACAACACTAAATAGTAGTATATTTGAAAGTAAGTAACGTATATAACTGCAACATAATGGACTTGATGCATACCAGCTATTTGCTGCGTTTAATTTGGTGGTTTAAGGCCATTAGCATGTTGATAATAGGTTTGTATAGGTTTGTATTTACACAAGAGGATTGGAAGCTGTTATAGGGTAACGTAGTTAACAAGGCTTTAAGACAGTAACGCCCCAACTGTCAGAGAGCTAACGTGAGGATCATAGTGTACAAAATTACCCCTGGGGGAGGGGGTTAATAAGCAGCTCACGGTCTATTATATTATAAAGTGACACCCGTGTAGAGCTCAGAAGCAGTTGTGGTCATCTAAGAACACTGCTTATTTATTTGAAGCATGTAGATTAGGGCACCTGATTTTGAAATTAAATTTTTAGATTTCTTTGCTTCAAATGTCATTAAAAAACATTTATTATCCAGAAAAGTATTTGATAATTATTTATATATTGCTTAGAAGCACATCTCATAAAAATTGTGTTCTTTCATATTCCCTTTTATCCTTCCACTGAAGAGTGCTGCATTACATATTTTTACATAAATACATTTTAAATTGTATGTGTTTAAACACTGCATACCGTTAGACCGACGTTTTGGGCATACTTTAAGGTGATTTATTTTAATTTCTAAGACAAACTAAAGATGGTAGCTGAAAAGTAAAACATAAAAACACGATAATTTGATACTTATCCATGTCAGCTGGCTCGTAGTTAAATACTATGGACAACTTAAAAGCAATTTAACTTATAAATGAAATTTATCAAGGTTTAAAGGACATTTATTTTCTTTGGATACAGAGGGTCATTGAAGAGACAGATGTTTTTTTTTCTGTTGTAAACATTAATTTACTTTAATAGTGGTAAAATTGAGATGAAAAAAAAAACTCGTATAACATTTATCATAATACCATAGAAAACTTATCTGTCTTCGTTTGAGATGCAGAAATGTAATCAGAGTATTTTAAAGAAAAAATGTCCCTTATATGACTATATTGGTGCACTAATGGCTGTCCATACTTTTAAATGCAATTGATGGTCGTGTGTTATTGTATTACTGGACAGCCAAACGGCTTCTTATACCCGTCCATCAGATAAAAGTGCGTAATCGTAATTTATTTTTGTTGTTATATGTTGTGGGTACTTAAATGGACCGTTTAAACGAGACGGTTTCTTTAAAGCATTTTTACGCGAAATGCAATTCTGGTCGCATTGCTATACATTGGTTTCATATCAAGCACTCTTTAGGCTATTAGCATACAAAATTCCACCTGTATGTATACCTTTCAGGAGCAAAATTTGTGTTTTTATACGATACACGATTTCAGTTCCCCGACTAATTCAGTTTTCAGTCTATAAGAACCGAAGTTACACCATTAATCGTTCCTAATGCTATTTTTGAACGTGTATGTACATGTAAGCAATAATCGCGCAGATACAAATTGTCAGCATATTCAACATATTAAATTACATCTAACAAAATGCTACTATAGTATTGCCTTTATCCATGTAACATCTCGTTATACAGCCAATGATAAGCTAAGAAAATCTTTGTTCCCCAGTTCCAACTGGCCTCGAAAATCCCAGACAAAAATGGCGACTTACTGTCTACGTCATCAATTATTACGCACTTTTCAAAAACCCAGTTTTATATCAGCCAGACATGCAACACTTTGAAAAGTACAATCAAGTGAAACAAGAGCAGTTTATCCATTGGGCAGGTAATTGACAGTTATAAATACGGTAGACCTAATAATTGATTTGATTTAGCACACAACCACAGGTGGTTCTGTTGGTTGTTTGTTGTTGGTCCCACTGGCTGTGGGGCTTTGTGTTAGGTAATTGTTAAATGTGGTGTGGTTCTTGGTGTCTATTCTGGTTGAGCAATTATCTTGCTGAACGCTATTCGATCTGCTCCCAAATATAAATTAAGGTGATGCAACTGTTCAAGACTAAAAGTAAAATACACTTCCTCTCTCATTTCTACAAAACAACTAATATTGTTACTCCCATTGTGGGAGTCTGTAATGTTCTATGTTTTGTTGTATGTTACTTTAAGTCCATTTTAGTATAGCAATCATCTTGATGGGGAAGAGAGAGCTGGTTGTTTTGCTTAAATTGTCTTCCTGGTGCCTCGTGATGGTTGAGCGGCTCTTCCTCACGGTGCCACGGGGTTGTCTGCGGTTTGTGATTGTGGTATTTCCTGATCATGCTCACTTACTATTTATGGCGGTCTACACACTTTTAACGTTCATAGCTAATCACGTGATGATCATGAGATTTGAAGTTGGGATGGTAGCCAACGCAGCTGACAAACATGTCCCCTAATTTCTACAAAATTTTGGGTAAAAGAATAGTATGACAAAATTACACCGTGTGAATAATCAGAACAATAACTTTACGGTAGAATGTTCTATTTCCACATGATCACACCGAATAGGCGAAAACGTTAATACTATCGACCAGCATAGATCAAAAATCGTTAGAAAAAGAGTTTTTGTTTGCCATCGACAAATAGCAACCGAAAACACTGTTACTAGCGATTTTTGATCTGCGTTTGTCGATTGTTAAGAGCGATTTTGATTGCCGCCTATCCAGTTAGATGAATGAAGCCAGCAAAAAGAATTGCTAAGAGCCACCAAAACATTTGTGTGACACTACGAGTTTATGTGTACTGTCAGTTTAAAGAAAGATGAGACCCTTTGTAAACAAAAACTATAAACTAATCAAGGTAATGGGTGCTTTATACAGGTCTAGTTCCTATACAGCCTTTACCTGTAATATAATACTTACAATTATGAAAATATGGTATAGCCCTATTATCATGTAACTTTGAACCGACAGTACACAGAGCGAGTGGTGGAAAAACATCACTCTGTTATTTTAACCTGTAGCGTGAAAAAGCATATTCAACATAAGAAGTGTTCGTTCAGTTGACATTAAGTCATTTTAGTTTGTTGAAAAGAGTAGGGAAAGTTCAAGCGCATGACGTGATTCCAAACTTCCAATGCTTAATATTTCATGCGATTTGACTGGCAACACACGATTCACACAAACTGTCATGCCTAAGAATCCCAAAAATAATGAACGATGAAACAAAGTCATCTGTTGCTGTTTAAAGCTTGTTTTTGATAGACTTGAGTAAATACGGTTACTTTTGTAAGGTATAATACATGTAACTGCACCATACCGGATAGGTGGCAATCAAAAACGCTCGTACCAACCTACGAACGTGGATCAAAAATCACTAGAAACTGTGTTTTTAACGATATTAGATCTTCGTTCTTCGATAGTATTAACGTTTTTGACTGCCACCTATCCAGAGTGAGCACGCACAAATTTGGTTTTCTTCCAAGTGTTCTTACAGTTTGGGAAAGCTCGCGTTTTTTGTATGACACACTGCACGAATACTATGAAAGCTCTTATTTTTTCAAAACGGCATGGTCTGATAAAATTCCTATCGAGGCATACATTCTGTCACAAATACAAGGTTACACTGCACAGACTATCTTGCTAAATCGTTTGTGATAGTATACTCACCTTTTTTGTTATTTTAAATCAATATTGTACTAAATGATGCAAAAATATAGAACTGGGAAGTGGTATATGGATCGTGGATACAATTGCCAAAAGAAAGAAAAATATGCTATTTACTAACAGTCTGTGCAGTGTATCAAAACCAAAAACAGACATGATTCCACACTCGGACTTAGTCTAGTAGATTTAGTGATAGACGTGACCGATGAGACTCCTCCCTGTCTACTAAAATACATGAAAGTATTTGAGGAGACTAAAGGGTTGATTAAGGAAAGCTAGTGCGCTAGATTTCGATGCCTATCACATCCACAAGCAGTGAAAGCTCAGGCGAGTTAGCACAGACTCGGAAGAGCCTTCGCTGGTTGCATATTCATACTATGGATGTCTATGAAGGGTAGGACCAAAGATTACACCAATAGCTTAGCCTGATACGTCAGCATGTGCGTTTAGAAGCATTCACGCTTATCGTCGGTTCGTTTACAAAACCTTGTGTGTACCTTTTTTTTTGCAAAATCCTATTTTAGCATGGAGCGAATAACGACAGACCAATGCAACATGTCAGAAAACCTCATTTATTCAAAGAAAAGATGTTTTATGTGACATTCCAAAAGCTCGTCCTTGTATTCGTCAAAATATACAGTTCTAAAACCTTGTAAATTTGATAAGACACAAAAAACACAACAACACCAGCTAAGTTTTTTTGTTTATTACTGCGAGGGTAGAAAGAAGTTGTCCATGAATACTTCCTTACTAATTCATGATAACTCGTAATACACATCTTTTGCCCCCTAAACCTAAATCTTCTTTTCGTCATCTTAAACGAGGTATCCAGGATTTTCATATGAACTATGTGTTGGGCTTGAACAGATTCGAATAAATGTAGAATGCAATGATGCCTCGAACAGAATCTGCCACAGGTGGTACTTTGTCCTTATATCTAAGTCTGTGCCTTGAATTGATTGAATGCCTTCTGGATTTACTAAGCAAGTGAAATGCTACCATTTTGATCCCTGAAAACAGACAAAAAGATAGATTAAATCTACACTATATTTAAACCCTAAGCTGCACTTTTTTCTTGAGAAAATACTAGGATTGTATCTGGGTAATACTGCCATTCAATTGGTTGCACAAAGGCATTATTAAAAAGACTGAACAGCCAATCAATACACTCGACTAACTCGTGGAAGCAACTAAATAACTCGTTGCCATGAGTTGATAAGACCAATCAGCGGTCCATATTAACTTATGACAACATAATTACTCGTACTCAAAACATAACTATACATTATCATGACATAGTAAGTCGTGGCCACGAATAAAGCAAAATAGGACACATGTTCAAATATTGAACATGTCTCTTCCAGGGTTCAGCAGGAACCTCAACAAAGTTTTTTTTAAAAAATCTTATGATTCATTAAAACAATGGCCACCAGGGATTCGGATATGTTTTTTCTATATCAAATAATGAGAAAAGTAAAATAATCTCTACTTGTCAAACCTACTGGAATGAGAGAAGAGACTATACATATATATGGGATATATAAAGAAAGTGTTTGTAAAAAAGTACTGGCCCGATTGGTAAATTATTTGGCACAAATGTTCTATAACTGACTCTTCACCAAAACTGTTAAAGTTATTCTTGTTCATCGAAAAGCATGGCTGCTTGCATGGTTTTCTCCACCTGTTTAATGGGAAACTTTAAATTTCTTTTCAAAAATAACTGGTGGGATTTTGAAACAATTTGGCATATATACTTCTTATAGTCAAGGAGCTAGGTTTTTGAAAATTGACTTGGCACAATTGTCCAGCCAGAAAAGGTTTGACTTCAGAAATAGTTAGAACTACCATTCTACAACATTTCTAGGCACGTCGTACAGTCAAATTATGGTAGCAGTTTTCCAGGAGGAGTCGTTTTGTACACCTACCCCATTTTTACTATAAAAAACAAAATGGCAACATTTGAACAAGAAATGGTATCCAGGTTGTATCCAGATGGTGCATACAGTCGTTATTTACTGCCAAAACATCGATAAGGACCTAAAAAATTCTGAAAATAAATTGTTTGCATCCAGAAGCACAACTTTTATGTTATAACTATCATTTACGTTATGTCTTCAATTAGGCCCTAAATAATCAATTAATTTTGGTCAAAGTTTAATTTTATAAGTTCTATAATGGGTATATACGTTTTACATACCATGTTTGAAAAAGATAATTACCTGACTGTTTCAAAACTGCAAACATCTTGTTTCTATCATAATTACTTTAAAGAATTTAAGCTGTGGAATATGATTACCCCCCAAAAATGGTGAATATGGTAAGAACCATTTTACTTTGCAAGTAAGCATGCAATACTATCTGCTGACTTTCTAAACCATAATTGAGCTTTCTATCGATACACGATAGTAAAAAGCTATACTTAACTGCGTTTCTGGTGTAAAGTTCCATATTTTAATGCTTGTATGACAATATGTAACGTACATTACAAACTTTAAGAATTCCTATTTATATTGCTAAATACCTTATATTATATGTCATATGGCATTTTATCTAAATTCCAATCTGTTTTGTTTTAAATTTATAACAAGACAACAGTTTGTTCGAAAATATTTATCAGTTTTTATTAAGTTACTATATCTATAAACATTTAAATGTGCAATAAAGATTTTTTTAAAATCTTTTAAAGTTTTCATCTCCACGAAATAATAATCATTTTGATTTGTCCAAAGTTAAAGATTCTAAAGCACATAAACAAAGAAATAGACAGCTCTTTAGTAGTAGTAGAATACATAACCATATCAAATATCATAAGGTCCTATACTTGTCCTAAATAGTATCAAAGACAGTATATGATTGGGCCCTGAAAAGCTAAAATATTAAGGATGTAGAATTTTGCAATATTTATCGCAGGGGAAAAACAACACAACTAAGTTTTATTGAATGAAGTCTCATTAGTCATTTGAAAATATTTTTATGTACCCAGTTTACTATTGTACACATTATGCAAATAAAGTCAGTAACATAATATAGGTTAGCTAATTATATACTACCTAGGTTAATTTCCCATAGAAATAATACAAATTACTAAATGTTTGGATAGATGGTAAATAAATGTTGCTATTTTTCTTTGCTTACATTCCAGACAAAATCAATTACCTAAGAGTTGGTAGAATAAAATGTATAATATATTACAATAGAGGTTATGCATTATACGTGTCTGCAATCGGTTTTTAAAGGTAATCTCTAAAATTGAAATTGTATACTGATATTTATATGCATATGCAGATGATGACACATTACTTGTTTCAGCTTTTAAATAGATTTCAGTTTATTTTCAGCATACCTTTTATAGTTTATTAATGCAACTGTTAGTACCTTTGATCATTTGTTAAAATAATATCACTTTATAAGGAGAGGTTTTATATGTAGAAACATTTCCCTGAAAAATGGGTAAAATCAGTTATAATGGATGACAACGATCTCATGTGATATGATCCGATCCAAGGAACACATGTGAATTGCTGCTTAAGAAACTATTTTTAACACATATGACATTATCAGTCAAGAGTTATGTCAGACTGAATAAGACATTATGACACTCAGGTAATGTAAACCATATTTTAAGATATTGGATGGAAAAATAAAACGTTTAAAAACCTGCAGTCATGAGATCTTACTCAGTTTTAGCAATCAATGCTTCAATAACTGATGATAATTTTCACTATACAGAATGTGGCATGGCCAAATTATTACAGGAGTCTTTTAAATATATTTCTTAATAACAAAGCGCTGTATGTATATAAACATAAGAATGAATAAGTGATATAAAATTAAAATCAACACAGCTTTTTCAAGAAAAAAATATCTTGCTTATTCAGACAGAAAACTTGCATTACACATAAATAGGAAATAATATAAAAGCACAAAACATGTTGAGGGTAGTGATATATAGAGACATACAAAGAGTCAATTGTTCTTACAAACACTTTGTCCAGTAGTCTTTGTCATCAATGAAAGACTTAAATGCAATGCCTAGAAAGGGTGCATGAAAGTATGTGGGGTCAAAGCAACACTATCGTATCTCTTTATTATTTGTTGTATTGTTACAACAGTGTTGCGTTGGCCCCACGATATGCATGTAATATTTGCAATGTTTCCTTCCACAAGAAATCATACTTCTATTACTTTTAAAGGTAAGTATAAATCTTAGAGGTTGATAAAGCAGTGCCTCTATTGTTGTATATGGTATGTGATATAATATACAAGATTTTGAATATCTTATCTTCTGTATGATCTTTGACAGTAGCACAAGTGTGAATTTCGTTGCCATAAAATAAAAAAAAAAACAATTGCTGACCTCTCTTATGTAATTTATACATGCTCAATTGAAGATTTGAACCACCAAATTTGAATTTGGTACCTACCTCACATGGGAAAATCTATCATTTAATCCCCATGCTGATGCAGTGGAGCTAGCGTTTGTCTTCATCTACATATACAGGCAGCAAGTGCTCTGAAGTGTCTAATGACTCATTTACAGGCTCGCATGAGCCTTCATTGCTGAACTAAAATCAAATGTGCTTACTAATTTGATATTTTGTTTACGTTACTATCTATTTATCATCAATTTAGTTTGATTTTGAACATACAAAGGATTAATGGGATGCCATTATTGCACCAATAATTATGTCCTCATTTGACATGCTGAATATCGTAATGATTTTATATGAACAAACTCCACGTTTAGACTAAGCCTAATTGATAGAAATTATGCAAAACAAAATTTCCAATAATTTATTTCATTTTGCAACAGCTACAATATAATCTTAACAGTGCAAATGAGTTGTTCTAAGTGATAAGCCTTGACCTCTAAAATGAATAACCATTAAGAACCTTGGAAAAAATATCCTGTTTCAATGCTCTATGACATTGCAGAACCAGACAAAGCGTATGATAAATGTCACCATCTCCTTAAACCTTTAAGCCAAATGAAACTTCCCACTTTTATCAAATGGACCAGTCCATTTTCGTCTTCAGGTTTGTTGGGTGTTGTTTTTCATTCTTTTTCAAATTTTAATAGGACATCCTATATGCAAACAGTAGAGAACCTGATCAAACTTTGCAGTCTGTGGCGTCTGATCTTGGCCTGTATTATTTGTCTATATGTCCCACAAAAAGAACGCTAGTCTAATATAGGTAAATACTTTTGTTGTATATGTTACTCACATCAGTTGTATTGTTTTTTCATCGAACTGGATACTAAATGGATATTGAGCGATTTTAACCATATGCAAATGCATGGCGTTTGCCATATGTGGAACAGAAACCGTTACGATTAAAGCAGGTTTTGCTATGGCAAGGATTAACGTTTGCTTTAATGTTTAATTTCTCTATTTCAACTAATATTGTAAATAAAAAAGGTAATTTTAGGAATTAAGTGTAAGTTTTTTCTCCAAATCATATCTATCAATATAGTCATTGTAGTCAATAGCTGACAAACTATAATTGCATGCATTTTGGTGACTTACACAATTGGTGATATAGTGCTGTCATTTCATTAAATATTGTATTTAGCAGAAAGTAACATATATAATTGTAATACCAGGTGCCAAACTTAGTTTAAAATAATATTGCTAGTATTTTTTTTCAAATAAAAGTTAATATATTGATACGTAAGAAAAGAAATAACTGGATATTAACCCTAGAGGAATTCCTATTATTTTAGGGTAACGTAGTGAATTTGGCTATTGCAGGGTAACGCCTTATCTGCTGAAACGTGAACGCACTACATTATGTGGCTAATATGATTTGGTTTTAGAAATTTACAGTCTACAAGCCTCATTTTGGAGAGGACGTTGGGTAGCCCATAATCTACTGATATTACTGCATTAAATAGTAATACATTTGAAAGTAAGTAACGTATATAACTGTAATATCATGCTGTATACTGGTTAAACGCATACTGGCTGTTTGCTGCATTTCTTTTAATGATTTTAAGGCTATCGACATGTCCATATATAAGAATGTAGTATACGTCACAGATACAATATACTGCAGCAGAGAATGTACACTGAAAATTGTGTAATACACACATTCCTGAATTGTCATTCAGGTGGTATATTCTTTCTTTGATTTATAACAAATGTAAAACATGACAAACATAATATAAGGATAATGTTTAAATATGATTATAAATATGCTATTTTACTTGATAAATAAAGAAATAGGGAAGATTTCATTTCTTTTTGAATTTGGATACATTATATTCAGGGGGGTGGGGTAAATCACCCCTTCCGTTGGACAATTTCACATCTTATATACCATATATTACTGTCGTACGTGTTTTTCTCTCAATTTACCTAAGCCTCATTTAGCGTAGGGTACGTTCAAAGATGACGTCCTACAGCAAAACTGCTACCACAATTTAACTGTACGACGTACCTAGGAGTATTGCAGAAGGCCACAGGATTGCATTTCTGCAGTCAAACCTTTTCTGGCAGGTAAGTTGTGCCAAGTCAAAAACTAAGGCCTGTACAGAAATCAGCGCCTGGACTATTATACCCCAGGGGGCAGAAGTAGTTACAACTACCAACAGAGAGAAAAAGGTAGAGGCAGAGGTGGATCTTGAAGAGGCTTCTATTCCAGGTAGTCAGCAGAACCAAAGTAAGAATGAGAACAGTTTTTCCAAATCAGGAAAACTAAAACGAGTCTCATAGCGGAGCAGACTGGGGACTCAGTGCATACATCTCATTGCTCCAAAGGAAAGAAGCCTGTTATTGATAGAATGGTTGGCCGGACAAATGACTCCACTATTATTATCGATGGCCAATCTATTTGTGCACTTGTAGATACAGGATCAGACATTACCACCATGAGTGATACATGCTTTAACTCAATGGACCCAAGGCCTGAGCTGAGAAGCATATCAGATTTAAAATTAAATATTACAGGAGCCAGTGGCTCATCAATTCTGCATATAGGATATTTTGAAGCTGAGGTCTATGTGCCTCGAACTGAGCATGAACCTGGATTTGTCACAACAATGACGTTCTCTGACCAGGTGCCCGTTATTGTTGTCACAAACATTATTGGAGGGTTGAGTGAGCTTGCGCATGGGGCAGACTTACCTTCAGCTTGGAGTTATGCTTTTACAGCTTTTACCCGTACCAAGAGGAAGTTTGTTAAGTCCACAAACGAAAAGGCTATAGTTGTATACCCTAATGAAAGTAAAACTATTACTTGTTTGATTAGGGGCACATATGACTATGAGAATGTTGTCACTGAAAATATAGATGACAGTAGTAGCCTTACTATCTGCCCTCATGTTGTTGCTGTAGAAGCAAATAGTAAGACAGCAAGAGTACCTGTTAGGGTTTGCACAATCTCCGCTCAGCCTATACAACAAAGCCAGGATCTCAGCTGTGTAACCTACAAGAGGTCAATGTTATTAAAACCATAGACCCATCTTGTAACAGTGTATATGTGGGTCCTTCCTCAAGGTGTTTTGAGATATTTTCAACTGACCCTACAGATCTTGGGTTTAGGGATCTCCGTTTAAGGAACCCTACAGATGAATACACCCTGCATTATTTGAAGAGGTTAGTGAGCATCTAAAGGTAATGTTAGATGCCAGGGCTATCAGAGATTCCAAAAGTACCTTTTCAACAAATATGGTTCTGATCCACAACAAAGATGGTTCTCCCTGATTCCGTATCGATTTCAATAAGTTGAATGGCAGTACTGTAAGGGATGCATATTCCGTACCCAGAATAGAAGAGACCATTGATGCACTATCCTGGTCTAAGTTGGATTTTAGATCTGGCTATTGGCAAGTCAGAATCAAGGAAGCAGAAAAGCATAAGGCTGCATTCTCTGTGGGTCACCATGGCTTCTTTGAATGGAACAGAATGGCATTTGGCTTGTGCAATGCCCCTGCATCCTTTCAAAGGCTTATGGAACTCTGCATGTGAGAGCTCCATTTAATGGAATGTCTCATCTACCTATACCTAGATGATATAATCATCTTCAGCAAAAGTTTTGATGAACATCTTGTGAATATGGAAAATGTTTTCAAACAGCTAGAGTACCATGGGATGAAGCTTAAGGGTTCTAAATGTGAGTTCTTTCAGAGACAGGTCCAATATCTAAGCCATATTTTCAGTGATAGGGGTGTACAGACTAATCTCTAAATCAGTGTATTAAAAGAGTTGCAACCTTCAAATTTGAAGGAACTTTGTAGTTTCTTAAGTTTTGGGGGATATTATAGATGCTTTCTTATATTGTACTGCAGAACCATGTCAATTTTAAAAACATTTGGGGCGATTTGAAAATTTGGTGTTTGTAATCATGTCAACTAGAGAAATTTACATTACTTATCACTATATCTCTTTCGGTTTAGCTAGTTTAGAGGCTAGAGGATCATTTTCATCTGCTGTTTTTGTTTCAAAATTAACTTTTCAAAATAATCTATCAGAAACACTATCAGTGTGTTAAAAGGTTTGGATCTAGATCAGGACCAAATCTCTGTCCTGATCTGGGGCCAAACTGTTTGTTAAGATTATCAGCAGACGACAAAAGTCGACTCTAGCATGGTAGGGGTTAAAGAAGTTTCTTATAGAGGTATAAGGGAAATCAGCTTCCATGGGAAACCATGGTCATGTTTTTCAACTTGTTTTTATCTGTTTTTTAGAAGGTCACTTAGTTACCATATTACAATTCTGTCAATTGGTTTAATATCATAGATACATAAAGGAACTTATCCAATCCCAAATGGTGGCCAAATTTTTCAAAGGATCCAATTCATTTAAGTTAAATGTGTGTAGAAGGTAACAAAGTGACCATTAATGCTAAATTATTTTGAATTCTGATCAGCAGTTTCAGAGGAGAAGATTTTAGAAGTTTCAGTAGCCGCAATCAGCTACAATATGTTTTGATGGACCCAATTCATTTTCACTGGTAAAGGAGTTGTCATTAAGCAAATGGTTGACGATGACGCACTACTGATGACGACCGGCGGACGCCGGAAATGATTGAGTGATTCAAGTAACCCACATTGAACACTTCGTGCTTAGGTGAGCTAAAAAAGGTACGTGTGATACAAAATGAAGAAATACCAACACCAGTAACTGTTAGTTTATCATATGACGTTGCGTCTTGGAGATTTATAATGCCATGTATTAAATCAATTTATTAATTTGATTAATCACAACTGTATTACATATTAAAAGTAACATAATGTTACGGCGCCCATACCAATGGCAAAATGTGGATGTATTCACGAAAAAACAAAAACGGTCTCAAAGTAGTTTACATGTAATAAGCGTTATATGATAAATAAAAACATGTCTGCAGGACACTACGACCATTGCACAATGTAGTATACCATGACTGGCCTCATCCAAATGAGCTGTTTCTGGCTTTAAGTGTTCCTATCACTGTATTTTTAAACTCGTTGTGGAAAACTGATAAAGAGCTCGACATACGCTTCATTTTGTCACTTTTCCCCAACTCGGAATTAAATAATTCAGGCAGGAACACTGATGTTAGATCATCTAATAAAAGTATTTATTATATACAAAGAAATAAAATACATGAAAATATTGATTAGATATAATGTATATTTGAAAAAAGTTACATTTCACTGCCATTCATGAAATAAGCATTTTTCACTTCAATCGATGAAATAAATGGCATATTCATTCCAAAAATGTAAATATCCTCTATGTATTTTGTTACTATATTGATACCTACCCAATTCCATGGATGTTTTGCGTTGTCAAGGTGATTCGTGTATGTCCTCTTATCTCCAGATCCTTTTCTTTGGTAGTGGTTGCGGGAGGGGTCTTTTACTACTTTCTTTGCATTGCGCTTTGTCTTGGCTTCCTTTGCTATTTTACTAAGTAGCTTTATCACTTCTCGTTTTGTGAAGATGGCATTCGTATACGAGAGTACTAAAATAAAATAAACAAATGAGGTTATCCGAATAACTTTTCATGATCAACTCAGCTGAGCATGACATTTATCATGATAATAATTGTTAAAATGCCAACGATTGTTGGCATTTTAACATTTTTAAGCATGATGAATGCAATATATGAGAGTTTTAAAGCAAGAAAAGTCTTGAATCCGGTTTAAGCCCTCCAGTAAAATATTTTTACCGGCCATTCCAAGGCGGTGCTTCTTTTGTAGATAATTTATGTTATTTCTGTCTTGTTTTTATTGTGCTTTCGAGCGCGTCTGTTTATTGTTGGCATGTGGTCACCTGCTGGGAAATGGGGTGACCTCTTGGCTCTCATTTGTGATGTCTAATTGTGAAGTTGCCACTTTCCTTTTGGTATCCTGTGTTTACTTGTGTTTTTGTCACTTTCTCATGGAATCTCGGGTCAGGTATGGAACTTGTTTGTATCGATTCCTGAGTTTTGCCTTTATCTTTACTTTTAAAACTTTTGGCTTCATTTATTAAACGATTTTTTGTTATATTCGAACATTAATTCGATAGTTGGTGAATTTTATCCTGTTCTAAAACTTTTATACTTGCCATTGGCTCGACAAGCGTGTCTGAACTATTTTTTTCTCGAGAAAAAAGTAAGTGAGTATGACAAAAATTCCACAATCACACAGAAAAGACCAACCCGCGGCAACGTTATGAAGAGCCACAGAAATCTAAGTCACAAGAAATCAGATAGAAAATTAAAGAAAACCAACCAGATCACTTTTCCTTTGCAAAACTAGAAAGGACACTATCTACTGCATGACAAAACAAGGACCAAACACAGAGTCCCCACAAACAATGTGAGAAACTTTAAACAATGAATCAACAAACAACAGAACCATCGCCGGGAGCTTTAACACATCTTACTGGCAACATATCTTAGCCCTAGATTCTGCTGCTGTAAAAACACAAAAAATGAACACCGCATAGAGGTTTCCTTGCTTATACAATGCTTCGTCACAAAGAAACAATATGATCAAATTAACACACTATGATAAAAAAAGAAAAGGGCTCATAACCCACGAATAGTCCGAGCAAAGAATACATCAACTCGAGCCAACGTTGGCCAAGCCAAGGACGAACACCATGCACCAACCCATCGATGTACGCTTTATGTCAGGGCCGTCTTTGAGTCTGAGGCCTGACCCATAGTCGTGCAATTTAAGAGGAAACAATAGCTTTTAACCATGATTGGGTTTACAACCAGTCATGCAGACTGTCGCATGATATCCATGCTATACACCGCTTTCTAAAAATAAAGCTTGATTATCTTTTCGAATTGATCACTTAAATAAATGTGGATCATTTAATAAATAATTAATATGTAATTTCTGTCTTGTTTTGTTATGATTTCATGCCCGTCTGTTTCTTGATGCCTTGTGGTCACCTGCTGGGAAAGGGCTGACCTTTTGGCTCTCGTTTGTGATGTCTAATTGTGAAGTTGTCACTTTCCCATTTGCATCCTGGGTCAGGTGTGGTGCTTGATTGTATCGATTCCTGATCTTTGCCCTCTTTCTTGCTTTCCATAAATTCTTTTATAATTTATAAATTAAATCACTATAAAACACAGGTTCTTATATACCCTCTTGCAGAAGAGTTTTAAAAGTAATATTGTATTTAACAATCAAATCTGGGTGTCTGTGGTAGAATCTAGAAAGTGATTTACGAAGTGTATGATATCGATAACCTTGTTTTATTATGTAAACAGTCAAAATGTGTTTCTGGTTGTTTGTCAGTTATGAGACCTTAACCTTATTCCATCACGGTTATTTAATTTCTTTTGATAATTTCCCTGTGATGATAAATTTAATACAGTAAAACTGTCTTATGCAGCCAATCAAAATAGACCGAATTTGGCTTTCAAGACCGATTATCGCTTAAAGCTGCAAAGTCTATAACTTTTGATCTTCTAATTTTTGAAATAAAGTTTCCTTTTTTCAAGAATACAGTAAAAATACTCAAATTCAGGTAAACATTTTACCATTTTCATAAACCTTAACACATTATCACTATCAAAACAACAGCATTTATGTTAAAAATCAATGGTATAGAATTATTGGAGGGGCGTTTATAATTCCTAATAAGAGAAAAAAACACCTGTTTTTATAAGATAATTCACTTTTCCATGCAGTTTTCAGCTGTATTGAACATTTTTATTGTGAAAACTAAACTTAATTCTATTTTTACAAATGATTTAAAAAGAAAATAACTTTTTTCGAAAAAAGTTCATAGTTACAGACCTAGTCTCTTTAATGCAAGGCAAGTCAAAAGTATTGCAGAATGCTCCAAGAGCATTCTGCAATACTTTTGACCTACTTAAGCTACTATTTGTGGTTAAGACCTTTGGTTTGTCTATTTTTGAGTGGCCGTTTTAGACAGGTTTTACTGTATGCTAGGAAGCATCGACCTTAGCTGAACAGCGTATGCGTTTGAACAACAGCAGTTTCTTGGGCAATGATTTGGCCAGCAAAACATATATTATATTTTTGTCCTTTTATGTGCTTGGCTTTCGTTCTGTTTGGATATAATGTTTATTACTTTGTGTGCAATGGGTTGGTCTGTGATTTATAGGTGACGATAAATAGTTGCTTGACTTTAATACATTCTGAAGACATTTTGTAATGGTATTTTATTCTTCTTTTGTTTTCGTTAAATTTAAAAAGCGCCGGCTTACAATATTCGTTTTAATCATGCTTAAACACAATTATTAATGCTACTGTCGTCACAACCAAGATTGACAGTGACGTATGTTTTTTTTACAATAGTTAAGTAAAACATTAACTCGTGCACATCACTTGAGCTAACGCGAATTGATAGTTCACAAATGATTTATCAATTATATAGTAGATTCAAAGATAGATGAGAATCGTTGTTAACAAACACTGGCTTTGGGCTTGCTTTACAGTTATATTGTATCCTACCACAGATAACTGCATAAGCGCGTAGCAGTGAATAGTCATGCTTTACCTGTTTTTAAGAAAAATAGAATAGCCTCATTTATATGCATCTTTGAATCTACAGTGAGTCCCTGATAACAAAACATGACCACACTGTCACCTTTGGCTAGCAAGAAAGTAATAAAAATATCATTGCACGGTGTTCAACTGTGTACGTAAATAGTTTGTGTATGTTGTGCATATCTTGGTTTGACGTTGAAAATCTTTGTTTGCATTGAACCATACTTGGAATTTATCACAGTTATGTATCTTATCAATTTGTCTGCACCATATATTCGGTAAAATTAAATGAATGGAGCTTCAATGTAGAATAATTGATATGTGCATGTTTAACAAGAGCAGAAAAATGTAAATATTTGACAATAACGGATAGTGTATGACCCCATCCTCGTTAACATGCAACCCCGCACTCAAATTACATTGTATGACGTGGTAATGTGCTTGTGTGTCAAAAATGCACATCCATTCGAAAGGTCGCCATACAATATCACATAATCAAACATATGGAAAGATTGTATGAGACTTTTGAATAATATGTATACCGTAGGATAATATTTTTGTCCACTTATTACGCATTTGGCTGTTGCATACACACTATATTAAAGCATTAGTTTTCCTCGTGTCAATCTGATCAGCCTCTAGGTTATTAGATATCTGAAAATGAAATATGTGTTTGCTTGCTTTGATTCTTTACCTCCCAGTCATCAATGTTTCAGTCATGTCTGAACGTGAAAGAATAATGAAATACCTACATTGTGTATAATTATTTTACTTACACCTTTCAAGACACGTTAGTACCTATTATAATAATATGAACCAGTGCATGAGATTTCCAACAATTTGGTATGTGCGACCAGCAAAGCCTCAGACCAGCCTGCGCATACGCGCAGTCTGATCAGAGCCTTTGCTTGTCGCTTGAGTATTCTATGATTGTTAAGCTACTGACCGAGCGTCATTTGGAGTTTCTAAGCTTAAAAGGTGGCTGCACAGGCTCATCTGAGTCTACACTTGTCAAAATGTCAAATTGTTGGAAATCACATGCACTGGCTCATATCTTACTCAGCAGATACCTTAAATCGTTACTCTGTCGCTGATCCAAGTAAAGCTTTCTTACACACAATGAGGTATACGTAAATACACAATACGCTTGGGTATTATAATAGAGAATTTTACATGAGTGCTCATGATTTATTAAACTTATTAAACGAGTTGTGGCAAAGTGATAAAATGCGAGGCTTGCCGAGCATTTGATCTTTTTTTTGTAACGAGTTTAATAAATTCAATAAGACAAGAGCACGAATGTTAGATTCGATTTATCGTACGACATAAAGATTATATTAACTTTGAATTCTCATTTCTGTCGTTAAAACGTTATAATTTTGTCATTATGAACGCAACGATATTATCGTTTTCCGAAAATCTGTTGACAACTAGTGGTTTATCGATGTTATTGCATTGCGTTATTTCACTCTTAATTATGATAAATTGTATTAAACAACTTACATATTGAGCTGATTAGAAAAATGAAACACAAAACTTTTCGAGATGCCATCTTGGTATAATTTATTAATCATACATGTATGGCTGTCAGGTCATATTTCAACATTTGATACGGAGGTTATATGATATATGCTAAAAATATTATGCTGTGAAAGTATGTGTTTCTAATTGGGCCATCACACGAGAAATGTTAACTTATTGCACCGAAGAGCAACGAAGGCTCAGACGAGCCCGTGCACAAAAGTCATTTGTGTATTTGCTACCACTGAATCTGAATTTATTAATAAGACATTTGTCGGTTGATCCAATAAAATTTGTTTCTGTTGCAGCCGTACGTCAGCCCACACTAAAACTACAAATATCCAACAGCAACTTGGCCAAATTTGTACTTACTGGTCGGTTTGATAAACAAGCTGAGCGCCTCTGAAGAGACCCAGCGTCTAAAATTTGATGTCTCTGCCTTCAGATAACTTATTAGATGGATGTAAGCGAAAACATATCACATTTTCAAAGGATAACAACGAAGACAGCCCTGCAATTCGGTTTCATCTTCAAGACAAACTTTTATGAGATTCATAACAACCTTTCATAGGTCCGTTTGGGTATCAAATTTGATCAGCTGGGCAGTTAACTGTGTAGGTATGATACATGTCCTACACAATTCGCTCCCTTTTTCATGGTGGCATATTGTGTATGCAGGGTACACAATATGCTCTTTGAGGAAGCAATCGTGTAGGGAGCATATTGTGGCTCAACACTGCACCTTACCAAGGAACTGTGACGTGCCTTATGATGTAAATTTTTTTCGACAGTACATGTATATCGCAGGTTTAACTGTCTTGAATTTCTAACACTCGCATTACATTAGCAGGTGCATAAGTCAATTTATAGGATTGAAATAAAAGCTGTACTTTCCCGTTTGTTGATGAGTATGGTATCAAAAGATGCTATTATTTTGGCAAAAAACAACAACAACAAACAAACAAACCGCGGCCAAATGTAAAAAGGGCCGTTATTGGCTGAAAAAGATGGGTGGAAGCTAAGAGTTATATGTTAGAGCAATGTATTCACTGATTGGTCAATAATAAACAAACGGTGCGATATTTGAAACACAATCTCAAGGGTTTGGCTGATTTAGTTTACATGTGTGGTTAAGAAAAAAACGGACATTGTAGAAGTCCATGCTCGATAAGAGTAGAGATACGTAGTGTGTCACGTTATGGTACTTTATTCACCTGATTGGACAAATATAGGGTTTTCTTTCATACTTCTTACTGTAAATCCGTTTCGTCACTCTACTCTTATCGAGCACGGACTATATCTTGATATTTTAATGACGTGTTCCTCCCATGTAGGGTGCGCACCTTCAGGGGCCAAAAAGTATTAAAACAGGTTGGTCACCAGGATATCTCGTTGAATGATTAAATAGTGAGCCTATGAAGATGCTTAGTCGAGCTGTTAAGTAGACATTACATAGACAAGTCCTTAAAATGGTTCTATCAGATTGATTGTTTGTCAAGGTCCCCTAAGTCATGAAAGGATGCTACTAATAATATATTTTTGTATTCTTTGACTTTTCGCTTACTGTAAAGGTGGTGCCTCATGAATGCGTAATTAGGACTGGTCAACCTTAGTTATTATAGGTAAAAGTTGAAAATGAGGCGTGGGTTTATTCAAAAGTAACTGTATCATCTTGCGCCATTATCTCAGTATAGGCGCAAAATACATTATTTAGTCTTTAAAACGCCAGCGAAATAACTGCATCTGAAAATGTCTATTTAACATAAGTATAGAGGCAAACATTGTGGACCCAGGCCAGACTGCTCCAACAGGAGCAGTCTGATCTGGGTCCACACTGTTTGTCTATGAGGCTTCAAATATTTTAGTGGACGATTAAATCATACATTTTGTTATTATGCGCTTTAAGGGTTAATAAATGTGAGTTCAGAGTGTATACGGTTAGGATTTTCATGAAATGCACGCACGTTTACGCAGCCCAAAAAGCTTATAACCTCTTTACCAAATTATAAATAAAACCTGACTTCCCTTCCTTAGTAGATGAAATAGCCGAACCACGCCCAGATATGAATTTTAAAGTCGCCGCCTTTACAGTAAGCGAAAAGTCTATTAGTATGCTCATTTCACCTAAGCCTTGTCACAAGGAAACCTTCGCAGATTCGGACCAGGCAGGCTGGTGTGTTTTGCTAAAGAAGATATATAGATAGACGCCTGCTATTATGTTTAAATAACTCGAATTATGAGGCACTGGAAGGGTTTTTATGGATACAGGGATATTGGTCAAATAATTAAAGGGATATGGGATACTTTTGTGAACATTCAAAGTATTTTTTAGGATATGGTGATACAAAGCTTTCTGAATTTGGGTGAATTTGGGGGATATTTGCCATTTTCTTTTTAGGGATATGGGATACTTTTCAAATTATTTAAAGGATTATGGGATACCTTTGAACCCCCTTCCAGGGCCTAAATTATTACGTGTATGTTAAAAAGGAGGCGAAAATTTAAGTCACTGAGTTACTTCTTACATCAAACAGGTTATCTCTTGACGTGAAGCAAATATTATGGCAATAAGATGCATTCGTATTGTACACAAGGCGACAACTCAAGTTTCTTCTTCTGGGGATCATTTGTGTAATTTATGTCGTGTGAAGATTTGGTACCAGTAAAATGCATTTAAGCCCAACCCAGTGGCGTTGGCTGCTGTACTTTCTAAGGCGGTGATTCTGTTGTTGTTGATTCGTTGTTGCTTGTTACTCCCATTGCGGGATTCTGTAATTGTTCTATGTTTCTTGTACGTTACTTTGTGTCCATCTAGTTTTGCAATTATCTCGATGGGGAAGAGAGAGAGAGAGAGAGAGCTGGATGCTTTGCTTTGTTTGTCTTCCTGGTTTATCGTGATTGTTGTGTAGCTCTTCCTCACGATGCCACGGGTTTATCTCCAGTTTATGATTGTGGTATTTCCTGATCATACTCGCTTACTATTTTTGTCATGCTTTCGCGTCTGTTCATTGCTGCCTTGTGGTCACCTGCTGAGAAAGGGCTGACCTCTTGCCTCTCGTTTGTGATTTTTAGCTGTGTTTTTGTCACTTTCCCATGTGGTATCCTGGGTCAGGTGTGGTACTTGATTGTATCAATTACTGATCTTTGCACGTTTACTTACTTTTAAAACAATGAATGTTAGATTCTATTTATCATATGACATTAAAATTATTTTGAAATCCTTTTTTTTTTTGGCGAAAAACGTTAAGGTTTTGCCATATGCGAGACGTTAAACGGTCATTTCATAATGTTTCCCGAAAATCTGTAAATCACTAGCGGTTTATCGATTTTAATACATGGCGTCATTTCACTCCCAGACGCGATGTCATATGATAACTTATATTTATATTTATTACGTGCAATAGCTGTTAAATAAACTCCACCATCATCCAGACTGCAGCCAAAGAGCTTGATTAGTGGGTATGTTGCGATGGGTGTTTCAATTAACAATACATTGTATATATCTAAGAAATAAAATCGATTTTTGGAAAATTCATGATTCCATGAACAGACCTATAAATTGAATTTATTGCTTATATTTACATTTTATTATAAATATCTAATTTATAGATACTATTCAGAATTTTGTTGGAGTGTAAAACGGAAAAGCGGAACAGTCAGTGCGAACACGGACAGTAAACGGAGCAAACAATAGACCAGTGTCACTTCAGGCGAATGAAGTCGATGTTCGAAGCGCATTGCACAGGCCAATGAGCTTGGCAGCTGTTAGTCATATTTGTGTATTTCATGAGGTTATGACTGCATGGTCGCAAAAATCTAAATATTCATTAAAGGCTTGATTCGAAAATGTAAACAAGGTGCTATGAAGCAAATGAGTTGCAGTTCTACACTAACAGACTTTGTTATATGACTCCTATAAAAGACCTCCTCTGATTGGCTGGAACTAGCTTGCACTGGTTTTGACAAATCTTGATGTCAAACAGTGAAGAGCTAAAGACAGGTAACATTACTAACAGAGAGCTAAAAATAGATTGAACTAGATCTAGCCCAGGTGACATTAAGTTGTGTCACTGCCACCTGAGAGCTAAAAATAGATATTGCAACACCGACTGATTTCTTATGTATATTTCACAGGTAAAATGTTTCAATTCAGTATTTGTTCATTTTATGAGAACAGCATTTAACCCATTTATGCCAAATGGAATTTCACACCGTTATCAATTGGAACAGTCCATTTGTTTTAAGGGGTGTTAGGTGGTATTTTTCATTTTTAATTCAAGTTTTAATAGAAAATTATGCAAGCAAACAGTTGAGACCCTGATCAGACGCCGCATTCTGTGGCGTCTGATCTGGGTCTGCACTATTTGCCTATGTCCCACAAAAAGGACACTAGGCATATATGGGTTAAATTCAATTATTTTGCTTATCTCATAAGAGTTGCAGAAATTTGGGAAGTATATTGTTGAAATAATCTTCCTAGGAACATCTGACATGAGTAAATTTATAAATATGAAAATAAAAGAGAGACAGTGTCATATAACAAAACAATTGGTGCATTCTTTTTCGGTTAATATCAGGATAAGTCAACCCTCGAAAGTGATGTTCACCTCGGCTTCGCCTCGGTGAACATCACTGTTCTCGGGTTGACAAATCCTGATGTTAACCTCAAAAGAATGCATCAATTGTATAATGTTTTAGCATATTTTCATTTATTAAAATATCACTGGTTCCCAAACCAGAGCATAACTATTTTGTTTTATCTTATGCTGAATCTTTGTTGGAGTATTTGTTCATATGGTATGAGGATATACTTTCGAAAATTTCCGTATACCATATAATAGTAATGGTCACTTGATTGAGTTATAATGCAACTGAGTTGAAATATACTTCAGATGAATATAAAAAGTAAGTGCGTATGAGTATATAAGTATGCGTTTTATTATACTTTTTAATTCGTCAATATTGATGACACCTTGAAATGATTGGCAGAATGAAACCCGCAGCAGTAAACTAATTCACATGCACACTTTTACAGAAATGATGGCCTGTCATTTACAAAATGAGTATGTTTTAAATTGTGTCATTTATTGGATGTTTTCCGCTGACCAATTGACCAAGTTCACACTGGTAAATGTATACGTCGATTTGCTGGTATTTACGCGTATTGCCGGTACTTCATAGACCGAAATGGTCGATATTGGCGTTAATACTATATAGAAAAACATGCCATATGCCTAAAGGACTATAGAATTAGATCATTTTTAAGTATTTGGCGTGCACATGGCGATTTATGTAAGCATTTAGGAATAGATTCGAGTACCGATCTGGATGATCGGTACTCGAATCTATTCCTAAATGCTTACATAAATCGCCATGCACATACTGAATACATAAAATTGATCTAATTCTATAGTCCTTTAGGCATATGGCATGTTTTTTCTATATAGTATTAACACCAATATCAACCACTTCTGGTCTATGAAGTACCGACAATACGCGTAAATACCAGCAAATCGACGTATACATTTACCAGTATGAAGTTTAAGTAAGAAAGAGGGCAAATATGCCGTAAGTTGTACAATATGTACCTTTGATAGAATTGCACAAGTGACCTCGGCTTTTGACCTTCGCTGACATTGTAGTAGTATCCCGGTTGCTGCAGGTGTTCTCTCCAGCTAGTCCTTTGGAAAATAAAGCTGTTTACGTGTAGCGACTGTAGCCCCTAGGCTTGTAAAATCCTCCTCCAGCTGTTAAATCAAAATAGCTTTCATGTGCGGATCCAGAGGGGGGGAAGGTCAGGGGGTCCGGACCACCCTGGAAAATTACAAAATATAGGGTTTCTTAGCAATACTGGTCGGGATCCCCTGAAAATCACAAAAATACCAATCCAACATTCAATATAGAGCCATCATCGGCCCGCCAGCGAAACGCCATCTGGCGTTTCGCTGGCGGGCCGTTGATGGCCCCCTTATAGTGGTATTTGGATCCTTCATCCCCTCATCAAACTAAAACAAACAAAACCTAAAAATCGACAAAATTGGACCCCGCTGACAAAACTTCCTGGATCCGCGCATGGCTTTGGCCATCTAAATTCATTTGTTTATACAGTTGGAAGTCGATTTAATGTGTTAAAAAGGATTCTATGTCCCTTTAGGTAGGTGGCATGTACTTTTGGTCTTGTCAGTGGGGGTGGGTGTGGTAACTCCGCATTAGACTGATAATCGTACAGCACATGTATCTTCTTGGTATAGTGTATTGTAAAGTGGTGTTATGAGCAAAGTATGCATGAAGTGTAAGGTATATTTGTAATAAAAAGAACTTGAGAAAGGGGCTCTTACAAGGTATGGGAAATTAACATGGGAGTCTGCCCACGCTTGGAATTTGATACTACGATAACTTGCCTGGGGTATGACTTTTATATTTATGGTGAATATGAGTTTTTATACAATTCCATTGTTAATTTATGACGGCATGTATGGTATCACTATTTCACCTTAGGGTACCCTGCTATAAACATTTCTACAGTAATTGGCATATCATGTAACGGACGTAGAAATGTTTTATGTAATAACGATATCATTGATAAGTTCGATGATACTATAAAAGGCTTAGTTTGTATTAGGATAGTGGGCGGGTATTCATATTTATGCCATAGTACCCCTATTTTCAGCTATATATTTTGTATTCAGTCAAACCAAATTTTATCACTTCGCGATCTTTGTCAAGATACCATTTCAACATAAAAATTGCCATATATGTTTAGAATATGTTGACCAAATTTCATGAAAATCAAGGACCAGCAACACATTTTTTAACTTGTTGTAAACACATAGTCCTAATTCATCGAAATGTAAACTATACAATTATGTTTCAATGTAAAGCTTACTTGAATACTAACTTAGTTTGAATTACCATGTTAGTATGTTTATTGGTAGAAGTTGATATGTTCAGTGCTTTTCCCTGTTATGGATTGGCAATTAAAATAACACTAAACTTTGATAGTAAGTTCCACGATTCTTATTTAATGAATACAATAGTATTACCCAAAATGATACAATATGGTGACAACTCTACTTAACACATCTAGTTTCTAACGTTAAAACTACATCTAACAAGTTACACTTAATATGTTACATTATAAATAAATAATTCATAAATTCATAAATTCGTAAATACAGACAGAAACCTTATGACAAGTCAACCTCATATATATGATTTAATGATTGTAAGCTTCATAAAAAGCCAAGTTCACAAAAGTTACCCCCTGGGAAGCCTATTGGTCAAAATTAACCATTAAGTTCACAGAAACTCTTAGCCGCAAAGTTATTGCTAATTCAATGCTTAAATCATCTCTGTCCATTCTGTCTGTAAAACTAATGATGATTTTATCAAAGAGCAACATGTAAACTTTAGCTGGCTGCGTATTCTAGACATACAACTTCGTTTCTGGACCTCACTTGTTCATGCAGAACACTGTTCTGTGTTACCACTGATTGGACTCTGTTACAATTTATCCTGGTCATGGCACCAAAATGGGATTAATCAAGTTCAGTTGGGATATAAAAAAATGCTTTGCCTTCTTGTTTTCACCTGTTTATTGTTATAATGATATTATGTTTCTTCAACAATATTACGCAGGATATGAGTTAGTGTTATGCGATGTCTTGGCCCCATGGTGCCATGACATGGGACCATGACCTTAGACATTTCCTACCATTCAATCATTTGAAATTGTCTAAACATGTTTTTTCCTTTAAGAACGGTGTAGGTAGATTTCAAATCAACGTCCTTCTGTGAAGTTACTGATTCATTTCAACTTAATAATTAACTTTGCTAAAACTGACCTACGCCCATAAGAGGTAAGAAATGACAATGTTACTGGTTTTAAATTTTCATGAAATTTGGCTCAGGTCAATAGGATATATATGACATGTTTTTGTGGTAATATGATATCTTTACAAATACTAGAACAAATCTATCTTTTAAAATTGAAATTTTACAATTATTTCTTCTGAAAACGAAAACCATAATTTGTGTTATTAATATCATGTCCGTGGTGTTCTGGAGTCAATATAGATGACAAATCATGGAAATAAATAAAACTATAGATTAAGGACAAAGATTTTTAGAGATATGTATCACCTCAAAGTTGGAGTAAGTCAGGGTTGCTTCCTAAGCCTTATTATTAATATCTAGTTCAATGAATATATTTTCATAGTTTGTATATGTTGAGATATTAATATGCAAAGTTTAAAGAAATCCATGCGTGGGCACAGATGTAAGTACCCATTTCACTTTTCCATTTCTTTAATTTTGCTTTTTCCATGATTTTGCGAGTAAAATGTGTAGGGGTAGGAGTGTTACCTCAAGTCTCTCTTAACAACGTATTTAAGGGTTATACTGTCGTGCCAACCAAAAGTGACAGTGACGTAATACTTTGTTTACAATTGCTAAGTAAAACACTAACGTGTACACTTTACTTGACCTAACGCGAATTGATAGATCACTTGTGTATTAATCCTATCCTGTGGATAGGATTAATACACAAGTGATATATCGATTATAAATCCCTAATAACTTTGTAAACAAACATGACGTCACTGTCACTTTTGGCTGGCAGGACAGCAGCTCCCACTACTTCACCGATTTGATCAACAATAGCCAAAGTGCATTACCCAAAGCTGGTTGTTCACATGATTCACGTGAGGTCGCATACTGTAAACGATGCAAAATTGTATAAAGTTTCAGTGTGCATTTCAAGCCGAATCATTACATAACTGGATAAAAGGTAGATCTGTATCAAGCATAGCATTGGATAAGACTCGGCGTTTATCCATTCTGTTCCGAGTCTTCGCTGTCCCCACAATATAGCCTGAATTCTCGACTGCTATTTGAACACACAGCACAGCCTTTAGTATACTTTTTCATGGGCTGATCTGAATCGTCGCTGAGCTCAGATTGTTTACGTCTATACACATAATAAAAAGTTAGGCAAGGACTATAGACGGATAACCCTATTTTCCCGACAAATATTTGGAAGGTCTGGATAGATTAGGCAGATTAAGGATACCCTGTTTACAGCTTTGATGGAATATGTCATGGTGTTCAATAATCTTGGGCGGACTTGATTTTGCTGTGCTCTTCACTCCTTTTCATTCCGAACAGAAATCAAGTGCACTGGGACATCTGTGTTGGAGTACTCCGGCATTTTCCGTCTTCCGAGGTGTAGTAGACAGAACAGTCACGTGACGTGTTCCAAAACAAGACGGAGGAGCACTGTCTATATTTTTCTGCCTTTCGATAGATTCTGATATTCACGCATATTGAAAAGATAAGCTCATTAGCAAAATAGATTGTAAACGCATATTTCACTTGTTTAAGGTGGCTGTTCTGGCGTTCTCCGAGTACTCTAAAATAATCAAATAAAGTCTGACCATCAAAATAGAAATATGGATTCCCTGTCCCCCTCTAGATCTGCGCATGGAACCGGATATTCTTTAACAACTTCTACATTGACAATATATGAAATACTTCTACATGAACACAACAACAACAACAACAACAACAACAACAACAACAACAACAACAACAACAACAACAACAACAACAACAACAACAACAAAATTGAATCGATCTTACTCAACATAAATTTTTAAAGTTTAATTCTGCAAAATGTATAGCATACGAAGAAAATATGCATAAGAGTGTGTTATCAGGAAAGTATGCCTCCAGCAGCTAACAGAGTCCAGATAAATTAAAAGTGGTGATTAGCATGTAGACCCTCAATATTTTTCAAGCTCAAAACTTGCCAAAATAAGGCTTCCAGAAACATTTTACTGTGGAATATAGCAATGCCATTGAAATTCTGTAATTTCATAAATTTAGATTTAATGATGACGGCAATCAGCCATATTGGTCATTAAGTCCGACTAGAATTGATACTGAAGCAACCATTGATACTTTGAAATATGTATCTGAGAGAAACATTAATACACCGGGTAGGCGGCAATCGAAAACGTTGATACTATCGACGAACGTAGATAAAAAGTCGTTAGAAACAGAGTTTTCGATTGTCATTTGTCGCCTGATTGGCGACAAATGGCAATCGAAAACACTATTTCTAGCGATTTATGATCCGCGTTGGTCGATTGTTAGGAGCGTTTTCGATTGCCTCCTACCCGGTGTGATTCAGCAAATGTGTGATTTCAGAGTATATGATAAGTTTACGTTTACCATACTTTGTTTTGTTTTTGTTTGTTGGATTTGATTCTTTACGTCCCATCAACAATCTTTCAGTTAAACCGGGACGGGTCTTCCAGGGTTGAACCAGTACTTAGCTAGGATAAATGTGTCTTGCTCAAGGACCACAACGCAGTGACGGTGGTGTGGCTCGATCCTGCGGCCTTTCGGTCTCGAGTCAAGCACTCTACCACTGAGCCACTGCGCTCCCTATTTACCTAACTAACTTTTCAGGTGTTCCTTTACTTTTTTCTCGGTGTATACAAGTCAAGGCTCAGTTGTAAGTGAGCTCTGTCTGGTTGCTGCTGAAGAACCACGAGACACTACTACATGTAGGTTACTGGGTTAGTGAGGGTAACAAATCGTATCAAATATTGAAAGTGTCAACATTCATAGCATAGTACAAATCATGATAAAATGCTGTGCAATCACAGTGTAAGACTGGATGTGTGTTAATAGTGAATATTGGTATGAACCATGTCGCCAGCAATATGCCCGCGGGGTTTGCTGTAAGATGGTGATCAAACCAGGGATGGAGTACTCATACTCGTACTTGTACTCATACTTACTCGAGTACTTTTTTTCCAGTACTTTGCTGTACTCTGTACTTAGCAAAATTCATGAGTACATGTACTCGTACTTACTTAAGTACTGTTACAAAAAACCCTGTACTCATGAGTACATTACGAGTACCACTGAGTACTTTTTTAAATTTCAATCAGATAGAAAAAAAGTTAATTGTTTCTCAGGCCCTCCCTCATCAGTTTCAAATGCCCCTCATCTGTCTTTTTTCAGACTTGAAAAAAGTGGCCTCATCTGTGTTTTGGGAAATAGAAAATATAAATAAAAAACCTGCCTGTCTCATCTGTTTTTCATAAAAGTGGCTTATTTATTTTTTTAGCCATATCCTAATATTTAGAAAGAGTGTATTTTACATATCAAGCTTTTTTTTAGGTCATTGTGGCCACATTGTCTTCTTTAGTAACAATGGACTTGATGAAAGGCCTAATGATGCATATAATTGGCCAGGAGCAACACTATTTTGGATTACTACAATGTACTTTAATTAGTATATTGTTGTATTTGTCCCACTTGCTGCAAAATAAGACACTGTATTTACCCACCCCGAATAATGGGACAGATATATACCTGAACAAACAGTGCACACCCAGATCAGAAGCAGTCTGATAATGGTCTATACTGTTTGACATTTGATCTGCATTCTGACATGTACATGTATGCATTGATGAAACATGCTGATCACTTTTTCAGACAATTATGCCAATAATTTTTGGTGTCCAAATATTTATGAAAATATTAGGAATAATAAAATCCTTAAAACAGAACAGAACAGTTCTCAAGCTCATCACATAAAGCGCCAAAATCAAAGTCTAGAAGACAAACACTGTAGATTCAGATGAGGCGGCTCGGATATGCAGAATCAGCTATTGTTTTATTTAGTGCATAAATGTTTAATAACTTATATCAGGTTTTATCAATTGAATCTTAGATGTCACTACTATGTATTTGCTTGTAAATATTATAAATATCTGCAGCCTGTTTAGTTATTTAATTTGGCTTTTGTTTTAAAATTTTCATTGCATATTTTATAGTACTCTTAGTACTCAGATGTACTCATGAGAACTTTTCTAAAGTACTCAGTACTTACTTAAGTACATTTACAAAATGTGTACTCAGTACTTACTCGAGTACTTTCAAAACAGTCAGTACTCAGTACTTACTTGAGTACTTTTTCTTAGTACTGGCTTCATCCCTGGATCAAACCAACAACTTATCCACGGTCACAAATTCATTTTTACTTGTTTGGATTCGGCAAGTTTGCAAATGATTATGGTGATCTAGATAGCGACTAACGCATTTGTTATTCGCATATCATTCGTATGTAGCACAGCAGGGTTTCTCGTGACATGACTAGGACTGAATGTGTCTAACACATGATGGTATAGTACAAATCATGATAGAATGCAAGAAAACCTCCAAGGAGGGCTGTATATGCATAAAGTACACAAGTAGTTCGGATTCCTATAGGCACTAATTGTGCTCCCCTGGTTGCAGATTTATTCCTGTTTTGTTATGAGAGGGACTTTATGATGTCTTTTTCTGATGATAAGCAGGCTGGTGTTATTGATGCGTTTAACACTACTTCCAGATATTTGGACGATATTTTAAATATTAATAATGTTTATTTTGACAATATGGTTAGTCAAATATACCCTTCAGAGCTCCAACTGAATAAAGCCAATGCCTCTGATACCGAAGCCGCATTTTTAGACTTGCATTTGTCTATTTTTAATGATATTGTTCCTACCAAAATTTATGATAAACGTGACGACTTTGATTTTGAAATTGTAAATTTCCCATTTTTAGATGGTGATGTTCAACGTTCTACATTCTATGGAGTCTATATCTCTCAACGCATTCGTTTCGCTAGAGCATCTAGCTATGTTGCTGACTTCAACCCTCGCAATAAATTGTTAACTCAGAAACTTCTTAAACAAGGCTATCGGTATCATAAACTTCGCAAAAAAAAAAATTCAAAATTTTACAGACGATACTATGATTTGATTTCGAAATTCCAAGTTGGACTTAAATCTCTCTTGCGCCAAGGACTTTCGGAACCTGATTTCTATGGTGAATTGGTGTATAAGTTGAAGAACATTGTTGGCTCTAATAATTTTTCAGCGCAGTTTATTAAAATAATTTCCCATTATAAAAAGATTGGCTATAACATTAATGTATTGCAACAGACTGCATGCTTGGTAGTCAACCCAATCACGGTTGGCAGCTTTGCTTTCCTCTTTAATTGCACGCCGGTGGGTCGGACTTCAGACTCTATGATGGTTCCGACTTCAAGACTTATCTATTGATGAGATGGTAGGGGCCTGATGCTTTGGCTGTTTGTCGGACCCACCGGGGTTTACCTGTTGGATTTCTTTTGCTCCGGTATTCAGTTTTATTTACTGCTGAGTCCTTATCTTTGCTTTATCTCTTTGTTATATCTTGATTTTATATGTTTTAAGAGATGATGCAATGATGAGTTAGGGGTCTTTCATGAAAACCAAATATTTATGTGTCTTGATCCACATCTTAATTAAGGGTGAGGTTGGCGCCGTTAAACCGGTTTAAGCCCTCCAGTAAAATATTTTACTGACCGTTCCAAGGCGGTACTTCTTTTGTGGATCTTTTATGTTTTTGTTCTGTCTTGTGTTTGCTATGTCTTTGTGCGCGTCTTTTTATATGTGCTTTGAGGTCACCTGCTGGGAAAAGGCTGACCTCTTGGCTCTCGTTTGTGGTGTCTGCTGTGAGTTTGTCACTTTCCCATTGGTATCCTGGGTCAAGTGTGGTACTTGATTGTATCGATTCCTGATCTTTGCACCCTTACTTACTTTGCGTTTCTTTAGAAACATTCTACATTAAAACCTGTGTAAAACGGCCACTCTCAAAAAGATCAAAAAATTTTTTTGAAGAATAAGTATCGTTTAATGCAGGTCAAAAGTAATGCAGAATGCTCCAAGAAGAGCATTCTGCAATATTTCGACCTTCATAAAGGTACCACTGTCATGAAGATCTTTGTTTTGTCTATTTTTGAGTGGCCGTTTTACACAGGTTTTACTGTAATGTGAAGATCTTTATTGTAATTTTGGGATAAAAGAGGCGCATCTGACAGATTGTTGGGCAAAACTGAATATACTAAAAAATACATTCAATTTCCAAGATTCTAGCATGTATCTGAATCAGAGCAGGCTAATTTTTGTCGCCACTCTCGTAAAACAATATGTGTTAAAAATGTCAAAGTTGCTCCCAAATTGCATAAGCATATGTTCAATAGAACATTTTATGCAACAATGAGTGGTCAAGAAAGTCCCGAATATAACAAAAAAGTGTGACATCAAAAACATTAATTTTCATCTGACTACTATACAGATTATACATGTCTGTAGTATTAGCCTTAGAATTCAGCGTAAACTTCATTTATTAGACAATTAGTTTTTGGATATGAATATTTTATTCTAACATTTTGTTACTTTAGAACTCTATCAGGAGGAAATACCTGTCAAAGAAATTATCAGCCAAATAAAAACCACACAAAAAATGAACAGAAGCCTGTTTTATTTTTAATGCAGTGGATCAATATTATCTACGCTAATCCTAGTGCGATGTTTCAGCTCTCTAAAAAAAACTTTGCTATTGTGTGTTAGTTTATACTTTACAAGTACCATTAAATGTGTTGTAACCCAGAAATGCCCCGAGTATATTTTGACTTTGGATGCACATATTATCTCCATATTGCGTGTATTTGTATTCTTCTTTATATTTCTCGAAACCAAATGCCATAAAAATAATTCAGCCAAAGACTTCCAGGCTGAAAGACCTGTGTGGACTTTTAAAACATCAAAACAAATGTCCCGAGTGTAACGCTTTATTTTTATTGAAACCATTTACATAATTTAGTTCCATAAAACAACGCTATAAAAACAACAAAAGCAAACTCATTGCAAATTAGAAGTAGAGTCTTTGTATTTTAATTTTGAAGGACATTTTTGTGGAAAATGGCACTGTATTAGTTAATATTTATAGATATATCAGTGTTTATTTCTCTTTGCAATCATGTCTTTGTTTTAAAAATAATAATGGTTTTACAATCTCGCCATGCCTTCATTTATATTTTCTAAGATTTATCAATGAAAAAGAAAACATGATATACACAGAAATGAAAGTAGCTATACTTTAAGAGCAATCTTTTACAGTGGTAAAATTAAGAAAATGGTGTTGCACTCGAGACATATTTTTTGTAATGAATTGTGGTATGAAATTTTCCTGATTTTTACACCTAATTTTGTAATGGCATTATTTAGGTTACTGATTATAGACTGTGTAAAAGCAAACAGTTCAGATACTTATTAGATGCAGTTTTTAGGGATCTTCTTATCTGGGTCCTAGTCATGAGCCCTTTTCTTTGTTTCATCATGGTGTTGTAATTTGATTAGAGTGTTTCTCCATGATGATACATTGCATTAGTTAGATGGCAGTACTGTTTGTATACTGGAAATTTCAGTGGAAAATATAACATTGTACCTTTTGAAAAGTCTGCAGAACATTAACAATAGTTCATGAAATTAGATAATTTTGTACCATTTGGTAGGCCACAATCTGGTAAAGTTATTATACAACTGATGACTTGTTTGTGTGTTTCTAATAACTAAATACCGGAACAGCAATACAAACCCGTCCAAAAAGCAAAGCACTGGGCTAATTTTTACGACTAAAAATCACATGTCACAATGCACATATTTTGAAAATATATAACCGACAGTAGTTTAAAAATGCCATGTGTTGGTAATTTTGTCAATCAAACTTTAGTTAGTTAGATGGCCTCCATGCGAGCTGCACATTTCTTGTACTTCAACAACAGCAGAATCTAGGGCGAAGATTTGGTACCAGTAAAATGCATTCAAGCCCCCCGGTGGCTTAGGCTGCTGTCCGTTCTAAGGCGGTGGTTCTGTTGTTGTTGTCTTTTTGTTTATTGTTACTCCCATTGTGGGAGTCTGTAATTGTTCTATGTTTTGTTGTACGTTACTTATGTCCATTCTAGTATTGCAATCATCTTGATGGGGAAGAGAGAGCTGATTGCTTTGCTTAATTTGTCTTCCTGGTGTCCCGTGATGGTTGAGCGGCTCTTCCTCGCGGTGCCACGGGGTTGTCAACGGTTTGTGATTGTGGTATTTCCTGATCATACTCACTTACTATTCTTCACTATATAACTTAGCATGCTAAGCGTTAAAGGATTAGGATGGTTGATTATAATGTAATGGTTTGTGACAAATCAAAGGTATACATTTGTAAATTCAAAGTGGTGAGTGTCGTGGATTTGTAACGATAATAGTTAGGCATTTATTTCTTATGACAGACAGACAGACATTGATTTATTAAGCAACAAATCACTGCCAGTGGGAATTTATTTCGCTTCTAACACACAAAAAGCTAAAAAATATTAACAAATCCTTCAGAGTCTTTAACGATCCCGCCATCTTGAACAGAGTATTAGAATTTCCCGTAACTCTTGTATAGACTGAAACGCGTATTTAACGTACGTTTTGAACATTCATTTGTTGTGAAAACGCCGTTACGCCGTCTAACTTCAACGTTACAAGGATATATGTGATAAATGTTGTCATGGAAATCAAACTGGTGACTGAATGACGTCATGCCAAACAGTGACCAGTCCTTGCAGTGATTTATCAACCAATAGATCACTGAATTTAACCATTGGCTATATAGGCGATCAGTGTTAAAATTTTTAATATCTAATACAGGGAAAGTGTTTGGTAATCATGAGAGGTTTTTTATCTGCCTGGTATTAGAATTAAGCTTGGTTATGACACCACTAGTGAGTGGACTCATATTTACTCTCTAGAAATGTTCTAGAAATGTTGAATAAGAAGGCACTCGAAACTCAAATAATCAAAGAGGCAAAGAAATATTTGAACGAACTAAGATAGAGTCCTAAAATTTGCACAGTAGACGTTAGGAAATGTGTCAGAAAATTCAATGAAAACATCTGTAACAACAGTTCATGGGCATGATAATCAAATATAAATATAAGTTCTAATGTTTTGGCAACAAATACCATAGATTTATAGTTACACATGTAAGATATATTGATTCTTTCTGGATTATCATCTATAACATCATCATACATTGGCCTTGCACATTGGTTACATCATGACATATATGTTACAGCCTAGATAAGTGACCTGATCAAAGAAACTTGGTGACATCTTGGTTTAAGAGGGTTATGAGCAAGAAAGTCTGATAAAATGTAGCTATCTACAAGCTGCAATTGTTTTTACATGTGCTTTACTTAAACGGTAATACCGAAGTTTGCTCATAAGTAAAACCAGGGGTAGGGCTTATATTAGCTCAGTTTAGACTGTATATTTAAGATAGAAAAGCATTGTTTTGCATAAGTCTATAAGTATAGAATTAAAAGCTAATCTAAAACGGTTTAAACAACACAGAGCAGTTGTTAAACTAAATTTCGATAGTCGCAATTTCCACTATTAACTTATAATTAAATTCATGTAACGTACATAACACCACGGGAAGCCATATGAATGCTAACAGTATGTAGTAAAGATATTCAGTATGCAGACTCTTTGAGAATATTAAATGATTAGATAATTTAATGTCTTTTTACTGTAAGCTCATAATTTCAATTTTCTTATTCTTAAATGAATACAGTAACACATGTAACAAGCTGTTACAGGCTAACGCCCCGGTTTACAGAGTGCAAACATCTCTTATTTTATGTAACTTGAATTGTTATTTAATATAGAATATGTTTGCAGAATTCTATAGGGGTTTGGGATGGAGCAGCCCCTAACTCAGCTTGCAGTCAAATACAGTTTGATGATTCTACTGGTTTTGATGAGATGAGACGGACACTTATTTTGCCAGAGAAGCAGATATAATGATAGCCAATGTATATGGCTTGGATAAAGATTTGATTAGACAATTTACATTTAACAGAACAATTTACTAAATTTTCTTGAAACTATTATTTTCTATGTCCCTCTATCTATATTTAAGTATTATAAATATTAGAAAAAATTGAAAAAATACATATAACATCAGTAACAAGGGTCCATGGGTTTGATAACCACCGATGAATTCATTCCTAAGATCAAGGCACCAGAGGCCAGAGACTTATAGGAAAAATATGCAAAAAATATTCTTTTTTTTCTGAAATTACAACACTTACACCAAGTCAATGAACTTGCTCATTTATTATGCCATGGTGACATATGTTACAACCTTTAACAAGTGCTCAAATCTTTTTGTCAACCCTGCAAGATCTATGATTCTTTATTTTATGACCAAGACAATCCAAAACATTTAAGAAATCCAACAGTAGCAGATATTAACATACATTTTTTACTTAAATAATACATACCAAATGGGGCTCCTTAAAACTGGGAGTAGGGTTGTTTTATTGCTCATATAACACAATATTTTTAAGATAGCAAAGCAAACTTTGGGTTTTCTATAAGCCAAATGAGTATGTTTGTACAACAAGGTCAAAACATTTTGAAAAATGTACTGATCAGCTGCAAATGTAAATGCTATTGGTCACAATTACCATTTCAAAGGGTAATTTTAGTACCACACATACCACCTTAGGAAGTCGTGATTTTGCTCCAAAAGGTTTTAATGTGTAGCTTAGGTATCTAGTATGAAGTCTTTGTGTATAATTTAAATAATAAACAGTTTAATGCCTTCTTTCTGTAGTTCAAACTTTTATTTTTCTAAATTTGATATGGTAACGTATGTAACAGGTCATCAGAGACTAGCATCCCAGCGAACAGAGCGCAAACATCTCTTATTCAACGCAGCTTGAAATTCTCCTCAAGACAGAATATATCTGCAAAACTACCTGGAGGGGGAGGTGAACCGTTCTCAACTATCAGTCTAGTTTATTTCGACGTGATTAGCTAGAAAGCCATATGGTCGAATAGACACGTTTTCTAAAAGATGCACGGACAGTTCATTTGAATTAGATCTGGCAAGAAATTGTATTGGTACTGGAGGCAATGCATCATTTTAATAAAGCGTGCTTAGTGTGAACTGTTAAAATCACACAAACACACAACCACTGTTTGAACCATAATAAGAAATTGATTTATTCCATACTTAGCAGTGAAATCAATGCATATCTAAAACAAATAAAAATGGTATTTTCACAGAGTGAAACGATATGATATCAATCACTAGTGATTGATAATCGCCTATATTTTTACTAGTGATTATATCACGTTTTTGGATTACCTCTGACTTTTCCATTCACTTAATGCAGCTCATTTCAAAAGTTCAAACGCCAATAACTTTTCCATTTGTGAACAAAAACATCAAGAGTGGTTAGGCATTTTCTTAGTTAGAACACGAGGAACATTTTGGTACCGAAATAATTCAGCTTTGCTGAAAATTTCGATGTTGCATTTTCAGCACCACCCGCTTCAGTGAGTGAGGCAATGCATGTAACCTATGATACGTAACGTCATCAAACATTTATGACGTCACTTGTCTTGCAATTTGACGCTGAATAAATTTCTTGTTATCTGTAAGTCCCATGGCTATAGATTGATCCAGTTATTCTGCCACAAATACTTTTTTGTCTTCTACTATATTATTGTGATTTGGCTTGAAGCACTATAGGCAATTGATTAGCTGTAAATCTTCTAAAAAGTACAAAATAAAAAGATTTTTTTCCCCAGTAAATACCAAATATACGAGGGACATTTGGAAAGTTCTTAGCATGGTCTTCTATCTCAATAACCGATTTACAAACCCTATCATATTTGATTTCAATTTAAAGAGCTATCTTTCCTCTGTGCTATGGCAAAACTTCATGAGGATATTATTATGCAGACAGAAAAATATTATTGTGAATACATGTACTGTTTGTATACTGGAAAACGCAAAATTTCAGTGGAAAATAAAACATTTTACCTTTTGAAAAGTATGCAGAGCATTAGCAATAGCTCATGGAATTAGATAAGTTTGTACCATTTGGTAGGCCACAATCTGGTACAGTTATTATACAATTGATGACCGAGTTGGATGTCTCTAATAACTAAATACCGGAACAGCAATACCAAAACCGTCTTGAAAGCAAAGCAATGTGCTAATTTTTTCAGCTAAAATCGCATGTGACAATGCACATATTTTGGAAATATATAACCGACAGTAGTTTAAAAATTCCATGCGTTGGTATTTTCTTCAAGCACACTTTGTACTCTTAGTATTGAAACAAAAAGAAATTTTGTAAACCAGAATAAAGGAAAGATAACTCTTATAATCTGCCCATGGGGCAGAGTAAGTTTAGCTTTGAGTTGACGTTCTGGTTCATTTAAATGGAAGACGATGGCAAACAAAAAAGCAAAAATACCTTGAGAGTAGAAACCATTAAATTTTGTGATGGTGAACGCGATACAGTAAGTGGTTCTTATGTCATCGACAAAATGTGAGGGGTTAAATTACCCCACCCACTTCTTAAAAAGTAGGGGTAGTGTTATTAGGAATATTTTTCCTGAATACAGAGCAAAACAAGCCACACTTTTTGCGCGACGAAATCATTTTTATGCATTGTTTGCTACAAATAAAGCAAAAAATATACTCAATAGGAGTTTTTCGTGCTCCTGTAGTGACTCAATTTATAGTAAAAGTATTAAAAAAATCGAAAAAAGTCACATTTTTGAAAGTTTACCTTTTCTCTACATTTACCGAGTGTAAGTCGTGCAAACAGTAATCGCATGATATATTTTAATAAAAATTAAGTTGTCACCAAATCTTTAAGGGCTTGGTTCACGAAGGGGCAAAATCGGCCCTGTTATAAAAATGGATTATTTTTAGATATGTTATTAAATGGTGTATTTAAATGAGAAAAATGCATTTTTTACATGTCTAGTGCTAAAATTTTTTAATTTAGGGGTCAATAAACATAGGTACCCTACACGACGTTTACCGCTAAAAGTAACGTAATTTACCGTAAAATGTTAAGTCAAGCATCACTTAGTAATTTTACAATGCCGCAATACAATGCCTGTGTGAGAACTTATGTCCCTACGGCCCGAAAGTTTGGGAAGGGGTGAACATATTGTTTTTGGTGCGGATCCCGTCGGCATCTGTGGAAGGGTCGGCGTCAGGGTCGGCATCCGTGAAGCTTCTTTTCCGTAAAATGTCCAAAATAGGGTTTCTGTACATTATCTTCTAAACCAGTTGATGAATCTTTACCAAACTTGCACAGATACATTGCTTGGAAGAGAAAAAGAGGTGATCAGAATTTGGTGACCTTGACCTAATTTTCAAGGTCACGCCGGCACAATGAAATGTTCAAAATTGGGTTTCCATAATCAGTGAATGAATTTTGACCAAACTTGCACAGATACATTGTAGGGAAGACGAAAAGAGCTGATTACATTTTAGTGACCTTGATCTAATTTTCAAGGTCACACTGGCACTTTGGAATGCCAAAAATGGGGTTTATGTGAATTATCTTCTTAATCAGTGGATTGATTTTGTTGTTTACGTGAATTATCTTCTTAATCAGTGGATGCATTTTGACCAAACTCACATAGATACATTGTTATGAGAAGGAGAGGAGTTGATTAGACTTGAGTGCCGTTGACCTTATTTTCAAGGTCACATTTGCGCTTTGAAATGTCCAAAATAGAGTTTCCGTGCATTATCTTTTGAGCCAGTGGGTGGATTTTAACCGATCTTGATACATTGATGAGAGAAGGGGACAGGGTTTTCTGATTTTGGTGACCTTGACTTAATATTCAGGGTCACACAGAAAAGAGTTATCATTTTATGGTGACAGAAAAGAGTTATCCGATCTTGATGACCTTGACCTTATATTCAAGGTAACCGCAGCACTTTGTCAGTTCAAAGTTTACCCAAAATTGTGTTTGTGCATGAATTGGTGGATTTCAGCCTGTATCATTGTGACACAATAAAGAATCGTAGGCATCCTTGTCGACTCAATTTGTGGTTGAGGGCATAGTTTTCCTCTGCTTTAATTTCATATTGTTTGTCATTCGCACGCATGCATATATCTCCTGTAGCAATGGATATAAAAAAACGATACTTTTTGAAAATGGCATGTATTCACATCGTCACACTGCATCTTGTTAATGACGTCGCTAGGAAACTGCGCATATTTTGACGCCATTAACGTTAAACATATTTTGATGACATTACAAATATAGCGTACGTTGTGTACACATGTGTACGCATATTTTAGTAGTGACGTTACTAAGAAGCAACACATATTTTGACGCCATTATTGCCCTGAAGATAGGAAACCGGTTGGCAATAATTAAAATAGTAAAAAAAAATAATCCATGTGCTTATGTTGTTTAATTTTTCTTATAATATATATAGTGACAGAATTATCCTAGCTTAATACAGATTCAACCCAGGAAGACCTGTCCTTTTTTAACTGAAAGATTGTTGATGGGACGTAAAGAATCAAATCAAACAAACAAATGCTCACGCAAGCTGTTGCCGGCTTCAGTCCCTACATTCAGCACCTCACATACCGTAAAACATCAATGGCTCGAACAGGCTTGGAGTCATGAAAAATACTTCTAGCCAAGAGTAGTTCTAGCCATCCAGGGTGAATTATGTATAAAATGGCCTGTAGGGACCATGGTGATAGTTCTAGCCAACCCAGGTGAATGAGCCATCAGAGTTCGAGCCATTGAAGTTCTACTGAAGCTTACAAGACATTTATTTGAGAAAGTCAAACAGGTTACCACTTCACAAGTTATTTTTATTGATGCCTATCACTGTATAGAAACAATGTTATTTTTAACAATTTATGTTAAAAGGTAGTTTGAAATCTCATTTATGCTGTTAAAACGTTATAGTTTTGTCATTATGTACGCAACGTTGTTCTGGGCGTCATATCGTTTCGCGAACATCTGTAAACCACTAGTTGTTTATAGTCTTTATTGCATGGCGTTATTTCACTCCCAGCCCAACATCATATGATAAACTAAACTCCATGGCAGCAGAACTGCCACTCAGCTGGTATTTGGTTTAACCATTTAACTGCTCTAGAACGTATGTGTTTTTATTTCAATTTTACTGAGAAATGTTTGTTCATCTGAGGATAAAAAAAACTGACCTCAAAGTGTTCAGTTCTTAATTCACGCTAGAGGACCACTGTACTTGAACAGCGCAGTCGTCACGTGTTGGTTGCAGTCGACGAGTGCACAAAATATTGTACCTAACTGTTAATTTGGTCAATATTTTACTTCTGAAAATATCAATCGCTAATTGAAAGGAAAACATTGACCAAAATATTACCCTTTTAACAGCTAGATACACTATTCTGAGCACTTGTCGACTGCAACCAACACGCAATGACTGTACTGCTGGCCTGTAAGTTTGTGTCAAAATATGTCGAGGTTTAGCTGCCATCAAAAAATGGTGAAAACTTACACATACTTTTGATGAGTACCCAATCACGCTAGAGAACCACTGTACTCGAACAGTGCAGTCATCGCGTGTTGGTTGCAGTCGACGAGTGCATACAATAGGGCACCTAGCTGTTAAAAAAAGGGTAATATTTTGATTAATATTTTACATCAGAAAATATTCATCGCTAATTTTTGTCACGCATAAATCTAGCTCTGTATCTACTTAAACCTGCAACTTTCGGTACCAGGGTACCGCAGATTATAGGCGTGTTTATCTGCAGGTAGAGATTAAATTCAGCTGTCCATCAAATGTCAGAAAATCAATAATGGTTCCAGCAGGTTTACTGGGGCTATTGAACTGCAGGAAAGGTCAGTTAGATAGTCAGCTGATTCCTATTACCTGCAGAAGAATGAGAATTTCTGCATATATTTTAAAAGAAAGATATCAATATCTGACCTTGTATATTTACTTAGATAACTCTTTGATAAAATGACTCAACTTAATTGTGCAAAAACATGCCATGAAATGGAATGAACTGCCCCCAGAATGACCTAGCTGGTGCAGCTAGGTCATTCTGGGGGCAGTTCATTCCATTTTCAATATTCGGGTTGAACCAATGATACACGTATTGCTTCATCTAATTATTGTAAGAAACTGAAACAGTAGTCCTATAAAGTCTCAAATTATGACAAATACTTATTTCATGGAAACATAGTTTTGCACCCATTTGATACGAGTAGAATAAAAATCCAAAAAAGAGCAGTTACCATTACAACCCCCATTAATAATGGCATCTCCCTGGCATGTATCCTCAGGGATTTATCTCCCGCCAAATTCCAGTAATTTCCAGTTGTGTGGGAATATGACAAAAGCATTATTTTGGAATACTATTATTTACTGTTTTATCTTTAATATTCAAAACTATTGAAACAAAATGTTGTTCGCTGATTCTGAAATGAAATGGAACGTAATGGGGGGAAGCTCGGGGGTGAAGGTCAGGTAGGAATTTGTACATTACCTTTTTTCATTTATTACCATAAAAATAAGCTTTGTCTAACAGTTTGAAATGACTTTGTATTTAGCAATATCAGTTAATTGTGACAACATATTGAAGCAAAAACTAAGTTATGAATTTATGGTGCTGTACTCTTTACTTGGAAGTGTCGTCTGCTGACAACCTTTGCAAACAGTTTGGACCGGATCCAAACTGTATGACACGGGATCATATTCCTGAGGGATTTTTTGAAAATGATTATTTTGAAAGAAAACAAATCAGCAGACGACAAAAAATCATGAAAAATATACTAAGCATGTAAAGAGTAAAAGGCAATTTTTTTGTAAAATTCCAAATGAATATATAATAAATTTTGTTTTAATAAATTGAATGGTATGTATAATAGTTGTGTTCCCTGAGCAATAAAACAGCAATAAAATCTTAAGCATTGATAATCTGACCCCAGTAACCTGCTGCAGCAATGAATGCTATAAGCTGTGTTCTGATACTTCAAGCACATGCTTTTGTTTACAATCAGGGGTCATGACATCTCATGAATAATAAGCTCCTCCCGGGAAATTCAAATTTGACAGTTGAGAAAAACATTTTATTTTAGAAAAGCATTTTAAACACTTTTTTGCAAAAACTCTTGTTGCAGAATCGATTCATATATGATTGTCCACTCAGACACCATTTGAAGTAATTAATACATTAGGTATATTCTAAGAAATCTTCAAAAAGATCTCCCTGATGTGAAGCATGTTTGAAATTGCATGGAATTAGCATAGGGCCAGAAATTTTATACTATTTGATTTACGAACCCTCCTACTGTAATTTTCCGGAAAGTAGGAAAAAAATAAAATTTAATATCTAAGATTTTTTTTTAAATTTTATCGCCGACTCTAAATATTATTTGTTTTGTTGAAAAAATAATATATTTTTGAGGTTCTGTCTGTGTATTTTTTAAAGTGACACTGTAAAAGTGATTGTCTTGTCCAGATTTTTAGGAAAATGATAAAATATTTAATGATTTAATACAGACTGTTGGTTTACCTATTACTTGTTTTACTGTTTCTGAGATATTAAAAAAAAAAACTCTGAAAAAATAAAAAAAAAAAGCTCTGAAAATGACTGGTCATATTCAGAGCTTTTTTATTTATTTTTTTTCATCCGCTCGACCCTAAATCTCAAAAAAATTTCCCGTAAATCATCTAATAAAAAAATTCTGGCCTAAAGCGCCATCATGCGGCTTTTATACTCCAGTTGCAGGTTTAACAAGATTTATTTGGGTTGAGTGATAGTCGTTACAAGTTTGAGGACCAAAAAGTTGACAAAGTCTTTTTCTGTCAGATCATGTCCTGCCCCCCCCCCCCCACTACTAAGACGAAAAAATTACTGGATCCGCGCATGTCAGTCATGCTTTTTGGTGAGCTTATGGAATACAATAAAGGCATATCAAATATGCTTGGCGTAAGTATATGATTTAGGAAACAAAACAACCAGTACATGTGGATATTATTTTCATCTATTATATAAACCTCAAAGCTTGCAATAATATATAAACTAGCACTTTGAGAAGGTATAAAAAAGAAACGAGAAAAAAAAAGAAAGAAAAAAATTGACGTCGCTGAGGATTGAACTCAGGACCCCTTGCAAAACAAGCGATATATTCATGGACTTAACCGTACGGCCACGTAGACGCTTTATACTTATGCTGCAAACTTAAAACTATATACTTTTAAATACGAACAAAACAACAATAGGCTTAAAAAATATACAAAAATAATCAAGCTGACACTCATTTTTTGTAAAAATATGACCCCATGTATTTTTCTAATAGTTATTTATGGATAAATTCACTTCCCGTTAACCGAAAATGGTAGTATATACCTGCGAAAGCAGACAAAAACTAACGGTAGCACAGCGAGCGTCTCTTACTGAATATAAATTTCGGATGTAACATTATTTCGGCATCGGCATTGTTTGCACTGTAAAATGTGAGAAAGTAGGAGTATTTTCAGCTTCTAAAATTGTCCAGCCCTGCTTTCATGAGATAATGTAGTCATATTTGTATATTTTAAGCCTAAGAACATATACAAATGGCCTGCAAATACCAAACACAGACAAAATATCCAAACGTGATCGTTTAGGTTACGTAAAATTACATTATGAAGCCATAATTTCGACACTTTGAAATCTTGGGTCATGGGTTCTCAATTTTTATTTGCACAGCTAAGCCAAAAATTGTGATGTCGAAATAATGGCCTCATGTTTTGTTATGGATATATTTACACGAAATCCCCACAATATCAGCCATTTTGGGGAAACTGGCGGTCATAATATGGATTTTTACGGTAATAGGGAAGCATCCAAGAAATTGTTTGGTATGTATTTGAAGAGAGGGAAGATCGTCTGCTTCAGAAATAATGTCATTTATATTATATTCATACATTTCTAAAATAGGATTTTACAGGGCCGATTTTACCCCTTCGTGAACTTAGCCCTTTGTCAAACCATGATCGTAAATAAGGTCCCAAACTTCCCTTCGTTTCTTCACAATTATTTTGCTTAAAATTTCAGCCAGTGTATAAAACCTACTCATTTTGAGCATGCGCTGCACGTGCACGCCAAGTCCTTTTTCGACAAAAATTAAACCATCAAGTAGCCATTGAATTCTAGTTTCCAAAAATGTATTATTCGATAGCATTTTATCAACGCATTGTGGAGTTATGATGCCATGCTAAGAACTTTCCAAATGCCCCACGTATGTCATCTCGTGAGTTGAAAGCATCGAAATTTTTACTTGTGCTGAGCTCTCGTGAAAATTCTGATGTTTTCAACACACTCGATGAAATATATTTGACATTCACCTCAAAAATGAAAAAGTTCTCTATTTATCACATGCCGTCGCGTCTGGTGGTGATATAACACCGTGCAATAACATCGATAAACACTAGTGGTTTACAGATTAAGTAACGTTATGTCATAACGTCCATTTAATATAGTACGTAAAAGATGGCAAAATCTTGATTTTTCCACGCCAAACGATGCGACTTAAAGAAAGTTTAACTTCATGTGATAACAGAAACTGACATTCGTGCTCCTGTATTATTTAATTTATTAAACTCGTTGCGAAAAATTCTCGGCAAGCCTCGCATTTTATCTCTTTTCCTCAACTCGTTTAATAAATTAAAAAAAACAAAACATGAACACTAATGTAAGATCCTCTATACGTATCACAGATGCATCAGATCGTTCTTTGAACTGGCATGAATACATGTAGCTAGCAGTAACGTTTGGTCTGGGTTTTCTTTTCTTCATCTCGTTTTAAGATAATCGGAGTCTCTGTAGGGCTCGTTAGAACCTCCGATGACAAGATTAAAAAAATCACATGACCTTGTTTTGTTTGATTTGATTCTTTACGTCCTATCAACAATCTTTCAGTCTCGAGTCAAGCACTCTACCACTAAGCCACTGCACCCCCACACACATAAAGTAGCCTATTGAAACGAATATCATTTTGCAGGGTTTGTCAAAAATGAGATTTCCGTATATCCTGAAGGTATAAAAATTCTCGTTCGGGTGTAACCACGAAATACCAAGGTACTTTTCTTGTGAATATCTTCCATATTATTAAAAAATACTATTTTAGCCTATCCAAACGGAAACAAATGGGTATCGCCGCGAGAGATCTTGACTTTGTTGCATGCGACGACAAAGGCGCAGTCCCATCACAATTTGACGTATCACTAGCCTTTATCACAATTCCTTTCTTCCATCGACTCTTAGGCAATGGAAAAGCATACCAGTTGAAGTAAGGCAGCTTAATACTCTCTCATCATTTAAAACTTTCCTTAAGTAAGATCTTCAATCTGTCCTAACTTATTATTACTGTGGTTCCAGGAAAACCAAAATCCTTCATGCTCGTTTACGTACAGGCTGTAGTTCTATAAATATGGACCTCTTTCACAAAAATATTACTGAATCCCCACTATGTCGATGTGGAAGCATCGAAGATACACAGCACTAATTCTTCCACTGCAGATTCTACCAGGGGCCTCGCAACACTCTTTTGAATGCCTGTACAACTTACCAGAATCCTACCGTAAGTCTGCTTCTCTTTGGCAGTTCAACACTATCACTTGAAGCAAACATTGCAATTCTGGAACAAGTTCACAAGTATATACTTGACACAAAACTTTTGACCTAATCAAGCATCACGCTACCTTAGGGCGATATTATATAAATATTACCTTCCCTGATATGGTGATAGTCGAAAATATCATCCCGAGGAATGTGATTATCAACCGAGGCGCAGCCGAGGTTGATTATCATATTTCGAGGGATGATATTTTCGACTATCACCATATCAGGGAAGGTAATATTTATTTTATTATACCGAACATTAGATCCTTTATTTTCCACTGTCTTAGGCCTACCATGGTGAGGGGAGATCCAAAGGGAAAATAATGCACAGCTTCTTATAGATCTGCATGAATGAAAATACAGCTTTCACAAAAATGTTTCTTTTGAACAGTTTGAATGCTCGAACTGACCATGACGTTCGGTACAACAAATTACGTCATAAGAAGTCGATGACGTCAAACTTAATACCAAGCAGCGTCATTTAAATGGAGATACTGTACAAGATGCGGTTTTGTTGCAAAATTGAAAATTTAGCCAAATCGGCTCCAATTTGGTCTCAACGTGTTCCTCTCGTCCTAACTAAGAAAACGAGTACCCACACTTTATGTTTCTGACCATAAACAACGAAGTTATTTGGTGTTTAAAGTCGCCAAATCATGTGTCATGTCCACCATTGCTGTTGAACGTCTCCTGACGTGAACGAACCGTACGCGCATCGGCGTTACGCATCATGTGACCGCCCTGATATTTTATAATATCACCCGCTGCTATGGCAAACACGTGGCAGTATTCGCCGTTGCTGTAGCACCGGGTGATATTATAAAATATCAGTCGTTCGTCTATGGAAGTTTTGTATGGGAAATTCACGTGAGGTATAATAAATACATATATACTACAGGTTTTCAGCTTTTCAATTGGTCTGTGGCGTCTTCTCTTATCACCCACCCCACCCCTACCCCTGCCCCAGCCCAAATGATATTCCTAGCCTTTACTATGATCTTATCATTTTTTCTAATTATTGTATTTATTCATTATGCTTTCACAAAGCTGTATGTTTCTTTTTGTTTCTTTTCTGTTCTTGTACTCTTTCTGTCCACCGCTCAATATGTTAAACTAATACTCAACTTCCGCTAAAGCATTACAAATACATTGTGATAGGGAGAAGATGTATGTATGTATGTATGTATGTATGTATGTATGTATGTATGTATGTATGTATGTATGTATGTATGTATGTATGTATGTATGTATGTATGTATGTATGTATGTATGTATGTATGTATGTATGTATGTATGTATGTATGTATGTATGTATGTATGTATGTATGTATGTATTTGTGTGTTATTTCAAATAAAATATGCTTAAATTAAAGGCGCAGACCAGTCTGCGCATCCGCCCGGTCTGATCAGCGCCTATATTTGTTATTATAATATCTAAACTCGCTTCATACGAACCTTCAACATTCTGGTTAGTCTCTGTAGCTGAACAGGCTGTTTCGAGTCTTACACAGGCGGATATCCCAAAGACATGTTTTCTCGCAACGAGGCCAAATGACGTCATCTCCATATGTACAGGTATGTACCTAGTCCGGTATCTCCAAGCAATGGATACAGATCAGACTCACTTTGAGGATATCCAGACTGATCCGAGTTCTCCCACGTTTTTGGCCTTACCATTAGATGGGTGAAAGATATGTTTCATGTAGAGCAGAATCGCTCACACTTTTACAAAATGAATGAAGTAAAGTGGCAAAATATTATAGGAGCAATTTACACGTGAACGGTTTAACTTTACATGTGTGTAGCAACAGAAGTGCAGTTGTATTTTAAATATATACACATAGATGTGAGTAGAACCGGTCTTACACTGTAAATGTATCTGTTACATGTAAATTTAACGGAAATACCGTCCGAAGGGCACATGATTAATGGGCCTCGACGCGAAAAAACCTGACTTCGGGGTTTGCAAACAACAAAGGCGCAGATCAACCTGCGCATCCGCGCAGTCTAATCAGCGTCTTTGTTATTCGCTTTTTGGAAAGTAGTATATCTAACCTTGCTACAAGGGAATTATCAATTTTCTAGCTAGTCTCTGTAGCTGAGCAGGCTTGTTTGAGCATGACATGGTCGGGAATTCCAAATACAGGTTTTCTAATGATAAGGGTCATATAATACTTGTCTACAATAGCTGATCAACCGCAGTATCTACCAACTGCCGCGCATGCACAAAGATGACTTCATGTAATGTATTGTGTTTAGTTTTTCTTATTAGCTTTATAGGTAAGTTTATTTCTTATAGTTCGTTCTTCAATCATGTCCAGTTGGCATAAGTAAACGAGGATTATCTTTATTTCAACCAGTCTTGAACTAGACTTGAATTAAAGATAATCCTCGCTAACTTCATGCAAACTGGACAAGACTTTTATTAACGCTAAGCGTAATCAAATTTATGTTATTGATCGTTATCTGTGTTATGTTCGTTTGTTTTGTTGCTTTACGTCCCTAATCAAACGGTCCGTTCACCTAACCACACTTTTCCTGTGCAAGCTTAAACAAGCGGTTGACCAGTACTCCGTGCACATACTTTCGCTTGTAAGTGCATGAAGTACTGGTTTACCGCTTGTTCAAGCTTGCCCAGGAAGTGAACTGACCGTCCCGCCATGATCATAGCTGTTGACTTGGGACGTAAAGCAACAAAACAAACAAACATAGGACATATTACAATCCATAACATAAATCTAAATCATACATGTAAAACATATCAAACTAATTACCAAAAAGTTCATAAACATTCAGACATTTTATGAAAATACAGAAGATAGACAAATGAAATCAGGATATCCGAAATAGAAGGCCGCGATAAATTAGTGGAAAATCTCAAAGCAAATATTTAATCTCCCAACGACTGTGGTGGAAAACGTCAAAATGATTGTTAAAAAAATAAGATTTTAAGCGTAATTCCACCCATTTTGTAAAGATGGAATATCAGGAATATATGAAGATAATTTTGACAAAGATAATTTGCTTAATGACTATTTCTCAATAAGACAGCGTTTCATGAAAAATCAATCTACTCTCCCCAATCTACTCTCCATCTACTTCTAGAAATACAAACAATTACACAAGGAGGTGTTCGCTGAAATTGTGCTAATATACAAGAAGTAAAAGAAACTTTAAAAAAAGCTGAGGCCCTTATGGTATCAACAATAGACTTTGAATTCTCTTAAGTGATCTATTTAACTGTATAATTTTAGTAAATAGTAAAGTTCCAACTACCTGGAAAGAGGCCGATATCGCACCCATATTTAAAAATAATGACCCATCAGATATAGTAACCTGTGTAAAAAGGCCACTCTCAAAAAGACCGAAATTTGGTTTTCAAGAACAATTATCGCTTTATTCCGGTAAAAAGTATAGCAGAACGCTCTAAGGGGAGTATTCTGCAATACTTTCGACCTTCATTAGGCTACCATTTATCACTAAGATCTTTGTTTTGTCTATTTTACAAGTTTTACTGTAGTTTATTTTCGGCGATAATAGTCCAATCTCAATATGTACATGGTAGCGTTTTATGGATTACCTCTGACTGTTTCATTCACTTAATGTATTTCACTTCAGAACTATAAACGCCCATAACTTTCTTATTTTAGTCGGGGAACCAAGGTAGAAAAAATGCTAACCCTTGCACCCGAAAGGTATACAGCTGGAGTTTGTGTGGTTGCAAAGGTAATTCTATGGTGTATCTGAAACCACTGTATAGCAGACTCGATCGACTTGCATAACGCAAGAGCAGTCAACTTTCTACGGAAGCCCAGCAAGAACATGTCAAAATATTATTTTTCAAAATGTTATATATTTTTATCAAAAAAGTTCAGGATTGAAAAATATTGAGTTTATTTAATAATACAACATCGGCGTAGACCTCAGAAGCAGTGGCGGTCATCTAAGAATGCTGCTTATTGATTTTTAAAGCATGTAGATTAGGGCACCCCCATTTTGAAATAAAATTTATAGATTTCTTTTCTTCAAATCTCATTTAAACTGCATTTATTGCCCCAAATTGTATTTGATAATTATTTATATATCGCTTGGAAGCATATCTCATAAAAAATTGTGTGCTTACTTATTCACTTTTGTCCTCCCGCTGAAGTGGTTTGAATTGCATATTTTTTACATAAATAAATAAATTTTAAATTGAATGTGTTTAAACACTGCATACAGTTAGACAGACGTTTGGGACATAATTTAAGACAATTTATTATATTTTCTATGGCAAACTAGAAAAGGTAGCTGAAAAGTAAAAATATGAAACCACGATCATTTGATACTTAGTAATTTAGTTCATGCCAGCGGGTGTGTAGTGACATACCAGGACAACTTAAGAGCAGTTTGACATATAAATGAAATTTATCAAGGTTTAAAGGGTGTTTATCTTCCATATTTACAGCAGCTTTGAAACAGAGGGGCATTGTATGGACCAAGGGAATTTTTTATCTACTGAAAACAATAATTTTATATAACAGTGGTAAAATAAATTTGAAAAAAAAACACGTATCACTATTATCATATCACCATGGAAAACCTGTCTGTCCCCGTCTGAGATGCAGAAATGTAATCGCATAGTACTTGTAAAGACAAAAATGTCCATAAGAAGATTATTTTGGTGCACAAATGACTGTCCATACTTTTAAATGCATTTGATAGTGTATTATTGTATTATCGAACAGCCAAACGGCTTCTCATACCAATCCTCCAGATAAGAGTGCGTAATGCAAAATTAGTTTTGTTATTTCTCAACCAAATCATATGTTGTGGGTACTTAAATGGACCTATTAAATGAGACGGTTCTTTTGAAGATCAAAAGCACGCTCTTTAACTTATTGATAAGGGAAACATCACAATTTCTATGCTATGAAAGATTGCTTAACATGACCTATGTGGCATACAAAAACGCATTTTTCCGCGGAATGCAATTCTGGTCGCATCGCTATACAGTGGTTTCATATCAAGCACTATGTAGGCTATCAGTATACAAAATTCCAGCCGTATACCTTTCGGGTGCAAAAAATGTATGTTTTTGCACGATACGCGACTTTGGTTCCCCGACTATTTGTAGACGAAAACATCAAGTGTGGGTATGCATTTTCTTAGTAAGAACGTGACGAATATTTTGGTACCAAAATTATTTGGGTTTGCTAAAATGTTTCGTTCTGTCATTTTCAGCACCTCCTTATTCAGTGGGTGAGACATTTGCCTATAAAAAGTATAAAAAAAAAGAAATTTTACTTTTTTCGGTAAATACCAAACATATTTCATCTCGTGAGTAAAAAAAAAAACATAAGAATTTTCACTCGTGCTGCGCACTCGTGAAAAGTCTGATGTTTTCAACACACTCGATGAAATAAATTTGATTTTCACCTCAAAAAAGTAAATAACCTCTATATATTTATTTATTTCAAGTTCTTCCACAAGCCGATGCTATATTTACTCCAAGGGAAATAGTAAGGATACTAGAAAAGTTTGCAGAAGACGAAAAGATAGAAAAGGCAAACAAAAATCTTTTTAGGCGAAGGGGTACGATTGAAAGGTTCGGAAAAGAGACGAACAAAGGCAACAAAAACAAGAAAAAAGACAACAAAAAAGACGACAAACAGGACAACACGAAGGATGGCCAAACCAAACCTAAGCAAGATCCCACCAGTAAACAGATCCAAAAAATATGGGTATGTACATGTTTGTTTGTTTAAATGCAAATACGGCCCAGTCAACATTTTTTTCAGTCACGTAGGAAAGATTACCTGTCATCCTGGGTTGAGCTAAACTCCAGCTGTTAAGTTTTTAGACTTAATTTTTCGCAATAACTTTTTTATCTTCAATTTTAGCAAAATGTGTTCGCGATGAAAGTTGTAGAGGAGAATTTCCGCCAAATTCTCCAAAAGGTCTTGTGCTTGTGGCGCAAACAGATTTTTATGTATATAGATGAAGATTTTGCAATAAGTTGAATTCGTCCTAAATTTCTAAGTCTTTTAATGACAGGTATAATTCGTAAAAGGCGTGACAGAAATGGGTAGTTTCAAAATACATTCGGAAGCGGTGCATATTCCCGTTCTTCAAAGGCTGTGTATAACATAAAACTGCCGTTAACATACTCAGAATCATATGCAGAATCAATTTAAAGCAGGCTCATTTGTATGAACAAAGGCTGGGTTATCGCATGACGTGCATTTTTTGCTCTTGTTCACGTGCTATAAAATGAACGGCTTTGAGATGACCATACTAGTAAACGCACGAGCGAATAAGGCGCGATTTCTATTATATTTGAACAAGCCATCCATCGCTTTAGTAATTGAATTAGGGCGGTGCAATGTAACTTTTTGACTGACATCTTGGACTTTGTTTATTTGCGCTTTGCTTAAATAGTAAAATAGTGCATCTAAGCACAGATTAACCTGCAGCATCTAGGATGTTGGAACCATTTGGAGAAGTTGGCGGAGATGGTCCTGAATACTTTTCATCGCGAACACATTTTGCTAAAATTGAAGATAAAAAAGTTATTGCGAAAAATTAAGACTAAAAACATAACAGCTGGAGTTTTTTTTTTTTAGTACTAAGCAGCGGATAAAGTGTCTTGCTGAAAGGACACAACACAGTGACTCCGCCGGCGTGAGTATCGAACTAGTGGGTATGTATACACGGCGTCAAAAAGTTAGCACCGCCTAAATATTTTCCTATAAAAACGAATGAAGCTTTCCCAGCATAAGTTTATTCTTGTGGCATTTATAAAATAAGAAAATGTTGACAATTTACAGCAAAGTTTGATTCGATCAAGATTAAGGTTAACGACCAGACGTTGTTAATGCACACTTACCCCTAAAATGTCCCTATTCCCTGTCCCATCGTGACATTTCCAAACCGCTAAGAGGGGTAAGATGTGAGGGTCATATTGTAACAATTCCAAAAACAAGTTCTTGTTGAAAAGTTAAGATGAATATATCTGACAGAACAATAGTTATTGAAGTGTAAGGAATGGCATGTTATACAATACATACTTTAGTCAAAATGCATTACATGTATTTATAAACATGGGAATAACTATTTCTGTAACTGGCATGAAACGTTGGGTTCGACAGAACAATTTATTTTGTCACTAGTCTGGAAAATTGGTCTAGTTTATATTCGTGCTACTACGAATTCAAAGCAAGCACTTGGGATCAGTTATGATAGTTTTAAAGGCATACCTAAAAGTAGGAGTAGGTGTATATAGAGCGCCGTAGAACTTTAATGATTAAGTCAAATGCCATTCTCAAAGGTTTAACCGAACAAGGAAAGATGTGGGTAACAGAAAATTACATTGAAGAAAATCTTATATGAAAAGCATCTAACTTTAGACGCTGTGTATACATGTGTGATGACTAATAATACTGCTAATTGCAGGTACTCATTCCCACCACACAAAATCAATATATTAACCCACAATAGCCTAGCGTCCTTTTTGTGGGCCATAGGCAAACAGTGCAGACCCAGATCAGACCCCTAGATCGCGGCTTTGGTCAGGGCCTCCGATACTTGCTTCAAAATATGAATAAAATGAAAAATACCACCCAACAACTCTTAAAACGGAAATGGACTGGTCCAATTGATAAGAGTAAGAAATTCCATTTGGCTTAAATGTGTTAAATGCAATAGCTATGAAGCCTCCATGCGAGCTACATGATTTTTGTGTTTTAACAACAACAACAAAATCTAGGGCGAAGATTTGGTACCAGTTTGTTGTTGATTCATTGTTAATTGTTGCTCCCATTGTTTGTGGGGTTCTGTGCTTGGAACTTGTCTTGTTGCTCGGTACTTTGTGTCCTTCTACTTTTGCAATCATCTTGACGAGGAAGAGAAAGCTGGTTGCTTTACTTCAATTGTCTTCCTGATGTTTTGTTACTGTTAATGCTCTGTGTTGGCTCTTTCTAACGGTGCCGTGGGTTGGTCTGCAGTGTGTGATTGTGGTATTTCCTGATCATACTCGCTTGCCATTTCAACTGTTAAGCCATTTCCGAAGTGCACGATCTATTATCAATCTCAAATATGGCGTCTACGTCAATGCATATATGGTTCAGTCAGTGAACGATATTCGGTACGTCAAAATGCAGATAGATACGCTTTACCCATATATAAGCCCAGCGTCCTTTTAGTGGGACACAGTAATACAGTGCAAACCCAGATCAGACGCCGCAGATCGCGGCGTCTGATCAGGGTCTCCACTGTTCGCTAACAGAATGTCCTATCGAAATTTGTATTAAAATTAAAATAACCACTTGACATCCCTAAAATTGAAGATAGGCTCGCCTTACTGATAATGGTAGGCAAGTCAATTCGGCTTAAAATGGGTTAAACTGGAGCTTCATGGCATGAGAGTTGTTGCACTTCCCATTAACTTCTCATGAACAGGCTCAAGAAAACCGAATCTGCTGTTTTCAAAATATGTTTGTTCTCTTTATTTGTAAAGGATACATTTATCCAGATTATTTAGAATTCAAAACAGATGTCGTTGTGCCCTGTGAAGTTGGCAGAACTTCTTCTCACATATAGATAATTGAGCCGCGACATGAGACTTCCAACAATGTGGTATGTGCGATCAGCAAATGCTCAGATCAGCGCGCAGTCTGATCAGAGCCTTTGTAAGTCACTTGGATATTCTATGAATATTTAGCTTCTGACTGAACATCATTTGGAGTTTCTTTGCTTTTTAACAGGAGGCTGCACTGACTCGTCTGAGTCTACACTTGTCAACTTGCCACATTGTTGGAAATCACATGTCAAGGCTCATATAGTGTTGACATTTGTGCGAAAATGTGATATTAAGTATTTTTCATTTGCAGTTATACAATGTAATTCTAGGTTTTGAACCCTACAAATATAAATCTTGGAGAAAGTCTATGTTTTAACGCTTTGCCTACTAGTGTCGTCTGTGGATGACTTTCGCAAACAGTTTGGATCCAGATCATGCCCGACAAAACTTCGAGCCTGATCAGGATCCAAACTGTTTGCCACTATGATGGTATTCCTGAAATAATCATTCGAAAAGTTGATTTTGAAAAAAATCAACAGACCACAAAACATGCAAAATTACCCAGTAGGCAAAAAGTTAATTGTCCATGGTAATCTCTTTGCAGGATTATGATGCAGATTGGTGATTTGTGGATGTGTCGTCTGGTGTGATGCGACATTCATACCTAAGTCTATTTGAAGGTGGACGAAATGAAACACACCATAGCGCTACTTTGCGATCACGAAACTTCATCAGTGAATTCCAAAGTCTAATTTTCGATATTATGTTTCCGTAAATCAGGAGGCAGCAATTTCTTATAAGTGTTGCAACGTTTCCAAATGATCTCGTGTGATTTTATATGTGCAAAAGAGCCCAAAATTACAATGCCTCCTTGAAGTTAAGTATTTCCTTAGTCAAGTATTGATTTTTAGGATAAGAAAATTACGTTTCAAACTTCTTAAAGTCAAAATAGTTTCATGTATTTTGTTGATCAAAATGACACACTTGACCATATGTACTGAACCAAGCTGGCAAATAAAACATTAATTTTTATTTTTGATATCATGTTGAAAAAACAATAATTAACTAAGAAAATACTTAATCCATTTAAACCGAATGAACTTTCCTATCTCTATCAATGGGACGAGTCTATTTCAAATTTTAGGGGTGTTGGGTGGTATTTTTCATTTCTATTTGAAAGGTTTATAGAATATTCTGTAAGCAAACAGTGGAGACCCTGATCAGACGCCGCGTTTTGCGGCGTCTATTCTGGGTATGTACTGTTTGCCTATTTCCCACAAAAAAGGACACAAGGCTTATATGGCTTAACTCTTAAGAGAGATTGTAATTCTTGGCTCATGTAAACATGGAAAAGAGTTAATGTATGCTAAGGTATCAGCAAAGTGTCTTATTTTTTCATTAACAACAGACCATATTTTGCGAAAGTATTGCGCTGACTCCATAATCTTACCACTCTGATTGGGTACATGTAGAGCGTGAGCACTCGACATCGACCTCGTAGTTTTAGTAGGTTACAGTAATTGCTAATGCTACGTTTACACTATGTCCCCGGCGACCACGGCAGTCAGGATTTCGGCCACCGTGGACGAAACGGGGTGACCGTAACACAACGTAGGGGAACGGGGTCGACAAACGTAGCTCGCCGTGGTTGCCGTGATCGCCGGGACAGATTTTTAAACAGTCAAAAAATTTGCCACGGCAGCCATGGCAGGATTGACCTACTTAAATGTGCCGTAGTAGAACGGGGAGAACGCAACAAAACGTGACGGAACGTAACTGACCTTAACACAACTTGGAGTATGTCCGTAGCTTGACGGCTTGTTACGAGACGGCAACGCAAGGTCTGCCAAGGTCTGTCAAGGTCTATCAAGTTCTGTTGCGGTCTGCCACGTTCTCCTAACTTGACCCCACAGCTCGAACCTGAACATGGAGCCTAAGAATCTCAGATAGATGCATCTGAGGAGGAAAGTAGTGGCAAGGGTAGAAATAATCATTACTGAATGGCTTTGGGTAGTTTCATTGTATTATAGAGGTGTCATAGGTTATAATTTCCCGTGGCAGAATATTGCATTTATTTCTCTAAAGATCAGTCAGTGTAGACATTGATAAAATGCTGCATTGTGCGCCATTTCCTTAGAATCTTTTGTGCTCATAAATGAGTCATTAGAGTACAAAGGGTTAATGCTGATACCAATGGCTGGTGTTATTGTTTCAAGACTTCGAAGAGCTTTGGAGGCCTGAAAAGCGTTAACCTCTTGCTATAAAAAGTGAGAAATATCACAATATTTGCATTCGTTCTTCCGAAAACCATGCCCGCACTCTGCATCCGTCTTTAACCTTCCTGCTAGACGATCATTCTTCTATACAGCTGCTGGTGGCCTCCTTGCTGCCACAAAGGCTAGATGTACACTCTTAGCAATTATATAAATACGAAATCGGTTTCTTTATTGCCATTACATGTAATGATGTTTTTTATCAAGGGTGCATAATATGACGATCTCAGCAGCTTTGTGGACCTCCTCTTTATACCTTGGGCATATTGGGGCTCAAACACCATTCATCGCCTACGTTTGGGCATATTGGGGCTCAAACACCATTCATCGCCTACGTTTCATAGTAGAAACCTTGACAGAACTTGGTAGACACAGCTGAACTTGATCGCAACGTAACAAAACGTGAGAGGTCCCAACAGAACGTGGCAGGCCGTGATGAAACGTAGAACCATCCGTGACAGACCGTAGCGCGCCGGCGAGCCTCTTATCTGACACGGCAGACCTTGACACACCGTGAGAAAACGTAGCGAGACTTAACAGAACTTGAACAAAAAGACAAAAATGGCTTAAACACCACGGCGAGCTACGTTTCTGGCTACCGTGACTGCCGTGGCTGCCGGGAACATAGTGTAAACCTAGCATTAGACATTGTATTATATGGGCTATTGTCACCAGGAACAATGTATTGTCCATTGTCACCAGGCCTCGAGGTTATAAAACATTTTCTTTGCTCAACTCAGCTGAGCATGAAATTTATCCTGCTCATAAATGTTAAAATGCCAACAATTAGCATGATAAATACAGCATCTGAGAGACTTGAAGCATGAAACTTCATTAATTTTGTCTGTATTTTAGTTTTTTATGAGCAGTTGAAATTTTGTGCTCAGTTGAGTTGAGCATGAAAAAAGTTTTATAACCTCGGGTCCTGATTATGTTGCATGCGAACATCAAATACGCAGACCAGCCTGTGCATCCCTGTAGCCTGATCAGCGCCTTCTTTATTCGCCTTCTGGATTATACAATAGTTAAAGTTGTTACAGGGAAAATTTCAATTTCTAACTTGAGCTCGCTTGGTCAAAAACTCCGAATCGGTGATTGCTTTGCATTTATTGTCTTACAGATGTATTGTTACTATTAATGTTCTGTGGCTTTTCCTCAGGGTGCCGTGGGTTAGTTTGCAGTGTGTGATTGTGGTATTTCCTGATCATACTCACTTACTTTTTAACAGCAGGACCCGAGGTTACACATTCTTATAAAGTTGAAGGAAGTTATTGACAGTTACTGAGCAATGGCGTGCACACAGAAAATTTGGGCAAACAATCAAAGTGGCATAATTTTAAAACTAAGATTCTTAAGTCTGACACCTTGTCTATTCCTATAAAAAATGAATGAAAATATCCTTAACGGTTACTAAGTAATGGTGAATACAATTTGTTTTGAAAAAAAATCAAAGGGCATAACTTGGAAATTAAGAAAGAGGGAACAATCATTCGTGTGTGCGACACGTCGTCTTGACATTTTACATATTCCAATAATATTTCATGAAGATATCCTGAACGGTTACAGAGTTATGAAGCATTACCAGAATGTATATACAAAAGGAGTTGTCCAAATAAGACATGAAATCTTCCTAAAAGTCATTTGTGAAAAGTTTTCAGGCTGTGATTTTTGGAATAATTTTTGTGCCTATGAATGGACATACATATACATACGAGGGCTGTCCCAGTAAATCGTGGACTTTTGTTATAACACGAGACTGTGTACCAGTAATTCTATTATATTTTCAGGATGTGTTTATATACTTATGGGAAACATTTAATAAAAAAATGGATGGAATCACAAACAACAAATTTATGAACCTTTCCTAGGCCGTTGGTCGGCGTGAGCGGCGCATGTCAAAAATTTTGTAAAGAAACTGTTCTAGTCCAAAAGGTAGTGTACATTCGATCAAAATTCGCTTAAGTTTGTTTAAACAATGCAATACCACATCAACAAGTAACCTTTCAAGGTAAAATGTTGAACATTTGAAACGTTTATGGCCATTCGCATTTATTTTATAAATGACTTACATGCCTACTACATTCTTATTTTTCAGAAAATGTTAATGTTAGAAAAACGGTACAGCTCAAAAATTAGACTTTCAACAATTTTTAGCTAATTAATCGCATAAAACTACGTTCTTTTAATGTTAAATAATTGGTTGAAGAGTCAGTAGTGTCGTAAAATGGATTTTGTGCAAAATGAATTAAGTACTATCACAAAGACAAGCTCATTTTTGTAAATTTATCAGAACGCATGCTATTTTCCACGATTTACTGGGACAACCTTCGTATATATTATTAAATAACATATTTAATGATGTTCAAACCGAGGGCAAAGGGGAGATAAATACGGATTAACAAAACTACTCTAAAACAGTAAGTGAGTATGATCAGGAAAAACCACAATCATTAACCGCAGACAACCCCATGGTACCGCGAGGAAGAGCCACTCAACCATCACGAGACACCAGGAGGCCAAGTTAAGCAAAGTAACCAGCTCTCTCTTCCCCATCAAGATGATTGCAATACTAGAATGGACATAAAGTAAAGTACATCAAAACATAGAACAATTACAGACTCCTACAATGGGAGTAACAATAAACAAAAAATCAACAACAACAGAACCACCGCCTTAGAACGGACAGCAGCCTAAGCCACTTGCATCGACCAGTCTGATCAGTATGCCTGTGGACTGTTTAAGCGTGCAAAATACAATTATTAACTCCAGCTGTAAATAGACAAACGGGAATGCTTCATTTTTTTTTTCGTATAAAAGTATTTTACCCACCTTGACCCAGATAATATTTTAAATGGTAAACGTCTTGGAAGATGGGTCAAGGTGGGGAACATACTTTTATACGAAAAAATTGAAGCATCCCCATACTGAAGAATTAACTGCATTTGTGCGCATGCCTACTGAACAAACAGATAGAATCAGATATTGTTAGATAAATTTATATAGCATTCTTTAATGGTAAAATCCAGTTGCGGAATTCATAAAATAGCTATGTTTTAGCCTTTCAGCTGATATAGTAGATTTGTTAAGCCATGTTTATCTCCCCTTTGCCCTTGGTTTGAACACCATTCAGTATTTTTTGAATAATATATATGTTTGTCCATTGATAGTCACAAAACGTATTCCAGAAATCACAGCCTGAAAATTTTACTGTTTCACAAATGACTTTTAGGGAGATTTCACGCCTTAACAGGACAACTCCTCAGCATAAAACTATCAAAGGGATATGATTCTGAAACAAAGTAACTGAAGCGACCAATATTATACGCAACACGTTGTCCTGGCCTAATACGCAATTCTATAAAGTTACATGAAGCTATCCTTAACGGTTATATGGTGTGTATAAGAATTTTGGGAAAAATCAATGAGGCAAAACTTGGAAACAAAAAAGGGGGGACTAATTATTATTGTGCGAGACATATCGACTTGACCAAATACACATTCCTACTAACATTTCTTGAATATAAATATATCTTGAAGGGTTACGGAGTTATGGAGTGTATAGGGACGGACGGACAGCACTATGCTATAATACAACCGTTTTGTCAAAACAGGCATATGAAATATGACTTATTTTGTAAGGACTGAAGTGTTCCATAATTATGCAGATACAAAAATTAATGAATAGTATGTGAAATGAAATACAGTTCTCCATGCTCAAATGTATGACTCATGGTGAAGATAATTGCAAACTCACATCGGATAGGTGGCAATCGAAAACGTTAATACTATCGACGAACGTAGATCCAAAAAAGTTAGAAACAGAGTTTTTGATTGGCATTTGTCGCCAGTTGGGCGACAAATGGCAATCGAAAACCCTGTTTCTAGCGATTTTTATCTGTGTTTCTAGCATTTTTGCCACGTTCGTCGATTGTTATGAGCGTTTTCGATTGTCGCCTATCGGACGTGTAACCTAGTCTGGCTGAATAATCCTTTTACTCAAGGTCAGCAGTGATTTCTTCATCATCTTGAAAGTTGAACATGTAATCCCTCGTTGCTCGAAGTAAATGCCGCAACGTCATGAGCGCCAGGATGTTGACGTTTTGCTTCATTTCTATTTCGGATTCATAGTTCTTCACCAAAAGAACATGGTTCCTTGGAATACCAAACAGCTGAGACACGTTGTCAACCTGCTCCTTTATTCCCTTGCTCTTGAACACATTGGAGCTGTTGTCTTCGACTTCACTGCAGATCTTGTCAATCTTTGTTAATATTATCTTGAGGGGAACACCTATAAACAAATTTATTATATAATCTATAAACAAATATCTTCTGATTGGCATTGACGCCAGTCGACGGCCTCTGATATATAACTCTATGGCATGGTTTGCTGGACATGACGTTCCAAAGCACACAATACGAGGTACTATTATATTACTAAAAAAAGACCGATTTTCATTGGCTTAGAGCGCACATGTGGCCAGTCTATATATTGTCATGTACAATGTACATTGGCCGGTGTATATTAGTTACTAAAATTAGACTACTTGGGTTTTTTCATTCCGGTTCTGCTTTTCTAAAGCGTCGCTATAAATCCTATCATAGTTGCCAAGAACAAATCACGTGTAGTTTGTCAACAAGCATGGCGTCGTCAGCAGAAGTCACTGAAGTGAACGAGTATTCTACCGTAAAAAAATTTGCAAGCCTATCGGACGCCCAATTTAATGCGCTCATAACAGAAAGCGAGTCACATAACACCGGAAAAGGTACGGATAGCGCCGTGAGGACATTCAGAGCTTATTTAGTGGAGAAAAGTCTGATTAGGGGATTTGAAAGTTGGCCAGCTGATCAACTGGATACAATTTTATGGAAGTATTTCACTGAAGCACGATCAGCAAAGGGTGAACTGTATAAGAAGACCACACTTATCGGCCTTAGACATGGGATAAACATGGAATAAACTTATAGCATACCAATGGTCCTTCGTCCGTCATTCATCCATCCACATTTTCAATTATCTTTCTCTAAATGTAATATAATAAAACAGTTCGCCTCGGTCAATATTGGTATTCTCTAGTCGATATCATTATCACTCCAATAGGCCTTGAGCTGGCTATAGACCCCCCTCCCCCCCAGGGGGAATTTTGTACACTATGATTTTCTGAAACTACATTATATAAGACACAAAATAAAAGATGTTAGCCCTCTGAGAGTGGCAGCGTTAACGTGTAACAGCACGTTATATACGTTACCCCCCCCCCCCCCCAAAAAAAAAATAGCATTAAACGTCGCTGATAATGTCTCAACCATGACATGATCGTACATATTTGCATGCTGACACAGGTTTATGAACTTCTTATAACACAAGTACATATTTTTAGTATTTATTTTATAAATGTCTTGAGTAATTACCGTTGTATATGTTACTTAGTGTTTCCTGCGTTATTTCCGAGTATCAGTATGGTATTTATTGACTATACGTGTATTACATCTGTCACAGAATATAATAAATCTATAAAGCTGCTGCTAAAATGATTTAAAGTTCTTTATTATGGTCGCTTACACTATTTTTCAGGTCCATGTTATGTATTTTACCTTCAAAATAGCATTAAACATTTAAGTTAATGTCTCTAACAAGCCCTGTTTATACTTATTTGCATGCACAGGTTTATGTACTTCTTTTAGCAAGGTTTACCTATTTTAAGTATTCATTTAATAAATGCCTTGAGCTTTAAACTGTTATGTGTGTTACCAAATGATACATAAGTTATTCTGAGTATCTGTATAGATGTTGTTGACTATACATGTATAAAGTCTGTCAGAGAATTTAGAAAATTTATAAGGCTGAAATAAATTGAAGTTCCTTATTAATTTATGGTGACTTAAACTAATAATATAATGTGATCTATCAACCTTCGCTGTTTGCTCACATAAACAGTATAGATACCATGCATTGAAATCGGAAGTTCTGAAAGACAGTCATTGTGAAACAGCTCAGTTCTGGGCAAGGTATATGGATATGATTCAGATGGTGTTGACACTGATTAGGGTTACAAGGAAAACAACTTTGAATTGCATGTCATCTCTATATGAATGCCTTGTTCCCAATGTTCATTGCAAAGGATCACAACAACTACGCAAACTATGTACCTGTGTAACTGATTACACTCATAAGTTTTATACACATCGCAGTTTCAAAGAACTTCCCGAACAAAATGGGTTTAGTGTGTCACAACCATTGGTTCTTTGCTTGAGAAATGCTTTTGACATAAATATCAGGCAAACAAAAAGAGGTATTATAGGCTTCAGCAACTAGACTTACGCTTCGTACTAAAGATGAAATGGTGTAATACTCATCACATCAGAGCTTAATATATTGAAACAACTCTTCAATGCACTGAAATCAAATATTCAATCTGCTCAGATGCAAAGTAGAATGAGTACTAGAGGCAGTTTCAGGCTTCACCAATCCTTTTAGTTCTAGTTTTGAAGGCAATGAACTGTACTTTTTTCTTTCGGTGTGCCTGCTAAGCCTGGCATAGCTAAGGATCTTATTGAAGCTGATGACATTGGCAGGAAGGCTGTTGCAGACTTCATTGACTCACTTTTAGTTAAAAAATCTGTCTTTTACATTCCCCATAAAATGCTACAAGCTAATAAAGTTTCGATGCTTGCGAGGTCAAGCAAGAAGAAATTGCCCAATTTACAAAGCGTAAACAGCCAAATGAGAGCTTAAAGGAGTGTCTTTGGTAAGCATGACCTTCTTTCTATTGGACATAATGTTGACCTTGAGATGACACTGCCGTTCCTTCTAGGACCTGTACCATGGTCACTGTCAACTCCTGATAGAATTTCCACCAAACTGACAAGTCCAAACTTCAGCATGGCTTGCAATCACACATTGAACCAACATTAGATTGGCCATGTAGTGCTGCATATAACGTTGATGTTAATGCCAGTGCTACAGAGCATAATAGCTTTTCCTGTCACCTTCATGGATCTGATGGCACCAGTATTCAACCAGGCACTAAAGGTAAGGCATGTTGGTTTTGTCACTGATACATATAAACAATGTATAAGTAGCAGTCTATTCAGTCTTACAAACATTCCCGCAGAGGATAACCTGGGTGTTTTGTTCAACAATGGTGTATGCAACAAAAGGTGCACCTTCTAAATGTCAACAGCATTGGCCAGAATATTGGGGAAGAGATCTACAGTAATACACTGTTTTACAGATTGTGACACTACCAATGTGCCGATTTGTTTGTACTATGGAAAGGTTATTCCTATCAAACTGATAGAGAACCCCTCCCCCACTAGTTCATCAACATTCTAAGACGGTAAGGAAAACAAATAAAGAATTGCTCTAGGCACTCATCAGTGATATGAAGCCCTAACATGTGCTATTTATGTAATTGTGAATAAGCTGCAGCACGACATGTTTCTGAAGAAGTACCAAAGCCATACACATATACTGACTATTTCAAACGGCATGAACATGAGCTTACCTCCACCCTGCTTTTCTGTCCTTAAGATGTACTTACAAAGATTGAACTATCAAGTCTTTCCCATTAAAACAAGTGAGGCTTTCCAGATATGAACCAAATGTGTGGAAAATAAATGGGAAGGAAATCGAGTACCTCTGGGTGAAAGAGAACTTGATTGTACCCTAACAAAAGAGCCACAGAATTATATTTCACATTTTGTGTGATATGGGGTTAACATGCTCAAAACTCAACAACTCAAACCTTATAAAAGATAGAAACATAATATTTGCAGTTTCCAAAAGGTACAAAAAACATTCTTTAATACAAAATGAGTTAGTAAGCACATTCACATTAAAAAAAATATCAAACTATATTTGTTTCATAAATTATTTATATAGGAATAACAAAAAAGAGTAACATACGTAACACTTTGGGTTGCATATTTGTTTTCAAAGTTCCATATCTGTGATGCAAATATAGCTTACTTGGATGATATAGCCAACTTGGAAATCTTACCCTATGGTTTGCACTTTTCAGAAGTCATGTCATTTACTAAAATTATCAAAGATGTTGATGGGTAATATATATAATTGGCTGTTACAGGGTAATGGTGCCATTACCAGAGTGCTAGCATATTGCAAAATCCTTGCAAGATAAATCTGATAAAGGAGTAATAAGTTATATTGGAAAAATCTTTAAAACCCTTGGATAATATATGAAGATTTGCTCTAGAACTTCTACCTGATGGGTTTTCTTTGATTTTTTAAGTTGTTACTCGCACATTGCACTGAATGTTACAAACTTTCCATGAGTATTATGTCAATTATATTTGATGTCTCTATAAAAGAAAATTGGGTTTATGGTAGTTTATGTTTTGAGTTACTTCCTCAGCAAATGAGCCAGAGTAAAAAAAAGTACATGGACCTGTGCCAGCATGCAAATAAGTACAAACAGGTCATGTTGGAGACCATATCTTGAATGTTTAATGGTATTCCAAGAGTAACGTATGTAACCTGGGCTGTCAAATAGTGTAAGACACCATAATAAGGAACTTTTATCCATTTGAATAGCAGCCTTATAGATTTACTATATTCACTGACGGATGTATTACATGTATAGTCAATAACTGCCATACTGATACTTGGAAATAACATATGAAACACTAAGTAACATATACAACGGTTAAAACTCAAGACATTTATAAAATAGATGCTAAAAATTATGCAACTGTGCTATAAGAAGTTCTTAAACCTGTGCCAGACTTCAAAAAAAGTGTGAATATGTCATGTGGGCGACATTATCAGGAAAATTTAATGTTATTTTGCGGGTAACGTACGTAACATGATGTTACCCGCTAACGCTGCCAATCTCCGAGGGCTAACATATTTCATTTTGTGGCTTATATAATGTAGTATTTGGAAATCATAGTGTATGAAATTCCCCCTGCGGGGAAGTGGGGTCTATAGCCAGCGCAAGGCCTGGAGAATTACATTTTACATTTTTCTGTGATATGGGGGTACCATGTTCATCATCTAATAACTCAAAAAGTATATAAGATAGAAACGTAATGCTTGCAGTTTTGAAAAGGTAAATAAAAAACCTTTAATGTATTGCCAAATTAATGAACATAAACTGGTTTCAATAAAATTTAAGACAAACTATATTGGATGCATTTATCATTTAAAAGGGGGTTCAATGAAAAAATGTAACATACACTACATCGGGGGAGACTATATTTGTTTTCAAATGTCATTATCTGTGGCCCAGTAATAGCTTATTTAGAAAATATAACCAATTTGGAAATCTTACCTTATCTTTTGCACTTTTCTGAAGTCTTAAAAAGAATTTTAATTATCAAATATTTTGTAGGGTAACGTATGTAACAGGCTGTTACAGCTTAACGCTGCCATTGTCAGAGGGCTAACATGTTGCAAAATCCTTGCAAGACATTGGGCTTTAAGAAAAATATGGTCTACAAAATTCCCCCTGGGGGGGGGGGGAGGTAAACCATATCCAGCCAGTGGCCTACAATGCCTCATTAGTCAATAATTGTATAATGTCCAACTCAACATAAGTCAATAATTGTATTATGTCCAACTCAATATTAGTCAATAATTGTATTGAACTAACAATTATTTTTATAAGTGTCTCTCAGACATGTATGTTATATTACTGGATACCAAAAAGAACGGACATTTGAATTACTATTCTAATTTTAACATCAGATTTGGCCGTCTGATTTTGGAATGAATGAGCAAGTTTCATATGTCTAAATTTTATTTAATTTACTGTTCTCCTACAAGAAACCGTTTGTTTAATTTGCAGGCTTCATGTTATAAAGAGTGTTAAGATTATTTTATTAACTGACTGTAACATGCGCGGATCCAGAAAGTTTTGTAAGAGGGGGTCCAAATTTAGCTTTTTTTAAGTTGATGAGGGGAGAGAGGATCCAAATACCACTATAAGCGGGCCATCATCGGCCCGTCAGCGAAACGCCATTTAAATGGCGTTTTGCTTGCGGGCCGATGATGGCCCAACATTGAATGCTGTCTTGATAGCTTTGTGACTTTCCATGGGAATCAGACCGGTATTCCTAAGAAACCCTATATTTTTGTGATTTTTCAGAGGGGTCCGACCCCCTGTCCCTCCCTCTATATCCGCCCATGCTGTAATGTGCACGACCCAGTCTTCTGTATGGTTCTGGTGTTTTGTCTCGTGAACATGTAGAGAATGTCCAAAATAAAGGTTGGCACTAAAGAAAAGAAAACCACGTTCTCTATGGCTCAATTGGGCGTCTGGCTTATCCGCATCTGATGAGATTAGTAATGTTTTCACTTCCACAATGATGTTTGTAATATACGGATCGATCATGAATGTGAGAGTGGGATAGAAAAGTCTGTCCACAGGATCACAGATTGGCATCATGAGGCTTGCCGAGTGATGACAAACGATTATCACGAGGGATGGATTTTTCTTTAACATTTTGGGAATAACGTATGTAATTTTGATGTTACATAATAATGTGACACTTCTCAGAGGGCTAATATGTCTAATTCGGCATTCTTCCTTAATTTATATATTGAAGTACCTGGGGATCACGGTGGTCAACATTCCCACCTGGGGCTCCACAGCCATCCCAATGTCTATATATATTTTGGCATCATGAGGTTTGCCGAGTGATGACAAATGATTATCACGAGGGATGGATTTTTCTATCCCATCCTCACACAAATAGTGGATTCCTTTTCTTGCACACCATTAGATACAGCATTTTTATATTTTAAAAACGCTCCCAGAAGTTCCTGAATACGCTGAGATGCGAAACGACATGATGTCACATTGACATAACAATAACGTCATCAATGAGTTCCAACACAACCAATGTAAAACCCTCACGTGACAGCCTGGGTAAGATAACATGGTTAAGATAAGAGTTTCTATCCCAGGGTAAAATATCAGATGTCCTTATCAAGTGTGCGAGAATATGCAGTCCTGCCTGCGGTTTCATATTATTTAATGTCTGAATGTTTACTGGAGTTAGTGTGTGTAGTATTGGGCTCTGGACCATGTGGCTAGGTATATATGTTGGTGTGTGTTGTGATGTCGTGTCTGTTCCTTGTAACCTTGTGGTACCTGCTGGGAAAGGGCTGGCCGCTTGGCTGTCGTGTTTGTTGTGTTTTGTCACTTTCCCAAATGTGTCCTGGTCCATTTTAGAAATTAAGGGCGAGGTTGGCACCGTGAAACTAGTTTAAGCCCTCCAGTAAAATATTTTACTGACCGTTCCAAGGCGGTACTGCTTTTGTGGATCATTTATGTTTTTTCTGTCTTGTGTTTGTTATGCCTTTGTGCGTGTCTATTTATTTGTGCCTTGTGGTCACCTGCTGGGAAAAGGGCTGACCTCTTGGCTCTCATTTGTGCTGTCTAACTATGAGTTTGTCACTTTCCCATTGGTATACTGGGTCAGGTGCAGTACTTGATTGTATCGATTCCTGGTCTTTGCACCCTTACTAACATTGGATGTTCTGATGAGTGCGAGCTGTACTTTTCCTTTGTTGTATTTTAGTGTTCTGTGTCTCTTACTGAAGTCATCAGTGCAGATATTAAGAGTAAATAAAGGACTTCCAGACAATAGTGCCTTTCTTAATATGAGTAACCGAAATATACGTTGTAGGTACTAAAAACATAGATCCTGGGCCTGGAATTACAATGCCTCCTTAAAGTTTAGCACTACTTAAGATAAGTATAATTGAGATTTCAACATGCAATATTGAATGCTGCATAAATTGCCCGGATTGATGTGGTATTTGTAGTCAAAAATTGCATTGTGATCTTCAGAAAAACTCAAACTATTTTGATTTTAATCAGTTTTAAACGAACCATGGATTTTATAAAAAGGGATTGAACAATTGAATCCTCTTTTTACACCTAAAAGGCTTAATTTGAGGGGGGAAAAAGCTTCAAAAACAGCTACATTTTTTTCAACTTTCTAATGTTTCAAGACAGTAACCCCTCTAAATCCTTGTTTTAGAATCGCTATCCTGTTGGAGACTGCTTATAAAGTGGTACATGTACCACTTTGATTTTCAACAATTTTAACCCTGGCTGATCTATCATTTGAATGAAAAGTGGTACGTATACCACCCCCCGCAGAAAGTTACGTCTAACAGGATGGCTGCTATAGAAATTTAACCTAATTGAACTGACTTTAAAGTGGTACATGTACCACATTGATATGCAGTGATTGTAGTTCTGACTGCTCTATCATTTGAATGCAAAGTGGTACGTATACCACCCCCCGCATAAAGTTACGTCTAACAGGATGGCTGCTTTAAAAATTTAATCTGACAGAAATGATTATAAAGTGGTACATGTACCACATCCACATTGATATGCAGTGATTGTAGTTCTAACTGCTCTATCATTTGAATGCAAAGTGGTACGTATACCACCCCCACACAAAGTTACGACTATCAGGGCGACTGCTTTAGAAATGTTATCTTACTGAACTGACTCTAAAGTGGTATATGTACCACATTGATATGCAGTGATTGTAGTTCTGACTGCTCTATCATTTGAATGCAAAGTGGTACGTATACCACTCCCCGCACAAAGTTACGTCTAACAGGATTGCCGCTTTAGAAATTTAATCTAACTGAACTGAATCTATCTAGAGTGGTACATGTACCACTTTGATATGCAGTGATTGTAGCTCTGACTGCTCTATCATTTGAATGCAAAGGGGTACGTATACCACCCGCACAAAATGACATCTAAGAGGGTGACTGACTTAAATAAAATTTAACTGCACTGACTCCAAAATGGTACATATACCACCCGCAAAAATCACGTCTAAAAGGATGGCTGCTTAAGAATTATTTTACTGCACTGACTCAAAAGCGGTTCTAAAAGCAACCATCATCTTAGATGAAATTGTTAGCAGGTGGTATATGTACCACATTGTCTTCAAATCATATAACAACCCAGGTTAAAAGTTCTGAATATCAAAGTGGTACATGTACCACTTGATATTTAGTGCAGATTGAAATTAATTCTTACTCAGCAATATTGCGAGACTTAATTCTGAGGGGTGGTATATGTACCACTTTGCATTAAACTGATAGAGCAGCCAGGGTTACAATTGTTACATATGCAGTTTAAGTCAATTCTGACTCAAAAGTGGTTCTAAAAGCAACCATCATCTTAGATGAAATTGTTAGCAGGTGGTATATGTACCACATTGCCTTCAAATCATATAACAACCCAGGTTAAAAGTGCCGAATATCAAAGTGGTACATGTACCACTTGATATTTAGTGCAGATTGAAATTAATTCTTACTCAGCAATATTGCGAGACTTAATTCTGAGGGGTGGTATGTATACCACTTTGCATTAGCCAGGGTTACAATTGTTACATGTGCAGTTTAAGTTACTTCTGTTGGCATTATTCTGTACGGGTGGTACATGCACCACTTTGGAGTCTGTGCAGTCAGTTACGATTAATTCTAATGCAGTCATCCTCTTAGACGTAATTCTGTGCGGGTAGTATATGCACCACTTTGAATTAAAATGATAGAGTAGCCAGGATTAAAATCGCTGCTTATTAAAGTGGTGCATGTAACACTAGAGGCGCAGTGCGGTTTTAAATTAATTTTGATCAGCCATATTGCGAGATTTAATACTGAGGGTGTGGTATATGTACCACTTTGCATTCAAATGATAGAGTCGCCTTGATTAGAATCGCCGCATATCAAAGTCATCCTGTTAGACGTAATTTTGAGCAGGTGGCTACTACTTTGCATTCAAAAGATTAGAACAGTCCTGGCTAAAGTTTCGGAATATCAAAAGGGTACATGTACCACTTTAGAGGCAGTGTGGTTAAATTTTATTTCTAAATCAGCCATTCTGCGAGACTCAATTCTCAGGGCGATGGTGACATTTTGTCCCGGAGCACCGGAAGGCTTAACCGTCAGTGGGTCTGGTTTAAAACGTCTCAGACGACTGGGCCACAGCTTAAAGAAATATCTGTTCTATGTTGATTTTGACAGAAACACTTAAATAAAATTTAGGCATAAGAAGTTACTTTTTTAACTCGAAGCGCAACGGAAGCGTAGTCACATCGCAGTAAGATCTTCATGAGCGTATCCGTATTGCGGCGGCATCGTGAACATCGTAGCACAATCGCCGTCACATCGTGGCGAAATCGCCGAGTTATTCATCCGTGATGCAGCTACGATTCTGCTAGTTACGCTCTGTACGCTCTCGCTACGATTAACGCGTTTCCGCGATGACTGCGCTATTTAGGCATAGTCACTAGATGACAAAGAAGCATGAAAAATACCCAGGATACAACATATACAATCAGGTAAAGAATTTTTTTCAGTTCAAACAAATGGAGCAGACGACAATTTTGCGATACATTTCTTGATACTTTATTAGAAATATCTATTATTCCGAAAAGTCGTAGCCCAAATTCCTAATTGATGTAACGACCCGATAAAAAATATGGTGCCCCGTTTTTGGGCTGTCGCTCCATGTACACAAGCCATTCCATGTAAAGGGGACTATCATTAATCTTGTTCTAGTCACTGAAAACAAAGGTGCTGGTCACAGTGCGTGTATGTGCACGCCTGTACATGTAAGTAGCCTTAAATGTTTACAGATGATTACAATAATGCATTTCTATACACCTCGGACTCAGTATTTATACTGGGTCTGAGTATATACACACTTATGAATAACACAGCACTGATCATAGGGAGCACAGTGGCTCAGTGGTATAGTGCTTGGCTCCAGACCGCGGGGCCGCGGGTGCGAGCCTCATCGGCGTCACTGCGTTGTTTCCTTGAGCAAGACACATTCATCCTAGCTTAGTACTGGTTCAACCCAGGAAGACCTGTCCCTACATAACTGAAAGATTGTTGATGGGATGTAAATAATCAAATCAAACAAACAAAAAAGCACTGATCAGACGGCACGGATGCGGGGTGGAGGTGATCTGTGTTTTGCGCAAAAGAAGGAATCAAAGTGCGCAAAAGATATACTGAAGTGCGCAAATGTGGAGTTAATCCTCTAAAATTATTATCGACTTTTCACTTCCTTCCCAATTAGGTTTTATCAACCATCAGATTGAAACAATGGGCTATACAATTAATAACAAGAGGTCAGGATAGATTTTCCTCATATAATGAACTTCGGCCCATGAAGACTGTTTTAATCTAAACCTGCTGAATTACCGCAATATGTATCTCCACTCTTATACAGCCACCCGTATTTTGCAGGCTAAACAAACTAAATTAATGGTAAGTGCGCTTAGTCAACTAGATCAGATCGAAACTTCATGCTCGCGAACAGCCAGGTTGTTGGCTGATCTGACTTCAAAGAAGTTTGATGGATGGTTAATGTCAAGAACCGCGTGTACGTAGACACAAATTGGCCTGCCATGTTTGTCAACTGCCACTAATTTTTAATCTTGTCCTACTTATGGTTGCAATTCACTATCTTTGAACGAAACCTTCGCTGGGTTCGATTGATTTGATCCGGAGAACACCGCTGGGGTATAATGTTAGCCATTCGGAAGTTTTGTCAGAGGGATTCAACTTTTTTTTGTTTTTTACTTGGATTAAAATAGCTCTATAAGCGGGCTTCGCAGGCGTGTCGATGATGGCCCACCACTTAATGCTGACTTAATAGCGTTATGACTTTTGGGGAATCCGGACCAGTATTGCAAAGAAACTCTATATGTTTATGATTTTTCAGGGGGTGGGGCGGACCCCTGGCCCTTGACACCAATATGCACAGTATGATTAAACAACACATTGACGCATGTGAGGCTCAAACTCGCAACCCCTCGGTCTCGAGTTGAACCACCGCGCATTCGCATAAAAACTATTAAAATCATTTAAGTCTTATCTGAGTCTACACAGGAGTGGGAAGATAAGCTGAACTATATTGTGGGATTTCCATATCCTCGGACCGCAGAAACACCAAAGGCACTGATCAGCCTGTGCAAAAAAATAGCTGGTTAATAAGTGAACCCTTAACAACAGAACAAACTACAAAAGCAAACGTTTTGTGATCGGCAATTAAATTAATCTTTAATACATTTAATAGGTTTATTCTTGTTTACACCATTTAATAGACTCAGTGCTCATGCGCCCAACTGTCTCGTTCCGCGTTATCTCCGCGAGATTACACGTGAAGGGGCATTCTATATACGGCTACCTATACGTTACACAGTGGAATATGCCGGGAACACGATTAAAAAAAATAATTTCGAAATAAAGATTAGATAAATAGAAAAAATATATAAATGTAACAAAAATAAGTGATCTGAATATTTGAGATCAGAATAATTGATTTCTAAGCATCCAAGACTGACCTTTTCCGAATGAGTGGGTTTATTACTGTGTTGGTCATACATCATAACATATCAATACTATGCGCATGCGAGCAGTGAAGAGCAGTGAAGAGTCTGGTAAGCTTCGTGTTTATTCAATATCAATGATTAAATTCCATTCCATACACTTGAAGTCTCAACTTGGTCTTTCCGGTTTAAATAAGTGATAAGATACATTAAGGCCATTTTGCGAGAAAAAATGACTGAGTAAGGCTCAAACAAGTCTGTTCAGCTGCAGAGACTAACTAAAATTTACACGAAGCAAGTTTACTAGCTGTACGAAAGCACCAAAGTCAGGTTTTCTCGCGTCGAGGCCCATTTTAATATATACTACTATAGGTCGGGTATGAAAGCCATGACTGCGCCGCGCCAGGAGGCGCGGCCGCGCCGAAAATTGCCGCGCCAGAAATATATTTTTCCCTTCTCGAAGCACAAAGAGGTATAATTCCATTTTTTTTTTTCGCTATATCAACTGCAAATAGTATTATTAACAATTGCCAATAAAAAAAATATTAGTTTTCCCGAAATTATGATTTTATAAGCAATTTAACATGTGCCAGGGGTATGAAAGACCCTGCCGCGCCGTGCCGTGCCACTTAAGTTAATGGCAGTTTACTGTTAGTTTTTTAACAGTCGATAGCTGGAATATATGTCCTGGTTTTTTTTTACTAGAAATGTGGGGAAGGGTGATTCTAAGTGGGTGTTTTGGGCATACAATGCGATATAATGGAATATAATAATAACAATAATAATAATAAGAACGCACATACTCGATAGGCCCTTTTTTCATGGGTTGTTACAGCTGGACAATTAACCGGTCAGTTTAACTTGTTCACGGTCCCCTTGCATCAGATTATAATGAAAGGGTCATCATTAAATGATAAATTAAGAAACCTGTATATTCCTGACTTTGATCAAGAATATATAGAACCAAACAAACTAATTAAAGGTGTACGCATGCCTTTAATCTTATCAATTAGTGCGATTAACAGATTTTAACGACTTCTTTAATCACTTTTGTTGAAAGAATTACTAAAAAGAAGTTTGTGAACTTCAATAAGCGCGACATTAATTTTTGTTACTCAAAATCCTATAAAACCTACAATGAAAATTGGATTAGTATCAATCAGTAGGGGTGACATTGTGCAGACGGAATTGTCACGTCGACTCCTACAAGATTGGTACTTATTTTAGACCATTTCAAAATTCAAATTACAAATGCCCCACACCTTTACTCAATACGAATAGGCGTGGGACATTGACAGGATACAGTCATAACTCCCTTATTAAAGCCTAAGTGGGTGCATAAACTGGGTGTGTCGTGAGTGCTTTATATGTAAATGAGCGAAGGACCACGGCACACCGTCAATATAACCGAAAATAGTAGTAGGATTAGTATCAATATTGATACCTACCGTTCGTGTGTACGTCCAAAGTTGCTGCGTTAGCAACTATGGCTGAGTCTTTGATTCTCGCTCACAGTCAAGGAAGATTTATTTATTTATTTATTTATTTATTTATTTATTTATTTATTTATTTATTTATTTATTTATTTATTTATTTATTTATTTATTTAAGTTAAGGCATAGCAAATGCGCGGATGCGTCGGCTGGTCTGCACTTTTGTTTTTCGCTAACCCCCGCGGACAATTATTCGTGCATCGAGGTCCATATATTTTTCAATGAAATTATAATTTGTATTTCGAACGCCCAAGTTCCGAGTTATATTTGAAAAATGCGAACCTGCTCTTAATGCTGGATATCATGGACGTTATATAACAAGTATACATCCCTGTGGATATGAAGGATGGGCACGTGACGTTTTTACCGTATTCGACTTAATACGCGCAAATGGTTTATTTTAACTTATAATCGCGTGTTTGAAATTATTAAAGTATCCACTATTTGGCAGTTTTGATCTTGATGATCTGAAGCCAGCTAATCTGCTCATCTACATCTTTCATATAGAAGCATTTATGTCATTGTGCGCCTCTTAAGTCAAATACACTTTACATATTATATGGGCCTCAACCAGAGATAGTCCTCTTTCTAGTGTCGAGGCCCAAATATAATACACAACAGATATATAAGCAAGACGAGATGTTAGACTTCCAAAAAATTGCCATGTGCGATCGGTAAAGGCTCAAATCAGACTGTGCATACACATATACATATAAACTTTGAGCGGGCCCGGGGGTTTTATGACTTTTTTCATGCTCAACTAAGCTGAGCACGAAGTTTTAACCGCTCATAAAAACTAAACTATGGATAAATGAAGAAGTTTATTGCTTTGAGTCTCACAGATGTTATATTTATCATGCTTATAAATGTTAAAATGCCAACAATTGCTGGCATTTTAACATTTATGAGCAGGATAAATTTCGTGCTGAGTTGAGTATGAACCTAGGGGCCAGGTCCTTTGTACGTTGCCTGACCAATTTCTAAAGGCAAAAATACGAGCATCTCAACGCAACAGGAGTCTGCACAGACTTATTTGAATAAACCATGATCGGAATGTCATATTTTTAGAAATCTCACATTGAGCTCATATTGTACACCTAACTCACGTGTGACTCCTAAATGGGGTAGCCTCCAAGTGGCAGGAGCTGGACATCAAACAAAAATGATTTTATGACACTATCCCATTAAACATATCAGAGGGCCACCATCGGCCCGCCCCGAAACGACAGTCGAATGACGTTTCGCTAGTGGGTCGAGGATAAATAAAGAAAACGCTGTAACTGGGATATGGTCTTTGGTAAATCATTTTTCTTTGATGACTAATTGCCCCACAGGTAAGTTTTAGTCCCATCAATTCAGAGTTAGAAACTTATAAACTTATACATGTATTTATATTTTGAATGCATCTCACAAAGCTTCTGTTATATTAAATCATTCTAATAGTAATTAAATTATAATGCAGTGTGTCATATGAAAACAAAGTGTAATCACAACTGTTGTCAAATCAATATAGACCGCTCAACATAAAAGGGGCCTATTGAGTGTTTTGGGATCTGTTTTGCCGTTTTTATTAATGAAAACATTATTTCCCAAAGCAGGAAAAGAAAAATAAGAACCATTATTCGTTCTTATCCTCATTTCTACTTAAAAAAACACGATACTCGGGTCAGGTAATTTTCAGATAACTGGGAAATACTACCTAATGCAAGTGGCACGGCACGGCGCGGCAGGGTCTTTCATACCCCTGGCACATGTCAAATTGCTTATAAAATCATAATTTCGGGAAAACTAATATTTTTTTTTTATTGTCAATTGTTAATAATACTATTTGCAGTTGGTATAGCGAAAAAAATTTGGAATTATACCTCTTTGTGCTTCGAGAAGGGAAAAATATATTTCTGGCGCGGCAATTTTCGGCGCGGCCGCGCCTCCTGGCGCGGCGCGGTCATGGCTTTCATACCCGACCACTACTATAGACTACTATGCATCCGGTCCTTGCCATTTGATGCAATAAAAGTACACGTGTCCTTTACGGTCGGCACCTTTGTAATTCAAAATATGAATGATTTATGACATGATATGTAGCTTACTTATCACATACGTAAAAGGCACCACTTTATACCCATGTAGCATAGTCTTAACCAGCAAGACAGGTGTTAAAAAATAGATCTGAGACTTCATATCTTTATCAATATTTTATGTGTGCGAGCAGCGATGATTCTCGCGAGCCTGCGCTTTGGTGGAAGTTGAGTAGAAATGATGAAATTTAATAGTTCTATGAATGGAGGTATTTACCGTACTTATAGTTCTGTTAAATGAGATTTCTACATTAATCGCATGTGCTTAGTCATTATGCGCAACTATCTAGCAGCACATGTCTATTTGGCAGCCTGCAGTAGCACGCGTGCTTATGAAGCTAGAAGAAGCCTTAGCAGTGGCGGATCCAGAGGGGGTTCAGGGGTTCGTTCGAACTCCCCTCCCCCGCCCACAGTCTTTAAATATCAATGAGACCAAATTATTTCATTTTCATGGAATATTTAAGCAAATTGACATAAAATCAGCAAAGCGAACCCCCTCCTCTACAGAGCTGATCCCCCTCCCAGAAATCCTGGATCACCCCTGCTTAGATCTATTTTCCAAAAATCCTGGATCCGCCCCTGCTTAGATTCATTTTTGTCTGAGCCTCCGTCTACATGCACCACCTTTCTTTGTGTGAGCTGGGACACAACAATGGATCCGAGGTGTGTGCGAGCAGCGAATGCCTTGGTGAGACTGTGTGTTTGCACAGGCTCGTCTGAGTTGTCGATGTTCGCATAACAGACTCGTTCGCTAATTAAAGTGAAACATATCCAAGCATGGGTTTGTCTATTTTGTATTTTAATGTGTTAGCAAACATTGAAAACTCTGGTGGAATGTGTTTAAAGCATGAGAATTAACTCTCTAAGAGGTGAATTTCAAATAGGGAATCTTCAAGTTGAGCTGAAGTAGTCCCTAGTAAGACTGCTCCCCAAATGACAGGCTGGTCTGGAACAATTTTATGAACATGCATTTCCTCTCCGAATTAGTATGAAAATGATTTAATAAAATTTTCAGGAACACCATTCGAGTGGCTAGCAGTTTGGATTCAGATCAGGCCCGACATATTTTTTGCAATTCTTTAAATTTAGATCTTTCCAATGAGTGTCCACAACCGCTTTCAATGAGTGTCTGCAACATGCGAGTTTATGGTATAATAATTAATGATTTTTGTAAATAAGCGTCCAATCTACCATGCCACATACACTACTTTAATCCGTTTCATTAATCCAACAAAACTGCAACTAAGGGAGTAAGACTAAAATAGATATATGTGTTTGTTTTGACAGGTGTTAACATGTATTACGTAATATTGCATAAAACGGCCATCTGTTTTCTAACATGAACAACTTCTTATCGGAAGCACACTTTAAAAAGACATTCTAAAATATTGCGTGAATGGATTAACATTGGAACTTAACGAATATTATTAACGTTTTGCTTTATTTTTTATTTATTTTACTTTTTGCATGATTTTTTTCGTCTGCTGATTTTGTTGAAAAAACTATTATATAAATAAAAATAAAGATCAGAAAATTCTATAACACCACCAGAATGTCTGACAATTTGGATTAAGATCAGGCACCTACATTTGTGGATATGATCTGTATCAAAACTGGTTGCATACGTTATCAGCAGACCACATAAAATCACTAGCATCGTCTCAAGTAGAGGACTTCTAGATTAAATTATCGATATTCTAGGACTCGGGTCCCTGACTATAATTTATCACATTCAGTGGATTTGAGCGTGGATCCACCGTAATCTATATCACTAGATGTATCTCAGTCCAACTATGACCGTTCAAATCTCGTTTAGCTATATTTGAACGAAGTCTGACTACAGTAACAGAAAACCCAGCAAAACGTCAGGCCTGGTCTGGTCAGACCAACTAGGACTGACTGCTGATATTAGCTGTATCGTACATTAGGTCTGACAAAAAGTTGGGCCTGATCCAAACTATTTGGTGCATGGCTGCACGTCAACTGGCCTATGCCCATCGAATGTAAAGAACTAGGTCTGTCTGCTGATATTCTTTTCAAACATTGGTTTAGACCCAGATCAGGACCAACAAAACCTTGAGCCTGATTTGCATCCAAACAGTTTGACACTATGATGCATTTATTGAGCTATGCTCTTGTCAAACAGTTTGGACACAGATCAGGTCTGACCTAGGCAGTTCTGATATTACTTTCAAACACATTGAACCCATATCAGGCCCACTACTGATACGCTGGACCTGATCTGAGGCCTAACCGTTTGGCACACGACGGTTCTTAGACCGATGAACGGCCAGCGCGTCTATGAGCAATATGATCAAATGAAAAGTACCTAGGTCTCTCTGCTGATATTCTTTTCAAACATTTTGGATCCAGATCATGTCCAACAAAACGTCGGGCTTGATCTGGAACCGAACTGTTTAACACTATGATGTTCTTATTGAAAGTTAATCGTTATATAAAAACCGACTCCTCATATTTTGGACCCAGATGCTGATCAGGTTTGCAAATTTAAAAACGTCGGGCCTGAGGAAGTGTCTGCTCATTAAAAACAAGCAGGTAACTCAGAGTAATGGATCTGGTCCAGGGGTGCTAGGACATTTCTGCCACGGACATTTCGGCCACGGACGTTTCGGCCCAGACATTTCGGCCACGGACATTTCGGCCATTGAAAATGCCGAAGTTGGACGTTTCGGTCATAACCATAAATTTTGGGTTGGGATGTATGCATGCATTTAAATGGGTGATGCATTTCTTTATCTTTTGAAATCAAATATGCACGAGAATAATAACGGTAGATTCAAAGATGCATGGTAATAGAATTATGCTATTTTTAATAGAAACAGGTCACTAAATCATGGTGTATATAATACAGCAGTAAATGATATATACCTGTATAAAGTACCCATTACCTGGATTAGTATATATTTTAAATTTTTTGTTTGCAACGATTCTCACGTATCTTTGAATTTACTGACTGTTGAAGTGACACATAACAATTGATGAATTTTTACTACTTTTATGCTGAGTCTGGATTTATCTTTTTTCTTCATAACACAGCAGATCCAGATCAGTCAGCTCCCTACCTGATCAGGACCCACACAGTTTTCATCTCTGCTTGTAAATACATGTACTTTAAGAACTAATAAAATTTTGGGAGAAATATGGTATATAAGATTATTCAGACAAGTATTTCCTAAGATATGCATCAAACATTTATGCATGCACGCACCCCAACCCACAATTTATAGTTATGGCCAAAACGCCCCCTTTGTTTTTTTTTCGTGGCCGAAATGTCCAGGTCGAAACACCCTAGGCCGAAATGTCCTACATTCGGTCTAGGTGTAACTGCTAATAAGAACAATCTCATCAGTATCTTTACGGATTATTACAGGTTTTAACACTGATGCGCAGGAGAAGGTCTGGCTGCTGCAGCTCACCGGTTATAGTCTGCCATTTTATTCGTAGTTTAAATTATGGCCATCTCCATAGGATCTACTCTGAATAACACAGATTTTAGCCCAGATAACCTTATGTTTTAACCCGACAAGTAGGTCCATATAACTGGACAGTAGCAGATTTTAAAGTACTATATCACTGTATAGAAATTGTCTGTGAGAATAATCTAATGGATCGGAATCAGGAACATGGGAAAGTGTCTGCTCATGTGCACCGTCTCATTTGGACATTCGGTCATGCATGAAAATAGTGAATTGAAATGACTGTACATCAACCGCACTTTTTTAGACTGATGGAAGCGAACATCCAGTTTTGAGAAATAAATTTCATAGGGCCAGAAAAGCAAACATTTTTTTCTTATACATGAATGCTTTATTAGCTCACCTGAGCCGAAGGCTCATGGGAGAGCTAATAGTATACCAGTCACTCCGGCGTCCGTCCGTCGTCCGTCCGTCAACGTAGCTACGAATGCCTAAGAACACCTCCGAATCGATTACGATTCAGTTACGATGTCCAAGAATGCATTAGGAACTTGTTACGAATCAAGCACGATTTTTCGAATCGGGGAATTCGTGGCTAAAGTTTTGAACATTTCAAAACTGTTGGGCCGAATTCCCGATAGACCTACGAATTGCAAGAACTGACTACGGACTGTGCGATTCAGTTGAGATCTTCACGAACTGAGAGCGTTTCAGCCACGAATCCAAATATTTGTCTATTCGTGGCAATTCGTGGGATACGGGGCATGTGTGGAATAGGGGTATAATTCGTCAGTGACCAACTACATACTGTGTTTTAAAGCTGGATTGTTGTTTTTTGCTAGTTTTCAAATAATGTTGTGTGGATTAGTTTTTTAATTACAGTATTTTATTACAATAAATATAAGTCCCATTTATGTTTTTGATTTCTTATCCTCAATTTTTATATATTAAGTGCTTCTGTCAAAATTAATCTAGAAAAAATATATCTTTAGGCCGTGTCCCTGTCTTCTGCTTCGCTTTAAACCAGACCCACTGATGGTTCAGCTTTCGGATACTCCTGGAAAAATAGGACTCTAAGATTTGAGCCTCACAGAAGGACTGATTTAGAAATAAAATCTTACTACACTGCCTCTTAAGTGGTACATGTACCACTTTGATATTCAGAAACTTAAGTCATGACTGCTCTAATCATTTGAATGCAGAGTGGTAGCCACCAGCTCAAAATATGATTCCTTAAGCTTCACTGACTCCAAAGTGGTACATGTACCACTTTGATATGCGATGATTGTAATCAAGGCATTTGAATTCAAAGTGGTACATATGCCAACCCTCAGAATTAAGTCTCGAAATATGGCTGATTAAAATTAATTTCAAACGCCACTGCCCCTCAAGTGGTACATGTACCACTTTGTATGCAGTGATTTAATCCTGGCTGCCCTGTAATTTGAAAGCAAAGTGGTACATATACCACCCCTTGGAATTAAGTCTCACAATATGGCTGATTAGGAATTAATTTAAAACTGCACTGACTCTCAAGTGGTACATGTACCACTTTGATATTCAGCAATTTTAGCTCGGACTGCTCTATCATTTAAAGGCAAAGTGGTACATATACCACATGCTCAGAATTGCGTCCAAGAGAATGGTTGCATATCAAAGTGGTACATGTACCACTTTAGATTCAGTTCAATTAGATTAAATTTCTTAATCAGCCATTCTGGTAGACGTACTTTTGTGCGGGGGGTGGTATACGTACCACTTTGCATTCAAATGATAGAGCAGTCAGAACTATAATCACTGCATATCAATGTGGTACATGTACCACTTTAGAATCAGTTCAGTTAGGTTAAATTTCTAAAGCAGCCATCCTGTTAGACGTAACTTTGTGCGGGGGTGGTATACGTACCACTTTGCATTCAAATGATAGATCAGCCAGGGTTAAAATTGTTGAATATCAAAGTGGTACATGTACCACTTTGGAAGCAGTCTATTCTAAAAAAAGGATTTAGAGGGGTTACTTTCTTGAAAAATTAGAAAGTTGAAAAAAATGTAGCTGTTTTTGAAGCTTTTTACCTCCTCAAATTAAGCCTTTTTGATGTAAAAAGAGGATTCAATTGTTCAATCCCTTTTTATAAAATTCATGGTTAAACGTTATTTTTCACATCCTGAAAAGTCAATACTTAACTTAAGTCTTCCTTTACTCTAAGGAGGCATTGTAATTACGGGCCCAGGTCTTTTAGCCACCAAAGACAAACGTGAAGTACTTATACGCTCAATATTAGGTTTATCTTGACCTAGGAAAATACTATAATTCCGTACCACGTTGGCGTATCTTGGCAAGAATAGCTTTGATCTTCTCCAACATCTTCTCTGGCAATACTCCAACAGTGCTACCATCAACAACTATACATACACAGTGCATGCGGTCTCCCAGTTCAGTATTTTTCTTGAAACCAGGCATTTCAGGCGTTATTGGTACGGATGGATTAAACTGAAAAAAAATATTGATATATATCATACTTTGAAAACGGACCAAATAATGACAATCAAAATACTAGAATGTGGAATCGCAAATCTCCACGCTCTCAAAGAAATTTAATGGTACTTAACCCTTTGATCACACCCTAAGGTCACCAGTTTGACCCTAGGTTAAAAAGTTCTCTTGTGTCCTGATATACTCATCATCCCCTTCAATTTGATATACCGCATGACCATGTTCGGAAAAATAAACTTTTGACCAGGCACCCCTCCAAGTCCCACCCCTGGGGAATGACCCAGGTGACCAAATGAAAATCCCGTTTGATATGGTATACATCTTTTTTTTGTGAGAAGGCATACAACGTTTAGTTTAAAAATATTTGAAAATGACTTTGTAATTGAAATTTAACGATATTTGACCTTTTGTCCCTCCAAAGGTCCCCAGGGGGCGAGACCAAAAGGTCAAATATGCTGTTGCACGCCCCATTCATGTGAATAACTCACACACCCAATTTAGTTTGATTTCATTTAATGGTTTAGGAGGAGATAGCGGAATGGACAAACAGACAGATTTGATCCCCAGCTCCCCTAATTCCCACCCCTGGGTCAAGACCCAGGCGACCAAACAAAAATCCTGTCTGATATGTTTTATATCTTTTATTTGTGAGAAGAAATACAAAGTTCGGTTTAAAATCTTTCTAATTGACTTTGCAAAAAGTAGCTCATACACCGAATTTGTTTGGATTTCGTCGAATGGTTTAGAAGGAGATAGCGTAAATGACAGACGGACGGAGTGACCGACGGACAGAGGCAATTGCAATATACCCATCGTTTTTTTAAAAAGCCTGGGGAAAATGATGATACAACTACAGTAGTACGACCTCTAAGTAATGACCCTCGATTCACTCAATGCATTTACCGTTGCAGTCGCGCTTCAAAGCGTTTTGTGGAAGTATACTTTAGTAATATAAATGCATAATTTTAAGGCGTGTGATTGAAAATCAGTTTTCTTATTTCTCAACCAAAACATAAGCCATAACTAAACACAGAAAAAACAATTGAAGGGATATTTTGATTCAGTTCCATCTCTAACGTTTAATACAATACAAACTAAACTAATTATGCATGCATTTCATAGTTACAGATATCTGCAATCAAAATGAATGCTTGATTTAAGTCACGCTTCAATGATTAAAGTACAGAACATGTCCAAATGGTGCAACCCTCTATACTGAAAAGTCACAAGCATTCAAAAATGATTGAAACCCATTTTTATTGCTTGTTTTCCATAATGGCTGGCTCCAAAATCATTGCTGGCTCTTAGCCAAAGGCATGACACCTAATTTTGTAGTTTTAACTAGTGTTTTACTTCCAATCTGATGTCATTTTGGCTTGGATATGCCATATCTGTGCATTTTTGTTGAAGAAGTTATCACGTTATTAGGTGCAATTACTTTTAAATGGGTGTGAACACTTGTCTGTGGTCAGAACTAGAGCGTACGTAATGACTAGGTAAAGGTTGAAGCAAAAAAAATATACATGCTAAATTGTTAGCTTGTGAACTTTGGGTAAAGAGGGTTGGTACATTTGGTGTTGTACTGTATCGTAATGACCTGTAAATTTTATTTTATTCTGCTGAATTGCATATTAGTAGTTCTATAAGATACGAAAATGCCTTGTATGGAAATTATTTTCGCAAATTAATCTTAATATCCTTCAATTCTTTTCCTGAGAATATTATCAATGGATAAGAAAAAAATGAACATTTTACGCTATCTAGTCATAAGATTTTTATCTACGAATCATAGCATGGGACTAATAAGGTCCACTGTAGCTTAGCTACAAAAGCGAGTGAGTATGATAAGGAAATACCACAATTACACACCGCACACATTACCAAAGCTAAATTATAATTTTATGTTCATATTAATAATGAAGAATGTTATGTTGATTTTTTATATCCGTTTAAATGATTTTTTATAAAAGACACATTACTGCTCTTCGGGAGAAGTCTGATTTTGCTTCCTTGATAAAGTCTAGTCTGAAATGCGCTTGAATATATGCAGCAGATGTAAAATGCAGACGGTGTTTTAACCCTTAAAGCGCCAATCACAACTGCAGCAGACGACAAATTTTGTGACATTTTTCTCAATTTTCGACAAAAATAAGTTATGATATAACATGAGAATCGTCTGCCAGCAGACGATTCTCATGAAATATCATGCCTTATTGTTATTTTTGAAAAAGCGGCAAAATTTTAAATTGTCGTCTGCTGCAAATTATAGGTGGCGCTTTAAGGGTTAAGGACAAAATATATTGTTGGGATAGGGTTTAGGCCTCTACTTATTGCACCAACCTGATATTTATCTGGAACGTTGCCTTCAAGCAGGTAAGAAATATCGTTGGCGTCTATTCCTTGGTTTTCTTCCAAGCCACGTGTGTCACATAAACGAAATCTTAGTGGTTTTCCAGTGTTTATACTTCGAATCTGGTACATTCTGAACTGTAATGATAGTAGTACCCATATATCATTCCCAATTTAAAATGTTTCCATAGGTTTAGTCCTTTTGTATGGAGATGATTCATAACGTTACTTGTGGTCAGTAAGACCACAGTTAAACATAATGTTAGTTTAGTTATAAATGCGTTACCTCCTTAGAAATAGCATAGCAAGATGTTACCATTATTGTTTGTCAAAATTGACTCGAGACATATGAATATTCAATGACCTTTTACTCAGTTTTCGTGAATCTTCGTAAAAAGTGCGCTTTAGATTGTTGTACAATTACTAATCTGAATGAAATTATTCACAATTCCCGGATAGCCTAGTGGATAGTCGAGTGTTTTATCACTTAAAAGATGTGGGTTCGAGTCCAGTAGCATTTAAGTATTTTCTTTTTCATTTTTTTTCGATTTGCTAGTTTCTTTGTCTTTATTCTTGATTCTGTGCACAACTGGATATATTTATTTGAATCTGACATGCGTTCATGTAACAAATACAGCACCGTGAGTAATTGCAATAAATCTACATGTGATTAACGCTTTGCACGCTGAATATTTTTGAGACTTTTGTTATCATCTGCTGACTTTTAATCAAAATTAACTTTTTCAAAACTTCTTACAGAAACACTATCAGAGTGTCAAATGGTCTGTATCCAGATCAGAACATACGTTCTCTTGGTACTGAACTGGGTCCAAACTATTTGCAAATGTTATCAGCTGACAAGGAAAGAGTCAATAAATACGAAAGCGGCTAAATACAAATGAACGATGTAAAGCTCATCACAAGATGATGTAAAATATACGAACTATATTGACCAAACCAAATATCTATGTGTCTTGATCCACATCTGAATTAAGGGTGAGGTTGGCGCCGTTAAACCGGTTTAAGCCCTCCAGTAAAATATTTTACTGACTGTTCCAAGGCGGTACTTCTTTTGTGGATCTTTTATGTTTTTGTTCTGTCTAGTGTTTGCTATATTTTGTGCGCGTCTGTTTATATGTGCTTTGTGGTCACCTGCTGGGAAAGGGCTGACCTCTTGGCTCTCGTTTGTGGTGTCTACTGTGAGTTTGTCACTTTCCCATTGGTATCCTGGGTCAGGTGTGGTACTTAATTGTATCGATTCCTGATCTTTGCACCCTTACTTACTTTAAAAAGAAATCAATTTGACAATTATATAAAAAAGGTCCTTCCAAGTTTCGATTCAGGTATGCCTGATTTGTAAATAGTCAACTAACCACTAGGCTATCAGACCATTTGCATAAACGAATTGACATTATCTTCATATTCTCTGTAAAAGCGTGACCAAGGTCGTAGTACTCCACGAAAACGCACGAATATCACGAATATTTTGGCGAAAATTAATCAGTCTAAGGTCAATTTTGGCAAACTATACTTCTACATTGCTTTGTTTTGATAAACAATAATATAAATAACTTGGTATAGAACACAAAATTGTATTTTTGTATCTCATAAACCTAAACTACTACAGCTAATTTGGTATATTACCTAGACCCTAAATAGTTTGATTCCATTGTGAAACCTTGAAACCATTAGATGGTAACTAATGAGGCCTAATTGACTGGCACTAGCTAGTCAGGCCATAAAACTTGCACACTCTACACTTTAAGTTCTTCGGGATGTTCTTTGCTTCCAAAGCATAATCTTTTTCAAAGAACATACTTGATTTCACTACAGCTGGAGTGTGGGACCTGTTGGCTGTGATAAAACGTCTCTCTTTTTTGTAGCGGTTTGTGTCCTTTTTAGCTTTTGCAACTATCTCGCTCAAAGGAAGTCTCAGACTTCCTTTGAGCGAGATAATAGCAACACTCTTAGATAATTTCTTTCTTTATCTGTGCGTGTATTTGTTTATGTGTGTTAATTCTAGTGTCTCTTTCTCTGCGCGACATGTTTTGTATGAGATCTGTGATTATTGTGACAGTTCCTGGGAATGCACTTGTTTGCTTTGCCTATATAATGCTGACAACTATTTTAGAAAAAGTGAGAAAGTAGGCAAAGATCAGGAATCAATACCATCAAGTACCACACCTGACACAGGACACCATATGGGAAAGTGACAAAAACAAAAGAAAACACCACATACAGGAGAGTGAAGAGGTCAGCCCTTTACCAGTAGGTGACCACGAGGCTGCACGGAAGAGACAAGATTGTCTGACTAAGACAATCATGTAACACAAATAACAAAACGGATCTACAAAAGAAGCATCTCTTTGGACCGGTCAGTAAAAAAATTACTGGAGGGCTTAAACATGTTTCACGGTACCAAAGTTAACTTTATAGCTTACGAGGGTAATTTATCTAATTTTGGCACTAAATTGATCGTACCACGGGGCTGCAAGACTCCCGTGGAAATGTGTGTTAGTGTGTTTTTCTGGCAAGATTCTTTAAAGAATGGCACGATCTAAAAAAAATGTTTACTCTTTCTAAAGTTACCTGAAGTTCAGGTATCCAGGATTTTCATATGAACTATGTTTTGGTTCCAGCAGATAAAGCTGTTAACAATGTTGTAGTAGTTTGACGATTGTATTATATTAATACTCTTAAGCGTGAGCTTGTTGACACTTATGCCTATAAACTGTAGCCTTCTTTAAGTCAGAGAGTGATTGTTTATCGACATGGTTGTTACACAGCCCTACAATTTTTGTGTCAAAGCTAAAGAAAATCAAGACAAAGTTCCTACGTTGTGCTGGTTACCTAAACGCCATTAAAACCCCTATAAAGCAAGATTTATTGCTAATTCTAGTTCTTGTACGACAACAGAACTTTCTAAATTGTTAACCTCGTGTCTTACAGCTGTTAAAAACATGTTATCAAGTATTGTGAAAAGGTATATGAGAGATCCGGTAAAAACCTATTTTGGTCTATTAAAAATTCAGGTGAAATTTTAGATAAACTTAAAGCTAGAGATTTTAATGCGACCAGTTTGTCTACTTATGATTTTCTACTCTTTACACTACTTTACCTCATTATTTAATTAAAGATAAACTAATTGATCTTATTGAAAGAACCTTCCAGAGAGAAGGCTCTCCTTACCTTGCATATAATGACAGAAATGCATTTTTCACTTCAGAAAAACCTATAAAATATCATGCATGGTCGTGTCAAAATGTATGTGATGCGCAAACCTTATGTTGAACAACATTTCTATTCAATTTGGCACCAAGCTGTATAGGCAAGTAGTTGGGATTCCTATGGGCACTAATTGTGCTCCCCTGGTTGCAGATTTATTCCTGTTTTGTTATGAGAGGGACTTTATGATGTCTCTTTCTGATGATAAGCAGGCTGATGTTATTGATGCGTTTAACACTACATCCAGATATTTGGACGATATTTCAAATATAAATAATGTTTATTTTGACAGTATTGTTAGTCAAATATACCCTTTAGAGCTCCAACTGAATAAAGCCAATACCTCTGATACCGAAGCCGCATTTTTAGACTTGCATTTGTCAATTTCTAATGATATTGTTTTTACCAAAATTTATGATAAATGTGACGACTTTGATTTTGAAATTGTCAATTTCCCATTAATAGATGGTGATGTTCCTCGTTCTACATCCTATGGAGTCTATATCTCCCAACTCATTCGTTTTGCTAGAGCATCTAGCTATGTTGCTGACTTCAACACTCGCAATAAATTGTTAACTCAGAAACTTCTTAAACAAGGCTATCGGTATCATAAACTTTGCAAAACATTTTCAATTTTTTTAGACAATACTATGATTTGATTTCTAAATTCCAAGTTGGACTTAAGTCTCTCTTGCGTCAAGGACTTTCCGAACCTGATTTCAATGGTGACTTGGTGTATAAATTGAAGAAGATTGTTGGCTCGAATAATTTTTCAGCGCAGTTCATTAAAATAATTTCCCATTATAAAAAGATTGGCTATAACATTAATATGTTGCAACAGACTGCATGTTTGGTGGTTAACCAAATCACGGTTAGCAACTTTGCTTACCTCTTTAATTGCACGCTGGTGGGTCGGACTTCAGACTCCATGATGGTTCCGACTTAAAGACTTATCTATTGATGAGATTGTCGGGGCCTGAAGCTTTGGCTGTTTGTCGGGCCTACCGGGGTTTACCTGTTGGATTTCTTTTGCTCCCGTAATCAGTTTTATTTACTGTTGAGTCCTTATCTTTGCTTTATAACCTTGTTATATCTTGATTTATATGTTTTGGAGATTATACATTGATAAATTAGGGGTCTTTCATGCAAACCAAATATCTATGTGTCTTGATCCACATCTGAATTAAGGGTGAGGTTGGCACGCCGTTAAACTGGTTTAAGCCCTCCAGTGAATTATTTTACTAACCTTTCCAAGGCGGTACTTCTTTTGTGGATATTTTATGTTTTTGTTCTGTCTTGTGCTTGCTTTGTCTTTGTGCGCGTCTGTTTAATTGTGCTTTGTGGTCACCTGCTGGGAAAGGGCTGACTCTTGGCTCTCGTTTGTGGTGTTTAACTGTGAGTTTGTCACTTTCCCATTGGTATCCTTGGTTGGATGTGGTACTTGATTGTATCGATTCCTGATCTTTGCACCCTTACTTACTTTCAAACAGGTGGAGTTGTATGCACTAGCTTTAAGACTGTGTGTTAAAATTGAAAACCCGAAAAGGACTATATTATAAGTCGCGTGATTTTGGCAATTCCAGACTCACATACATAAAATGAACTGAGTTAGATACATGGGACATCTGCAGTGTTGCAAAGGTAAGTGTTCGTCTAGCTAAATACATTTTAAGGTGGTATAACTAACTTTTTATGATCCGCCAAAACTGCTGCTACCAAAGCCAATATGGCATTTTTCTGTGACTATAGTGTGTGCCATGACACGCCCTCTTTTCTGCCTTCATCAGTAGAAAAACATACTTTCGTCGAGGGAGAATAATTTAAAGGTTTGAAATGAATTGAATATGGGTATCATAATGCGCCTAATAGAGCCACAGTGCGACAATTAAATGAACGTATCTTATAGACCTAGCTTGTACTGATATCTCCAAGCCAGAGCGGGAAGCGTTTCTTTAACCAAGTCGTAAGAGCTGGTAACCAAACATATCAAGTGGCCATAATGGTTAACTTTATCAGTTCCCTCTCATATTAACTGCATTGTTGCACCTCGCCTGATAAACGTTGTCTATCTCACGGCATGTGCCTTTATCATGTCATGATGACGTTGCACTTTTTGAATGACGTCGCTAATGACGCTGAATCACCACAAAAATCGAAAATTACGTCATAATCGCTAGTTTGAAGAGTGAAACAATGGGTAAACTGATAAATAGAATACCAGGTGAGAGTCTTTTGATATCAAGTTTACCAGGCGAGGCTTTGAGAACGCTTGTTGAATCGCTCGGCAAGCCTTGCGATGTCAATAAGCGTTCTCAATGCATTGCCTGGTAAACTTGATATCAAAAGGCACTCACCTAGTATTCTCTATTTCTGTATGTGATTACCTGTGACGTAATACTTTGTTCAGCACTACCACTAGCTGCTTGGTCGGTTGACACATATCCTCGAAAAACACTGGCTATTGTATTAAAGAAACTGGATTTCCCTGCGCCTACTGGACCTATGATGAGAATTTTCGACTGTCTTGCTTGCACAAACTGGGGTGGGGAAAATGTCTCAACTTCCATCTTAAGTTCATGAAGTAACTACAACATATCAAATATTTGAGATTGTTATTTATTGTGAAAGTCCACGTGGAGCTCGTAAAGGCATACGCTATACGCATATATTTAGCTACTCAAGGATATTACCAACAATGATATTTGAAACCATAGTAAACACATTTTGGACATGTAGTCCACATAATCATAATATTCCGGTTTGCAAGTTACACAAATTTTGTTTGTTTCCCCGGTACTATCAATGTTTTGTATAAGTTAAAAAGGCTTCATGCAAGATAAACAACATTGTTGTTTTATCAACAACATAATAAAGATGGAAGATCCATTGGCTCAAAAGCTCAACGCCAGGAACGTAGCGCTGACCTGGTCAACATTGTCTCAACCGCGCCAATTGAAACACTCTGCCTTAATTAACTTTCACTTGAAGAGAATAAACTGGTCATTACTGACCACTTTTCAAGCTACGATCAAGCCACCCAAACAACGAATCAGACTGCTCGCACTACCGCCAACTACTGACAATTTTATCATCCACTATTGATTTCTAGCCAGACTTCACAGTAACCAACAACAAACCTTTGAATCAAGCCTGATCCGAGAACTCAATGAAATAGCAGGGGTTAATAAGTCACGAACTACACCCTACCATGCGATGGGAAATGGGCAGTGCGAAAGATTAAATCAGAGGCTCCTGAAAATGCTTGGTACACTGGAAGAGTACCAAAAGGGTGACTGGAAGGCTCATGTTCCTACTATGGTTCATGCCTTAAACCCTACCTTCCATGAAAAAGTAAGTAAGGGTGCAAAGATCAGGAATCGATACAATCAAGTATCACACTTGACCCAGGATACCAATCGGAAAGTGACAGACTCTTAGCAGACACCACAAACGAGAGCCAAGAGGTCAGCCTGGGTACTCTTCATTCTTTCTGATGTTCGGAAGACATCCCAGATTATCTTTTCTAGGGATATTTTCTGGCAATTCTTTTGTTATCAGTCACCAGTCAGACAGAATACATCAGAAAGCTGAGACAGTGACTTGACTTCACATACAAGACAGCAAAATACGCTGTCAAGCAGAACACAGCTCAACATCAAAAGTACAACGACCTTAGAACTGCTGGAGCCAGATGAACATGTTCTGGTAAAGAATGTTGCTATCTGTGGCAAGCAAAATCTAGCAGATTGTCGCTAGAGGCGGCCCTATGTCATCGTGTCACAGCCTGATCCATATCCCGTATGTCCCTGTATTTTATGTCAAACAGGATATTTTTTGACCAGGAAGATCAGAAAAATTCAAAGGAATCTCCTTCTCCCATATATGGGTCTACGTGTCAGACACACAAAGCATGCAGGCTCAGCGAGCAATTCTGATCAGAATGACGTGCAACCTCCGCCTCTTGTTTCTGATGAGTAATATAAACAATTCTATACAGGCCTTTCTGGTTCCTGAATCTGCCTGATGAGGGGACACAGCAGACACAAGGTTATGTCATACCCCTGCACCGTCCTCAAGGAACTTCAGGTTTAAGACCCACAAAGACTAGTGATTCTGATTCAGAGTAGGACCAGAAAGCTAGACCTGTGAGGACAAAGAAGAAGCCAACTTGTATGGATTCGAATCAGTGTGTGTTATAGTAGCATTGCAGGCCTTCAGATTTATGGTGGGCCCGGGTCATTGTCCCATGATTTCAAAATATGGCCCATCACTTTCCATGGCAATGGGCCAAGTGGACCCATCCTTTTTAGTTGTTAAAAATTTCACTTTAGCAAAAATTTTCATCTTACAGCAAGTTTACAAACTCCACAAAACAGAAAGTACATGTCGCTTATCAACACAGTAAAACCTGCCTTAAGCAGCCACTCAAAAAAAGACAAAACAAAGATCTTAATAACAAATGGTAGCTTAATGAAGGTCGAAAGGATTGCAGAATGCTCCCCTTGGAGCATTCTGCAATACTTTTGACCTACATTAAGCGATAATTGGTCTTCTTTTTTGAGTGGCCACTTAAGACAGATTTTACTGTATAATCAGCAAATGTCAACTGTTGTCAGTTTGATATGCTTGGGCCCATCATTTCAGAAAATGACCCACCATTTTTTGCTCCATGGGTCACTTCGGCCCACCAATCTCGAAAAAAATCTGAAGCCCTGGCATTGTGCTGATCAGGTAACTCATCTATAATTATCTGTGATACCAACATCATATAGATGGCAGCTGTTGGAAATAGAGAATACTAGGTGAGTGTCTTTTGATATCAAGTTTACCAGGCAAGGCTTTGTGAACGCATGTTGACATCGCGAGGCTTGCCGAGCGATTCAACATGCTTTCTCAAAGCCGAGCTTGGTAAACTTGATATCAAAAGACGCGAACTTGGTATTCTATTTATCAGTTTACCCATTGTTGAACACTCTTCAAAACAATTATGACGTAATTTTGATGTTTGTGTTGATTCAGCGTCATTCAAAAAGTGCAACGTCATCATGACCTGATAAAGGTAACATGCCGTGAGATAGGAAAAGTTTATTAGGTCATTTTGAAACAATTCAGTTAATATTACGGGTGACTGATAATATATTTTATCTGCAGAGGTTCGTTTTGTAAATACATATCATGATAATTTCTTTTCACGTTACTATTGCTTTATTTATGTGTATGCGTTACATGACATGTGTGTTGTATTAGAGGCTTGACTGTTCATTTTAAATTGCAACTTAGATATTTTGCTATGTAGTTAAGTCAGTCATCCCATATATAATAGTAGCTCCATCATACATATGAATCCAACAGGTATATAGTTTGCTGAGTAGTTTAAGAACTAGTGTATTACAATGTTTAAGAAAAATGTGGATTATAACGATTGTGATGATGGTATTGTGATTTATTAAATCACTTGGTTTTCAAAGTAGTCAATCATTAACAGAAAAGAACTGGTTGGTAAGACGAGTTTTGTTTTAACTTGCTCCTTATAAGGGCACAGACAGCATAAGCTCATAAGAATAGTAAATTTTGTCATGGGTAACACACAATTCTTTTTATACTGTTATTAGACGAAGTCTTATAATTTCATTGTTGGCGAAAAGCTAACTTGATCTTTATCATGGCTAACAATTAAGGTAACATTTAGCGAATTGCGTGAATGTGTGACATTAAGGACACAGGTATATGCTATTTTTTGCGTTCTGACTAAAATTTTCTTGGGATTCCCCCATGGTTGACAGCTAGACAAGCAGGCAAGCAGTCACCCACGCACTTACACGCACACACATACAGGTAGATATAATGGCCTTGCCGCTTGAGTTCACATCTCTCGGGTAATTCCAATCACTGCCACATGTCACTGCCACCTGCTTTCTTTGTATTGACCAATTTCGGACCTTTTGACATTGGGACGCCTCAGAACCCAAGTCCAACAACGGCGGAACTTAACAATACAAATCTATTCGAAATCGAAAGTACATTTTCTGTAAATAGCAACTGTTGGTTCTTTTGAATTCAAATGGGGCAAGTTAGATCACATGATTGACACAAGTCACATGGTGGATGGATTTAACCAATCATTAGATAGTAGACAATAAGCCACTTAACTGACTGAAAATAAAACAAAGTGTTTTTAGTAATCCTTAAAAAGCCTCCTTTTTTAATTTCTCACGGTACTCATCTTTCACTTCCTAGTATATCTTTTTTAAAGATATTTCTTGTCTTACCTTTATTGAGAATTGGTTTGTCTGCTAAAGCGTCGATATTAAACGATCGAAGGTATTTGAAAAAAATTCCCCTATCAGAAGATAATGAGGTTAACCTTAGAAAGCCTTGTGATGCCAAACAATGATCCTCGGGACAGATTTTTCTATCCCACCCCCACACTCATGATTGATTCTTATAGACAGGGCTTCAGATATTTTTCAAGATTGGTGGGCCGAAGTGACCCATGGAGCAAAAAATGGTGGGTCATTTTCCGAAATGATGGGACAAAGCATATCAAACTAACCACAGTTGACATTTGGGTAGTATACTTTACTTACACACTGACACAGACACATGTATGCATATTGACTGCTGATTATACAGTAAAACCTGTCTTAAGCGACCACTCAAAAAAGACCAATTATCGCTTAATGCAGGTCAAAAGTATTGCAGAATGCTCCAAGGGGAGCATTCTGCAGTCATTTCGACCTTCATTAAGCTACCATTTGTTTTTAAGATCTTTGTTATGTCTTTTTGAGTGGCTGCTTAAGACATGTTTTACTGTATTGACTACCTACATGTACTTTCTGCTGAGTGGAGCTCGTAGACTCGCTGTAAGATGAAGATTTTTTCACAACTAAAAAGGATGGGTCCACTGGGCCCACTGCCTTGGAAAGTGATGGGCCATATTTTTAAATCATGGGACAATGACCCGGGCCCACCATAAATCTGAAGGCCTGCTTATAGATATGACCTATCTTATACACGTCACTGCTCTAGGATCATCATTTTAGCAAACATGCCCAAGATAACATATCAAGAAAAGGACATTGTCATAGATTGTTAGACGGGGTTTCCTTATACGATCATACCGGCCACCTTTTTCATCTGAAGAATACCATTTTAACTTCAGCCCAGATAATGATATACACTCACCGTCACACATATCGACTTCAATGAGGTAGACACCCGAAAAAGTGATATTCAACGAGGCATTTGAGCATGTTTGAGGCCACACGGTCGAGGTGAATATCACTTTTAAGGGTAGGTAAAACCTTATGTCTACCGTAATTGAGGTCAATAACTGTTTTGTTATGACTTTTCAACTATGAATGGACATTTCTACTTTCCCTTTTGTTGTTCATAATGACTTTCTCACAAGCTTTTAGCAACTGTTATCAAAATATTTGAATGTAGTATTTTGCATTAAATTCTCCGAATGTGGAATGTAAAATTTAATAATAAAACACTTTTTTTTACATTTTGTTTATCAAAAACACATTAAGTGAACAAACAAAGCAAATCAAAACAAAATTGCTGTTAAAATTCATTAGAGCCTTGAATTCACCTGCCTGGAGGTGAAACAGCAAATTGTGTCAATTATAGTTTCATACCCATCATGCTAGTTTAAGCTTTCTAGAGGGTGATATTAGGAAAGTGTCATCTGGAAACTAGTTTGAGCTGGTTATCATCATATATACACATGTAGGGCAGTTTGGTAGACATATTATAGATTTATGAAGAAAATTAGCCAATCAGGAGACAGGATTCATTTTCGGATCCAGAAAGTTTTGTCAGAGGGGGTCCAACTTTGTCTTCTATTTTTAGGTTGATGAGGGATGAAGGATCCAAAAACCACTACTGGCGGTCCATCATCGACCTGCCAGCGAGAGCCATTTATATGGCGGTTCGCTGGCATGTCCATAATGACCCAACATTGAATGCTGGCTTGGTAGCTTTGTGATTTTAAGGGGATCCGGACCAGTATTGCTAAGAAACCCTATACTTTTTGTGATTTTCCAGGGGGGGGGGGGGGGGGGTCCGGACCCCCTGTACCCCCATCTGGATACGCGCATGAGATTCTTTACAGTCATATAACAAACCACTTTTATTTAGCCCAGTTGTTTCAGAGAAATGGAATAAAAACTTTATTACCTCATTATTCCAGTCTGGAGTTTCTCTCCAAGGCTTGTCCAATAGCACGGACGTTGTTGCTGTGCTCTGTCCTGAAACTGCAAAAACAATTTTGGACTATTACTTTGACCACAATTTCGCAATTATGCATACGTCATCAGTTTGTAGCGTGTTTTTTTCCGACAGAGAATCAAATCTTTCATTGTTCGCCTTTAGCAAGTAATGCTTACTTATAAGAGGGCCTGGATTGCGATTTTTGGCCATAGTTTTAAAATGATTAGAGATTTTTAGCCCAAAAGCAACATCGGTGGAAACTATTATACGCTTACTTCTTGTTATTCCGCGCACATTTGTCTATTTGACTGTACTCTATCCGCCCCTACCCATCCCCCTGGCCTCCTCTGCCTCTCTGCCTGTTATTCTGAACAAGTCATATTTTAAGCAAATGGGAACGTAGGCTTGTGACAGACAGACAATCAGACAGACAGGCGGAGAGGGTAGAAACACAGACATATAAATAACCGATAATGGTAGGAACACAGACAGACAGCATAGGAAGACGGACAGACAGTTTGGCAGGGAAGGAAGATAAACAGACGGACAGGGTAGACAGACAGACAGGCGGGCATGTTAGGAAAACACAGAAGCAGGCATTTAATCGGGTCAGGAAGATGGAGAGACCGACGGACAGAGAAACAAGACAGGCAGGCGGGCAGGGTAGGAAGACAGACAGATGGGCAGGTACGAAGACAGACAGCCAGGGAGATTGACAGGAGGGGGAGGAAGACATATATACATGGTTGGAAGACAAACAGACATATTGACAGACAGACAGGATCGGCAGACAGGCAGATGGGTAGGGTAGACAGATAGACAGACGGACGAGCAGGTTAGGTACATGCGCGGATCCAGGAATTTTTGCCAGGGGGGTACCAGGCCCGGCTGCCAGAAACAGCTCTGACAACTTTTTTTTATATTCCTGAACTTGTTTTACAGAGTGGTCCAATGGCTTATAAATTGTTTAATTCAAAGAAAACAATAATTTTCCAAGGTTGCAGAGGCGTCCAACTTTTTCCATAAGGGGCGGGGGGTCCAACATTTTCCAGGGGGGTGGTCTAATGTTTTCCAGGGGGGGGGGGGGGGAGGGTCGATATGCTAATTTCTATAGCAACCCATTGAACTTGTGATTTTCGAGGGGGGGGGGGGGTCCCGGACCCCCTATTCCTCCTCTGGATCCGCGCATGGATCCGCGCATGAGATTAGGTAGACAGACATACATCTGACCAGGGTAGGAATAGGAAGACGGACACATTGATCGGCAGGTTGAGAAGACAGACCGACAGACAGACAGACAGATGACCATGGTATTAATACAGACATAAGGGCGGGGCAGGAAGACAGACAGTAAAATAGACGGACAGGCGGGCAGGTTAGGAAGACAGACAGGCATATGATCAGGACAGGAGGACGGACAAACAGACGCGGAAGTTAGGAAGACAGCCAGATGAGTAGGGTAGAGATGAGCAGGGTACAAGGTGGATAGAAGTAACTCTGTATTTGTAGATATTGTAAAGTTTTAGGCGCAGTGTTTAGATGTAAATGAATCTTTAAAGTGAGAAGAAACTTACCTTGTGACGTACCGGCCGTACCGCTGCCAGATGCCATCAGTGAGCCTTTAGCAAATGCGCACTAAAAATTGTACTACATATAATATGTACTTTGAACCTTTAGTTTCGATTTCGAATTCCCATATTACGTGTTCATGCGGGGTTAGTATATCACGCGGGTAGTGTGAGTAATGTTCGGAGAAACCGGTGGGCTACGGTTTTGAAAATCAGCATGTGCTTCCGTACAAGCTGATCAAGACATTTGATGCTTGTGATATATAAAGTACAATAGCTATATTTGCTGATTAATGCTTTCTATATACTGAAAAGTCGGAAAATTTCGCGAGAATTTTATTTTCGCGAATAGAGCTAAAAACGTATTTGCAACGTTAAAATAGCGTGTATGACATGATTTACCTTCATCAGTTAATGAGAGATCTCGCCATTTCGCGAGGATTTTTATTTTCACGAAACTTTGCATATGCGAAGTTTCGCGAAGATAAATCCCTCGCGAATATTTCCGAATTTACAGTAGTATATACCTAAGCAGGTTTTCCTGCGACGTGGCTCATTTTATATCTAGCTTGGATGTCTTGGCGAGAATATCAAATTAAAAGGGGAAGACCGACATGCGCGCTCACCCAGTCTGATCATTTCCTTTGTTTTTCACTCTAGCTATTTTTGATTTGTTGATATGTGTTTAACAAGTTAGGTGACGCCTGACTTATGGGCATGTGTCACCCAGCATGCAGAGTTAAATGCCCTAACTACGTGAATAAGGTAAACGTGCGATTTTTTTTTGGTGACTTACCCATATAAGCATAGCGTTCTTTTTGTAGGACACAGGCAAACAGTGCAGACCCAGATCAGACGCCGCAAAACGAGGCGTCAGACCAGGGTCTCCATTGTTTGTGTACATAATGATATGTTAAGATTTGAATAAAAATGAAAGTTACCGCCCATAAGGTAATATTATGTCCCAAGTAAGATTAGCGTGTTACCCCATGATTAGTCAGGGTAGATACGCCTTCCTAGAAAAACAACTTCCGCTTATATAATTTGGGATTCCCCATGAAATCGAAAGTACTTTGGTTAAAACAAGGTAGGTCCATTTTCCGTTTGATTTTTATATTGCTTTATTGATGTTTAACTTTCAAATGTATGTTTTCCATAAAATGTCGATCTAATTCAGATCACACCCAGCATTTAACCCAAGATATATCTTTATCTCTATTTTGAGTAGGGTCGCCTACGTGATATCGGATACCCATTGTCTTGACAGGAAGCAGTTGTTCCTTTGAGCATCGCGCTGCGCAGACAATGATCGGATACCGTATAGAGCGGAAATACAAAATAGCCTTTCATTTGCAAGAAATACCGGGTGTTTTCACCTCTAGAGGCCAGTCATGGACGCTTTTGATTTTGGTTTTGCGCAGTCTGTTCGGTTGAGCAACAGTGAGTTGAATGGCCGGAATTCCTGTCAGTTTGTCTTTTAAACAGCAAATATCGTGATTCCTTTACTGAATACCAAATTTCCAGTCCCTGAAATTCATCCCCTGAATGACTGTATACGAGTTTAAAAATATCGCCAGGGCTATTGTGTAGACCATGGTAATTTTTTGCTCTTTATTGTGTAGACATAGGTGATTTTCTTTAATTTCGTAACGGTAAAGTCACAGATTTTGTTGACCATGTTGAATTATAACACTGGGCTATCGTCATGATCAGAGATTTTGTCTGATTTAAGGCTGCTACCCATTGTATTGAGAGACTCAGAATGATGAATGGTCAGAATCTGCAGATGCAACTTTTAGGCCATAAGCTACTATGGGGTTTGCTCCCCCAGGGGGAATTTTGAAGATTTAACTTCTAACGAGCTCTTTGCATCGTGTTGGCCATCTGACAATGGGGGCGTTTGGGTGCTACAGCGTGTTAAATACATTACCCCTCATTCTTACAATAAAAATAAAATAAAGACCGTTAAAGTGGTACTTGAACTATTCAAACTGGCTAAACAGACATGTAATATGTAATAACAGTTAATTTCCTGCAGATACTGATGTTTTTGTTGGAGTAATTTAGACCCATCATGATGTTATTTACGTTACATTTTCAACTACACTATATAAAATCATTGATATTTTGTTATATAGTTGGTTTTTTTTATATAAATTTCTCAATACATATTTTAGATAAAAATAGCATGTCTCTAAAAGCCAATTATCTGGCCATTTCAAACGACAAACAGCTTGCTTCTATCACAAAAAGTTTAGGAGTGTTAAGCTGTTGAATAGGACAACCCCCAGAGCTCCAGATAAGAGGTGGTAAAGGGTATTTCAGCATTGATGTTTTTTGGAATTCAGCATTGAAAATTAAATGGAAGGGTAAAAATACCCTTTGCAGTTTGAGGTTTCAGTGCTGATATTCAATGTATGTGATGAAATCTCTTATTCTTAGTAAGAAAAACTAATAAGTATACACCAGTGGTATTTCCTAAAAATGCAACATGTATTTGATACAAGCAACTTTTCTTTAAAATATGGTTAGCAAATATTGGGTCTTTTTACAAGGCTTTAAATTTTCTGCAATTTTATATTTTAAATATTGAGTAAAATACTCATTAAATTAAAAAGTAGGGGCAAAAATACCCATTGGTCCAAATCCTTATCTAGACCACAGAACCCCTAAGAAAACGTTATGTAATGTAAGAACATTTTCATCTAAAAACAAAGCATGTACAAAGCATAAATGAGCATTATATTGATAAACAAGAGCGTAAGGGGATATTTTACATTGTTTCTGATGTAGAGTATAAGTTTTTTTGTTTGTTTGGCAATATGTAACGTATCTTGCAAATTTTAAGGCTTTCTATATATTGCTTAATTCCCTAAATGATACACCATAGGGTATTTGATTTCACTTCAGAACTGATTTTTGTGTAAAATAGACATAAAGATACTTTTCTGCCCACAATATAATTTATCTGTTCTTATGAAGAGACTATGTCAAATTGTCAAAGCATATTTACTTTTGTGAAATAGTATAACATATGTAAATTTTGCCCAAGTTATAGGTTTATAACCTCATTAACAAAGACAAGTATTGCTTTCAAGTACCAGCTGAATATGGATTAATTCCTATGTTCTGTCAAAATTGTGAAAGTACCATATATTACCATATAAAATATATCATAAGGTACTATATACATGTATGTCCAAAATGCTGTGAAAGACAGTATTAAATTGAGTCTAAAATGTTTCTATATGGTGGATTAAGATTGTTGTATTACTTATCTGAAGAACACCAAGTTTAATCCAGTAACTTTTTTAACAGCAACCAAAATATTTTTGTGTATCCAGTTAACGTTTACTCAAATTATACATACATAGTCAGTAACACAATACACACTAGTATTCCCTGCACATTAAGGTTCATCTACAATAACACGTGTTTTACTAAATATTGTATGGTAGGTTGTAGCATACAAAACATTGTGCTAATACAACCCAGATAGAATCAAGCATTTATAAGTTGGTAGAGCGAAAATTGATATATATGTTACATAGATACTATGCATTATAAGTGTATGTAATCATATACTGTTTGAAGAGACTACCTTCAAATCAAATTTTATACTGCAATTATTGTATTTGCGTATACATATATTGATGTATTACTTAACTTTAAGCTTTTAAATAGACTTTAGTTTATCTGCAGCATAGCTTACATTGTTCAATGGATGAAAATGATAATGAAATCAACATAGTTCTTCTGATCATTTGCTTTTAATAAATAATAGCAATATAAATCGTATAAGAAATGGTTTATTAAAACAACTGTTTCTGTGAAAAGGGGGAAAATACGTGATAATGGTGGTGGAGTTTACAATACAATAATCTCATGTGATATGATCACATCCAAGGAAACAAGTGAATTGTTACTTACGATACCAATTTGAATTTATAGGACTTTATTTGCCAGAATAAGGCCAGACCAAATTTGACATTCAAGTTGATTTAAAAAAAATCACAATGTTCTTTTAGGATGTTGGATGGAAAAGTAAAATATTAAAAATAAAAAGTGCAGTCACGTAATCTGGTAGTTTTAGCAATTAATGCTAAACTAGCTGATGCCAATTTCCACTATACAGAAGGTGACATAAACAAATTATAGCAAATCATTATATGGATATTAACAATACGAATGAGTTGCCAACACACCAGGGGATGAGATTCAAGACATATGCAAAAAGTCAACTGTTCTGAGAAAAATAGTATTGGGAGAACACTCTACTAAGTATACACATAGATATCGATGATAGACTTACATGCAAAGTTAACAAAGTATACATGTACATGATTTTGGTGATGAGTATATATGTATTTCTAATTAGCATGGGTCTTTTAATTTAATCATATCCAAAACAAATCATATTTCTTTCACATTGGAAAGGATATAATAAAATACAGATATTAACAGCAGTGTCTCTATTGTCATTTATGTTACATGTGTGTATGATATAGTATACCAAATATTGAAACCATTTTTATTAGATTTGTTTTGACAGGATTGCCTTTAAATGAATAAATAATTGTTGTTCTCTTTTATTGCAATTTTTAAAGCCCTCAAATGAAGATTTGACCAGCACATGCGATTTTGGTACTTATCATATATTAGCAAATATCTTGGATCCGTTTATTTCTCATGCTGACGCAGTCTAGCTAGCCATATTATTTCTGGTCTGAGCCTGCATCTATATATCCATACTTTGTGTATGCAGACAGCAAAGACGTTGGTGAGTCTGCACATTTACAAGACTCGTCTGAGCCCTCATTTCTTGACATTGCAATGAGTACTAGTACCAAATAAAATGTGCTGGCTCATTTGGTTTATTTTTTTTTGCTACTAGTTATAATCTATTAAGCTTGATTTTAATTAGCCAAAGGATAAATAGGATGCAACTTCATAACAATGATAATGTTGCCATGTGGCATGCTTAGTACCAAATTTAAAATAAAGCAAAATTACACTGTGAAATCAAGTCACATTGACAGAAATAATTCAAATACAAATCCCAATGAATTGTTAAAGTAATTTCTTTAAGTCATGTCTATAATACAATACTTACAATGTAAGGTATCTTTTCTAAGCCTTAACTCATCTCTTATAAATATATGACTTAATGAACATTTTGAACAAATACTGCCCTGACTAGCTGTCTAAATGCTTCACAAAATTATAGAAACAGGTCAAACAGATGGCAAGTGTAATATTCTCCTAAAATATTCTTGTTATGCATGTTAACAAGATTTTTTTCTTTCTTCACCAAACTAGACATACTGATTACTACCATACGTATTATATCTATAGGTACAGCAATGTTGGTTACCATATTTGGGATAGAAATTGTTATGATTAAAAAGAACTTCAGTTTTTATTCAAAGGACCAAGAAAACATCTATATAAATACTTTATTTTTAAATGGTGAACATGCCTGAATTGACTTAAAATTTTACAAACTGTGAGCTAACCTTCGTCCTTCGTTGTTTTCATTATAATTGTTGCAATCAATAGCTGATAAGCTTTATATGTATTTTGTTGGCTACACAATTGGTAATAGATCTTATCAAGCTACTTCATGTTTAAAATCCTGTTTCATCTAAACTGAGCTGTAGACAGTATGGAAAAATGTCTTGTATATATCATTTCATGTATTAAATACAGTTAAGACATATAACTGTCAGAGATATATGATATTATTTAAGCATTTAAGAAACGTGATTTGTTTTTGAAATAAGTAGTTTCTATAAGTGATGCTTACATATTCGATAAAAAACAACTCTTAATTGAAAAAGCAGTTTATGTGCCGTGAGTTCAAGTTTCTTCATTTTCACCACCTGTGCTTTTGTCAGAGTTAAATTTCACTCATATTTCATTTTAAAAAAGACACCATTCATTATTTCTCACATTAATGAGCTCTAAAATGGCAGTAATTTACGTCATATAGGAGTTTAAAGTAAGTAAGGGTGCAAAGATCAGGAATCGATACAATCAAGTACCACACCTGACCCAGGATACCAATGGGAAAGTGACAAACCCACAGTTAGACACCACAAACGAGAGCCAAGAGGTCACCCCTTTTCCAGCAGGTGACCACAAGGCACATATAGCAGACGCGCACAAAGGCACAGCAAACGCAAGACAGAGAAAACATAAAATATCGACAAAAGAAGTACCTGCTTACTCATATAATGTTATTTTTACATTAAATTAATGTATTCAAAACAAAGTAGCGTATATAACAGTAATAAAATGTACCTCAATGAGTTAAAATTACACTGCTATTCATTTACTTTCAATTACAAGATAATATTTATTTGTAAGAATGAGGAAACAAAATGATATTTACACTAAAGGAGTTCCTATTACTTTAGGGTAACATAGTAAACTCTACAATTGCAGGGTAACGTCCCAACCCATAAAGCTAAAACGCAACATTTTGTGGCTTATATTATATGGTTTAAAAATTATAGTATACAAAACTCCTCCTAGGAGGTATTTTGGCAGCCAATGGTTTAGTGGCTGCACAGGGCTAAATAGTAGTTTACATGAAACTAAGTAACGTATTTAACTGCAATATAGTATGCATATGTTTTAAACGCAAATTGGCTATTTGCTGCATTTAATTGAGTGCCTTTAAGACAATCAGCATGTGGATAAATAAAAGTTATGTATAGCTTTGTATTTGAACAATATGATTTGGAGATGTTTTAGGATTACGTAGTTAACATGGCTGTTTTACAGTAACGCACCCACTGCCGGATGACCAACATGTGTCATTTTGCTTCTTATACAACGTAGTTTTAGAAAATTAAAAAGGACAAAATTCCCCCTGCCTCTCAATGCTTATCTGAGTCTTCATATTCCAGTGTTTCTTCAGTTTTGCAAGCAAAGGGTGAGGGTACTAACTGCTAAGTCCATTTAAGTGTTCAGTACTCATTATGAGCCACACCATGATAAAAGCTGTATGTGTGGTTGCCGGCCAGGCAAGCTACAACCCAGACTGTTAGCAAGCTGGTATGTGCATAGGGGCCAGTCCAGCTTAACAATACCAATGATGAATCTCGCTTTATTTTACCGAAATAGACTATGAAACAAGGTTAGCTTTTAAAAAAGCTAAGAACCATCGTATAACGTTTTATAATTACTAGAAAACCTTTTGTTATATTTTAAATTTCGCATTTGCTGAAAACACTCCTTTTCTTTTTTTCATGCATTTCAAACTCTGAGTATTTTTGTTTTAGTTAACTATTTGCATGTACTACGTTCTAAATAGGTGATCCATTGGAAGCAAATAAAACAGGAAATATGCATATTTCAATAAGACTCTATTCATGCAAACACTGAATGATAGTTGGCGAACTGGCCCCACCTCCCCAAGCAGACAGTTTAGCAGTTTGTATCCATATTCCTCCTTCTTAGTCTTATTAACGAGCAGTGCGCATAAAACCTTGGTTACTATTGAAACTATTCCATCTAAATCTGAAAGTTTCGTCACATTTAGCAAAATATCCAAAGGCTCCACGTCTCCAGGCTAGATGTTGAAAAAATCTTAGAACTAACGCAAAGTGCATTATTATTACTAGACAACATTTACAATTAGTTTATTTTTGCATTTTTAAAGCCAATATTTTCTTTTCAATTTTTATTCACGCATTTCAAGTCCAGTAGTAATTGTTTAAGTTTTTGTATGACTAAGTTCTGAATAGATAAAGCAAATAAAATACAGGAAATATGAATCTACCAGGCTGAGTAACCTGACTATTTGGGCATGCTGAAAAGCGCAAGAGATCACGAATACACCCTCCCACACCCCCGCAATACCTATCTTAAAGAAAATGATCAGATTTCTGCCGATTTTAACAGTAAATAATTCGACACGTCTAAATGGGAACGTTTTGACCTATTCATGGACGTTTAGATTTGGGGTCACTTGAACTTGGGGACGTTATTATAACTAGGGGCAGACTTGATTTAGCTGCTCTCTTTACTCCTTCTACTCCAAACAGGCAGCACAGAAATCAAGTGCGCTGGAACACCTGTGCTGGCGTACGCCGGAGTACTCCATCTTCCAAGGTGGTGCAGACAGAACAGACACGTGACCTATTCCAAAATAAAATGGCGGAGCACTGCCTACACTGTACTGAGATATTTTTAAGGCTTTCTCGATAGGTTCTGATAATTATTTATATTGAAAAATATGGTCATTAGTAAAAGGAATTGAAAGCACATGTACTTTGTCATTCTTTTTCTTCTTTTTGGCAATCGGATCGTGTAGTTTTTTCATAAATCAAACAGTAACCGCTTGATTTACTCCGGAGTACTCCAAGGTGCCCAGTTTTGCTTGTTTTAGGTGGCTGTTCTATTCCGCGTACTCTGAAATCGCTAAATCAAGTCCGCCCCAGAAGTACACCACTGTGGGGAGTTTGATTACGTCACATCCGCATTAATGAAGAAGCCGATAATATCCGAATTAGCTCCATTAATGAATTTGGATCCAGGCTCAGAGGAGATCTCTATATGCCCCTTCATTTTCAGAAGCAACCTGGTACCCACGGAAGACAACTACCGTAGAATGCGATGGTGAATAAACGCTATTACTTTCTGGCATACAGTAAAGACTGGACTGGTCGCTGTGGGTCCTTGAATCGTCCTTGTATCCTCCACCTCTACTAAAATTGAGCCACGTCATGAGATTTCCAACAATTTGACATTCTGACAAGTGAAGACTTGGACAAGCCTCTGCAGCCTCCTTTTAAGCTTAGAAACTCCAAAAGGTGTTCAGTCAGTAGCTTAACAATTATAGAATACTCAAGCGACTAGCAAAGGCTCTGATCAGTCTGCGCGTATGCGCAAGCTGGTCTGAGCCTTTGCTGGTCGCACATACAAGTGGAGGAGAGATGCCCGATCGGGCTCCATTGACCTACTTAAATTGAAAGAAAAATACAGGTGAATGTTACTATAAATAGTAACTTGCTACTCGATCGGGCTCCATATTTCACCATCGCGTCAGCGATGGTGATATACGTTAGTACGCTTTACTGGATACCGGCTTGCTTCTGAAAACGAAAGGTCGTAAATAGATCTACTCCTCTGAGCTGAAACCCAAATTCCCCACTGGAGCAAATTCAGATATTCTTGGCGTGACGAAATAAAACTCCCCACAGAGGTGTACTTCCGGTTCTGCCTTCAATCCATGTGTACTTCAAAAACGTCCCCAAGACGGAATCGAGACAACTCGTCGACAGAACAATTCGGCGACACGTTTATGAGACAACTCGGCCACAAATCGTAAGACAACTCGTCGACACTGTATGAGACAACTCGTCGACACTTTTGACCTGATAAATTTCAACTGCTCATTAAAACTAAAATACCGGCAAATGAAGAAGTTTCTTGCTTTAAGTCTCCAAGCTGCTGTATTTATCATGCTAATAAATGTTAAAATGCCAACAATTGTTGGCATTTTAACATTTATGAGCAGGATAAATTTCGTGCTCAGTTGAGTTGAGTATGAAAAAAGTTTGATAACCTCGGGGCCAGGTCCGGCCATGTAAAAAAAATCGAACAAAGGGTCGGGAGACATATTGTTTTCCCCCTTACGTCCGTCTGTCCGTCACAAAATCGTGTCCGCTCTGTATATTTCAACGAAACTTCATACATTTGTAAAGCACATTCAGACGACGTGTCATACACAAGAACCATAAAGTGCCGACTGATCAGGTTCTTCACTGTTTGCTTACAAACAAATTTAATAAAACTGAAAAAAATGAAACCACAACCCTAAAATGGAAAAGAGCTAGTCGATTTGAAAATTTATTCTGCATATTCGAGTTAAATTGTCAGTTTGCAAAACATGTGTTCTTTCTTTTCGTCATCTTCGTCTGGCATCAGGTAATGAATCAGCTACGTTAAATAAGTTCGAGTTATTGAAAATATGCCACGCCTTTGCTCTATATTCATGAACGCGAGTGGCAGGTAGTAAAGTGAAATTAAAAGAAATGTGATAATAGTTTGAACTATATTTCTGGCCTTCAATCCCTTCTTCTTCTTTCAAATATTGGTTAGAATTAAGTATAGTATTTTTCAATTTTGATCAAAACATAAGTGCTTAAATTATTTTATGAAGTCCAAACATATGTTTAAATAATTGACTTAGATATTAAGTGAACCACCATGTTTGCTTTCATTTTTTTCTTGAAACAGAAAAAAGGTGAGTATAACCAGGAAAAACCACAACCACATACCGCAAACCAACTCTCGCCGGCACCTCGAGGAAGAGCCTCTGACACATGACACTGTAAGCCACATTACAGCAATATCGCTATGATATAAACCCATCAGGTCTCGAGGTTATTAAACTTTTTTCATGTTCAAATCAGATGAGAACAAAATATATTCTGCTCATTAATGTTAAAATGCCAACATTTATTACAGGGTTGTTGAGGGGAAAACGTTGCTTCTTAAAGCTTGGTCATCCAAATTTAGCAAGCTATCAAAAGTGAGCATGGGAAACGCAGGAAGTTTTGGAACAGGAACAGAGCGTGTACAATCACCATTTGATCGTTTCAATATTGACTTCCGTGATACATTCCAACAATGCAAGGTAAAATTAATATTTCAATGTCTTCAGAAAAAAGAGTTAACTTTGATGAAATGCTGTATCTGTATCTTTTTAGCGGTAGAATCCAATTCTGGCATCTACAACCGCGGTGTGTGCACTTTAAAACATTAATAGAACTTATGGACAGCTTCTCTTAAGCTGTTAACTGTCTCTGCGCGGATGTGACTCTTCTCCAGTTGGTTCCACTCACTTACAGTTCTAACAAAGAATGAGTTTCTATATTGTTCTGTGTGAGAATCAGGAATTTTGAAACACTCTGAATGATTTGTTGAAAATGTTTCCACAATATTTGTAGTATGGAAGTCAGATTGTACACGTGGTTTGATATGTCTCTTATTCCTTATGGGAATGCGGAACTCGTCAGCATTGATTGCTGGTACCATACCCCGCACAACTTTGTATAACATAACCAGTCTTGTTTCTAGACGTCGTTGTTGTAAAATTGGTAACTTAAGGTCTTCTAACATTGACGTGACGCATCCTTCAAATCTTGATTTATAATCGTTTTTAATAAACCTTTCTGCTTGTCTTTGTACTATTTCAACGGCTATAATGTCTCGACTTTGATACGGGTCCCAAACAACAGCACCATATTCGAGTATTGACCTAACTAGGCTATGTATGCAAGTCTTTTGCTATCCTCAAAACAGTATTTCAAGTTACGTCTTAGGAATCCAAGTGATAAATTTGCCTTTTTAGTAATATTTGTTATATGCGGTTTCCACTGTAAGTCCTCTGATATTGTGAGTCCTAGGTATGGATTAGAGTCCACTTGTTGTAAGATTTCACCATCAAGCTGATTGAAATGAGAAGATTTCTGTCTAATACTAAGGATGTAACACTTTTTGGCGTTAAATCTCATGCCCTATTTGGCAGCCCATTTTCAAGTTCTTTAAGATCATTTTGAAGTATTTGGTGGTCTTTTTTAGTTTTATTTTTGACTGTAGATAAGGCAGTCGTCTGCGAATAATCGTACTTGTGATTTGACACAGTCTGGTAAATCGTTAATGTGACACAAAAACATCAGAGGTCCTAGTACAGTCCCTTGTGGCACCCCGGATTCTACATATGCTGAATCTGAATGTTCCCCTTCTACTACTACATTCATCTGTCTATCTTTGAGGAATGAAGATAACCACTTATGAAGATTTCCCCGTATGCCATAAGCTTCCAGTTTTTGAAGTAATCTGTCTTGCGGAACTGTATCGAACGCCTTTGAGAAATCTAAAATAGCAATGTCCATCTGGATATTTCTGTCATTGGCTTATAGTAGGTCCTGCATAGTAACTAGCAATTGAGTTTCTGTGGAATAACCTGATCTAAATCCATGATTTAATGATGTCAAAATGTTATGTTTATCAAAATGTTTAAGCATATGGCTACAAATAATATGTTCCATTATTTTGCATCACACTGAAGTTAAGGATACTGGTCTATAATTTTCATATACATTTGTACAAATCTTTTTCCATTTACTGTAAATTCGGAATTTTTCGCGAGAATTTTATTTTCGCGAATAAAGTTTAAAGACATATCATATGATATTTGCGACGTTAAAATTCGCGACTATGGCATGATTGATCTATATCAGTAAAGGACAGAGTGATTTCGGCATTTCTCTGGGGTTTTATTTTCGCGAAACTGCGAAGTTTCACGAAAATAAATCCTCGCGAAATTTTCCGAATTTACAGCATGGGTTAGTTTACAACAAAGTTAAGGCCAACAAGTATTGGCTTTTCAAAAAAGCTGGCGGTCGTTTAGCCCTATCATTGTATGATTTCTTGCCCAGTGCATGCTTGCATTTTGAACTTCTAGAGCTTGTCCATGTATATTTGTTCTAAGCTCTGAGTATTAACATCTGAACTGTGATTTGTTACTGTTCACAAACCAAATTTGGGATTCCTAGAATTTATGCTCGTGGCACGATTTTTCTAGATCTGATGACAGTGGTAAAGGTGTGTGACGCTCCATGACCCTAAATGCATTAAGACACGAATTTGGCATTCCTACCTACAATAATATATGAGATATACTCCAGATATGATATGAACACTCAAACACTAAGGACACTAAGGACAGGCAGTTTGATTACTATATGCCTCCCTTTGGGGGCATAAAACCTGTTTGTCATGACCGTCATAAGACATAGTAAATCTATGTGATCAGATGTGGATGACAATCACATAAGTACGCTTACTGATGTGAAGTTCGCTCGCACTCTTTTCCAATCAAGGACGTTTTGACTTGGGGACGTTTAACTTTTGCCAGCTTTTTTGAAAAGCTAATACTTATTGCGTTTATATAAGCGACAGGGTAAATTGACGCATTCTTTTCGTAAACAAGCTTGCCTCGCGCTATAGCTAGCCCTACAGATTTCACGAACAGTTTACTTCGCGCTGTAGGTCAACCCATGATATTTGGTACCCCACTCGTTGTTCGGCAGCGAATAAAATATAGCATGAGCACGGCAAAAAGGTTTGGTCAAAACCTGAATTTGATGTGTGTTTTGAATGATGTTTATATAAGCGGCCGGCCATGGCCGACCGCAATAACTCAAGTCAGATTGTTTTTGGAGTAATGGGGTGATTTAAATATGACTATATTGCTTGTGTAAGATCTCGGTTGGGGTTGATACCGTTATTTTTGTGAATTTATTATGAACCTGTGTGCCTTATCATGCGTCAAAAAGCAACTGGATGCGATCATGAAATACCACAATCACACACCGCAGACCAACCCACGGCACCGCGAGGAAGAGCCACAGAACACTGACTGTCACAAGACATCAGGAAAAAAGTTCATGTAAAGCAACCAGCTCTCACTCTCTAATCCCCATCAAGGTGATTGCTTAACTAGAAGGACATAAAGTATTGAATAACAAAACAAGGACCAAACACAGAAGCCCCCCCCCCCACACACAATGGGAGCAACAATAAACAATAAATCCACAACAACAGAACCACCGCCTTAGAACGGGCAGCAGCCTAAGCCACTGGGGAGATTAAATGCGTTTTACTGGTACCAAATCTTGGCTCTAGATTCTGTTGTTGTTAAAACACAAAACTTGTTTAGCTCACATGGAAACTTCCTATCTATTGCAATGTATTACCAGAGAGAAACTAATCAAATTTCACACTATGATAATACGAAGAAAAGGGCTTAAGACTCATCTCAAGTTAGGCCACAGTTGGTCCGGCCAAAGACAGGCATCAGGCACCAACCAACTGATTAAAGCTTTAGGTCAGGACTATCATTGCGTCTGAAGCCTGACTTACCGTCGTAGTTGGCCATCCAGAGCCTGAAAAAAAAAATCTGTTGGCATTTTTGAGTACATTTTGGCATCCATGCTCAAAATGTATCTTGATGTGTTTTAAGAAAGATAGGGGTGGATGCCAAGTCTGGAAATGCCCCAAAGTCCAAGAATTAGGTCAAAGGTCAACTGAGTGCAAATTCTTGTATATACGTCAGATTTTAGCGTTTTTATCAATTAGCTATCCAAAATTATAATTCAAAGTAATGCAAAATCTCTTTTGGATACTACAGCCATGCTATATAAACAAACAACATCATCAAGGCATGATGTGTGTTTGGATCAAAGGTCATTTAAGTGCAAAATCGGTGAAAATTGTAGCAATATATTTTTTATATAGGGGCAAAATTCAAATTTTAAGTTCTCTTCTATCCTAATGGAAGAATTTTTTTATTGCTATCCTGCTAGGTGTGTGTTTATCATGTTTGAAAAGCAATGATTTACCAAGTTTACCGCTGTCAAATATTCATAATAGGCATGTAAAGTACGTTACTATATAAAATCAATTAAAATGTAATACAACTAAGAATAACCATTTCATTTTACAGAAATATTTTTTTGCTTAATGCTTTGTATGAATATGTCATCTTATGCAATTATCTATCCTTTTATACATAAGATGTGTTTAAGTTGTGACTTACGTTACATTTTACCATCTGAGATTGAGTCATTTCTCAAAGGTATATGTTCTTAGCTACAGCTTTCATGAAGGACTTGGCCATGATCTCATGCTTATAGGACAAAAATATACTTCTTTTCTCATTGCACACATTTGTTGTGTTTGTTCCCATCTATGAGTAATTGTAAAACACTTTTTACAAGGCCACTACCTGCTAATTGCATATACTAAGCATAGCTTCATGAAAACACAAAGACCAAGCCTCCTTTCATAAAACATCAGGCGTGTTGAAACTATAATAGAATATGGTAAATACCATATACTGGAAGGAATATATCCTCACATTGGTCTTCACATCGACCTGTTAGCAGATGGTAACATACATAACATAAAATTAATATACAGGAACATTCCTAATAATAACCATCCAGTGAAAACATTGTTAACTTTTTGCGGTGTATATCATGGAAATAGGCCTGACATTAAGGGTAATCCTCAATATAACTTTAAACATTTAATTGTAGGGGGTGTCCTTTCATTTGCACATACTAATGAAATGATGTGGATTCAAAAGAAGCATTTCTTTGAAATCAGGCTGGCTTGTGCAAACGTATTCATCCATATATAGAAGCAGTATAGATATGATATTAAAGGTAACCTCTAATTTTAAGATACCATAAAATATGTATATACGTCTTTCACAGCGCAACTTTTTATACATTGTAATTGTTTCAGTGTCAATAAATTCAATTCTAAGTATCATTATTAAACAAATTGGCATATTGTATTTTGCAATGGTGATAGAGATCAAATGCTATGAGGTTATTGGCATGTGTTTCTTTATGTATTCTTTTTAACTGTAAAATGCCAATGCAAGTTTTATTCCAAATTAAATTACCCCAAAACAGATGTCTGGTGACTTCTTGGGAATACAGGCATTCACCATATTGGAGCACCTGATGATTTGAATGTATTCATAGTTTTCCATCAGTTTGGGATCATTTCTTAGCATTTAGAGTAAATGTGTCCAGCAATGGTTATCTAATATGTACATTTACTAGCATAATCCAATGGTTTAACATCTCCGATTTGCTTGGTGTATATAAGATCTTAAAGTAGTTAACTCGCCTGTTCTAGTGTAGAATCTATCTATTAACCATGACAATTTGCTAAGACAGGGATTGATTGCATATAGGGTAGGTAACTTACATTAATGTATACATCTACTGCTCGTAAATATAAGTGCAATATATCAGATTGGATAGCACTTGTAACTGGTAACATACTCAAAATGTGCAGTTTTAATATGGCATTACTGAAATAAAACTGAACTACTTTCCTTCACTATATACAAGACAGTCCTCAATCAGTGTTAGTCTTCACAAATATCTACAAGGATATAGGCACAAGAGAGGAAGAGCCGCTCAACCATCACGAGACACCAGGAAGACAAATTAGGCATAGCAACCAGCTCTCACTTCTCCATCAAGATGATTGCAATACTAGAATAGACATAAAGTAACATACACCAAAACATAGAACATTTACAGACTCCCACAATGGGAGTAACAATAAACAAAAAGTCAACAACAACAGAACCACGGCCTTAGAACGGACAGCAGCCTAAGCCACTGGGGGGGGGGGGGGCTTAAGTGCATTTTACTGGTACCAAATCTTCGTCCTAGATTCCGCTGTTGTTGAAGTACAAGAAATGTTCAGCTCGCATGGAGGCCATCTAACTAATGCAATGTATCATCATGGAGAAACACTCTAGTCAAATTACTACACCATGATGAAACAAAGAAAAGGGCTCATGACTCACAGATAGCTGGGCTAAAGAAAACCTCAAGTTTAATTTAGTAAGCCTAATTTAGTAAACCTTTTAAAACCAACAAACGGACCATAACTCACTTTTCATAGGACATATATAAAACATGTGCTAGGGTTACAAATAGCTCAACAAAATCAAATAGTTCATCAACAAAACTAAAAACAAACTACCTTGTGAAAAAGAAAAGCAAAGAAATCAGCTGCGTGTGACACTACTTTTTCAACATTCAGTTTAATCTGTGAGTTTCAGATATGCAAACCACACTAGTGAAATTTGGGAGTCATGTTTTTGTTTTATACTTAAGAATAAAACAGTTAACTGATCTTTAAAATAAAGTATTACTAACATTCGAATGATTTGTTGTTTATGTTACCATAAAATTCGTTCAGATGGTTTACAAGACTGCTACATGCATGGCTCAGGTAACCTTACCTCAACCAACCTTAGTATAAGATAATTAGCAAGCAGAATAGTTTCTATCAGAATTACTGCAGAATATAATAAGATAATCATCATTACAATATGATATGAAATCTAGTTCAACAAAACATAGATGATTTTAATTGGGACAGATATTAAAATTAATTTTATAATTTAATTGTCAACAGTGAAAAGTGAAATCAAAAGAATTCAGCTTATGAGGAAAATCTTTAATACTAGATCTATGTAACATCCTATATTTGGACATGAACCATGCTGGTTCTCTACTACGATGTTTTATTTGCAATCTTCAAAAACCTATACCTGCTATAGAGGACACTCAGCACTACCCCTGCCTTAATTCCCGCCTTGCCACTAGATGTATGAAATAATGCTATGCTATTTTAAGTATATTATTGATATTAAGTCAATATTTAAATCATGTTGTAGGATGCATGTTTATCGTTATGTACCATTGGTAGAAATCTGAAAACTGCAATATGAATGTAAAAGAACCAAGCAAATTACAAAAAGTAATTGAGTTAGACCAGGAAATGCCTCTTTAACATATTGCAGACCAACCATAGCACTCTTTTAAATTAAGTCTTATATATAATAAAATGTGTGTAGTATATGTAACAGAATTGTGGAGAGCAGACCCAAATTTTATATAAGCCTAACAACAATTTACTATCTTTATCCATTTATGTAAGGTACCCTTTGTTACCTACGTTACCTCATTAATATATGTGCAGCAATTTAAGATCCATTATTGTTAATATAGTTATAATTTGATTTCATTATGAAGGATATTTTGCCAATCCCAATGCAATGTAAACAACAGAAAAATGAATCATTAAGCAGCTATGCGTTACATGCTGGAGCCAGTACAAATTACATACTAATTAGCATATTTAAATATTTACTTGATTTCACTTCATTGCAAGTTAAAAGTTATAAACAGCTTCAAATATATGAAAATGAACATTTTCAAATAGAATATAGATCAATATCATGTATATTTCAGGTCAGGTATCATGGTTTATTCTAATACATGTAATTTGTAAAGTCATTATCTGCAATTTAGTATAAAATGTAACATACGTATCGCTGACGAGCAGAAATACATATCACAGATGTATGCAATTGATTTTTATGTCTAGTTTAAACATTTAATGCTTAAACTGTTTCACTAATACTATTAAAATAAATCAACATTAGCCTTGTACTGTGTGTATTGTTATTTTCAATGCCAGTAGGGTAACGTTGATTACAGATGATTTATAGAAAAATGACCACAGAAAAGTTATTAAATTATGGGTTTCTAAGGCCCCAAGACATGTCCCAAACTGAAAATAGTTTTACTTTCTGAGAGGTGCAGCAGACTCTCAAAGTAGCTCATATATCTCAGTTTAGCTCAATTGAGGGAGAAATTCCGTCAGAATTGCACAAAACTTACGATGTTTGTCTTTATAAAATCCATAAAAGGATGCTTCAAAAGGGGTTTCTTTAATGATAAACATGTTACTATAAGCCTTCTGAAAGACTTCTATCCTTTTTAGAGTTTAAAAAGCATCTTGTTGTTGGACCAGAAAAAAAAGAAACACAGTTTGTAAAAATGCTCCGATTATTGCACTTGATGACCTTTGACCCCATTTTAAATTCGACATATGAACATTTAGTTATAAAAAAACATTTTCTCAATGTTTTTCAGACTTATAACTAAAAGCATACAAAATTTGGCTTGAAATGAAATATGTTTACATATAAAAAGATAAAGTTGTTTTACAGTAGTACATATTTTCTCATTTTTGCACTCAATGACCTTTGACCTAATTTTTGGCCTTCATATGCAATTTCAGACTTGGCATCCACCCCAATGGCTTTGTACACATGCTAAATATTATGTTAAAAGTGGTCTAACAAATGTACTCAAAAATGCCAACAAAACCAAAAATATGCATCTTTTTTGGATTCGGATTGCCAACTATCGTGCAATTAAAGAGGAAACCATAGCTATAAACCGTGATTGGGTTTACAAGTCGTGTGATATCCATGGTATATCCAACTTTTTTTTCTATAACTTTTGAATATTGTTTTGAATTGATCACTAAGATAAGGTTTTCCAACATATTTTTGTGAATTTATAAACTAAATCACCATAATATACTGGCTCTGATGTGCCCTGTTGCAGATGAGTTTTCAAACCAAAACTTATTTAACAATCAACTCTAAGTGTCTGTGGTAAAATGTAGGAAATGCTTTACCAATTTTATGATATTTATAAACTCGTTTAGAAAATTTAGCAGTAAAAAATGTTTCTGTTGTTGAAGTCACTGACATTAGAACACACTCTCGCAAAACGAATAAGCTGCGAAATATATACACCAGAGTAAGTGGAGCGAGAGACATCTCAACTATTTAAAAAATAAACTCATCCCGTTAATCTTAAATATTTGATGAAACTTTGCCATAGTCCAAGTCCAAAAAGGTGACTTCAGTATCAAAGACATTTGCCTCATTGGGGTATATCTGATCTACCGTTTGCTCGAATTAAGACTTATCAATATTAAGTTAGTCATCTAGATATCTTCAGGTAGAGTTGCAAGTTTCAATAACATGAGGTTGAATAATGTCAGAACGAGACAACATGACATCTCTCTCATAATAAAACAAAATCAAATTTGCAACAAGTGAAGCACAATTATTACCCATTTGAATACTAACAGAGTTTGCATCTTTGAATATATTGACAACTTGTGACATAAGCTTGGCTAGAATGATCACTTAAATTTTTCGTTTTTCTGCCAATGAGTTATGTTAATTGGCGAACAACATTTCTGTTTAATACCATGTGGCGACTATCGTGCAGTGTCATCGTTGCTTTTAATTTCTCTTGCAATTCAAATATCGCTGCAGGCATTCCAGGAATCAATCGAACATCAAACAAACGCCTCACTTGGTATCATTGACTCACAAGACGATCTACTCAAAAGGCTGACTGAAAGCTATAAACTATCGCATGAAACTAACAGAGAAGATTTAGCTTGGGATCAGGTAGCAAGGAACCAGGTTAGTTACTATGTAATGTAAATGTAACATTTTTCGTGTCATTTCAAGAAATGTGGTATGACAGTAAGCACACAGGATAGGCGGCAATCGAATACGTTAATATTATCGACAAACGTTGATAAAAAATCGTTTGAAACAGAGTTTGACTGGCAGTAAATTGCAATCGCAAACACTGTTTATAGCGATTTTGATCCTTATTCGTCGACTGTTGAGTGTTTTCTATTGCCGCCTATCCGGTGTGGTAAGAAAGCTACCAATTTCTTACACTTTCACTGTCACCAATCCAGATCCTTCATCGCATAAAATCAATACTGTGTTATGAAGAAGAGGGACCTGTTTCCTATGGATGAGTGGGACATTAAATTCAGTAAAATCGCTATTTTTTCTAACAAACACAAAAATTAAATATACGAAAATGATATTCGATGGCTTTGGTGTGGACTTTTTACATATTAAAATAGTGTGCCCCGGCACATAAACTGATTCTATAGTCTGTGTTGAAGTTGAAAAAATGTCATTTTTCTTCACTACAAACCATTTTAATCTGTCAAGTAGAAAATCCTCTTAAAACCGATGCCAATGTCAAAAAGCTGAATGAGTGTCTCATCGAATAGTAATCCTCGATTTCTAACTTTTGTTAGTTTACTCCAACCGGTATATGCAATGAAGGAGCTGGATTGGTGGCCGTGAATAATGTTTCGAATCGATTATATGGCCTGAAAGATTTACAGAGTGAGACATCTGAAAATTCTCTTTAAGTACAATATTACCACTACGCCAATAGCCTTGATTGCGTCTGGGAGTGAAATAACGCAATGCAATAAATGGATAAACCACCAGTGGTTAACAGATTTTCTGGAAAGGCTATGACGTCCATAACAAAGTTGCGTACATAATGACAAAATTATATCGTTTTTTAACGGCAGAAATGAGATTTCAAAGTAACCTTTATGTCATATGATAATTAGAATCTGACATTCGTGCTCTTGCATTATCGATTTTATTAAACTAGTTTCGAAAAAGAGATAAAATGCTCGGCAAGCACGGTGTTTATCTCTTTTCCCCAACTCGTTTAATTAATTCAATAAAACATGAACACTCGTGTAAGATTCTCTATTTATAGAATACATTGTCACCTAGTACTCCTCTGCCAAGTTAGTTCAAATGCTGGCAAAAGAGTCAAAATGGCTTTTACCACGAGATCCAATTGATGTTACCTTGCACCCCCAGGACAATTTTTCATGGGTGGCAAATTGTTCATAGGGACCCCCTGAATGCGAAACGAAGTGTCTTCAAAAACATTTTTGTATGGACTATGTGAAAATGCATGGTTTCCATGGAAACCCATAGCGGATTTGGGAATGGGGGTATGCCTAAATAATTACTCATATCTCAGCTGTTACTTATCCTAGACCACTAAGCATAAAACCAAATTAATGCTTAGACATGGGCCTATTTATCACTTTGTTGCATATACATATTATCTAATTTGCATATTCATATATTTTTTTTGAAAACATTAAAAGACGTGATTCACGAGTGGGGTATACATACAATATCAATGATATTGCAGCTGTTTTTAGCAATAGAGTACTCAAAATTGTACTAAGTAAATGCTAAGACATAGGCCTTTTATCCCATGGTCAAATATGCACGCTATCATATTTGCATAATTTGCGTGACTTTGATTTCATGATAAAATCAGGGTAGGATTATATAAAACTCAATGATCATTGTTCAGTCTTTCTTTGCTGGTGTCGTGTATCTGTTGCTTCAAACGGATTTCAGAAATCCGCAATATCACTTCTAAAAATGAACTTTTTGCCAAATATTAATACCAATGCCCCTCTTTGAAAAAGTAATTCTGGCGGTCCAAGAAGCATCATCATCTTGCCATATCATTCATGCAATCGTTTTCTATTTTACTGATGTGGAGGGGGTTCCGTCTTAACTAAGCGACTTTTTGCCATTTTTTTTTGCTCTATCAAAATATTGCGATCTGTCTTTGTCCATCCTCCATCACCCGTCCATTAACTTTTACTTTAAAAGACATATCCTCCTGAATTTAAAGTAATTTTACAGTAATGCTTTACATAATGCCATCTACCTAACTTTTATTATTGTTTTGCTCTGCAGACCAAAATGGCACCAGAGCTATAGATAAATAATATCTTTGGAACAGCATCTTCTGAACCACTGGTTCAAATTCAAAATAATTCCACGGAAATGTTCCTCATAATGCCCTCTACCAAAATTGCACAAACGGTTTCGATCTGCAAAGCAAAATGGTCCCAAGAGCTGTAGATACGAATTATCTTTGAACATCATCCCTTTAACCACAGGGTCATATTCAATATAACTTCACATAAATATTCCTCATAATGCCCTCTACCAAAATTGAACAAACCGTTCTGCTCTGCTTTAATAAAATGGCCACCAGAGCTAAAGATAATAAATATCTTAACGATATCTCCTTTACCACTAATCTAAATCCAAAATAATTTCACAGAACTGTTTCACATGATGCTCTCTACCATAAACGCACAACTGGTTCTCCTCTGCTGAACAAACTGACCACCAGAGCTAAAAATAGAAATATCTTTAGACGCCAACTCCTAAACCACTGGTCTTAATTCAAAATAATTGCACAGAAATATTACTCAAATATTACTGCCACTAGAGCTAACATCTTTTGTTTGTATTTTCATTTAAATGTATATGTTTTAGCGTCAGGCCAAAGTATAATAAACATTATCACAAATGAATCCCAATATTTTATTGCTTTAAATTGATTTTGCTCAACTATATAAACAATATCATTTAATCTGATAAAACTCTGTGATTCAAAAGTCTGTTAAGTAATGGCTATTGAGTTTTACATTTATTAAAACTGCAATATTTAAATTAAAAAGGAGAACATGTTATTTTTCATTGTTTATTCTTTTTTCTCTTGAGTCAGAGCCGTTATAACGCCAGATTGGTCATTTTTATGCTTCTTTAATTAACTATATTTTGTTTTTGTTCATATCAGTTTAAATGATATGATATATCCATTGAAAATAGCAAAGGTCTGCAAGAACTGGACATATAAACGCTTCTTTATCCAATACTGGCAGTCAGAAAGATATATACGGGTATATCTATACATTTAACAAAGTACAACAAGTATGACAAAAAAAGGCCACACTGAGAAACACGGGCAAACACATGGCACTGTGAGGAAGAAACACAGACCACAGACAGCCACACGTCGACATGAACAATATCAAAACTAGAGCGCATGGTCTTAAGGCGCCATCGCAAATCCCCACGCTTAAGTTTTTTACTCCCCCTCAGCACCACAAGTCCCACCTCGGGGCATGACTCTGGCAACAGAATGAAAATTCTGTTCAATATGTTTTTCTAACTTTTATTTGTGAGAATACACACAAAGTTTGGTATAAAATTTTTGAAATAGACATGGTAACCGAAATTTAATGATATTTGAACTTTTGACCTCGCCCCAAGGTCACTAATTTGACCCTAGGATAAAACTGTTACTTGCATTCACTTCTACGTGTGACCAGCGTGGATTTGATATGCCACATGACCATGTTTGAAAAAAATAAATTTTTGACCCCTAGGCACCCGCGGGCCCGAAAGTCCCGCCCCTTGGGCATGACTAAGGCGACAGAATAAAAATCCTGATTTGTTTTGTATCCTTCATTTGTGAGAACACACACAAAGTTTGGTATAAAAATCTTTGAAATTGACATAGTAACCGAAATTTAATGATATTTGACCTTTGACCTCACCCAAAGGTTACCAGTTTAAGCCTAGAATAAAAGATGTTCCTGCATTCTGTTCTGCCCATCATCCCCGTCGATTTGATATGCCACATGACCATGTTTAAAAATAATTTTTTGACCACCTGTGCACCCCCAGCACCCCAAAATTCCCGCCCCTGGGACATGGCCCAGGTGACAGAATAAACATCCTGTCTGATATGTCTTGTATCTTTCCTTTTTGAGAACACACACAAAGTTTGGTATAAAAATCTTTGAAATTGACTTTGTAACTGAAATTAAATGATATTTGACCTTTTGACCCCTCCCCAGGGCCTCAGGGGGCGGGGCAATAAAAATTGTCGTTTCACGCTCCATTCATGTGAGTAAATCATACACCAAATTTGGTTGTATTTCGTCCAATGGTTAAGGAGGAGATAGCATAACGGACAGACAGCAGGACGGTATTTGACCCCCAAGCACACCAAGTTCCACCTATAGGGCATGACCCAGACGAAAGAATGAAAATCCCGTCTGATATGTTTTGTATCTTTCATTTGTGAGAACACATACAAAGTTTGGTATTTTTTGAAATTGGCTTTGTAATTGAAATTAAATGATATTTTACCTTTAGACCCCTCTCCAGGGCCTCAGGGGGTGGGGCCAAAACAAATTGCAGCTACGCGCCCCATTTATGTGAGTAACTCACACACCAATTTCGGTTGAGTTACGTCCAATGCTTTAGGAGGAGATAGCATAACGGAAGGATGGATGGATGGATGGGCAGAAGGAAGCGATTGCAATATCCCTTTTGCTTTTTTAAAAAAAACGTGGTGATAACAAACAGGTCTCTTTTCCTCAGAAAAATGATTGCAAAAACTAGAAATGACTCTAAGAACGACAAAACTAAATAAGGGGTAATTACAAAACCTTCAAACACATTGGTTCAACAACAAACAAGAAATATACAGCAAAAGAATCTATGCCTCAGAATGGGGGCTTACATATATTTTACTGGCCAAATATCTTCGCCATAGACACTTGTGTAGGTCGCATTGATTATTAAATGATTCTAGCAATCAGTGTTTAAACTTAAAAAAAGTGTTTCAACAATGATAAGTGTCACATACTTAACGCTCATTTATAGTGCTTATATATTCTAGGTTATATTTAAAGAACAGGTGCTAGCAATTCAAAGAGCTGGAGAAAGTTTTAAACACTTAGTGCAGTCATTATATGAACGAATATACCCTTTAACATATAACGTACAGAATGAACGCAGGGAATCACAGTCACAGATGTTGCCAAATAGTAGTAGTCAAAGACGTTCTGACGTTACAGCAAATGCGCCCGGCGAAATTAGAAGACTTAAAGACAATTTAAAAGAAAAAGAAAAGTTGATATCTGAACTTCAAGCTCATCTAGATAAACAAAGTCACTCGTTTTCAAATATAACAAGAGAAATTGAAGGCCTTAAACAAGAAAAGCATGCTTTAACGAGAGATTCAACTGAAATGAAAGAACAGGTCAAATCCTTAAAACGGATTAATGACCACTTCGAGAAGCAGAACAAAACTTTAGTGAGAGAAATAAACACACACAAGGAAGACATTAAAGGCTTGCGTTATGATAATGACACATTGAGAAGACGAATTCGTGATTTAGAGCAGGAAAATCGTGGACTGTACAGCCAAACTGAGGACATTAGAAAGCAGCTAGATTTGCAAAGGAAACAGAAATTCCAAGGTATTTATATATTGTAGCCTGCATGAGCCTGTTTTTGCATGAAATCATCTAACATGCACATGTACCAAGTATGCGCCACTAAGGACCTGATCTCACTATTTGTTTATTTCCCGGCATACTTTGTGTGTGATGACATATACACGGGAGGTAAACCTAGGAACTACCACGAAATTGTGTTAACGTAATTTTGTTCCCAAGCCACATCCGGGACACGTCGTGGTAGTTTCCAGGCCAAAAATTGGATAAAGAAAGGTTGGTATCACTTTCATTTTGTTCTATTTAACAACTAAGAACGAACAATGGTGAAATCCAACAATGTGGTTCCGTGTAAATATGTCTCAGCGTCCCCTCTAGCCCAAAATTTTGTTGGAAAAGTTATTTTCTTTCTGTAGATTCGTGTTTCCCTACTGAGCATCAAACCAACTTTCCCCAAAGTTTGAAGGATTTTAGCCCATATCTGTCAAATCAAATGGAATTTGATATCATTTGACAATGGAAATGATAAAAAGACCCTGAATAAACATTCCTACACAGAAAAAAAATCTGAGCTTTTACTCGTAAACGATTCATGTCCCGTTCGTCCTGTGTTATAGTTTCCAGCTCATCGTGGTAGTTAAAATGCTATCGTGGTAGTTTCCAAGACTTTGTAGGAATTTAGTAGTAGTTCGCATCAGCAGATGTTCACTGTTCAGGGGCTATTTCATTTTTATAAAGACAGGGTGTGCGAGCTGAACCTTGAATACCCCTCTTATTCATACGGAGAACTTTTCAAACAACCTTTTGTCAGATAACAAATGTCGACTGCCTGATTTTTAATTTTAGTGGGCTATTGAAATGATGAGAAGAATGAAAAGAAGGGATATTCACATATTTTGTTTTTGAATAAACATGCTTTTTAATTATCAAATAACATTCCCGTTCATCATCGCACTCACATTTATATAAAAAAGTGTCCCAACCCGAGGATATTTCCCTTTTTTCCGAAGCGCAAGTACTAACGATACTTTGGGCCAGTAGACTTAGCCTGCCATTTTATTTTAAAATTGACTGAACATGGAACAACGTAGCGAGTGACGCAATTTTTGTATATATTTTTTGTCTGTTGCTTGGTCCACCATGTCTCAACTGATGCCCTTCTTTTGCCTTAGATTTCCAGAGGTGTTGTTTGGCAATCCAGGGCATGATCTCCAACTGTCAAGCATCGCATTGAACCTCTTGAGTCCACAGCTAAGCTTCTTCATGGTGTTGAAATGTGATTTATTTGTTTACCGTGGTAATTAATTGATGAGTTTTTGGGTTATGATGCAAAACAAACAACCACTATAATGTTTCGTAACACTTCAGAAACGTATCCTACAAAGTCTTGGAAACTACCATGATAGCATTTTAACTACCACGATGAGCTGGAAACTACCACACAGGACGAGCGGGGCATGAATCGTTTACGAGTAAATGCTGAGATTTTTTGTTCTGTGTAGGAATGCTTATTTAGGGTCTTTTTATCATTTCCATCGTCAAATGATCTCAAATTCCATTTAATTTCACAGATATGGGCTCAAATCCTTCGACCTTTGCGGAAAGTTGGTCCGATGCTCAGTGGGGAAACACGAATCTAAAGAAAGAAAATAACCTTTTCAAACAAAATTTTGGGCTAGAGGGGACGCTGAGACATATTTACACGGAACCACATTGTCGGATTTCACCATTGTTTGTTCTTAGTTGTAAAATAAAACAAAAATGAAAGTGACACCAACCTTTCTTTATCCAATTTTCGGCCTGGAAACTACCACGACGTGTCCCGGATGTGGCTTGGGAACAAAATTACGTAAACACAATTTCGTGGTAGTTCCTAGGTTTACCACTCGTGATATACTGTTTTCATGTTTTGTCAGGATTTCCGTCTCTGTGTTCTTCGGTAACTATTTGTGTTTTCTAATAGCCATAGGTTTAGATAAACACAAAATTTTAGCGTAAAATTGTAAATATATTCTTAGACATCAGTTTGAACATATGTTTTGGGTGCTCAAAAGAAACGTCTCATTGAGACGGTTTTTTTGAGTACCCACAACATATATTTTGGTTGAGAAATAAGAAAATTAATTTTTTGGTACGCACTCAAGATTAACTAAAGGCCTGATTATATCTTTAAATCTTTAAATTAAATTTAAATTTGATTTTGGTTATATTTCACACTTATGGCCACCTCAATAAGAAGCCTTTAAAGTGAATGTGTCAGGTACCCTGCTTTAAGTTCAATGTCATAGCAGGAGATTGAAGGTCATATGTATTGAATTTGTCCAATCAACATCTTAACATTAGGCCCCGAGGTTATAAAAGTAAGTAAGGGGGTAAAGATCAGGAATCGATACAATCAAGTACCACACCTGACCCAGGACACCAATGTGAAAGTGACAAACTTTAGTTCATTCTCAAACTAAAAAAAAGCACAATGATTGGCTGCTTGCAGACACGTGTCCGCAAGCAGCCAATCATTGCGCTTTATTTTGAGTTTGAGACTTTCAAAAATAATTCACACACATGTCGTACTCATTGAGAAAATATGCAAAGCAAAGGTATAAGACATCCTGCTGCAACGTCATAGCAGTAGGTCAAATATCACATGTACATAATTTGTGTTCGCTCAATATCTCCTGAACTCCAAGGGCGATTCACATATTTTCACCACAAAAAGATAGCTCTCATATCAAAGGTTTCAGACAGTCTGTTTGATGTAGACTGTCTGATGTTAAGATCATAGTGGGATGTCAAAGGTAGCATACACTCTATTAGTAAGCTCCCAATTTGATAATCCCTGCTACGAATCTGATCTTACACACATTTTTATCCCATTGAGCAGACGTACAGAGTGAAACTCATACTTGCTCCACTGCTAGGTCAAGGTCATAGTGGGAGGTCAAAGGTCAGGAAACCCTACTCATTTTATTTAGACATTCCAGTCATATGTACACATTAACATGCTGACATGCAGGCGGCAAGGTTTATTATTCTGCTCGGCAAGGCAAGTTATTCTGCTCCAATTTTACATAAATGGAGCGGTCTGTTCAAAGGTTACATATACAGAATTGGTGTTTCCTCGTAGTACCTCTCTTCATTCTGTGCTGGAATATCTAATAAATAGTGCGTACTATCCATTATCAGCAATCTTCCAAAATTACAGGTTTAAAAAAAAACGTTTCACCGTAAAATTATTAATATTTTCTTACCCATTATTTTTAGCATAATGTTTATGTGCTCTTATCTTCTTTCGAGTACCCATATTATAATTTTTGCTTGAGAAATACGAAAAATTTGTTTTATTACGCAATCTTAACTGAGAGCTTGAAAACGACCTGCGACCCACATAAACTGTATTATGAACCCTCAAATCAATATTGTACTCAGCGCCTGAAAATGTTATTTGTGGAAGGGTGTTTTCATGCACACAGGATAATGATTTCTGAGATTTTACCCTGGGATATAAATCTTATCTTACCCTTGCTACCTTACCCTTGCTATCTTACCCAGGACGTCAAGTAACGCCATCATGTGAAATTGCATCTTAGCGTTTTCAGGGACTTCTGGACTCTTATTTTAAAATAAATAAATGAATAAATTAAAACAATGGTGAGCAAGACAAATAATCCACTATTCGTGTGAGGGTAGGATAAAAAAATCTTTCCCTCTGGATCACCGCTTTCCACCACTCAACAGGCCTCGTGATGCCAAAACGGCGATCCGCGGGATGGATTTTTCTATCCTTCCCTCACACTCATGATAGATACTTATAATCTTGTTGACCATCTTCTTTCCTTCTTTGTCATAACATTCCTGTTGCTTGATGTCATCATTTTCTGTAAACTTACACAGATACTTATTTTGGACAACCAACAGGTATGGTTAGATTTTGATGAAATTGACCTAAGAAGCTCTAGCGATAAGGCGTGTATTTTCCATAGTTGACATGATTACAAACACCAAATTTTCAAACTGCACTCTTGTTTTTAAAATTGGTGCGGTTCGGCAGCAAAATATCCAAAGTAAGCATCAAATTACGTTTCAAAGCAATTTATCATTAGTAAAGCAGTAAAAATTTGAGTTTTCTACTCCCATCCCTTATTTTACGTCTTTCTACTGGGTGCCATTTAGACCAGACTTTGAGTAAATGCTTTGCTAGTTTTCAAAATGTAAAAGTGCTAAACTGTAAAAGATAGAAGTGCTATTCATTTCCAAAACTTTACAATATCCTTCTTGCGCATTGAAACGAAATATACTTATAATTGTGACGTTTGTCACTGGAGAGGTGAAACTGGTGTCTTTCAATTTGTTTTTAGATGCTTTCCCCCCAGACCCAATATGCCCTTTGGACAATGGCATGTCACTATAAACATATACAACATATGTAAAGGGCGTCTTGGGTCTAGAGGGGGGGGGGGGGGGGGGTGTAGAAGCCAAAGAAGACATCAAACATCTGACAAATATAGACTGCTTTGACAAATGGTCGTTTTTATTGTACATCAACTGTATAAAAATATATACCCTATTGTGATAGACCATTTGTTTACCTTAGTGTAACGGTCTATTTCACATACATGCTACTGAAATAACAAGCACAGTTGATGATCATAATAAATTCTCATTAAAAATAAAGTAGGATTATTATATGCATAAAGGACAAAATGATTATAATATACGGACTAGGCTGCAAGGGTGCATATACGGCTGGTCAATATGTATTTGTTGAATGTGCCTAGTGTCGCCAGTCCTTATTTCAACAAAATAAAACGAACGTCTCATTTAGGAAATGGCACGCCTTATCGCTAGAAATTCTTTTTAAGGTCACCAGGGTCTTTCAACTTTGAAAAAACCTTATTTGCGCTCTTTCTTCTTAACCAATGCTATTGTTTTGACCAAACAGATATAGAGAACCCTTGGTAAGAATCTTTTGATATCAAGTTTACCAGGTAAGGCTTTGAGAACGCTTGTTGATATCGCGAGGCTTGCCGAGACCCACAATTGTAGAGCCACAAAATGCTCCATACACAATATGCTCTCTCGAGGTGCATATTGTGTACCCTGCATACACAATATACTCCCCCTTAAATCGGGAGCATATTGTGTAGGACATGTATCATACCTACACAATATACTCCCTAGCTGAGGAGCGCAGTTGTGGTAGAGTGCTTGACCGATATCGATGGGTTGCGGGTTCGAGCCTCACCTGAAGCACTGCGTTGTGTTCTTGAACATGACACTAAATATCCTGTGCTCAGTACTGGTTTTCCCCCGATGAAGTCGGAGGGATATTGTTTTGGCGTCGGCCGTCTGTGCACCCGTCTGTCTGTCTGTCCACCTGTTCTGGACAGTCCCAGGTGCGGATCCAGAGGGGGGGGGACAGGGGGTCGGGACCTCCCCCGGAAAATCACAAGTTATATATTTACTATAGAAATAAGCAATTGGAACCCCCCACCCCGGAAAAAGTTGGACCCCCCCCCCCCCTGGAAAGTGTTGGACCTCCTCAGGAACCTTGAAAAATGATAGTTTTCTTTGAAATTAACCATTTGCGACTGTATAATAAGCTGAGGACTAAAAAAAAGGTTGTCAGAGCTTTTTTGTCAGATTGACCTGGACCCCCCCCCCCCCCCTGACGAAAATTCCTGGATCCGCGCATGACAGTCCTATATCGTATAAGTTTCGTCAAGATCAACTGATAAACTCATTATTGCTCTGGCACTTATAATGCAAAAGTTGTAATGGCTTTCTTAGAGTAATGATCTAAACATTTCCCCAAAGCTATTATGTATAAAAAGCCTGTAGATAAGTATGACGGTGTAAAATGTAAAAATAAATACCCCGCCCACTTGAATCTTTAGGCAGGGTCAAAGGTCAACTACATTAATTTGGCAATGACTTAGTCAATTTTCAATATTATTACCGAAAATTTGTATGCAGACAGATAAAAAACAACAATATGAAATATATCAGACTCGATATTTGATTTGATGCCTGGGTCCGATCCCATGGGTTGATTTAGGGGATGGGGCGAGTCCAAAATGAAACTTATTCTGAATATTGTCATGCTGCATATAACATTAAGGGAACAGCACATGACAGCAACATGATAGCATTTATTTAGCAGGCAGAGACACCATTGACCACTGAGGAAGGGGGTCAAAAGGTCAACGCATTTTCACCTTGAAATTAGTCCTGTTTCGTAGAGCACCTTGAAAACAAGCATTCTGTCCTTACATACACCCTAACCCCTTGGTAGAGGCAAAAGGTCAAATACTCATTTATTGAATATGGTCATGCTGCATATCAAATAGAAGGGACTTACGCATGCAGCAACATGGTAGCAAGTATTGTTCCAGAAGACACCACACATCTTCGGGGGTGGGTCAAAAGATAAAACATTTTTTTTTCTGAAATCAATCATGTTGAAGATCAGAATGGAGTGTATCGGACACTGAAAGTACAAATGTCAAAGATCACCCACACTAGATCATATTAAAGGGGGAAAAGTGTAGATTTACTTTAAGGTGGCAAATCACGTGGTCTGACTGATTGGGTTCACGGACTGCACAAACCAGTTATCGGACATCAAAAGTAAGGAAAATCTGTTGTTGTGCGTTATATGCTCGCAGCATATTGTGTACCTTACCTACATAATTTGCTTACATTATCATACTACCAAGGTAGCATATTGTGTACGTTGCCTACACAATATGCTCCCAATATCATAATACTACCAAAGTAACATTTTGTGTGCATTACCTACACAACATGCTCCAATTATCATAATGCTACTAAGGTAGCATATTATGTACCTTACCTACACAATATGCTCCAAATATCATAATACTACTCAGGAAGCATATTGTGTGACTTACCTACATAATTTGCTCTCATTATCATAATACTACCAAGGTAGCATATTGTGTACCTTACCAACACAATATGCTCCCAATATCATAATACTAGCAAGGTAGCATATTGTGTACATTAACTACACAATATGCTCCATTTATCATAATACTACTAGGTAGCATATTATGTACCTTACCTACACAATATGCTTCAAATATCATAATACTACTAAGGTAGCATATTGTGTGTCTTAAAAACATAATATGCTATTATTATCATAATACTACCTACATGTAGGTTGCATATTGTCTACCTTACCTACACAATATGCTCTAAATATCATAATACTACCGAGGTAGCATATTGTGTACCTTACCTTCACAATATGCTCCAAATATCATAATACTACTAAGGTAGCATATTGTGTGACTTACCTACACAATATGCTCCAAATATCATAATACTACTAAGGTAGCATATTGTGTACCTTACCTACACAATATGCTCCAAATATCATAATTCTACCGAGGTAGCGTGTTGTTAAGGTAGGGGTCAAAATATGCTACCTTGTAAGTGTTATGATAATGGGGTAGTAATATGATAATGTGGTCATATTGTGTAGGTAGGGTACACAATATGCTACCTTGGTAGTATGATAATGGGGTAGTAATATGATAATCGGAGCATATTGTGTAGGTAAGGTACACAATATGCTACCTTGGTAGCATTTTGGTAATGTGAGCATATTGTGTAGGTTAGGTACACAATATGCTACCTTGGTAGTATCTTGATAATGGGAGCATATTGTGTAGGTTAGGTACACAGTATGCTACCTCGGTAGTACTATGATAATTGGAGCATATTGTGTAGGTAAGGTACACAATATGCTACCTCAGTAGTATTATGATATTCGGAGCATATTGTGTAAGTTAGGTACACAATATGCTACCTTGGTGGTATTATTATAATTGGAGCATATTGTGTAGGTTGGGTACAAAATATGCTACCTTGGTAGTATTATATGATAATGGGGTAGTAATATGATAATGGGGGCATATTGTGTAGGTAGGGTACACAATATGCTACACTGGTAGCATTTTGGTAATGGGAGTATATTGTGTAGGTAAGGTTCACAATATGCTACCTTGATAGTATCGTGATAATGGGAGCATATTGTGTAGGTAAGGTACACAATATGCTACCTCGGTAGTATTATTATAATTGGAGCATATTGTGTAGGTAAGGTACAGAATTTGCTACCTCAGTAGTATTATGATATTCGGAGCATATTGTGTAGGTAAGGTACACAATATGTTACCTCAGTAGTATTTTGATATTTGGAGCATATTGTGTAGGTAAGGCACACAATATGCTACCTCAGTACTATTATTATAATTGGAGCATATTGTGTAGGTAGGGTACAAAATATGCTACCTTGGTAGTATTATATGATAATGGGGTAGTAATATGATAATGGGGGCATATTGTGTAGGTAGGGTACACACTATGCTACATTGGTAGCATTTTGGTAATGTGAGCATATTGTGTAGGTAAGGTACACAATATGCTACCTTGGTAGTATTATGATAATGGGAGCATATTGTGTAGGTAAGGTACACAATATGCTACCTCGGTAGTATTATGATAATTGGAGCATATTGTGTAGATAAGATACACAATATGCTACCTCAGTAGTATTATGATATTCGGAGTATATTGTGTAGGTAAGGTACACAATATGCTACCTTGGTGGTATTATGATATTGGGAGCATATTGTGTAGGTAGGGTCACACAATATGCTACCTTGATAGTATGATAAAAAGGTAGTTATATGATAATGGGAGCATATTGTGTAGGTAAGGTACACAATATGCTTCCTCGGTAGTATTATGATAATGGGGGCATATTGTTTAGGTAAGGTACACAATATGCTACCTTAGTAGTATTATAATATTTGGAGCATATTGTGTAGGTAAGGTACACAATATGCTACCTTGGTAGTATCATGATAATGGGAGCATATTGTGTGGTTAAGGTACAGAATATGCTACCTAGGTAGTATTATGATAATTGGAGCATATTGTGTAAGTAAGTTACACAATATGCTACCTCAGTAGTATTATGATATTCGGAGCATATTGTGTAGGTAAGGTACACAATATGCTTCCTTGGTTGTATTATGATAATGGTAGCATATTCTGTAGGTAAGGTACATAATATGCTACCTGAGTAGTATTATGATAATTGGAGCATATTGTGTAGGTAAGGTACACAATATGCTACCTCAGTAGTATTATGATAATTGGAGCATATTGTGTATGCTGGGTACACAATACGCTACCTTAGTAGTTTTATTTTATTGGAAGCGTATTGTGTAGGTGCGGTTCAGTATAATGGTACTTAGGTAGAATCATTGTGATGGTATACTATTCAAAGTTAGATAACGCTATATGTTTAGAATTTGTAGAGCAAGAAACTACTGCGCCGAAGGATATGAAGTAAGTGCATACATTAAATCATCACCATAAAACGGTCAGTAGCAAGCAAATTGTCAAAATACATTATTCAAGTTTACTCAGTATTAGTTCTGATCATAATCTTTAAACATACATACAATAAATGATTCGTCACCTTTATAATGAATCGTCTCATATCTTTGCGAGCGCCCGCTTACTAGTAAGTGTCAGTGCAGAACATTGTTTGTTTCTGTGGTCAATACCTGAATTAACCGCGTTCAGAAAGTCTCTATTCCCATGTTAGCCCCATGCCTTCCAACATGTTTCAGTATAACCTGAAATACATGTATGGTTTGGAGAGTTATGCCTTTTGAAAAAAAATCAAAATAGTTGGCATGGGAGCCAAATTGGATGTCAGAATCGAATGATTCAAGCAATTCTGAATGTCCATGTTGCCCCTATCCCTCAACCAGTTTAGATTCAATCTGACGTAGGGTTGGGAAAAGATGGTCTTTGAAGGATATCAAGATGGCTACAATGGTAGTCATAATATATTTTCCAATGGAACAGGTATAGCATTTATGAATGTCCATGGTGTCCTCGACTCATACAGGTTCATTACATTTCTACATTTAACCCCCGGCGTTTCCCAATTTTTCCTTACTACGGTTTCCAAAGGTTGATTTCATGTCGGGAAAGAAGCCAAATTTGGAGACAACGTCTCCAAAATGTTGTTGATGGGGATCAAAGACCACTATAATACAATTATGATGCGGGCATGGCTTTAGATATAAGGTTCGTAAGATAGACAGATGGATGTCGAGAGGACAGTTAGAAAGAAAGGCAATCATACCACGAGACATGTTTTCAAGAAGAGCATATTGTGTACCCTCGGACGACCACTGAAATAACATATGTACCGACCCTACACAATATGCTCCTCTGGTAGCATATTGTGTATGCAGGGTACACAAAATGCTTCAGCGGAGCATATTGTGTATGCAGGGTACACAATATGCTACTAAAAGGAGCATATTGTGTAGGGGAGCATTTTGTGGACCCACAATGCGTCCTCAAAGCCAAGCCTGGTAAACTTGATATCAAAAGACGCGAACTTGGTATTCTATTTATCAGTGTTCCCATTGTTTCACTCTTCAAACTAGCGATTATGACGTAATATTTTATCTTCTTGTCGATTAAGTGTAATTGGCGACGTCATTCAAAAAGTGCAACGTCATCGACACGATTCGTGACCTGATAAAAGCACACGCCGTGAGATAGACAATGTTTATCAGGCAACGTGCAACAATGCAGTTTATATGAAAGGTAACTGATACACATCATTGGTAGGACTTTGCGAAATAATTAGATCTTTGTGACCGATCTTAATCCAATTTTAAGGTCAACTTGGTCACATAACTATATGAAGTGTGATTAGGGGCATGTAATCTACTAAAACTCCATGTAGTTTTTATTAGATAGTCATGAATAGAATCATCGAAGAAAGTGTATGCTGGTTTGAATTTATAAAAAAGTAAATGAGTATGATCAGGAAATACCACAATCACACAACCAACGGCACCGTGAGGAAGAGCCACATAACATTAACGGTAATAACACCAGGAAGACAATCGAAGCAAAGCAAACAGCTCTCTCTCTCTTCCTCGTCAAGGTGATTGCAAAACTTGAAAGGACACAAACAATGGGGGTACATTAAACATTAAATCAACAACAGAACCACCGCCTTAGAAGGGTCAGCAGCCTAAGTCACCGGGGAGGGGGGAGTTAAAGGGCTTAAATGCATTTTACTGGCGCCAAATATTCGCCCTGGGTTCTGCTGTTGTTAAAACACAAAAAGTGTTAAGCTCGCATGGAGGCTTCCTAACAAATACATTATACAATGCACCATAATCTAATCAAATCAAATTCTTCCATTTCAGCTAATGCGTGTGCCGTTTTATACCAAAATGTATCATGAATTATATTTGTGGAATATGATTGAATTTTGAAAGATAACTATTGTAGTTGTTTTATGCGCGTTGTCCAATTTCAGTTCATGTACAGATGTTTAGCCCAAGAAAGGGGGATATGGCATCCATGGTTCTGCAGGAAATGATAGCAATGTTGAAGACACAGTTTGAAATGGAGAACAGAGACCTGGTTCTCAGTATCTGTACAGGCAGCACTGACATCAAGCCTGACATTGCAACGCTTATACTTTGTATCAATGCATCCCGGCTTGGAAGCGATGTAGAGTCGGCACTCACTGGACTTTCTGGTAAGTTTTTCAATGACATGTTGAACCATGCTTTAATCTAGTTGTCATTTAGATAAGCGTGCTACTTTTATACGCTAAAATATTTTCTCATTTACTACTACTACTACTACTACTACTACTACTACTACTACTACTACTACTACTACTACTGTAAAACACTAAATAATGACGGTATCAAAATTTGGCGATTTTAAAAGACTGACCTATTGGCGTACCGTAGTTTTATTTTGGCGGTTTCTAAATTAAAAACATCTTTAAAGTTATTTTAGCTGCTCTGAAAAGAAAGAATGCTCCCTTTTTGGAACAGGGGACAAATTCTTTCCTTTAATAGTAGCCCCTTTCAAGACGTGTTTTTCTCGAAGTGTAAACAGACGCTACCATTCAAAAGTTGGTTTATCACTAAGCATAGGGCCAAGCAAAAGATTTCAGCGTAAAATTGCGATTATTTTGCTACCCATCCGTTTAAACATATGTTTTGGGTGCTAAAAAGAACCGTCTATTCGAGACGGTTCTTTTGAGTACCCACAACATATGTTTAGGTTGAGAAAAAAGAAAAATAATTTTCAGTTACACACTCTTATCTGAGGGCCTGACTAAGGATACGCTTTCCCCTTTACTGATTGTGTTTCTGAATTCGAAACTGTATTTTGCGGTCTCCTATTTTGGCGAGTTTTGTTTATACCGCAAATAGCGCCAAATAAAAATTCTCGCCGAAAATAAGTGTTTTACACTAATGAAATTAAGCGAAATTGATAATGCTTGATATGATTATAATCTACTGATAATTATGTCAACATCCATTATCCCCAATATTGGATGGACAACCTATCTAGACACTGTCCCATTCTACTTTGAAGTCAATGAATATTTTAAGCGAAAAGAACAATAAATAAATGGTTCATGGGTCTGGGCTTGATTGGTTTCTTAGATGTTACACTTTGATAGACTAATTTACAAGATTGGAATGTCATATGCAACCAACAATCGCCTGCTTGCTTTACTCTAAAACAAGCTAGTTTGACATCAAAGTGCCAATTCATTGATCATAGGCATCGTATGGCATCAGATAGAGTCAATAGACCACACTAGAATGAATGTGCTACTAATGCAAGTAAAATGCAATTTGAAAACCAACCAGCCCACTACAAAGCGTGCATCAAAGAAGAACTATTAGCAAACTGAAAATGAGTCACCACCTTAGAATGGATAATAACAATTAACACTTGAATTTAAATATGAGTCAGTTTGTGACATTTAGCTGCTTATCACATATCTCCCCCCCCCATTTAACGTCTGTGCTGACATATCCGCATGGGATTAACTCTTTCCTTCATGAATATTAATATTAGGCTCCACTTACTATGAATAATTATATAAATAAACTTTCATCAAAGAAATTTACTTGTCAGACCCACTTGTGTAAGATCAGATATATCATATTTCCATAAGCAAATAGAGTAGACTCTGTTCAGACAACTCTTACAAGAGATACCTGACCTGGGTCTGCTCTGTTTGCTAAAACATTAAAATGCGTCTATGTACGGTAAAGGGTTAAGCTTTCATTGCTGAACAATGCAATAAATTCGGTTTTGGTAAACGTTTGCCCTAGATTATGTTGTTGCTGAAATACATTAAATAGTTCAACATTCATTTAAGTTCATGGTTGAGTCTAACACAGTGGAACAACACTAAGACTTGTGCTTTTAATTGATATAATAGTGTTTGTGCTTTCAGTAAAGACTTTAATGTAGAATTTGTTAATAACATATAACATACCATTATTGAAATATTTTTCAGCAAATAAGCACCAGGGTTTGATAATACTTCACCACAAAGACACGCACGCTCTTCCTAACCAGCCCAGTGAGAGGCTCTTGACGTCAACGTCCTCAGAGTACAAGAAACTAGGTGGGATATTTGACATGGCTTTTCTGTCTGGCAAAGGAATATATCCCTGTGACATGAACAATCGGGCTGTTAATGACTTGGTTACATTTATAAAGACCGATCCCACAACTGATTAACTGTCTGTGGCAATTGTTATGTGAGAAATTCATGGACTTCCAGATTAGAGCATGTAACAGAAAAATATTTTTCTTATTTCTCAACCAAAACATATGTTGTGGGTACTCAAAAGAACCGTCTCAATGAGACGGTTCTTTTGAGCACGCACAACATATGCTAAAAATTATTTGTAAGGAAATATTTACAAGTTTACGCTGAATTTTTATTGTTTGTCTAAACCTGTGATTCATTTACCCTTTTATTACTAGAAACCAATTTTTTGCACACCGGATAAGGATATCAGAGATTTTACCTTGGGATGGAAAATCTTATCTTACCCATGCTATCTAACCCAGGACGTCAAATAACGTCATCATGTGAAATTGCATATAAGCGTATTCAGAGACTTCTTAAAGCTTATTTTATAATAAATAAATAAAAAAAAAAACAGTGGTGAGCAAGAAAAATAATCCATTATTATTGTGAGGGTAGGATAAAAAACAATCCGTCTCTGGAGATCACCGCTTGTCATCCCATGGCAAGCCTCGTGATGCTAACCAGTGATCCCAGGGACGGATTTTTCTATCCTACCCTCACACTCATGATAGATTCTTATAGTATGAGTGTTTTCAATTTGACAAACTTTGCAGTCCCAGATAATACGTTGCATATCGCTGTATTTTTTTATATCTGCATTGGTCAAATTTGTTATAGCCAAAATATACTAAATTCATTTAATCAAACTGAATGAAATAATTCGTTATACTTTTAATACGAAGAGGAGCAATATTTTCGAAAACAGTTTGAATTTGAGCTCTTAATACCACAATCACAGACTAAACAATGGTACCAAGAGGGGATGCACCAGAACACAGGCGAAATGAAAAAACATGCAAACATAAAAGAGGGCAGTAGACTCCTGTCAGCCACTGGGAAAATGATATACCTTGAATACCACTTAACCCATAAAGCGCCACCTATAATTTGCAGCAGACGACAATTTCGAATTTTGTTGCTTTTTCAAAAATAAAAAGAAGGTATGATATTTCATCAGAATCGTCTGTGGGCAGACGATTCTCATGAAATATCATGCCTTACATTTTCGAAAATTAGGAAAGATGTCGCAAATTTGACATCTGCTGCAGTCGTGTTTCAGCCCTTTAAGGGTTAAACGCGTTGGCATAAATCTGATCGACAAATGAACGGCTATGTTGACTGATTCCCTCTACATGCATGGCTAAAAGTTTTCAGGATTATTTCTGAATTCTGGATTTTGAGGTTGACTTTTTCATAGAAAGTCAGCATCAAAGTACTGAATTAGGCACAATATTTATATTAACATTTAATTATCGAACTGCTTTAAATCATTATTGATTTTTTTTTATATTTTAATAGATATATTACAGGTTTTAAGCTTTGAATTTCTAATACACAGTAATTTTGAAATTTTGACCAATGGACATGACTAAAGCTTCTCATGCGCCGATCTAGGAAGTTGTGTCAGAGGGGTCATAATTTGATAACATTTATCATTTTTTTTTGTTAGTTGATGAGGGGCCATGATGGTCCTACATTGAATCTGGCTCGTTAGCTTTGTGATTTTTAAGGGGATCCAGACCAGTATTGCTTAGAAACCCTATATTTTTTGTGATTTTCCAGGGGGGTCCTGACCCCCTGTCCCCCCTCTGGATCCGCGCATGCCTCTGATTGAGACGTTATATACACCTAGAAAACAAGATCACCAAAGAATCCAATTATCATACAGTTGGACATCTATAAATGAAAATTCTCTGTTCTGCACATTAATCTTGAGTTTGACACAGTCCACATTAGCATAGCTATACTTTGATGGGAGGTTAAACACCGTATGCCACTTTCGTTTCTTCACATCATAATAATCCACTTCCAAAATTTCTTTGTCTTTCTGGTAGCTTTTTCCGCCAAAGATGTAGATATGTCGACCTGTAAGAATAAGTTTTCTTGCATAAATACGTATACGCCTATTTGTTTGAAGCCATTGACAAATGAACAAACATACATGTTCAAATCATGAGTTACATATGTTGTTTGAACATGGTTTTTAACTTGGCAATACTTGAAATGAACTCCGAGCTGTCTGCATGACGTCACACGGGGATAGCGCTGCGACCTGTATTAGCAATGCCATTATGATGATGTTTTTCAGAAGTTATGGTGTAAGGGATAAACTGCTCACCTTGATCACTTGTGATCCCATCCCAAGTGTAGGCTGCAGGCCTTGGTGGGATACTAAACAGAAACACACACGATTACCCAAAGTTGCAATGCCACAGTTTGTCCTGCTGTGGAACACATGAGGATACACGTAATACTTACCCAAAGTTACATAGCCACAATAAGTCCTGCTGTGAAACACATTAAGATGCTCGTTACACTTACCCAAAGTGACATAGCCACAATTAGTCCTGCTGTGAAACACATGAGGATACTCGTAACACTTACACAAAGTTACATAGCCACTTTTTGTCCTGCTGTGAATACATGAGGATACTTGTAACACTTACCCAAAGCAACATAGCCACAATTAGTCCTGCTGTGAAACATATGAGGATGCTCCTAACACTTACCAAATGTAAGATAACCACAGTTTGTCCTGCTGTGAAAATATGAGGATGCTCATTACACTTACCCAAAGCTACATAGCCACAATTAGTCCTGCTGTGAAACACATGAGGATACTCGTAACACTTACACAAAGTTACATAGCCACTTTTTGTCCTGCTGTGAATACATGAGGATACTTGTAACACTTACCCAAAGCAACATAGCCACAATTAGTCCTGCTGTGAAACATATGAGGATGCTCCTAACACTTACCAAATGTAAGATAACCACAGTTTGTCCTGCTGTGAAAATATGAGGATGCTCATTACACTTACCCAAAGCTACATAGCCACAATTAGTCTTGCTGTGAAACATATGAGGATGCTCATTACACTTACCCAAAGCTACATAGCCACAATTAGTCTTGCTGTGAAACATATGAGGATGCTCATTACACTTACCCAAAGCTACATAGCCACAACAAGTCTTGCTGTGAAACATATGAGGATGATCATAACACTTACCCAAAGTTACATAGCCACAGTTTGTCCTGCTGTGAAACATATGAGGACGCTCATAAAAATTACCTAAAGTAACATAGCCACAATAAGTCCTCCTGTGAAACATATGACGATGCTCGTAACACTTACCCAAAGTCACATAGCCACAGTTTGTCCTTCTGTTAAACACACGAGGATGCTCGTAACACTTACCCAAGTTACATAGCCACAATTAATCCTGCTATGAAACATATAAGGATGACCATAACACTTGCCCAAAGTTACATAGCCACAGTTAGTCCTGCTGTGAAACATATAAGGATGCTCGTAACACTTACCCTAAGTTACACAGCCACAGTTTGTCCTGCTGTGAAACATATGAGGATGACCATAACACTTACACAAAGTTACATAGCCACAACTAGTCCTGCTGTGAAACATATGCGGATGATCATAACACTTACCCAAAGTTACATAGCCACAGTTTGTCCTGCTGTAAAAAATATGAGGATGCTCGTAACACTTACCCAAAGTTACATAGCCACAATGAGTCCTTCTGTGAAACATATGAGGACGCTCATAAAAATTACCTAAAGTTACATAGCCACAGTTTGTCCTGCTGTGAAACACATGAGGATGCTCGTAACGCTTACCCAAAGTTACATAGCCACAGTTTGTCCTGCTGTGAAACATATGAGGATATTCATAACACTTACCCAAAGTTACAAAGCCACAATTAGTCCTGCTGTGAAACATATGAGGATGCTCATTACACTTACCCAAAGTTACAAAGCCACAGTTAGTCCTGCTGTGAAACATATGAGGATGCTCGTAACACTTACCCAAAGTTACAAAGCCACAGTTAGTCCTGCTGTGAAACATATGAGGATGCTCGTAACACTTACCCAAAGTTACATGGCCACAATTTGTCCTGCTGTGAAAGATATGAGGATGCTCGTAACACTAACCCAAAGTTACATAGCCACAATTTGTCCTGCTGTGAAACATATGAGGATGCTCGTAACACATACCCAAAGTTACATAGCCACAGTTTGTCCTGCTGTGAAACATATGAGGATGCTTGTAACACTAACCCAAAGTTACATAGCCACAGTTTGTCCTGCTGTGAAACATATGAGGATGCTCGTAACACTTACCCAAAGTTACATAGCCACAGTTAGTCCTGCTGTGAAACATATGAGGATGATCATAACACTTGCCCAAAGTGACATTTCCACAATTAGTCGTGCTGTGAAACATAAAAGGATGCTCTTAACCCTTACCAAAATTTACATAGCCACAATAAGCCCTGTTTTGAAACATATGAGGATATTCATAACACTTACCCAAAGTTGTATAGCCACAGTGTGTCATGCTGTGAAACATATGAGGATGCTCCTAACACTAACCCAAAGTTACATAGCCATAATTAGTCCTGCTGTGAAACATATGAGGATATTCATAACACTAACCCAAAGTTACATAGCCACAATTAGTCCTGCTGTGAAACATATGAGGATATTCATAACACTTACCCAAAGTTACATAGCCACAGTTTGTCCTGCTGTGAAACATATGAGGATGCTCGTAACACTAACCCAAAGTTACATAGCCACAATTAGTCCTGCTGTGAAACATATGAGGATGTTTGTAACACTTACCCAAAGTTTCATAGCCACAATTAGTCCTGCTTTGAAACATATGAGCCATGACATGAGATTTCTGACAATGTGGTATGTGCGACCAGCAAAGCCTCTGATCAGCCTGCGCATATGCGCAGTCTAATCAGAGCATTTGCTAGTCGCTTGAATATTCTAAGAGTGTTGAGCTACTGACTGAACATAATTTGGGTTTTCTAAGCTTAAGAGGAGGCTGCAAAGGCTGGTTTGAGTCTACTCTTGTCAAAACACCAAATAGTTGGAAATCACGTGTCATGGCTCAATTATGAGGATGCTCGTAACACCCAAAGTTACATAGCCACAATTAGTCCTGCTATGAAACATGTGAGCCATGACATGAGATTTTCAACAATGTGGTATGTGCAACCAGCAAAGCCTCAGATCAGCCTTTGCATATGCGCAGTCTTATCAGAGCCTTTACTAGTCGCTTGAATATTCTATGAGTTTTGAGCTACTGACTGAAAATAATTTGGGGTTTCGCAGCTTAAGAGGAGGCTGCAAAGGCTGGTTTTAATCTACTCTTGTGAATGGAAATCACGTGTCATGGCTCATATGAGGATGCTCGTAACACTTACCCAAAGTTACATAGCCACAATTAGTCCTGCTATGAAACATATGAGGATGATCGTTATCCCAGCAACGCTGACGCCGCACTTCACCATCAAACTTTGTGCTGTAACTGCAAACTTTAGGTTCATCCTTTTCTTGAAATATTTCCTGGTCAAAACCACGACCTTAAAAAAACAGTAATGTTTGATAGTTTTAAAATTATTTCCTTGATATTAAGATATAGTTGACTACATAATATCTGAGCACAGAAAAGTGTAAGTTACCATTTAAGATTCTTAACTCTCTGCTATGCATACTGTAAATTCGTAAATTTTCGCGAGAACTTTATTTTCGCGAAACTTCGCATATGCGAAGTTTCGTGAAAATAAAACCCTCGCGATATGGCAAAATCACTCTGTCGTTTATTGATATAGGTTAATCTTGCTTTAGTCGCGAATTTTTCACATCACTTGTATGTCTTTTAATGCTATTCACGGAAATAAGATTCTCGCGAAAATTTCCGAATCTACAGTACTACTTAATTTTCTTCCACCTGGTTTTTTACAATACGCTTGTAATGAATCATTTGTTACAAATTAATTTGTACTTAATCCCTTGTTCAGTGCAATCGCTGGTTAAATATCGCTCACTGTTTACCAAAGTAGTACCATTTAGTGTTTCCAGTAAAACGTCTATTACATTTATTAAGGAATGGTGCAGATGATTGTTATCTTGGACGTTCAAAAGAAAGCTATTTGACATATCATCGTTGGCAGAAGCTCTCTTGTTAAGCTTTTTTCTGCTTTATTGTGGCCCTATGTAAAATATTGGTTAGAGGAGGTATAGATGAAAATAAACTGTTTTTTTTGACAACTTCGTAGCTTTTCTTCTTTTTTTTTCAAAAAATATAGTCAAGGTTTTCTTATTTGTTGTAAAACGATTCTTGTCAAGTTTATGTTTAATATTATTAACTTATCTTTTCACGAGTTCCATGGCATTTCAGAGGCATACCAAGGTTTGTCATCTTGTGAGCTGCGATAGTTTTGCACGGTAGGCATAATTTAACGTCTATGAAAGGTCGCAATCAAAAAATGCCCCACCACATGATGCTACTAAGGAATAATCAGTCATCCATGTTCAGTGTAAGCGATCCATTGCAACTTATCAAAGTGTGGAATTATATTTTAAGAAATTCAAAGTAGTATTCAAATATGTATTGGAATCAACTCACAAAATCAACATTGCATTTTTTCTTCATTTCATAAAAAGTCTTTCATCTATTATTTCATGACCATCACGATATGTAGCCAATAAATGATGCCAGTTTTGATATTTTCATTGTGGATCTGGCGTCGCATGAAAATTGAAGTGACATTCTACCCTAACGTCATTGATTACACTATCGTGATATCTAAAAAGTTCTATGGTAAGACATGGGCGGTCAAATGATAATTTTAAATACAGATCCCCCAATTTTATATGGAAGGAAATTTAAAGTGTGAAGCATTGAGCTCAAGTATGTGAAGATGCAGTCCAACATGCATGACACTTCCAAATGTTTGGTTAAACAGCAGGACAACATACTTGTTCTATGACTTCAAACAGGTTATTCTAAACACTATACTGTTGAAGTGTGTGTGTGTGTGTGCTTAAGCTTCGCATCTTTCGTATGCACATTCTGCTTATGAGTTTGTGATCTGTATGCATCAGGTTTTAACATTTTACACTTATGAAGTTACTGATCACACACTTAAATGATATTTTATGGCATAAGCACTTGGAATATACAGACCTTTAGTTCGTACAAAAAAAATATTTTTCTAATTTCTCAACCAAAACATATGTTGTGGGAACTCAAAAGAACCGTCTCAATGAGACGGTTCTTTTGAGCACCCAAAAATATGCTCCAACTGATGGATTAGAAAATATTTTCAATTTTAGGCCAAGCGAATTTTGCGTATCTTAACCTATGAATGCTTGAAGCCAATCAAAGGAATGCGAAAATCAAAATTTCAACAGTGAGCTGCTTCAAATTATATACATTTCTACATTAGACCTTTACTATAATGCGCCTATTTAGTTAGGGACATCTATGCACATAATTGCATGATGGAATTGGGAAACAAATACAGATACAAACCACATGACGTATTGTTACCAGTGCACAAAAGTTAGTATCCATTGATAACTTATTAAAAGAAACAGGTTAAGCCAAGTTATCTTTGAGGAGAAAATTGTAAAAAGAATCTCTTTTATAATGAATTTGTTAAATTAAAATATCAGAAGCTTCAAATGTCAACTTAATGTGTAACCACATATTTATCATGTTTATGTGAATTAATGAGAAAAGGTTTTCACAAAATGGCTCTGTAAAAATTAAAAGTCGAGTGCGCAAACATATACTAGAGGACTTTGAAAACGCATCACCATATTTTAAGTTTTTCTTGCAAATCGTATATGCGATTTAAAAGTTACTCGCAGGCTTTAATGTGCAACCCACAATTGGTATGAATCAGTCGTTAATTTGACTGCACTTCAACGCGACGCTGCTGATGATGTCAAATGGGTACATACAGCACCATTCTGCAAAGTCAGTTGAAGCTTTTTGATGAATTTTGTGTTTAAACTGAGGCGTTTATGATACCATAACCAGCAATGCAGTTTATAGACTTTTTTATGCCCCCAACGTTGAAAAAGTTGAAGGGGCGCACTGCTTTGGGCTCGTCCGTGCGTCCTTTCATCCGTCTGTGCGTCCGTTCAAAATGTATTAAGATACAGTTTTGAAACTTCATATAAGGAGATTCCTCATCAAAAGTAATTGACAAGTATTTTTTTCAAGTCTGGATTATCTCCCTTTGTGGAGTTATGCCCCTTTAAAAGGGTCATAATGATATTTTGTAATCACGATATCTCAAATACTATAACAGCTATGACCTTTAAACTTGGTCAGGTAATAGAAGATAATGAGTAGATAACCTGGTGAAAATTTCAGGATTATCTCCCTTTGTGAAGTTATGCCCCTTTTAAAGGGTCATAATGATATTTTGTAATCTAGATATCTAAAAAAGTATAATTGCTATGAGCTTCAAACTTGCTCAGGTAATAGAGGATAATGAGTAGATAACCTGGTGAAAATTAAAAAAAAGTTATTTTATTTTTTTAGCTATTGCCCTTTGCAAATTTTGGCGTTGAAAACTTGTAATCAAGATATCTCAAAAATTATAACAGAAAGTAGCTTCAAAATTGGTCAGCTGATAGAAGATAGTGAGTAGGTAACCTGGTGAAAAAAATAAGAAAAAAGTTATTTTATTTTTTTCAAGTTATTGCCCTTTGCAAATTTTGACATTGAAAACTTGTAATCAAGATATCTCAAAATATATTACAGCAGGTAGCTTCAAACTTGGTCAGCTGATAGCAGATAATGAGTAGATAAACTGGTGAAAATTTAAAAACAAGTTATTTTATTTTTTTGAGTTATTGCCCTTTTACAAATTTGGGCATTGAAAACTTGTTATCAAGATATCTCGAAAATTATTATAGCAAGCAACTTCAAACATGGTCAGTTGACAGACGATTGTGAGTAGATTATCTGGTGAAAATTACAAAAAAGGTATTTTATTTGTGTCAAAATTGAAAAAAAAAGTTATTTTACTTTTTTGAGTTATTGCCCTTTGCAAATTTGGGCATTGGAAACTTGTAATCAAGATATCTCAAAAAATATTATAGCTAGCAGCTTCAAACATGGTCAATTTTGTAAAAGATGATGAGTAGATTACCTTGGTGAAAATTTAAAATAAAGTTTTTTTTTAAGTAATTGCCCTTTCTAAATTTGGGCATTGAAAACTTTAATAAAGCTACACGTATCTCGAAACATTTATTAGCTAGCAGCTTCAAACTTTGTCAGCTGACTACTGGGTGATATTTTTTAGTTAGGTCAGCTGATAGAGGATGATCAGTATTATAGCAAGAAGCTTAAAACTTAAGATGACCCTTATATTATGAACCCTTCTTGACAAGCAAATGGTTGGGGGCATAGTGATTCATAAACATCATTTCTAGTTCTAATTAAAAGTGATTGAGAACTTCAGTATATTATAAGTCGTGAGGGTTTCGTCTGATTTACATTGTATTCATACAATTATTGTACTATTGCAATGTTGTATCATATATAATATGAAATAAGGCACAACCTTTATGGCGAGCACAGCATGCTAGATCCAATTTTCTATTTATGTGTAAGTTCCACTAGTTATATTGTCTGTAGGTAGTGGTTTGGAACGACCTTCCTGGTAGCTCAGACTAGTGTTCCAGGGATGGTTTGAACAGGACCACCTGAGAAGCTCAGTGATTAGAGCACGGACTCAATAGTGAGGGTCGTGGGATCAAGCTCCTCCTGAGGTGGGATTTTCCCTTAAGGTAGTTTGTTTGTTTGACTTGATTCTTTACGTCCACTCAACAATCTTTCAGTTATGCGGGACGGTCTTCCTGGGTTGAACCAGTACTAAGCTAGGATAAATGTGTCTTGCTCAAGGACCACAACGCAGTGACGCCGTTGAGGCTCGAACCCGCGGCCCTTCGGTCTCGAGTCAAGCACTCTACCACTGAGCCACTGCGCTCCCGACCTTAAGGTAGTGGTTTGAACAAGAACACCTGGTAGCTCAGGGTGGTAGCTAAATGCTTTCATGCAAAATTACAGTTGCTTCTGGCTTTTAGAGTTGTAACAGTGACCTATATAAGAGTGACTGGACACTTCATTTTTTTTAGCCATATAGGTATGTCGTGGCATGTGTCACTCGACTTACACCTGGTGCGCCTTTCATCGTATACACACAAAATGGCGACACAGCTTGAGAAACCGCTGCATTTATAGATATCTTGAAGAGCCTACTTCTTTGTAAATATCGCATATTGGTACATCATGTTAATAACAATCGAAAAAAAACATAAATGAAATATTGCTAAATGCTATGTTTCTGCAATGTTAAAATTAATCCTATTGAGTAATGACCGTGTAAATATCGGCCGATTTTACGATTTTATGCGGAAATCGTCAAAATGGCTTCAATAATACCCCTTTCACTGCGACGAAAAAAGTTTCAAACATGGCTATGTCTGTGTCTCGATTTTTCAATATTCATAAACTAAGCTGTCATATGATTGATAATTATTGTTATTACACTATTTCGGTGTTTGTAAAGGTGTTAAAAGTTTTGGTAAACAATAGAGAAATTACGCTGTGTATTCCAAAACCGCGGTAAACGCAAATACTGTAGATAAATGATATTGATTTACCTGAGTAAGATGCCCAACAGAGTTATTTGAGTTGAGTAAACAGTCAGGTGCATAACCTCCAAAAGTTAAAAAATATATCACTCAAAGCAGTTAACTTTTTTTGCAACAAAAACAAAAGTAACCTGTATGGGTGAAAGTGTCTTTTTTCATCTTCATATTCTTGAGTTACCGCAATTTTCACGGCCATGTGGGTCATTTTATCTGGAAGACCTATTACATTACTTTATGATTATGGAATAAAATTGTGTACGCATCGTCAAGAAATAAGTACGCGAGGTCAATGAAGATCAGAAAATAAGCTACTTTTTAACTTGAATAAGTTATATTTTTGACGTCCTGAAATTTGACCCTAGCCTAAATAAATTCAGATATAACCTAAATAAGTTACTTCCCACAGCCTCATTTTTAATCATTGTTGAAAAGACACAATTTTAACTTATTCAAGTGATATAAATTGTAACTTATACAGGTTATGCCCCTGACTGGTAAAGGTATTTCATTGGAGTATCTAGTCACTCTTATATAGGTCACTGGTTGTAATAAGTGTGTTCTGGGACCCAATATGGGTCCGATGTGTGATAGAGGAGGGTGGGGGTGGTGAGGTGGGGCACATCATAAGAATCAGTTAAATGTGTTACCCTTTTCCGTAAAAACTGATATATTACATATTATAGACCCTAGACTTAGAGGCTGCACCTCTAGCCTTTCAAAGCATGCTAATCAAGAGGTACACTGAAATGCATAGAGCAGTGGCTCACTCAGTTTGTAGAGCGTTAGTCTTGAGATTGAAGGGTTGCTGGCTTGAGTTTATCCACTGGCGGAGTCACTGTGCTGTGTCTTTGAGCGAGACACTTTATCCGCCGCTTAGTATTGATTCAACCCATGAAGACAAGTCCTGACATGACTGAAAAATGGTTGACTGCGACATAAAGAGTCAAACCGAACAAAAATGATGTACAACTCTATTCACAGGGATAGAGAACATATATGTAATCCCCTGCAAATGGAATTTAAAAGCAGTTCAGAAAACCTTTTAAAGTCCGTGATATATTAGAGAATGATATTTAGAACATTTCTCTTTTTTTTGCACATTGTGTCACAGTGTTCTGGTACAACTCAGTCACCATAATAATAATCCATCAGTAAACTGCTGATGATATCAAAAGGAAGATATTAAAGAACATTACTGAATTCATGGTTTTTGGCATTTTATTATCCCCACGCTTTTTTAAAAAAGCGAAGGGGATATTGTAATCGCCTCCGTCCGTCCGTCCGTCCGTCCGTCCGTCCGTCTGTCCGTTATGCTATCTCCTCCTAAACCATTTGACGAAATTAAACCAAATTTGGTGTGTGAGTTACTGACATGAATTAGGCGTGCAACGTCAAACTTTTATTTGGCCCCGCCCCCTAGGGCCCCGGGGAGGGGTCAAAAGGTCAAATATCATTAAAATTCAATTGCAAAGTCAATTTCAAAGATTTTTACACCAATCTTTGTGTGTGTTCTCACAAATGAAAGATACAAAACATATCAGACGGGATTTTCATTCTGACCCCTAGGTCATGCCCCAGGGGTGGATGGGACTTTGGGGCGCTGGTGGTGCCAAGGGGGTCATTTTTTTTCTAACATGGTCATGTGGTATATCAAATCGACGGGGATGACAAGCAGAACAGAATGCAAGTATAATTTTCATCCTGGGGTCAAACTGATGACCTTGGGGCGAGGTCAAAAGGTCAAATATCATTTACATGTCAATTTCAAAGATTTTTTATACCAAACTTTGTGTGTGCTCTCACATAAAAAAGATAGAAAACATATTGAACAGAATTTTCATTCTGTTGCCAAGGTCATGCCCCGGTATGGGGCTGCGGGGTGCTGGGGGAGTCAAAAACTTTAGCGTGGGGATTTGCGATGGCGCCCCATCGACTGTGCGCTCTAGTTTATTTTAAAAATACCAAGATAAGTTATCTGATTTAAGAGTTTATTTCTATCAAGTTTAATCACAGCTCATCGAGATTGTCTTGACACTTACTGTTATAATTTTGTGTATAGAAAACGACAAGTACTTGACCACTGCTCCCAGTTCGAAAGGCCACCACAAAGAGCCCAATAGTGTAGATACCAGACATATAGTGATGCCCTGAATTTTCGTAGTTTACTAGATAGAGAGAGAGAGAGAGAGAGAGAGAGAGAGAGAGAGAGAGAGAGAGAGAGAGAGAGAGATAGATAGATAGATAGATAGATAGACCGGTGGGAGGGTAGGGTAGGGGAAGAGGTAGGGGTATGGTAAATTATATTAGATTAGATAGATAGATAGATAGATAGATAGATAGATAGATAGATAGATAGATAGATAGATAGATAGATAGATAGATAGATAGATAGAAAGATAGATAGATAGATAGATAGATAGATAGATAGATAGATAGATAGATAGATAGAGACATACAGACAGACAGAGACAGACAGACCGGTGGGTGGGTAGGGTAGGGGAAGAGGTAGGGGTTGGGTGGGGTAGGGTTGATTAGATAGATAGATAGATAGATAGATAGATAGATAGATAGATAGATAGATAGATAGATAGATAGATAGATAGATAGATAGATAGATAGATAGATAGATAGATAGATAGATAGATAGATTATGATGAATGGTGGGTGGGTTGGGGTTTGGGGGGATTCGGGGTGAGAGAAACAGAGAAGGGGACAACTGTACTTTTCTCTGTTAAAAATTAGTTTCTGCATTTTACAAGTAAAAAGGGCTGCTGCCCACACTCTCCTGCAGCATTTTAAGAAAGTATGTCAAAAGCATATGGTATCCTAGAGTCATGGGTTTTGACGCACCTAAGCACTATTTTATCGCTTATGAAGTTCACATGTAAAGATGGGTTAAGTTGCATTGTGTATGTTACTAATGAACACATAGTACATCAGCTAATGCTATGATTTTTTTTGTTTTGACCATACTCCTGAAAATTTCAAAAGGAAACAGACCCCTATGGTGCACACTATTTTTGTTCACAGTCATATGAAATGACGCATCTATGTTTATTCCATTTTTCTTACTACTTATTAACAAAATCTTGAAAATCAGGCCGTGAATAAGGTGAAAAGGCATCTTATAAATGTTAGAATACAACAAAATAGAAGAATTGCTGTTGTCGGGCATATGATCATACTTTAAAAATCAGACCTGTTATTCTGAAGATGGCGGCCGTTTTATTATTTTAGTTTTAGGGGTGGAGCAGTGGTCATGGTTATTCCTCCCACTTACTTCAACAAATGTATCCAAATTGTGGATGCAAATGTTCTTTAGACAGCAGGCAGTAACAGTAAAAAAATAATTGTTCAAATAATTGATATAACTTATGCTAACGAGTTAGTGAAAATATGCTTACATGTTTTCTTATTTTCAAATTTCTTAATAAATTCATATAAGACATAGCATCACATCAAATGTAATTATTTTTTGTAAAACAGCAAAGCAATCATATGATTTGAAGGTGGATCACTAGAGCAGATGTCAATGTAGCAGGGAATAAAAGTCTTTTAAAAATGGAATGAAATTTGTCTGAAAATTTCTCCCTTTTAGGTGGGCAAAAAAGTACTTTAAGAATTTGACTAAAAAACAAGACCATTCAATGTAAAGGGGCTGTAAATTTCTAGGAAAATCAACAAAAATATATTTGTCCACCTAAGTGTATTCTTCTAATGTCATTCTACCTCAGCAATGCTAAGATGTTGAAAATCAAATAATGTAGCTTCATACATTTGAAGATAATGGAAGGTGCGTCAAAATAGATGTGCGTCAAAACACATTACTGGAGGATACTACAATATTAGCATATTTAGATGCAAACACACCATTACAACTTAATCAAATCCAGTATAGAGACCGATAAAAAGCAGTCTAGCAGAGAGAGAGAGTGAGAGAGTGAGAGAGAGAGAGAGAGAGAGAGAGAGAGAGTTCCGTTTTTCTATGCATCATATCTACTGTACAACCCCAGGGGTCTTTCTGGACAGGGAGCGACAATACTGGGGAGTGTCTTTCTGGACCGAGAGCGCAAATACTGGGGAGTTAAAACGTACCGGTTAATAGTGCTGGGGAGTTTATATGTGCATCGTGGGTTTTTATTGACTCATTTTTTCGTCTGGTAACTACATCAACAAATAGCCCGCTTCAATTTGGTTGGTTTCGTCTTAAAACTGAAGTATCGTCAGTTTTATTCGAATCAAAGTTGGAGAATGTATGAAAACGCGTGTGATAGAATAGAAAAAAAGTGAGTTGACTTTGAACTAATTTTCGATTTCTTCATTTTCTTGTTTTAAAAAATAGCGCCTTGCAATCAATTCGCCAGTGACGTAACAGCCGGTACCATGCGTCTTAATACTGTTTCGCTTAACTTGTCCAATGCCGACGGGAAACAGCTCTGATATACCGGATACGGAAGGAATTTCATGGACAACAAAACCGGACCATGAGATTTAAACTTGATACACTGTGCATAAACCCTAGCCCATTTTGGACCATATCTCTACCGTAAGAGCTCACGTTGTTCGCAACGCGCGAAGCGAGCAGTGCTCGCTATTAGCTGTTCAAATTATTAAAAAAATGCTTAAACAAACAATTTACATGAATATAAATGGACATATCCGGATGACGTCATTCTAAAAAAACAACAACATTGCATTTACTATTTTAGCAAGAAATATTTTCGCGAAAGGCGTTAAAAACATATTTGTGATGTTAAAGATTCATGACTAGAGTATGAAGTACCTACTGTCCTGCCAGCCAAGAGTGACAGTGACGTCATGTTTCGTTCACAATGTTATCAAGGACTTATGATCGATGGATCGCTTGTGTAGTAATCCTATCCGCAGGATACGATTAATACAAAAGTGATATATCGATTCGCGTTAGCTCAAGTGGAGTGTACAAGTTAATATTTTACTTAACAATTGTAAACAAAATATTACGTCACTGTCACTGTTGGTTGGCACGACAATACACCAGTAAATGGAAGAGAGATTCCAACATTTCGCAAGAATCTAGGCGGATACGAAGTTTGGTGAAAATAAAACCCTTGCCAAATTTTCTGAATTTACAGGTTAGGTCAGATATTGTGTATTATACATATTTTACCTGACATGATGTGTATTAAGTCATTCTTTACTGGAACCATCAGATGCTTCTCTCGTTCGTGGGGTAAAACTACATTCGGACAGGGTTCAGTCCAGCCCTGGGTCAGCGGATCAAATACCCTGAAATGAGTAAATTAACTAGGTTTATAAGACATCTATATTGACTAAATGGTTCCATGCCATCCAGATAAACTTAGCAAATATACTACCTGTATTTTGGAAGTGAATACCTGAGTGTATGTTTTTTTTTCATAGAATAATTGATATCAAGTTTACTAAGCATTTTGAATCGTGTGTCCTTTTTCAGATCATCCATATTTTCTTATTTCCAATTGTGTTATTTTCCTTCTCGCCCCTCCAGCACCCGGAGTTTAGTCCTTGCCTGCAATGACGCCAGTTCTGTGTACAGACTTACTTTAAGCGTAAAATTGCGATTACTTTCTTATCCATTTTGGTTGAGAAATAAGAAAAAAAAATCAGCTACGCACTCTTATCTGAGGGTCTGGTTTGGTAGCATGTTAATATGATCTCAGAGTGTAAAATAACAGTCCAAGAATAGGTTGCAAACAGTCATATCACATTAAACCTTGTCAAGCTGAATAGTTTTATGTAGTATACTCATGGTTAGCCGGCAACATTCCAGTCATAAGAATGTGTATAACGACCACAGGGATGACAATCGAGGCAGTAGATACAACAAAATAATACAATTGTTACCTCCCTTTGATTCTTGAGATACCAATAGTTATGAACCACCTGTGCATTGACTGGTCAACATGTCTAAAATTTTAACATGTCTATGACAATTTTGGACAGAGGGTCCAACGCATTATAATGGCATCAAGAAACCCCCAAACCCTCGATACAGTATGGCAGGAGATATTGATGCTTATCACCAGTATTCAGAGTATGCGAAACTGGTGCTAGTTCTAATTTGCCGCTGTATCACGCCGAGTGGATGATGTCATACCATCGGATCACCCGAGACGCGAAGCGTCGTTGGTGATCCAATGGTATTGCCTCATCCACGAGCCTCATCCTGCAGATTCAGGGGTCGCGAGTTCGATCCCGGTCCGGTCCCATACTTTCGTGGAGATTGATCATGAAATAATTTCTACGACCATTCTCCTCCATTCCGTTGATTCAAGAAGGGTTTTACCGGGCCGCGTAGCGCAGTCGGTAACGTGTCTGACTGCAGATACGTACATGTCTGACTGCAGATCCAGGGGGTTCGCGAGTTCGATCCCAGCCCGGTCCCATACTATCATGGAGATTGATCATGAAATAATTCTGCACACGAAGAGACATATGTTGAGTTACGGGATGTGATGATTATGTGCCCGTACTGCCACACTGAACTGGTCCAGGGTGGACAGAAGTACGAACTGGGCTGGAACAACAGTTGAGGGGGAAAAGGTATGTAATAATTTGCTGTTGTATAATTCTAACGGGTGACTATGCGGATTCGATCTCAGTGGTTGTTCAAAGTATGGTGACATAGTATTGCAACCAGGCCATGTATAATTTTAAACATCATAAACTTTCGTCTCTGTTCTAGGAGCAGAGAATCCAGCGAGTAGCCCTTCTCTGAACCATCTCTACCTTCTGGTTACTCCAAACCGATGAAGCAGTTACAAGCGAAATTTCGTGCACGAAGTACTGGTTAGCCGCTTGATCAAGCTTGCCATAGGTGAACTGACCGTCCCGACATGACCACAGCTGTGGGTCACAATCAAATTAAACCAAAAAGTGTTGCGAAAGTATGTGCACGAACTTACTGGTTGACCGCTTAGTCAAGCTTTCCCAGGCCTGTGAACTGACCGTCCCGACATGATGGGACGTAAAGCATCAACCCAAACAAACAAAAACAAAAATATAGGGATCTTGGGTTCCGTACAGATGAAAGGGATCATTTCTCCTTTAGTCTGACTCACCTCCAATCTGCGCTTCAACACCTGTTTCAACGGTAAAATGTGTGCCTTGATGTATAATCAATTTGCGGCCGTATTTTTTACTCATCGATGCGTGAGTAAATTAAACACAGGCTCCTAGTGACTCAGTCATGAGTGAGTGACTCACCAAAAATATGTTGCTCTCACATCTTTAACTCTCCGATATTTGATCCAGTCGATGATAAAAAAGTGTTATCAACCTTTGAGCGTAGATGACCAGCTATCCTAACCAGTACAGCAGGGATGTTTAGTTGTTGGTCTGACTGTACCATGTGCGGATCCAGAGGGGAGGGGTAGGGGGTCCGGACCCCACCCCTGGAAAATCACAAAGATATAGGTTGTTTTAGCTATACTGGTCCGGATCCCCTTAAAATCATAAAGCTACCAAGCCAGCATTCAATGTTGGGCCATAATCGGCACGAAAGCGAAACGCAATTTAAATGGCGTTTCACTGGCGGGCCGATGATGGTCCGCTAATAGTGGTATTTGGATCTCAAGCTAAATAATAATAAAAAAAAGTTGCCAAAGTTGGAGCCCCTCTGACAAAACTTTCTGGATCCAAACATGTGTACTTTATATGTGCGATCTGGGAAGGCTCTGACGAGAGACTCTATGGATTTGCAAGATCGTCTGAGCATTCACTGATGGCCTTTTTGAAAAGTTCCGTTCTAATTTGGGCCTTTTCTTGTTTCATAGCCTTTGCTTTGGTAAATATTGGCCAGACCACGAGAAAGCCCGACTTTGTGGCATGCGACCAGGTAAGGCGCACAGACCATACTGCGCTTATGTGCAGTCTGATCAGCGTATTTGCCATAACTTTACTGGAAATAGTACAGTAAAACATGTGGCCACCCCCCACCCCCACCCCCCAAAAAAAAACAACAACAAAAGTTAGCTTTCTGGACCGATTATCGCTTAATGCAGCTCAAAAGTATTGCAGAATGCATAACAATATTTTCAATCTTCATTAAGCTACCATTTGTCGTTAAGACATTTGTTTTGTCTTTTTTTGAGTGGCCGTTTTTAGTCAGGTTATACTGTAATGGCTTCGTTTGCTACATGCTAAATTTCAATATTCTAGCTAGTCTTTACAGCTGAGCAGGTTGATAATCCTTACTTGGCCAAACACACAACGAAGACGGGTTTTGTCACACCCAGTCTCTTTATTATTTCGCAGCCTTAGCCCCCCAACCAATTACACGCACACACCGGGTTCTCTGTTTGGCGTGCCCTGTATTCGCTATGTTTTTCAGTGATACAGCAAAGAGAGTAGATAAATCATATATTATAGACAAACTAGATACAGAACCTTTCGATTAATCAAATCGTTCCCTGTAGTTTTGATTCAAAACACCCAGGTATGTACTATGGTCCTGCTCTGTGTTATCAAGACACCAAATAGAGCTGACTTTCTGTCAGGGTCTTTATCTAAGGCTATACTTTTTGTAAGCGAGCAGCGAAGGCCCTGGCGAGTCTGCGCCTTTGCGCAGGCTCGCCTGGGTCTTCGTTGGTACATGTAGATAATGCGATATGAACCAACATCCCATGTGCTGACTCATTAACTAGTACGCTAGACTGGCTCCAGTCCTTAAAACAAATTTTCATCAATGATTGTTTTAAGGACTGGAGCCAGTCTACTAGTACGCCTACTCACCAGAATACATTGGAGCACTGGTGCTTAAGATTGCTGATACCACCGGAGACGTACAGCCTGTTCCCACACACACAGCTCGCATGGTCCACTCTCGGTTTAGGGAGATTTTTAGAACAGGACCACGTGTCCGTCTCTGGGTCATAGAACTCAACCGTGTCTGTCACTTTCCCGCTTTTAATTTCACCACCTGTAACAAAACGTTAATACAACGACGAACGTATATAAAAATCGTTAGAAACAGTTTTCGATTGCCATTTGTCGCCCGACTGGCGACAAATGGCAATCGAAAACACTGTTTCTAGCGATTTTTGATCCGCGTTCGTCGATCGTTAAGAGCGTCTTCGATTGTCGCCTACCCGGTGTGTGGGTGATCTTGAGGAAATACATTTTCATGGGGGAAGTGTAACAACGTCATGTTTAAAAAACGATATTATTACCCAACCGTCTATATACGGAGTAATTGTCTATTTTTTGCTATGTCATAATTTACTAAACTATTGACCAGTCAAATTTTTTGACTATTGACTGGCACTTTACCATGGCCTGGTTTCCCGCTTCGGTGTTAAAAACACACATGCACTTATCGACATGAGCGACAACGATGCGCGTACGGTTCGTTTATGAAAGGAGACATTGTACAACAGCCATGCTTTGGCAACTCTTCGTTGTTTATGTTCAGAAACATAAAGTGTGGGTACTCGTTTTTTAGTTAGAACGAGCGGAATATTTTGAGACCAAAATTGAGCACATTTGGCGACATTTTCTGTTTTGCAACTAAACCGCATCGTCTACAGCAGCTCCATTCAAGAAACGCTGCTAAGTATTTCAAAAGGGTTGGGTAATAAAACAGTTATTTCATGCCCGTTTGTAGTATAGTCAAACTATTACCCCTCGGTTAGGTGGACAACCTGATGCACTATTGCACTCGGCCTTCGGCCTCGTGCAATAGTGCATCAGATCGTCCACGGCACCTCGGGGTAATATTTTGGACTAAACTACAAACAGGCATGAAATAACTGTATACTATACTACAAACAGGCATGAAATAACTGTATAAAACACTAGTATATTTAAAACGTACACTTTAATTGGGTCACGTTAAGCAATATCGTCGTAGTTTCATATGACAAAATATTGATATTTTCTTGTCTAAAATGCGATTTCACTGTAATTCTAATGCCATATGATAACTCGCATCTAGCATTCGTATCAAGCCACATGCATTATTGAATTTATTAAATTCGTTTGAAAAGTTACTAAGATACTAATAAGGTATATTGTGTAGCTACGTATTACTTACAGTCAATACATTAAAATCGTGAAGAAGAAGAAGAAGAAGAAGAAGAAGAAGAAGAAGAAGAAGAGAATCATTATGAAACGGACGGAAAGCATTCTTTTCTCGAGGTGCATGTCAAGTTGCCTTAAGGAAAATGCATCTGTGGTTCAGAAACACGTGTCGCCTTTTATGACTCATTTTCCGTGGAACAGTCGTCTTATCATCTTAACTTATCTGTAGAATATTGAATATAATTGATTTTGTATAATACATGTACTATGAATGGATATATGTACATGTATGAAGGGAGAATAAACTTTGGTCATATGCCTTGTACACTTGATAAATCATGTAGTCCATCTATTCAGCCAACATTCATGTATGCTACTAAATTCTTCCCAATTTACAAATATGTTCAATAGTTTGCATATGGTTTGTTTCTGCATGTGCTATCCATTTCTGGAATAAAAATAAAATGTCTCCGAGTTCAGTTTTTATAATCTCAAATGGGAGTTTTCAGCTTTTGACCAATTTCCTAAACATATGTACATGTAAGAATAACACTACTCCTTCAAATATCAAGCTAAAATAGTTGTAATCTGCAGCCAGCTTCTTTCTTTTAAATAGATGATCTTACACGAGTGCTGATGTTTTATTGAATTTATTAAACAAGTTGGGGAAAAGAGATAAATGCTCGACAAACGTTATAAGTTTGTCATTTTGTACGCAACGTTGTCATGGACGGCATACATGTATATAACGGTTCCCGAAAATCTGTATTTATCGCTTTTATTGCATGGCGTTATTTCACTCCCAGACCGCGACGTCATATGATAATTTAAATATTGCCCATGAACCCAAACCTTTTAGAAAATGTGCAAATTATGTGTTATCCAACGCCATGACAAGATACTGCATTATATAGTTTGCCAATTCCTCAAAAATAGGATTTTATTTTTAAAGCAAGTTACATACTTAAAATCAGACATTGAAAATACCAATAATTTATTTTTATCTCATTGATATTCATGAATTTACTCCGGTTATCGACAAAAAGCATGTATTGAATAAATAGCCAGTTTTCCTATAGTGTTTTCAGGAAATATTAGATTGGAGAACTCCTTCAGTATGCTTGAAAACATAGAGCTAGACATGGTAGGATGCAGTTTTATCTCGTACGTGCGTCAATCCGTGCATCTATCTGGCCACCAGGAACTAAATCCCAGTATTCATGTGTGATATTAGATGCATTCTTGATCACTACCATGAACAGCCAATATCATATCAGCTTCATCTGAATCGACTTAATAATTAACCATTTGCATTCTGGGTAATTTTGCATGCTTCGTTGTCTGATGTTTTTTCCAAAATATCTTTGGGTAGTATCATCACAGTGCCAAACAGTTTGGATCAAGATCAACCCTGGCATTTAGTTTCATTTAGTTAGGTTTAAGTAAAGCTGGTGTGTATAAAGACTTCGTTTTCAAAAATATTCAAAAATGAACTTCTTTAAGATTTTTCCTAATACCAAAACCAAACATTAACTCACCGTAAAGTTGGTCAATATCAACATAAGTTCAACATTTGAATTTAATTATCTCAATGAGAGAGAGAGAGAGAGAGAGAGAGAGAGAGAGAGAGAGAGAGAGAGAGAGAGTGAGAGAGAGACTGGCTGCTTAACTTCAATTGTGTTGTTGTTGCAATACGCCTGTTAGAGTACTATGTTAACTGTGGTTAATCCACACAGGCACTTTTGGTTTCCTCACTCAACCAGTGTTTTGTTAATTTTAATCAAATCAAAAGAGAGTCAACGTAGCAGGCTAAACATGCTTTCTGACTGACTTTTTTTTTTTCATTGTTCTTTCAAACTAATTTGTGAAGAATGTTTGGTTATAATTGAAATAGAACATTCCGATTTTGCCATTGATAAATCTTCAATTGTGACAAACCGAATTTAATAGTTCACCAGTTTTAGTTGATTTAATAGCAATTTCACCAAATTGCTGCTCTCATACTAAAAGTATGGATGCGGATAAAGGTTCCCATCAACGTTAAGACCTCTAGCTCCATTGAATTCGTTAGCATAGACGTTTATTGGAAGCTTTAGCACAGATGTAATAAGTGTACTGATCAATATATGTTGCATTTATTTGCGTTTCCAAGATCCATTAAGATGAGTTTGGTGAAATATTGACTCCAAAAATTATCATATTCAACTCCGAAACATTGCAAGTTACAACCAGTGAGTGCACATATAAAGAGATAGAACCCAGCTACTGCTGGCTTCACCCCTCTAATAGGTATATGAGTAGGTATCAGGGGTGACGGTACTAATTCCTTTCCTATAGACCATAATACAAACACTTCGGCCAAAAAATCACTTTTTAAGGCCATTCCGCTCACTTTCACCAGTGGCTCATGCATGCACGTGGTCTTAATAATTTAAAAATCAAATGAAATCAATACCTCGTATGGCATTTTGGAAACTCGCTATATCACAAACAAACCAGTCGTCTGCGGGGTAGCTATTTCCTATAAAAATTGCAAATCTCTGCATATGCATAAAAAACTAATGTAAAAATATTTTATCAGTACAGTAAAATTTTGATATAAATAATTGAATGACCAAACCCTATTATCTCAGAAAAAATAATTTAAGCATACACAGCAATCATATTCATCTAATAGCAGAAGCTGCTTTTTAACTGTATTCAAATTGCAAAAAACTTTTGTGTACTTAGGAAATGATGACGTTTTTAGTACCGTCACCCCATCAGCGTGGGTGCCAACGAAGCATGTTAAAAAAAACTCTAATAGATTGCTTCGGGGGTCAAGTCACATGCACTTATATAACATGACATTACTCAGCCAATCAAAATGCTTCCTGTAACCACGCGGCCGAGCACATAACAGCATAAAAATAACAACTTAAATTGTTGCCCAGAATATAAACAAGAACAATTTTCAGGCAATGATTTTCCTGGAGTTCATCTTATTGTTAACCTTTATGAAATGTAAGATATAGATATTGTATAAAAACTGTACTTAAACAAAACAATCATTTTAGTCAGAATATTTTACTGTTGTAAAAATGAAAATAATATGGCGAACGGCATGAAATTTACCCAGTAAAGAGGCCCTGGAAGAGGGGTCTCAGTATCCCATATCCCTTTAATTATTTTGAAAAATATCCCTTATCCCTAAAATAAATATGGCAAATATTCCCAAAATTCAGAAAGCATTGTATCCCCATATCCCTAAAGTCGATCCAAGTAGCCCGTATCCCTCTTGATATTTACAAAAATATCCCGTATCCCTTTAATTTGTTGGCCAATAACCCTGTATCCCTAAAAACCCCTTCCAGGGCCCCAGTAAACAACGAAAAGCAGACCAACATCCGCCCGCCAGCGAAACGCGATTTAAATGGCGTTTCGCTGGCGGGTCGATGGTGGCTGGACAGTGTATGCTGGCTGGGAATCAACTAGTACCTGTGACGTAGATTTTTCCTTCCAGTACATCAGCAGTGAATCGGCATCGGGGCTCATTTAGGCTCGAGCATGCACACCATTTGTTTGTGTGTGCATTATATTTCCACGTATTTGCCATCAAATCCGACGAACCCCAGTCTTTACCGCCTATTATATACAGAAAGTTATTCAAGACCACTGGCCTGTATCCAACCAAATTTCTCAGCTTTGGGAATATTGTTGTGTTCATCTTTGGATATATTCTATTTTTAGTCCGTGGGTCGAGCATGAAGTAGAATATGCGGTCACTTCCTGTTGCTTTGTTAAACATCAGAATAAACTCGTACTCGGATTTTTCAAGAGCGTTCCTGCTTTCCATTTTGTTTTCTTTTAAATGTTATACAAGACAAACAGATCACTATATGCCGAAAAATGCATTAGTCTGTACTACAGTACATGTCTTAAGCGGCCACTCAAACAGAAGACCAAAAATACGGTTTCAAGATCGATTATCGCTTAATTTAGGTCAAAAGTATTGCAGAATGCTCCAAGGGGAGCAGGGAGCATTCTACAATACTTTTGATCTTCGTTAAACTAGCATTTGTCATTAAGATCTTTGTTTTGTCTATTTTTGAGGATCCGCTTAGGACAGGTTTTACTGAACATGTACATTACAGTCAGATAGGTTTATATCTATGGATCCTTTATCGGCCCGCCAGCGAAACGCCATTTAAATGGTGTTTCGCTGGCGGGCCGATGATGGTCCGATATTGAATGCTGGATTGGTAGCTTTGTGATTTTAAGGGGATCCGGACCAGTATTGCTAAGGAACCCTATATTTTTTTTATTTTCCAAGGGGGGTCCGGCCACTCTGCCCCCCTCTGGATCCGCACATGGATGAGGCCATGTTAAAGCCTTTGTCGCAGTATTAGCTTTATGGGTCGTTCTCGCGTCGATGACCATATGGCATCAACAATCGGCTTCTAAAGGCACTAAGTTTACTTGGAACAATGCGGCCTTACAAATGTATTATCTAGGATTGCGAAGATTCAATCAATGGTTTATGTGATCATGTATTTTCTTCAGACAATATTAAACAGAAGACCACCGTTAAGCCGATACATGTACTCAGGAGCATGGAAGACTATAATGTACGTATGTCATACATTGACACGATACACTTTCCTACATGTCTTTCTGATACCAATAGTATCTATAAGTATACATTTAAATTTTCGTAATTTTTAAGTAAATCCGTTGAATATATATTAAAACATTTGTTATAAAATCCATCACAACAGCTGGAAAATTATTACTTTTCGAAATTAATAAACCTATTATATTACATGTTTGTTTATAAATATAATTGTAAGCTTGTGCTGATCACTCAGGACTTTTAACCTCGGTCCAGTCATTCAAGAATTCGTTTTGGAATTTAACTTCAGTTAAATTGAAACCAAGTTCTGATCGATCATTTTTCAAACTCATTATTACTGACAAAAATCTAATAAAATTGAAACGAAATTTTGCCAAAATATGTGCATTTTCATGGGAAAACGTTTAGCGATATTTTGAAACAGGTGTCTTTTACTCCAAAAGATTTGGTTAAAATAGCAAAAATCGACTTTTTTTATAAGAAAAAAAGGGGTTTAAGCGTTGTGTTTTTATGAAATTGAAGTGTAGGTGGTTACAAATTGTCTAATCTACTTGAAAACACCAAACAATTGAAATTTTGCATAGGATATTTTACGAATTTTAAAAATATTGCATTTTTCGAATTTTTTCGAGATTTTTGAAATTCATCGGTAGCTCATTCTAGAATGGCTAAACACATATTATTTTATCTTTAACACCGTATACCAAACTTAGTAGAACTTGATAAGTCCATTTTTGACGATTAAAATCACGACTACTGCACACATCCGGTTTCAATGTGAAAGTTTAAAAAATCAATTTGATAGCACTATGTATTGTTTTTTTTTCAGTTTTCAGAGAAGAATGCTGACGTCTGGTGATAATCAAAATCGCTGAAAATTTCAACGCCGTGTCGCTGATAATAAAGCGTACAGAGCAGTGCGCATTTTGTATGCAAATTGCAAGCTTAAAGCTGAATTTCGATGATTTAGCTGCTGTTTAGTGTTTGTCTTATGCTATTATGTAGAAAAAATACCCCGAAGAGTCCTATCGAAAGAACAACTTTTGAGGTTAATTATTCTTACATCACAGTAGTCAGTAAAATTTTCAAACAAGTAAAACGTAAATTGACAACGTTTGCATGACATACCCCTAGCTTATCAATGCATCATCTCCTAGAACCCAACCAAATTTTATTATATATATATAATCAAAATGAAGAATCCATTGGCACTTTAAGGGTTGAACACACATCATAATACCAGATAGCGCTAGAGTAGAGATTGAACCTTTATCATCTCTACTCAGTTGAGTTTGCTAGCAGGGATTGCTATAGACAGGCTCCAGTCCTCAAACATGTTTTCTATCAATAGATCATTTCATATACAGGTAGTTATAGTCTAATTCTGGTGGCTCTTTTTTTTAGCTGACTAGAACAGGCAAGAATGTGTTGTTAAAAGAAAACAAAATCATTATGATTGCAAATTTATATTGGAATTGTTTCGTCACACTATGACAATGTTTCAGACTGTAGCCAGTCTAGGATTGCTATGTGTTTTCACAAGCTCGTCTGAGCATTCGTTGTCCGTTCAAAATAATCTGGACTGGCTATACAATGTAATATCTACTACATGTAGAATGTTCTTTGGTCTCAATTAGATGGCCCTTTTATCGATCAACTTCATAATATGAGCCATCAATCAATGAGGTATGTGCGACAAGCAAAGGCTCAGACCAGCCTGTACATACGCGCAGTCTGATCAGAGTCTTTGCTAGTCGCTAGAACATTACATGACAGTTAATTTTATCTCACATACCCATACCGACCCGTGGGAAAGATACAAAAAAACGAACAGCAGCACGTCGGCCGCACGCTGGCCGCACGTCGATCTGTGACGTCAGTGTAATATTAGAATTGCGTCACCATATCGCATCTCGGCGTAAAAAAGTGTTTTTCACGGTTTTTTTTTCTAATATAAAATGAGGTATTTACTGGTGAGCAAGAAAAAGAGGCCATTATTCCTATGAGAGTGGGATAGAAAATCCATTCCTCGTGATCACGAGGAACCGGTTTTTCTATCCCACCCTCACACTCATCATGGATTCTCATTATCTCATTTTGGTGTGATCGAACTAAAAATTGGTCGCAATCTTGTACACATATAGGTAACGGGGGTTAAGCTGACGAAGTATTGGATCGCTGCATTCAGATTGGAAAGTCCTTTTGAGATTATCCGTATTAAAAGATCAACGCCTTGGTCAGAAAATCCGGATTAGATACAGGAATATGCCAACCCCGTCGTGTTTTCATGGCCTGCAACGTTAAGCTGACAACTGACTGTAAAGCTCAGCTGTAAAGTGCACGACCCGTGGTGAACGTAGAGAAATCATATCACTTGACTTTTCGCTTACTGTAAAGGCGGCGCCTCATGAATGCGTAATTAGGACTAGTCAACCTTAGGAATAGGTAAAAGCTGAAAAGGAGGCGCGGTTTTATTCAAAAGTGACTGTATCATCTTGTGCCACAACCTCAGTCATTATGTAGTCCTTAAAACGCCAGCAAAATAACTACATCTGAAAATGTCTATTTAACATAAGCAGGGAGGCAAACATTGTTGACCCAGATCAGACTGCTCCTGATCTGAGTCCACACTGTTTATCTATAAAGCTTCAAATAGTTTAGTAGACGACAAAAGCATACATTTTGTGATTATGCGCTTTAAGGGTTAATAAATGTGAGTTCAGTGTGTATACGGTTAGGATTTTCATGAAATGCACGCACGTTTGCGCGGCTCAAAAAGCATATTAACTCTTTACCAAATTATAAATAAAACCTAATTTCCCTTCCTCAGCATATGAAATAGCCGAACCACACCCAGATATGAATATTAAAGTTGCCGCCTTTACAGTAAGCGAAAAGTCAAGTAATACCGGTGCCAGAAGGAATGTGTGGAAAGAAAATTGGACGGACAGACAGACTCACACAGTGATTATAGTGCGCACATACGGGTCGTGCAAAATTTCGATACCAAGTCTTTTTGTTATTGATAAATTCACTTTGCATATTTAAGAAATATATCAGCCCTAGCAGTGAATTGTTGGGTAATGATTTCACTGTTTGCAGGTCAGTTGTAAAGAAGATCAAATCATGTTTTTGGTTTAAATTCTCCCAACATCCTCGTCACCGAAGTTGTTGGACCATGTTAAAGTGGATAAACATAGTAACAGAAACAGAGTAAACATAGTGTTTTAATGTGATTAAATTCCCTTTGGAATTTTTATTGAGATTTTCAGTGTAAAATAGATAAGTCTGCAAAATTTGATCAAAATATGCCATGTGGTTCCAGAGTTATGAGCATGTTCACTAACTGACCATTAACGACCGGACTGATGCTCAGCAAACCTCGTCCATCAAAAAAAGGCTGTTTCGCATGCCAGTGGTTAGACAATATTTACATGCAAACGTATGATGCATACTTTACTATGTGGTTCAAGAGTTATGAGCTGTTTCACAGACAGACAGACTCACAGAGTGATTAAATTTCACACCTGCGGGTCGTGCAATAATGCGCTTAACCATAAAGGGTCTAAATTTCATTTCATCATGATAAATTTGAAGGGGTCACAGCAACACGGTACTTTAGTCCACTTTTGGGCAAAATTGAGTTAGCCTCTTTTTCATTTATATATACTTAAGGAATAAAGAAACGCAACAAACACTTCAAGTCGTTGTAAGAATACAATATGATGCAAGTTTTTAGTGCAAATGATATTTATCCATAGGAGCATTATGTGGCCGTCAAATTACAGCAGGTTCAACGCAATTATCGATTACGTAATCATTTTGGTATGCGCGTAACCAGCCTGACCCCCCATAGTTAACTGCTGAAACAGGGTCAATAAAAGCAAAATTTGAATCAACCATCGGTTTATTGATTTTAAAAGTCTTGGCATAGATTGCGGATCAAGGAAATGATCAAATGGCGACATTTCTGTAGAATTCTGAAACGGCTTAACGTCATTAATGTCAACTCTGAATACAGCGTGAACGCGTAAACTTTCTTTTCTGCTTGAGATTTATTCATTACAAAGACGTTTTGTTCAAGAATTATGACTTGAGATCTTCAAACGTCAAAAAAACTCAATTCTGACGTCAAAATTCGATATCCTACGTTATAATGGTTTCCATGATGTTTATGTGTTTTTCTAATGATAAAATGGTCCAGTGACAAAGTTTAGGTTACAGTTAACAAGTTTGATGTTCATTCTCGGCATGTAATCAGATGTTTTCTCTTGCATTATGCCGTGTTTTGTTTGGCTAACGTCAATATGAACACCTTACTAGTGTATTTCTACGGTATTTGAAAAGTCAGTTTTTCCCATGAAAGCATGTTCTGATGTCTCTAGGTTTATCTTATCCCGTATATTCACCAGGGACCCAAATCCGACGGCTCTAAGTGACGTTAATCGTTTATTCACTACCATTGTGTATCTTGCCATTTAAAATAGCGTGTTTTGACGCAATAGTTGACTGCATTACGAAAATGATTGGACGTTTGTTTAATTTGCACATTGTTAAGTCGACGCCAAATAACCAAACATGGAAAAGACGGGGTTTCTTGATCTTTATTCTGACGTTAACGTCACATTTTACGTTTTCATATGTTTTCATCTTGTAGCGTAAAATGTAGCGTTAAAATGACGTTTTGGTATTTCATCACATGCTCTAAATACTCAATAAGAAATTTTCAAAAGAGATTTCACCAAACCGTCATATAAACACGCAAAAATTATATTTTTGTCTGTTGCGTTTCTTTATTCCTTAAGTATATATATAAAAAAACATTTCCGAACTGTATTAACTCCCTTTACTATAAAAAGTTGAAAAAAATAGGATTTTATCATTTTCACAAAAGTCCTAAGTCCAATATTGGATGTTGTAGTATGGCCGATGCTTTTTTTCTTTGATCTTTGCTGATGTTTAAATCAGACACTCTAGAATAACGACGAAGGAGGAGCTTAAAAGCGTACTCTAACTTCCAATTTTAGTTAAACAGCGATGTAGGCGGGAACTTCCTAAACCTGTAGGTAAATGTAATATAATTGACAGCTTAGGCCGGATACAGGGAGGACCGAATGTAAATTTCATCAGGTGTCAGTAACACGTGTTTATTTGTGATTGGCCATACTACAAGCTAAATAAAGGATTCTTCCTCGGCTTTCTGTTTAAACTGCTCGGTGGGCGCAGCCCACCTCGCGGTTTAAACAAGAAAGCCTCGGAAAAATATCCTTTATTTATTACTTTATGCGTAAAAGGGCCCAACTCCATATTTTTTCAGTTTTATTTCAAAGTTTTATTACCTTATAATCATTATTATCACACATTGAGCCTCAAATAGCAACATTTCGCTTGCTAGATCAAGTGAAATCTTTAAACTAATTTTAAATAAACTTAAAACCTAGACATTGTGTCATTGAAATCTGTTCATATCAATGTACGTAAATCAACTGTTGTATTTAGGTTGTTGTACTCATAAGAAATAAACTTTCCACATATCATGTAAATTTTTAGTATTGATGAACTGTCATAAACGTTCTGTATGCAATTTTTAAGTTTTGTGAAATTTGGAGTTAGGTTCCTTGTTGCATAAACGAAATAACTAAAATCAAGTTTTTCTCAATTTAAGCAGTTAAATCATTGCAAAATCTCCTGAATTCACTATTTTCAAACATATCTTGTTCTTTTTTTGCAAGAACAATCTACGTATTTTGAGAATTGCCAAAATCATGTTTTTCGCGTTTTTCTTGAAATAATGAAAAATGGAATAAATTTGTTGATGTGACCCCTTCCATTATAGAACTAAATTGCAAACATTAGTTAACACTTCGGCCATGTCGATACGAGGGTCAGTCAAAAATACTCGGTCAGCAGTTTTGGCTGAAACTTTATACACATATAGAAGGAACCTTCGGGCTTCATTACATACAGAGGTTGACGTCTTATCATCTTTAATGCGCTGCTGCTAGGCAACCGAAGGCCGTCTCTCAGCGATGTGCGTTCGCGCTGACCACACTTCTGACTAAGCAGCCGTGAATTTAAAATCATTTCAAATCTAAAACAGTATAATAAAGGACCTTTTATCTCTCCAATTGTATCAAACAATGTGTTAGCAATGTTTTGAAGAAGTGTAATAGATAGTAAATACAATACATGCAATGTTCGTTGCCAAGCAACCAAAATCGATGGAAATTCCAATTTTAACTAAAGACCAGATTTTGTTGCTATGGCAACCGTTTATTCCTGGGAATATTCAAGACATGCATTCAGATGTAAAAACCAATTACTAAACACAATGAAATGGTCATATGATATGATAGTTAGTTGATAATATTGCTCTAAAATAAACTGCAACTGGTGGGTGGGGTATAGTTTAGGGTGAAATTTTCAGAAAATTCAATTAATTTTCCTCTTATTTATGTAATAAAATTCCAACGCTTCAATCTCAGTTGTTGCATTTCACAAAATACATTCACATACTGTATTTGCAACAAATGCACAAGTTGAAGTAACTTAAATTGTGTATAGTGTTTCCATGGCAACGCTATACTCCAGCGTGAACGCATGACGTTATTTCACATGTTTCGGTTGCTAAGCAACAACATCTATACTTTGCATGGTCTTGTATATTTCATATTCTGACGCAGGACAGTTCATTGCATGCAAGTGACAAATTTCACTAGTGTACGATAGCCTACCTAAGAGATATGATTCAACTCTCAGGTATTTTTGACTGACCCTCGTATATGCTAACTCTTTTCCTACTTACTGTTAGTTTAAACATATTTTATTGCCAAAATATTTACAGCAATGGGGTTGGGTCACACGTTCTCACAACATTAGTTTCGACCCTTCCCCTACATTCTATATATACACAATAGCTTATAAACATGGCCTTATATACAAAGGCATATGTTAACTTAACAAGTTGTAATCAAAGCAAAACAGATAGTAACATAAACAAGACTATATCAGAATAAATAAATAAGTAAATAAATAAATCAATAAGCAAATAAATATAAAAAGAATAATAAATAAATAATAATTAAATAAATAAATAAGTAAATAAATAAATAAAAAATTAAATAAATAAATAAATAAATTAGGAAATAAATAAATAAATGAAGATTAATATATATGAAAGAAGAAAAAATCGAACATCAGAATAGTAGATTAATAAATAAGTTAGTAATTAATATTGGATAATTAAAAGAAAAACAAACAAAAAAAAAACAAAAAACAAAAAAAATAATAGTACGACTGCCAGGAACCCATTCAACTTGGGAATAGAACAAATTGGTCATAAGTATACTTATTAATATACAAAATATGTTTCAAAGAAAACTTCAAGCAAAGAGTCAACTGGTTTTAAAACGCTTAGTAGCATGTATATATCTGTGGACAGCTCTGAACAAGACTATATTGTTTTCCATATTCAAATTAAAATTACCACATAGAATCATATCAATACTTAATGGTTGGAAAACTCTAACTGTGTCATTAAAAACCTGCCGTTCCAGTGTAAACTTTCTACAATGAAAGAAGTAGTGGATGGCGTCCTCTATCATGCCACACAAATCACATAAAGGATTATCACGGAAATAATTTCTAAAAAGGTCATTATTAAGGTTGCTGCAATTATTTTGAAGTCGTGCATGCAATATAGAAATATATCTATTTCCTATAGTAAAGTGAGAAGGAACACATGAGTTATTGAAACTTGAAGTAATATGTTTTTTAAAGGTTTGTAATGTTGATAGATTTTTTAAGTCATCTTCGAGGGAGTTCCAAAGTCTAATGGAAGAAGGAATACATGATTTTTGTGAGATACTAGTTCTATTAAAGGGCACCGATATATTTCTATTATTTTAGAGGGTAATTTGAAATTTCACTAACTAAAGGAGGAATTAAATCTTGTATATATGAAGGTACAATGCCATTATTTACCTTATACATGAAAGAGAGTTTATGTTGTTGCCTTCTTTTTGACAAAGTTATCCATCCACATTCTTTGAACAAGTTTTCTAATGACACAGATCTAGTTAAACCTGTAACAAGGCGGGCGGCTTCATTTTGGATTTTTTGTAAAGTTTGTGAGTCCTGTTCAGAGCATCCATCCCATACAACTGAGGCATATTCTACAACTGGTAAAAGAAAGGACATATACATTTGGTTGAGAGCATTTCTACTAATGGAGTATTTTAGCTTACGCATTATACCCAAAATTTTAGTCGCCGATAGGTCAATATTTTCAATATGAGAATGCCACTGCCCTATACTACTGAAGGTAACACCAAGATGTTTGTGGCTATCTACGAAATTAATTGGAATATTATCAAAAACAAGTTGTGGTAAGATATTAATCTTTTTAAGAGTAAATAAAACAGCTTCAGTTTTCAGGGGATTAAATGTTACTAGCCACTGTCTAGCCCAGTTTGACAACAACTGCATATCATGGTTAATTATACCAGCTATGTCATCAATGTGTGCTGCAGAATAGAAAAGTGAGCTATCATCTGCAAACAGCCTTGTCAAACTAAGAAGATGTTCAGCTATATCATTTATGTATACCAAAAATAAAAGAGGTCCAAGAACAGACCCCTGCGGCACCCCAGCAAAGATAGACTTTAAACATGAAAAGCAAGACTTTAGACCAACTTTCTGCTTTCTTTGACTTAAATAACTGTTTAACCATTCTAAAGGTTTCCCTTCAATGCCATTTTGCCGTAGCTTAAATAAAAGACCCTTATGCCAGACTCTATCAAATGCCTTTGACACATCACAGAACACAATGCAAGAAAACATATTATTATCAAAGGACTGGCATATATTATGAAAGATATCAATTAACTGAAAAACTGTTGAGTGGTGAGGTAAGAAGCCAGATTGATACTTGTATAGAAGATTATTGTCAAGTAGAAGTTATACATATTTTTAAAAACAATCCTTTCTTGCAGTTTACCAATACAGCTCAATAACGCAACTGGACGGTAGTTAGATGGCTGAGATTTATCTCCCTTTTTAAATATGGGAATAACATTGGCAATCTTCCAAATATCAGGGAATATCCCCTCTTCAAAATATCTATTCATTAAAATACATAAGGGTTTTGAAACGGATTTGGAGACACCCCTGAGCATTTTATGGCTTATACCATCATCACCATTTGCTTTGTTAGGGTTGAGAACTTCAATTGTTTTTTCTATTTCTTGTTCAGTGCAAACTATTTGAGATAGAGAGTTATCAGTAAGTTTAGTAAAAGGAGGTAACTGGGTGTTTTCGTCATTGACAGTTGAGATAGAGGCAAAATAGTCATTCAAACAATTAGCTTTGTCCTGGTCATTAAAATGCCATTGGTTGTCACCAGATGGAAGTGCTGAACATAAAGGAGGAATTGAAGAAGTAGAATTATTATTTTTGACAAAGTGACGAATTACTTTCCAAAATTTGCGTTTATCATTATTCTGAAAATCTGAAACAATTATATCTAAATTATTATAAAAATATTCCTTAGCATGTTTTTTTTTATTGTTTACCTTATTTCTGTAATATTTGTATTTTTTCCAATCATTTTGATTACCTGATTTTAATGCAGTTTTCTTTAGTCTGTCTCTTTTCCTTGAATTCCTCCTTATTTCAGAATCATACCATGGTTTGTCGTCTTCTCGAACTACAATAGTTTTATTAGGTATGCACAATTTAGCAAATTAAATAAAACTATTTGTAAATAATGAACTGGCTTCATTGACAGTACCTTGATGAAGACATGACCAATCAAAATCAGATATTTTTTTATTGAAAAATTCATAATTTGCATCTTTATATATCCATACATTTCTGGTTAAAGTATCATGTAGTGGGTATTCAAATGGTATATGTACAGAAGTAGCACTTTGGTCAAATTTACTACTACTTACTGTTGAAAGTTGGGACCAAGAGCTGGCGCGGCAAAGCGTCGTGCCTGACTTGATCGCAATTGTTTAATACTCTGATAAAAAAGTGACTTTGGAAAAAAATAGCTGATTTCAAAAATATGCACAATTACACGCCATGATACAAATAGTTACCTATGCACATGTAAATGTGATGTCCCATAAATGGGACATTATTTGACAGTGAAGAGCCATTCGATTAGATATTGCTGAAAGCATCATAGCATCTTAGAAATATAAATTATCAAACAATGATAGCTGAGACGAGATCCCAGAAAACAAGACATCTCGTAGTAAAATTTACTGTGCTTTATTTTTTTTTACTTTACTTTATTTTTTTTTTACTGTACTTTATTTTTTTTACTGTACTTTATTTAATCATCGAAGGGTGACTATTACACGCCATGATACAAATAGTTACCTATGCACATGTAAATGTGATGTCCAATAAATGGGACATTTTTTGACAGTGACAGTGAAGAGCCATTTGATTAGATATTGCAGAAAGCATCATAGCATCTTAGAAATATAAATTATCAAACAATGATAGCTCAGACGAGATCCCAGAAAACAAGACATCTCATAGTGAAATGCGTTTCTTTTCAAAATGGGGTCTTCTCTTAAAGGAAAGAATTTGCTCCCAGAGTGAGCAAATTCCTTCCCTTAAGAGCAGTCCTGTATTCACAGGAGCTTGAAGTTCTGTCTATATCTCACCTTTATCATTGTCTATAGCCTCACAATGACATTTCTACGTAATACGTAATGACATTATGAGATTTTCGGTTTTAGGGTTTAGAAGTGATATAAGGATCGAAGTTCAAGCTCCTGTGCTGAATTGTAATTGCACATTGTGCGATTTTCTTTGAATGGGCAAATTTATTATTATTATTTTTATTCACGCATATATTTTAGACAGATACGTGTAAGAGAATAGACTGACAGCGGTCCTAGATGTTACAAAATCCATACCAACCGCTGCCATAACTCATCTTATCTTAATTGAGCCGCGACATGTTACTTCAAACAATATGGTATTTTGACAAGTGTTGACTCAGACGAGCCTGTGCAGCCTCCTGTTAAGCATAGAAACTCTAAATGAGGTTCAGTCTCATAGAATATTTAAGCGACTAACAAAGGCTCTGATCAGACTGCGCGTATGCGCAGGCTGATCTGAGACTATGCTGGTCGTATATACGACATTGTTGGAAATCTCATGTCGCGGTTCAATTATTACTCTTTTCTGTCGATTACTTTTGTATTGTTTTCTTTAATTTATGCTGACTTGACATCATGGACAGCAGAAGAACTAAAATAAAGTATTTAAGAGGAATGGTAAATGTGGTGAAAAGATATCAATATGAATGAAAATCACATCTCATCCATACGCTATTATAAACCTTAGTCACTAAGTTACACATTGTCCCACCGCATATGCATTAGCCTACACTTTTCTTGTGTGTATGGTTAACCACAAAACCACATGTTGTTTATATCTTGTCAGTGATGAAACAAACGTCTTCAAAATAGTACAATGTAGCAACGTCCGTTAATGGGTAAGGAAAGTAAACAACAGTCGAAGTCGGTTAGTCAACCTCTTTAGATGCTCTGATATCAGGCCTAAAGGGTAACCCCTACCACGTTCACATGAACATCAAAGTAATTAAGTAGGTAAATCTTCGGATGAGCAATAGGGACAAGCCGAAAAGGAATTCAGTTTCGTTTTTGCAAGTTCACAACTTGAAATTTCAGATTGATATCTTGAACAAACAGATTCACAACATTAACATTTGAAATTTTATATTCATATCTTGAAAAAAATAACAGATTGATATTTGGGCCATGACACGAGATTTCCAACAATGTGGTATATGCGACCAGCGAAGGCTCAGACCCAGACTGCGCGTATGCGCAGTCTGATCAGAGCCTTTGCTAGTCGCTTAAATATTCTATGAGTGTTAAGCTACTGACCGAACAGTATTTGGAGTGTCTAAGCTTAACAGGGGGCTGCGCAGGCTCGTCTGAGTCTATTCAGGTCAAAGTGCCACATTGTTGGAAATCTTATGTCACGGCTCAATTATCTTGTTATTTCAGACTGAGCACTTGAAATTTCAGATTGTTATCATGGAAAACAGATTCACAACTTGAAAAAAAAGATAAACATTTTGGAATTTCAGATTCATATATTAAAAAAAAAAATAGATTCATATAAACATCATTTATCAGAAATATACCTATTGCACGAGACAGCTCAACCCCCTCCTTCCATTATGCCCAGCTGCAGCCCTCATTTCCCTTGATTTACCTACCGATTTATAGAAGAAAGAAGATAGCATATAAGTAAAATATGATAACGTTAATTCCATGCAATCAGCCTTTTTAGATATATATTTTACCTATGTAGTCACCGGTACGGAATGTACTTGTAAGCATTTGCATCATATGGCCGTTATAAAGTAGGAAACGTCACCAAAATCTCCAGGTGTGGGTCATTTTGACAACTAACCATTTCGGCTCATGACCGATTCGGCTTATAACCATTTCGGACCTTAAGAAGGTGCTGGATGAACCCCATACACTGCATGTCAATCAAGAGAACACGATTCATCCAAAATGTGGGATATTGTTACACGGTGGTGATAATGTGAGGTGTTTATGATAGTGAATCTACATGTCTATTGTATTGTTACTGTTAATGTTCTGTGGCTCTTCCTCGATATGCCATGGATTAGTCTGTAGTGTATGATTGTGGTATTTCCTGATCATACTCACCAACTTTTATTTTAGAAGCAAATGATTCTATTGCACTATTTGGAACGCATTGTATCTGTTTTACAAATGTACACAGATCTAATCACTATGAGTCGTGTAATAGAATTTAAACAATTGATTGACGTTGCAAAAATCAAGGGACATAAGCAAAAAGCTATTCAATCTTATGATATATGGAAATAAGATATGACTGTACATAACGTTACCATGTTTTGTATATGAACTGTGCTTAAGGTATTCTTTTTGGATTGTGAACTGTGCTTGACGTAATCATATTTTTACTTATATGCCATCTTCTTTCTTCAATAACTCAATAAATCAAGGGAAATGAGGGCTGTCCTTGGGCATAATGGAAGGAAAGGGGTTGCGCATCTCGTGTTATAGGTACATTTCTGATAAATGATGTTTAAATATGATTTTCCTTGAAAAATGCACCTATTTAAATTGATTGCTCATACATCAAAACGCCAACTAGAGCCCAATTTCACCTAATTGAGATTCACCATTGACACTGGGCTACACTTTACCCTCATTCGTCAGCTATTTGACGCTTAATAAAATTTGTGCTAAACGCATCATATGTGCTAAACGAATCGGGTTAGACGGTGTGATCATGTACTGGCTTGTATAGACATTTGTCTGAAACTGTGTGTGTCAGCAGCAAATGATTTTTGAGACAGAGTATACAATGCATTGTCAAAGACACGCCTGATCAATGCGATTAGTGTCATGTTCCCTTCACATACACCATAGATCGTGTGGTTCAAACTCTACTTCCATACGTTGCGTAATACTATGCGAACAGGAACAACTCTTATGAGATAGCGCTGTTGCAAAGACTCGTCTAAACCTTGGCTACTCGCCGATCCGACTAGTATACAGTTATTTCATTCCTGTTTGTAGTATAGTCAAAACTATTACCCCTCGGTGTCGATGGCCGAGTGCAATAGTGCATCAGGTCATCCACGGTACCGAGGGGTAATAATTTGACTTTACTACAAACAGGCATGAAATAACTGTTTTATTACCCACCCCATTTAATGAAATACTTAGCAGCGTTCCTTGAATGGAGTTGCTGTAGACCATGCGGTTTTGTCGCAAAACGGAAAATTTCACCAAATCTGCTCAATTTTGGTCTCAAAATGTTCCGCTCGTTCTAACTAAGAAAACGAGTACCCACACTTTATGTTTCTGACCATAAACAACGGAGTTATTGGAGTTTAAAGTTGCCAATCCATGCCTCATTTTCACCAGTCTGCTTTCATAAACGAACCGTACGCGCATCGTCGTCGCGCATGATAATAAGCGCCTGTGTGTTTTAACCGGGAAGCGGGAAACCAGGCCCATGGTATAGTGTCAGTCTATAGTAATATCTATTGACCGGTGGAATAGTTAAATGACTCATGACATAGCAAAAAAAAAAAGACAATTACTCCGTAAATAGACGGTTGAGTAATACTAATAGTTATACCATGGGTTGTCCGCCTGTACGTGGAGACAATCCACGAGCTTTAGCGAGTGGATTATCTTACGTACAGGTGGACAAACATGGTATAACTATTTTATACCACCTACATCAGTGTAGACTTTGCACACCACGAGATATTTCATGCTAAAGTCGACGTCGGTAAGGGTGGTATAAAGTACATTATCTCACGACTTTTTGCTTGTGGCGCTCTCGCCGCAAGCATTTCTGTCGGAATAGTGATACCCTCTATAGATATACAAAGTTAAACTGGCACTCATTAATCTTCGACATCATTCGGTCACGTTCGGTGTGTATTAGCTATTTTAATTGATTAACCCTTAATGCGCCGATCACAACAAAAGTCGTCTGCTTTTCTCATCTGCTGAAATGTTTAAGAAGCCTCTATGGCAAACAATGTGGACCCAGATCAGACTGCTCCTATAGGAGCAGTCTGTTCTGGGTTCACGCTGTTTGCTTCTATACTTAATTCATCAGTATTGTTAGGCAATTATTTGCAACAGACGACTTCAGCAGACAACATTTTCAGATTCATTTTTTTCTTGGCGCTTTAAGGGTTAATGTATGGAACAAGTATCTTTTATCAAGGTAATCTGACAATGTTGAGGCAGTGGTGTAGTGGTAAGACGATTAACTCATATTCCCGATTGCGAGGGTTCGATTCCCACTGGATATATTTATTTTAGACATCATTTTTAAATTTATATACTTTTTGAGTTATGATCATATTGTTTCTTGTTTATTTTAATTTTGATGGATAGTTGACATGATGTTTGTTTTCAAGACTGATAAGGGATTATCTATGGTCGAAAGCTGATGGCGGTGGATGTAAAACTCATGCACATTTTTCTGATAACAACCTCATCAAAGTCGTCGACAGGTTTGTATTGTCCCCGTTTCGAACGTTGCGGCGACGAAAGTGTACCGGTTTCTCCGAATGGCTAAGCGGGACAGTGATGGATACAGGAGTAGAAAATACTTCAGTCTGAAATCAATACTTTTCATAATGTTTGCAAATCAAAAATTAGTTTTACGGAGTTATACGAGTTTATACGGCATATTCATGAGTGCCTGTTTAACTTTGTTTATCTATACCTGGTTTGTCTATTTATATAAACAAACTGTTAGCATAACGGTCGTGGTTATGGGGAACAAAACAGTTCAGTGACAAGACAACTCACCGACAGCAAGTTAAGACAGGGTTCGTACAGAAATGGGAAAACAGAAGTCCAGGACTTTTACAGGACTATTCCAGGATTTTACCATTTTTCAAGGACTCAATTTCTTCCCAATTATGTATAACACAACGTTTTAAAGTGCACTTTTTTCAGTCAGAAGCGGTGAAATGAATAGGCGCACTTGATTTCTTTGATTCTGACACCGGTGATAAAAAACGGGACTACCGCACAATATGAATAGAATAGAATACGAGTTGCACCTCGCTCTTTGACGTCTATCTAGCGATTTTCATTCATTTTTTTTTGTTGCGATTTTCACACAGTTTTTAGCGCATCCCATAAATCTGAAAGGACTAGTTGTATTTTTATATTTTTCAAAGACTAATTCATATTTTCAAGGATGATTTTACAAAATTCCAGGACAATTCCAGGACAAAAGGCACTTTTTTCCAGGACCAAGGCCAAATTTTTCCAGGTCTGTGCGAGCCCTGTAAGAGCATGTCTCATATTATATGCCATATTAACCCCCAAATTCAGTTTGTGGATATATGTTGTGGTCATGGAATGTCGCTCACTGTTTTCATCCACTGTGACCTTGATCTCAGGAGTCAGTTCTTGAAAAAATGCACCCACAGCAGATCGCCTATTTTATTTTGTAGCATTCCATATTTGGTATGTAGATACATCTTGGACCCTGGAGAGTCACCGAATGTTTCCAGGTCACTGTGACCTTGACCTCTGGTTTCTGTTCTAGCAAGGTCAAGCTCAGAGCTTATCTGTATATCTCGTAATTTGAGGTAGGAATCCTAAATTTGGTGTGAGGATATATTTTGGGATCATGGCGTGTCGCATACACTTCTGGGTCAAATTGACATGTAGCTTGTACATAAGCATGTATAAAAACACTGCAGATTTACTTTTATAACTTTATTAATCATGCCACGATTGTCCAAACATGAACCATCTGGCACAATTGGAATGATATTGGCCCACTTCGAATCGAACTAAAGTTCCTACTAAAGATCTTACACAATAGATGCGTGCGTACATTTACACCTAAATGGCTACAGTTGCTCCCTTTTAATTAGTTGTCAAGTAAACAAAGTGAATAGCCCTGTATGTCCCACCTCAATTCTTCATCATAGACAAAAAGGGTGTGCATAAACTGCACAGACTACTCTAATTAACAATTACGAATAAGAGGGACCGCAAATAGAACACATCAAGGATTTATTTTGTAAAATAAAAACAATTGACGCTATTGATAGATCTTGAACCCATCTTGCTAGATAGGTCTAGAGGAGGGAACCACCAGATAAGCTACTAGAGTAACGGTGCTCTGACCCACCGTTGATCTTTAGTAGGTTCATGACGTCACTATAGTAGCGACTATCGATGTTCAAATTGAACTTTAGTTACTATAGTAGGAACTAAACTTCGATTCGAAGTGAGCCATTATAATTGCCATCAGTAATCTATATAGAATTGCTACCAGTCTGATAATAAAAGTGGTCATTAATACACGTAAAATATTGTAATAATATTTCTTTCTTTTCCAAATGGTTATGTTCATTACTTTATAAATGTAATTGTCTGCAGCAGAGTTGTATGATTATCAGAACTTAGCATCAACCTGTAGACTAGCAACAAATTAGGAATATATTTATATGGGAAACATGAAATGACTATTTGAAAAGTTCTAGGCCTTTGGGAAAGGCGATCAACTATACAGCCCCTCAGAGATTGTTATCAGGCTACAGGGACAGTTAAATATTGAGGCAGGTCTGGTTAACCAAAAATGACGACCTGACGTTAAGACGGCAACTTACGTCAAGTGTATCAACGATATTTGCATCGAAGATATCCGTTCTGGCTGGCTATCGTCAGTTCCAGACAAATAATAGGGCTTCGAGGGTAATTTGTATCAAGGTTTTTAATAAAAATATTTTGAAACAATTACTTTAAATCACGTCTTATTCCTAGACAAATTTCAATTTGCAACTTTTGAATCTAAGGGTATTGCTATTCGATAGACTGTTGTCCTAACATTATTTATATTTTGGCATGAAATTAAAAACATCTTTTGCTGACGTGTTGATTGTTGCCAAAACCCAAAAAATTGATACATTGAAAAGAAGTAAAATTTTATTAATTTATTTTTTTTGGCGTTTTTAAAGTCTTTCAGTGTACGTTGCTAGGTGCCGCTTTAGATAACTGTTTGTGTTTTTCCTTTTCCAAGAGTATCTTACCCACCGACTCAATAACTATTGTTAATGTTCGTCTATGACGTGGTTTTAGTGCAATGTAAACAATAACCAAATTTGGAGGTGTTCCCAACAAGGTGCACATGCTGTTTTTCAACTAGGCAAGCCCTCCTTTAAAAAGGAAAATTTATTTCATTTTTTACGTTACAGAGTATGAAAAATCGACATATACAAACTCAGATAGACAGTTATGTCTATAGTATAGCCCTTTGTATTACATGTATTGGAACCCCCCCCCCCCCCAAAAGGTACTCTGGCAAACAGTGAAGACCCAGCTGAATCACGCCACAAAATGCGGCATTTCATGAATGTCTGCATTGTTTGCTAATATAATGATCTTTAGGGAAGTACATAATTCTGTGATCTTGATATTATCTATAAATTTTTCAACTCCGACACGAATGTTTTTATTATTATTTTACATATATTTGTTGATCTTAATATAGAAATTCTAACGCTCGGTATACAAGTATACAATGTGCCATCCGAAACCAACAGTACGGCTTCAACAGAATAGTACATAGTACATGAATATCAAGGTAAATGCGGTTAATGATTAAGAGATCCATATTATAAAGACCACAAATAACTTTATAGTTTACGAAATACACAAGTTATTCGGTCGAGTCACATAAAAATCCAAATTTAAGCATTACGCCACTCCTTTTAAATCATATGTGCAATAAAAGTTAAATAACTAATTTTCTTTGCCCCCCACCCCACCCCAAAGTAAGCATATGCATGTGTCTCAGCTCCTCTACAATATGTTGCACCCCATAATACAGAACATATTTCCTCTACGAGCGTATTATACTGTAAAGCCGGAAATTTTCGCGAGCATTTTATTTTCGCGAATAGCGTTAAAAGAGACATTGGCCACATTAAAAATTTGCGACTAGGGCATGATATACCTACATCAGTTAAAGACAGTGATATTGCCATTTCGCGAGGGTTCTATTTTCACGAAACTTTACATATGCGAAGTTTCGCGAAAATAAAACTCTCGCGAAAATTTCCGAATTTATAGTACTGATCGTCGTGAAAGGACGTAAATGTGCTGGTTCATGAGAGTTCCGTACGTTCAGGAAAGTCTCTATGAAAAGTTCGTCAGGAGGGTCCAGGTCCAAAGTCTTGACAACGTCTGTTTTTTTAGCCATCAATTTGTTTTAACTATATGTATACCCAGTAAATAAAGAGGGACACCATCGACCCGCAAGCGAACCGCCATTTTTAAAATTGCATTTCGCTTGTGGGTCGATGGTGGCCCTACACTTCAAATGCTGGGTTGGTCAGCAGTGTGCGATTGTGGTATTTCATGTTCATACTCACTTGCCTGTTTTATGTATCTTTGTGATTTTCCAGTGGTGTCTTGTGTAGTATTGCTCCCCCCCTCTGGATCCGCGGGTACGCAGTTATCCAGGGGGTATCATTTCCAGGCTCTGACTCTGACGAGTTTACACGTAGGCTAAGTGGTGACTATACACATATTCAACACTTCAACCATCAGTTTATAAACTCTCTCTCTCTCTCTCTCTCTCTCTCTCTCTCTCTCTCTCTCTCTCTCTCTCACACATAAGTATTGTCTTTTAAAATGGGTGACCAAAGATAAAATATTCGACCGTTTCACATTGTGAATTTATTATAATGTATTAACCCTTTGAGGAGTGGAAACCCATTAACGGGTACTTTTGCAAACAGTGCGGATACCCAGATGCAATGCCACACACCGCGGCATTTCACTGGTCAGGGTTCGCACTGTTTGCTAAGACAAAATCGAACTTCAGAGAAAGAATTATACATTTTTTTTTGAAATTATAACCTCAATATTTTGACTTAACTGTATCATTCCATCGGTACACAAAGGGTTAAAGGTGTTTAAATAGTTCTGTGGTGTAGGAGTATAATATTAGAATCTATCATGAGTGTGAGGGTAGGATAGAAAAATCTGTCCCGAGGATCGCCGTTTGGCATCACGAGGCTTGCCGAGTGATGGCAAACGATGATCCCGAGGGACGGAATTTTTCTATCCTATCCTCACACGAATAATAGATTATTTTTTTTGCTCACCACTGTTTTTTTAAATTATTTATTTGTTCATGTATTATCTATTTATTTTAAAATAAGCTTCCAGAAGTCCCTGAATACGCTAAGATGCAATTTCACCTGTTGACGTTACTTGAAGTCCTGGGTAAGATGGCATGGGTAAGATAAGATTTTCTATCCCAGGGTAAAATCTCAGATATCCTTATCCGGTGTGCAAGAAAAAAGGTAATAGAACAGTCAAGGTTGTTAAGTAAGATTTATTTATATTGTTGATAAGAAAAGCGATCGACTAATTTGTGGTCATGTTAATAAATTCAATCGCATTAAAGTTCAACCGCAATAATACACCTTTTCACCTTTTATTTTAACAGCCTGCGTAATTTTGAAAATATGTACAGCTGCGTAATTTTGAAAATATGTACATTTATATACATGTAATATGACGTGTATTTATATAAAGACAATTCAACATTATTTCAAACATTTCGGGCGGTTAGTGTGCATGAATAGTTTCCAGCATTTTCTCATGGCATATTAGGATGTGTGGGTCCTTGATTTTTCACAGTAACTGCCAACTGTCCCATTTGAACTAGCGATAGGGAGATCAGTCCCGAACTCAATACTACATGTAGCAGATATCGCAAAACGGAGCACATTTTTAGAGACTAAATCTGCAATTATGAAAATTAAAAAAATCTTTTGAAATCATTTGTAAAAATAGAATTAAGTTATTAAGTTGTGTATTAATCTGTACGGGATTCCGACCAGGTAAGGGTCAACTCAGCTAACTTAACCCTTAAAGCGCCAAGAAAAAATGCATCTGAAAATGTCGCCTGCTGAAGTCGTCTGCTGCAAATAATTGCCTACTAGCATTACTGACGAATTAAGTATAGAAGCAAACAGCGTGGACCCAGAACAGACTGCTCGGAGAAGTCTGATCTGGGTCCACACTGTTTGCCATAGAGGCTTCTTAAACATTTCAGTAGACGAGAAAAGCAGACGACTTTTGTTGCGATTGGCGCATTAGAGCTACAAAGGCTAGCTTGGATTTTCAAACTTTACATGAAGCAAATTCCATCATACTTTCCAGAGTGAATAACAATGTGCTGATCAAACTGCGCGGATGCGCAGACTGGTCTGTGCTTTTGTTGTTCACATGCACCAATGTCAGGTCATATGAAGCCAGTCTGCTGAGTCTGCATGCATACATGTACGCGTTCATAAGTCCCTCTTCCTGAGTCATTCATAAAACTACGTTGTTTTTTTCGTTTTGCGCACACAGGTATGTATATCGGTGCTATGAATAATGCGGGTATGGACAACGTGGTCAATGTGTTAATTAGAAATACATGAGATATCAAAATGATTAAACATCCTGTTCAATCAACTTGATGTAGTTAGTAATTATGACTTACTTAGCTCGATCTCATGATTAAAAGCCCAGTAGCGGTCAGCACCTCAATTAAGTCACCACCACCGGTCATAACGTCGATTAAATATTTCATGCCAAAATTGTTTTCCAATTGCAAAGCATTGACTAATTTGCTCTGAGCATGACTTCTAAGATACGATTGAAGCGTACGGTAGTAGAAACAATAGTTACCTCGCATATTACTTGCATTGTTATACGTTGCCTGATAAACGCTGTCTTTCTTATGGCATATGCCTTTATCAGGTCATGATGACGTTTCACATTTTGGAAGACGTCGCTAATGACCCTGAATCAACATGCGTAATTATCGCTAGTTTGAAGAGTGAAACAATGGGTAATACCAGGTTCGCACATTGGTATCAAGTTTACCAGGCTCGGCTTCGAGAACGCATGTTGAATCGCTCAGCAAGTCTCGTTTCATTTCTGCCTTATGTTTGAGGTAGGTTGATATAAATAGTTAGATATATAATTTACAAGGTTATGGCCCTTGACTTTTGTCAGAATTTCGTTAATCTTTACTTTGATATTAAAATGATAACACTTGTTCCAATTTTAATATGAGGACATATGCAATGCTTGGTCAAGCTTACGAGGGTCATTTTTTATGTTCGTAGAATCGGGCTGTATCTCTACAAATATAGAATTTACGGTACCATAAGGATATATATTTTGAAAGGTCTAGCTTCTATCTATCAACTGATATAAATTTAACATCATTAGCACTAAGTTCGGTCAAGTTATACAGCTTTGAATAGGACATTGTAAATGACACTGGTCGAAATCCATGCCATTTTAACCACGCAGCAAGCAGGAAATTAGACGCTGTTAAGTTCCATTTGCTATGGTGATATAAGCATTTGTCAAGCCGATTTTCTTTTGCACCACCAAAATTAATTATTCAAACGCTAATCGTCGACAAGTGCAGCAAAACTATAAGCATGTTGTTTGCTCTTCTACAACAATTATAAAACACCCATCAATATACCAAAATAATCACAGTCAAGTGCTAGTTATTATATCTGTTAAAATTACGATTTTGAACAAATTCTAAAAATTCTTCTGGTTTTGCATAGCACATGATATACCCAATCATTCGTCAGCAGTTATATTGATGTATCGATTTAAGCGTGTAAGTGGCAACTTCCGGTACTGGCATACCCCCATGTTATAAAAAGTGGGTGGGGTAAATCAACCCCGCGTAGAAAACACAATAACAATCGGATCTGTATAATTTTCTTGTTGGAGTGATTTCAACACCTGCTTAGAGGCACAAAAACAGTTTTAGTGTATTTTCTAAATATAGTAACGCTCCATGACGTCATTTATGTACAAAATAAGGGATTTTAGCACCACCTAGGCTATTTATTTTGCAGCTCATTTCTAATAAAGCAAAAGTATTTACTTTGCTTTGGGATGAAAATCACCATAACACATCCATCTACCATATAAACAAGAAAAAGTATAATACTACTTTACAGCTAACATATTAAGCTACATTCAAAAGTCCGTATCCAACTTCCACTTGTGTCAACTTTTAACAATAAAAGTTAATATGCATACTGTTCAATTTGCTGAAGTTCCAAACAAATCTTCCATATCCAATAATTGCTGCGTTTAAGCTATAATGTTTATATAATATTGTAACACGTAGTGTCCTTGATCTGCAGCCAAATTTTCAGAAGATGTGTATGGCTATGTACCTATTTTCATGCAATTGTTACAAACGTTCTGTCAGAGACTAAGCCCATAAATGTCATATTTATACCATATTTCTAGTGTGCGATATATAGGTATGTCAATGCTTCTTAGAAGTCATTCAAGTTATGCATTTTCAAATATTTTTAGGTTTCATGTATAGATAAAGCTCAATCTTTCCAAATATATTCATGATGTATGCATTTACTTTCGCCGTTTTCATTAAATCTACCTCTCTACGAACATAAAAAATGACCCTCGTAGAACTGTCTTTCATTATTTGCTGTAAGAAAACTTAGCACACGCTTGCGTGGGGCCTTTTCTAGTTCGTTATATATTCGTTCAGGTTGTTTAGCATACACTTTGTATGTGATCATAGAGAAGGGATTCTCTGATTTTTTAATTCGATTTCAGCGTATTTCATACTTCGGCATAAGTTAGCTAAACATTGTAGTGCGACAGGGCCTTTAGGTTAGTGTTGGTATTATGTTTAAGTAACTATAACACATGTGTTATCATTTTAGCTACTGATAGTATATTTCCCTCCTAGTGAGCTTGGTCATAATATCTAACTGCATCTTCAACTTCTTTACCACTAAGATTTTCTATATCATCATGAAGGAATTGTAAAAAAATGCGTTGATGCTCTTTGTTAGGCAAACTCATTATTTCAGACTTTGTAACCCAGGAAAAATCATGAAAAGTCAAACCCTGGTGCTACCGCCTCTCCAATAAGACAATAGTCGAGTGTATCGTTTGTTGAGGAGACGGCCACATTTCCATACACGCCCAAACCCGATACCTTAGAGATGTTTGTCATAATATCTAACCGCCTCTTCAACTTCTTTACCACTAAGATATTCTATGTCGTCATGAAGAAATTGTATAAGAATTTGTTGATGCTCTTTGTTGGGCAAACTCATTATTTGAGACTTTGTAACCCAGGAAAAATCATGAAAGTCAAACCCTGGTGCTACCGCCTCTCCAATAAGACAATAGTCGAGTGTATCGTTTGTTGAGGAGACGGCCACATTTCCATACACGCCCAAACCCGATACCTTAGAGATGTTTTTCATAATATCTAACCGCCTCTTCAACTTCTTTTCCACTAAGTTCTTCTATGTCGTCATGAAGAAATTGTATAAGAATTTGTTGATGCTCTTTGTTGGGCAAAGTCATTATTTGAGACTTTGTAACCCAGGAAAAATCATGAAAGTCAAACCCTGGTGCTACCGCCTCTCCAATAAGACAATAGTCGAGTGTACCGTTTTTGAGGAGACGGCCACATTTCCATACACGCCTTAGAGATGTTTGTCATAATATCTAACCGCCTCTTCAACTTCTTTACCACTAAGATATTCTATGTCGTCATGAAGAAATTGTAGAAGAATCTGCTGATGCTCTTTGTTAGGCAAACTCATTATTTCAGACTTTGTAACCCAGGAAAAATCATGAAAGTCAAAGCCTGGCGCCACCGCCTCTCCAATAAGACAATAATCAAAATCATCATTCAGTGACAGACGGCCACATTTCCATATGCCGCCTGGGCAGGCAACTTGCAACTTTTTATCGTCCAAAAAATTGGCTCCTAAAACCTCCCGTAGTAGCACGCCTTTAACTGGGTCGTACATTATGTATTCAAAGCTGGCTCCACCTTGATAGAAATGAACATGGTCAGAGAGATTTTTTGATAATAATAAAGAGGGCGTCTGCCTTGTTGGCATCCATATTATAGTCGTCAAACAGTTTCTCCGAATATCGCCGTCGGGTCGTCGGTTTTCCCGTCCTGGTGCAATTGACAATGGTTCAGTGTATACTTGCTGCGGATATTGTATGTGAATTTTTCTGGTAATTTGTGTGGCAACATTAAAATCTGATTGACCTCTACTAGTCATTGGTGTACACCCTGAGCGATATATTTCCCGGAAATAGCCACCTTCTGGTAGGGGTATCAAACCAAGGGTCGCAGCATCAACATGGAATCTTTTTGGTGTGTTCTCTTTGGTATGCAAATCACCGTCTGAAATTGAAATCAAACACTGTAAATATTTTAAAAGGCTTTTCCAAACTGAAGGGGAACCATGGCAACAACTAATATGTGCATATGGGCAAAGGACTGAAGACGAGGTATTGTGATATGTCTTTGTCTGGCATCAGTCGAACGTTGTGTGCTGGCCTAAAACTACCTTGAATTGCATTACCTCCTGAAACACTGGTCCAAATTTAAAATAATTTCACAGGATTTTTTTTTCATAATGCCCTCTACCAAAATTTCACAAGCCCGTTTGGTACATCAAACAAAATGGACACCACAGCTGAAAACAAGAATACCTTTTAACGATATTTCCTCCTAAAAAGTAAGTGAGTATGATCAGGGAATACCACAATCACACACTACAGACCAACCCACGGCACCGTGAGGACGAGTCACAGAGCACTAACAGTCACAAGACACAAGGAAGACAACCAGAGCAAAGCAACTCGTCAAGATGATTGCAAAACTAGAAAGGACACAAAGAAATGCTTAACAAAACAAAGACCAATACAGAACCCCCACAAACAATGTGAGGTACATAAAGCAATGAATCAACATCAATAGAGCCACCGCCTTAGAACGAACAACAGCCTAAGCCACCGGGGAGGGTGGGGGCTGACCTCTTGGCTCTTTTGTGTGCGGTGTTTTCTTTTTTGTCACTTCCCCATATGGTGTCCTGGGTCAGTTGTAGTACTGATTGTATCGATTCCTGATCTTTGCCTTCTTCCTTACTATAAATGCATTTTACTGCCTCAGATTATGTTGTTGTTAAAACACTGACATTGTTTAGCTCGCATAAACCCCCATGCAAAATTATAAATAATTTTACAGAAATGTTCCCAGACGTTTACAGAAATGTTCACCAAAATTACATAATCATTATCGCTCCGCCAAACAAAATGGCCTCCAAAGCAAAATTGAAATTAATCTTTAAACGACATCTCATGAATCACTGGCACAAATTCAAAATAATTTTACATAAATGTTCCTCATAATGCCCTCTACCAAACTTGCACAAACGGGCTTACTCTGCTGATTATTATAGCCACCAGAGCTAAAAATAGAAATATTTTAATCGATATCTCCCCCTGATCAATTTGAAATAAGTTCACTGAAATCTTCCTAAAATTTCCGGTACCAAAATTGCACAAACCGTTCTTCTCCGCTGATTAAATTGGCCATCATAACTATACGAAATAGAAATATCTTTAAACGACAACTCCTCTTTAGTCACTAACCCAAATGAGCCGCGACATGAGATTTCCAACAATGTGGTATGTGCGACCAGCAATGCCTCAGATCAGCATGCTCATATGCGCAATCTGATCAAAACCTTTGCTAGTCGCTTGAACATTCAATGAGTGTTAAGCTTCTGACTGAACATCATTTGGAGTTTCTAAGCTTAAAAGGGTGATACACAGGCTCGCCTGAGTCTACACTTGTCAAAATGCCACATAGTTAGAAATCACATGTCACGGCTCAAATACATAATAATTTCACTCAAATGTTCCTCACACTCCACTGAAACTAATGATCGTTTGAGCTAATAATAGAAATATCTTTAAAAAAACATCTAGGTTTGAATTCAAAGTAATTTTGCACAATTGTTCCCCATACCGCCCTCTACCAGAATTGCAAAAAACGTGTTGCTATACCGAACAAAATAGCCGCCATAGCTAAGATAAAAGTAATTTTAAATGACATTTCACCCTGAAGCACTACTCCAAATTCAAAATAATGTCACAGATATGTTGCTCATAATGCTTTGTACTAAAATTGCACATTCGGTTTTGCTCCACTGAACAAAATGGCAATCAGAGCTAAAAGAGAAACATCTTTTAAAGACATCTCCTGTTGAACCACTTGTCCAAATTCAAATAATTTCACAGGTTTATTTCTCTTAATGTTCTCAGCCAAACCATACCGCTCCGCTGAACAAAGAATTTCTAACGATAAGGCGAGCAATCTCCCTAAACGAGACGTTCGTTTTATTTTGTTGAAATAACGACTGAAGAAACTAGGCACATTCAACAAATATATATAGACAATCCATCGATGCACCATTGCCCCCAAATTGTATATTTTTAAAACGGGGTTTTCTTCATGCATGTAATAACTCTACTTCTTATTGAATGAGAATTTATTTCGATCATCAACTGTGCTTGTTATTCAGTAACATATATGGGAACTAGACCGTTAAACAGGGAACCACGCTATGTACAGTAAAACTATTTATGCAGTTGATGTACAATAAAAACAACCATCTTGCAAAGTGGTCTATTTTTGTCAGATATTTAATGTCTTCTTTCGCTTATACAACCTCTTCCCCCCCCCCATAGACCCAAGACGCCATTTACATATGTTATATATATGTATAGCGACATTTACTTGTCCAAAGGGCATCTTGGGTCTAGGGGGGAAAGCATCTAAAAACAAATTGAAAGACGCCAGTTTCATCTTTTCAATGACAAATGTCACAATTTTAAGTATATTTCGTACGCATGCGCAGAAGGAATACCGCAAAGTTTTGGAAATGAAGGGCACTTATATCCTTAATATTTTAGCACTTTTACTTTTTGAAAACCTGCAAAGGATTTACTAAAATTATTGTATAAACGGCACCCAGTCTAAAGACTTAAAATCAGGGGTTGGAGTAGAAGGTGCAAGTTTTTACGGCTTTGTAAATGAAGGATCGCTTTGAAACCTATTTTGATGTTTTCTATGCATATTTTACTACCGAAACAGTCCAATTATAAAACTATTAGGGCAATTTGAAAATTTAGGTCTTGTAATCATGTCAACTAGGGTAAATATACGCGTTATATCTAGAGCTCCTTAGCCACCAGAGCTAAAAATATAGAGAAAAACAAAAATACCATCTAAACTGCATCTCCTCCTGAACCATTCGTCGAAAGTCAAAGTAATTTCACAGAAATATTTCTCATAATGCGTTTAACCGATTTTGCACAAACCGTTCCGCTGAGCTGGAAAAAAATGGACACCAGAGCTAAAAATAGAAAACTCTACAAACGACATTTCCCCCTAAAACAATAGTCTAAATGAAAAATAATTTCAAAGTCCTCTCATAACTCCCTCTTACCAAAGTGACAAAAAATGGGTTTGCCCCATGGGTACACATTTGCACAAACCATTCCGCTCAGATGAAAAATGGACGACAGGCAACAATAAAAAAGAAATGTCTTTAAACCACATCTCTCCCTAAACCAAAATCTAAAATTCAAAACAAAAATCACAGAATAGTCCACATATATTGACACCAAATTGTAATCATTCACCTTACATTTTAACGCTAGTTAAGAAAGGAAAACATAGGGTATACAAAGCTCATGCTTTTATAAATGTAGCAAAACTTTGCCGAGACTCTGCAAGTTCTTTCATTTCAAAATGACGTGTACTTCTTGCACGGACGAAGTTAGAGTAAAGATATCCTCTTTAAAAAAGTCACACTTTTTCTACGATATAAAATATTCAACAGAGACGTTATCAATTTACGTTTTTATTTTTTTGAAGATGCTACTGGCTACCGTGATTTTAAGAAAGTTTTGTTTCAACAGGACTCTTAGTTTTTGCTACTCAACAACATAAGATAAACACTTTTAGCAGCTTAATCATACAAATTCAGCTTTAAGCTTGCAATTTACATACAAAATTTGCACTGCTCTGTATGCTTTATTATCAGCGACACAGCATTGAAATTTTCAGCGATTATTCATTATCACCAGACGTCATCGTTTTCCTTTAAGAATTGAAAAACACACACACACATAATGCCATCAAATTGTTTTTTAAGCTTTCAATTTGAAACAGGTGTGCAGTAGTCGTTAAACTTTAAACGTCAAAGCCTTGATGGACTAATCAAGTTGTACTGTGTTTAGCCTTCAGTGCTCAGATAATAAAGTGCATTTAACAATTTAAGCATGAGCTACTTATGATAAATTTCAATCAAAAATCTCGAAAAATCTCGAAAAATGCAATATTTTAATTATGGGTAAAAAATCTACCATAAGCAAACTTTCAATTGTTTGGTGTGTTTTTTTGAAGTCGGATAGGCCAGTTTGTAACCACCTACACTTCAATTTTATAAAAACTACGCTCAAAACATTTTTTCTTAAAAAAGTCGATTTTTCCATTTTTAACCCAATAACTTTGGAGTAAAAAACTGTTTCAAAACACCGCTAATCGTTTGCCCATTAAAACGCACATATTTAGGCAAAAAATCATTTAAAATTTATAAGCGTTTGGTCAGAACTAATGAGTTTGAAAAGTGACTGATTAGAACTTGGTTTCAATTTATTATCGATCCACTACAATCGCATAAACGTTTTTGCTCCCTTGAACAAAATGGCCAACAGAGCTTAAAAAAAACTTAAAACTAAATCACCTAAACCACTGGTACAAATTTAAAATTTTACAGTAAAGTTCCTCTACCAAAATTGTACAAACGGCTTACAGTTCTAAAGATTTTTAATATATCTTTTAAGTTATAGTAGTTGTTATATCTTTCTTTGAATATATAGTTATATTGATATTTTTGATGTGTACGCATAGTCTGTATAGTTTTTCTGTCCAGAGATCACAAATGATAAGCCTTCGTAATATGATTAAACGGTTAAGTTAATTCGAGGGGAGGTAGCTGTTTTAGCAATCTGAAAATCTTAGTGCTTTTTATGCACTATACATGACCAATCGAGAGAACTTGCCAAAGTTGAAAACTTAGCCTCTTTAATGAAATGTAAAATACAATTATACGAGTATGATGTACGTGTTTCTAGTACAAAACAGTTGCACGAATGAATGGACAAAAAATATAGATAAGCATTTTCAGAGGAACATTATGTCCCCCACCCCAACATGTCAAAAAGTATGAAGCGTAGCTCTTTCCGAAACAAATTCAGTTTACTGTCGTGCCAAGCAAGAGTGACAGTGACCTAATATTTTGTTTACAATTGTTAAGTAAAACATTAACTTCAACACTCCATTTGTGCTAACGCGAATCGAGAGATCACTTGTATATTAATCCTATCCACAGGATAGGATTAATACACAAGTGATCTATCGATTCTAAGTCCCTTATAACTTTGTAAACAAAACATGTCATCACTGTCACTCTTGGTTGGCACGACAGTAGCGATAGCTGTAGTAAACTTTTCATTCAATGTTCTAGTCCAAACATAACGACAAAAAGGGCTACAAAGTATATTCGTGTATTTTTCATGTACCGTTGCTGATTATGTGCAAAGTAAGTAAGGGTGCTAAGATCAGGAATCGATACAATCAAGTACCGCACCTGATCCAGGATACCACTGAATGGGAAAGTGACAAATTAACAGTTAGCAAGGCCGTCGTCGCCGGTCCGGCAGGACGGCGAGCGCCGGACCGCTTTTTGGACGAGTATGCTTTCCGCCTTGTCCCTTTTTTTCTCGTGTTGGCTCATTTTTCTTTGTGATTACCTCTGATTTTCAATTTATTAATGCAATCATCAATAACGCTCGTTGCGCGTGTCATTCATAGACCGAACTAGCCAAGGTGTGAAAACATTGTAAAAAATGCAATTATTATAATGACAGTTATCATACTTATGGGCCGTGTCGAGAGAAAACCTGACGTAGATGCATTTTAAGATTAAAGGCGCAGACCAGCCTACACATCCGCGCAGTCTGATCAGTGCCTTTGTTGTTCGCCCTCTTGAAAGTATAATTGATAAACTTGCTACACTCAAAATTTCAGCTTTCTAGCTACATGTAATCTCTGTAACTGCGCAGGTTGGTTTGAGTTTTGCAAGGTCGTAAACCCCGAAGACAGGTCTTCTCGCCGCATTGAGGCCCAGATAATTTCTATGCGCCAGTTTCATTTCCCTTTAAATTGACATTTTTCTTCTTCTAAATAACATGTCGAGCGACTAAGTATGTTTAAACTTTACGAGCATCGTGGGCATGTGTTGTTACAATTCATTCCGTTACGGATATACAAGTTCTGCCTGTTCGAATTCAGCCCAAGACTTTTCGGTTCCCCCCCCCCCCGAACGTTCATTCGACTTTAAGAAGCGTGAACAGAGAAGGGTTTAGCCGTCGTAGTTCGACAGTAGGCCCTGGCTTCATTACGATGAAGCCAAAGATCTCACGTTATGCCTATCGACAAGGGAACTCATCAAGGAAAGTTGTGCAGCAAAAATCTAGATGAAGCATTCTGCATCCTTAAAGTAACGGGTGTACTAATTGAAAAGACGCTTTATATATCTTTTCGAAAATACAACTCTTTGAAGAACAACCATGCTCGGATCCAGAAAGTTATGTCAGAGGCTGGCGGGCCGATAATGGCCCAACATTGAATGCTGGCTTGGTAGCTTTGTGATTTTTCAGGAGATCTGGACCAGTATTGCTTAGAAACCCTAATTTTAAGTGATTTTCAGGGGGGTCTGAACCCCCTGCCCCCCCCCCCCCTCTGGATCCGCCCATGACAACCAAGGATCAGTGCTAAAAGTACTTTGCCAACACCTGCGGGAACATAGGTGACATAATGTCTAAGAAATATGCTGAAGAAAAAAGTAAAAAAAAAAAGTCATGACTATCTGAAAACGATTTTGTTTAGCATTCGGTTTTATCACGCGCCAAGAAATATCTTTTCGTGCAAAAAATCGTGTCTGAAATCTGGTCCCAAACGCATAAAACCCCATTGAAACCGCGCACATAGAAGCGCTAAAAATTCAAAATTTTCTTGGGGGAGACCCCCTAACCCCCCTACGAGAGGGGGGGTCACCCTCTCGTGCTCTCCCCCTCTCGTGCCGTCGGCACTTGATGCTTTCCTCCGCCGGACCACTTTTAAATACGCGGCGACGGCCTTGCAGTTAGACACCACAAACGAGAGCCAAGAGGTCAGCCCTTTCCCAGCAGGTGACCACAAGGCATCAATAAACAGACGCGCACGAAAGCACAACAAAAACAAGGCTGATCCACAAAAGAAGTACCGTCCTGGAACGGTCAGTAAAAATATTTTACTGGAGGGCTTAAACAGGCCTCACGGTGTGCCAACCTCACCCCAGCTCATACGCGGACCAAGACACACAGACGCCTGGTTTGCATGAAAGACCCCCAACCCACCAACGCATCATCGCCTAGAACATATAAATCAAGATATAAAAAAGGAGACAAAGCAAAGACAAGGACTCAACAGTAAATAAAACTGAATACCAGAGAAAAAGAAATCCAACGGGTAAACCCCGATGGGCCTGACAACAGCCAAAGCATCAGGTCCCTACCATCTCATCAATAGATGTCTTTAAGTCGGAACCATCATAGAGTCTGAAGTCCGACCCACCGGCGTGCAATTAAAGAGGAAAGCAAAGTTGCCAATCGTGATTGGGCTGACCACCAAGCAAGCAGTCTGTTGCAATACATTAATGTTATAGCCAATAATTTTATAATGGGAAATTATTTTAATGAAATGCGATGAAAAATTATTAGATCCAACAATCATCTTCAATTTATATACCAAGTCACCATAGAATTCAGGTTCCGAAAGTCCTTGATGCAAGAGAGATTTAAGTCCAGTTTTGAATTTAGATATCAAATCAAAGTATCGTCTATAAAATTAAAAAAAAGGTTTTGCGAAGCTTATGATACCGATAGCCTAATAACACAAATTTGAAAGTAAATGTGACAGAAGCAAATTTTGATCTGCAGTTTGACATAGTATTGGTTAAGAACAGTTTTAAACCTATGTAGAAGATAAGTATTCAAGTTATTTGGCTTTTACTATTTTACTGCGGATATCCCATTCAAAACATGTGAACTTATATGAAATAAGATTACCCTGTCTACAAGTATTCTCTTGAATATATATTCCACTAAGAGACGAAGAAAATAGTTTACAGGCCTTTTTCTCCGACTAAAGCTTTTTTGTTTACTTCTTCGTGTACCCTTATGAGTAGTGATGGCTATTTTTTCCTGAATGCATCATCTGGATTATTTTACAAACCTACGATCATACCCTCCAATGGGTGGGGTAGTGCAGGGGCAGATAAATAGGTTAGTGCTAAAATTCATAGGTGCCATCAATCGCTTCTATAAAATAGAAATTCTGCATTTAATTTGGCAAATACCTAAAAGGTGCACCTACGGAAAAGTAAAAAAAAATGGAGGTGCACAAATGACGACGCAATCCATCATATCGCAGCCTTTTTGACAAATAATTTTGTAACGAAAGATACACCACTTATTATATTTTCAGGTTGCCATCAAATGGCACATATGAAAATAACCGCCCAAAAGATGTCCGCTGATAAAAATCCGTCCCTCGGCATCCGTTTTACTCTTTTAGATTGACTGTTCTACCTTCCCGATACTTGCTATAGTGGCCTACCTGTGCGATCGGAATTGGTGGGCCTCGGAATCACTTCCAGTTCCTCATTGTTGTCAACAGGGCTCACCTTCTTAGTACTTTCAGTTGATTGATAGATGTCAATAGTTTGTGAAGAAGAACCCGTTTCTTCAGATGAACTACATAAGTCTGAATCAGTTATTCCATTATTTGTAGCACCGGTGATGTCGCTCGTCATCGTCTACAGATTATCAATTGAGCCAATTCATAAAAGTTTGGAAATTAACACATATACTGTTAATTCGGAAATTTTCGCGAGGGTTTATTTTTCGCGAAACTTCGCATATGCGAAGTTTCGTGAAAATCAAATCCTCGCGAAATGGCGAAATCACTCTGTCGTGTACTGATATAGGAAAATCATGCACTAGTCGCGAATTTTTAGCGTAACAAATATGTTTTATATCGCTATTTGCGAAAATAAAATTCTCGCGAAAATTTCCGGATTTACAGTAGGTGCGACGCGAGGAAATCTTGTCTCCAGGGTGTCTGACAAAGTGAGATTCAAACCAGCCTGCTCAGCTACAGAGACAAGCTAGAAAGTCAAAACTTTGCTAGTAGCAAGTCTAGATATGATACTTTCCAATAAGCTAATAACAAAGGCGCTGATCAGACTGCGCGGATGGTCTGCGTCTTTGTTGCTCTCAAAGCCCCGAAGACAAGGCTGTTTTGCGTCGAGGCCCTTATCAGTCATTCGTTGAATATGCCTGCACAGCTATCTAGCAGGGCTAAACGCCTTAATTTAATTCTGAGCCTTCATCAAAGTTTTATACTTTAAGTGTACGAGCAGTGAAGATTCTGGCGAGACTGCGCGAATGCGCGGGCTTGTCTGAGACCTCGCTGCTCGTTTATGCTCTCACGAAATGGCTCAATTGCCAATATCGAGTTTGATGAAAAAGCTTCCAAATCTAATTCCTCAACGGCTTTCACTGAACGCGAATATGACTGATTTTTTTCTTCATTTTTTATGATTACATAGGTCATGATTATCGAATCATGACAAGCGAAATAGGCTTGTATTATAAACTACGTTAAAACCCCTCGGTTTGAAAAAATCGATCCTCCCCAAATGACCCCTTTTCACCAAAACGCAAACATGCTAGAACAGACAAATAGACAAGAGAATATCAAACGACAGAGCAACGAAATTCCATTAAAAGTGCAGCGACTCTCTTCGCTGGCACCAACTTAAGCGGCATACTGCTTTTTATTCGAACGAGCACGAATTCTTCATGAACTTATTCAGATGTTATAAATAAACTTTTTATCACATATTTCCCAATGCGTATAATACTAAAATGTATAGAGATACAAATAGAAAAGGAAGCGCAGTGGCCCAATGGTAGAGTGCTCGACTCGGGACCGAGGGACCGCGGGTTCGAGTCTCACCGTCGTCACCGTGTTGAGTCCGTGAGCAAGAACATTTATCATAGCTTAGTAATGGTTCAACCCAGGAAGACCTGTCCCGCATAACTGAAAGATTGTTGAATGGAAGTAAAGAATAAAAAAAAACAAAAAAAACAAAAAACAAAAAAAAAACAAACAAAAATAAAACAAATAGAAAATAATAGTTTCACATTTAAACGAGACAATTGTATAAATGGTCCTGTTAGATGTAAATATTCAAAACTAATCTTTATTCAAGTCAACCTCACATACAATGTCTATTACTGTGTCTGCTTCTGTGGCTGAATAATCGTCCAATTCATATAGTAGAATCATCGCATAGTGTTATGACTGCAAGCTGAGTAAGGTCATGTACCACCCCACTCCTTTAGAATTGTGTAGACATATTCTATCTTAAAGAACAATTCAAGAAGAGTCAAATACGATATGTTTGCACTCTGTAAGCCAGGGGGCTAGCCTTTAACAGCATGTTACATATGTTAACATATCAAATTAAGAATATGCAAAATTGAAAGTCTGAGCTACAGAAAGAAGACATTAAACTATCCATTTATTGAAATTATTCATGTAGTTTGCATGCTCAATGCCTTTACTACATATGACAGTTTTTTCAACAAAAATACAGCTTCCTATGGTGTTATGTGGGTTACATTAATTGAATTACCTTTTTAAATTGGTAATTTTGACAAACATCACTTATAAGCCTTTCCTGTGTTCTAGATCTTTTGCCTTAAAAGGACTTAATCGAGTTTTCTTTGTACATGTGGTCTTAGCCAGTATCAAACAAAATGACTGAGCTATAACTTGAATCCTTAGCATTCTTCAAAAACAGAAACAGCATGTCAGTGTCAGGGAATCAAACACTTAATTAAATATTGGTAGTGTTTGGTGCTGTTTCACATATATGCATACAATGGAGTATGATTCTGGCATATGCCTCTTCCTATAGAGTGGTGAGAGCAATCTTACTGCAACTGCCTCTGCATCTGTGCTAGCCAAGTGGTAGCATTGCTCTGACTTTGCAAAATATATGTCTCTACCGTGTACCTCTTAGCATACATTAAACTTTCTGTCATTGGTCAAACAGAATGTTGATACGCTGCCTTTTGTTTACATCATTTGCCATGGAACCTTTCCAGTCCTTTTGTGCCTAAGTCTTCAGGTCTTATCGATGTTCCACGTTGTTTGCGAACAAATAATTTAATTGAGTTTTCTTTAGATATATCTGCAACAACGTCGACTCGTGATGACTTTTGTAGACGGTCTACTACACCTTGAAAGTTATCTGGGCCCGGAAGTACAAAGCCTCCTTAAAGTTAAGGAAGACTTAAGCTAAATATTGATATTTCAACATCCTATATTAGACGCTAAATAAATCGCGTGGATCGAAGCAGTATTTGTGGTCAAAGATATCATTGTGATCTACAGAAAAAATGAAACTATTTTGATTTTAATCAGTTTGAAACGTTATTTTTCGCATCCTGAAGAATCAATACTTAACTTAAGTCTTCCTTAACTCTAAGGAAGCATTGTAATTCCGGGCCCTGGTGTATGATAAAGGACATTAAGTTGAATATTGCCATCAATAACGTTTGCTACTGGTTCATTTGTTGTTGTCAATGCATGGAAGCAAGATTCAAATAATGCGAAACCTTTGCTTTCTCCGTTTTTGCAGGCATATCATCAGCTGTTCGTGCAAAACAGGGAACTGGACCATGGGTAGAATAGGATAACCAGTAGGTCTATATTGTGCTCAATGGATGATTTATACAGGGTAAACAAGTTGATAAGGCTGTCCCATTTCATAATCCGTTGAAAAGGCTGAAATTGAAAACACTTGCCTCTGACGGTGTAATCAAAAAGGATAATGTCAAGCCAGTTCCTGTGCTCATTTATTATGTCAAGTTACATATGTTACACCCTTTAATAAGTGCTCTGATCTTTAGAAACTTAAATGATTATTAAAATGAAATGATCTAAGTTATGCTCTGCTCATCCTTCATTGCATTACTTTGCCTGATGTGATAAATAGAGGATCTTACATGAGTGCTCATGTTTTATTGAATTTATTAAACGAGTTGGGGAAAAGAGATAAAATGCGAGGCTTGCCGAGCATTTTATCTCTCTTTTGCAACGAGTTTAATAAATTCAATAATACAAGAGCACGAATGTTAGATTCTATTTATCATATGACAAATACTTTGAAATCTGATTTCTGGCGTAAAAACGTGATAATTTTGTTATTATGTACGCAGCGTTGTTATGGACGTCATAACGTTTCCCGTAAATCTATAAACCACTAGTGGTTTATCGATTTTATTGCATAACGTTATTTCACTCCCAGACGCGACGTCATATGATAAATCTAGCCAGTTCATCTAAAGAGGAAGAATTACCTATCTTTCAGCACGTCAGAAGTACTAAGACTTCATAGAAGTTTTTGAATGCTTGGGGAAAGATCATAAGTGTTCAGAGACATTATAAGGTGAAAATGTGTTTGTTGTATGTACGGAAAGGCAACCTATACAAAAGTAAACCAGTTTATATATTAATCTTTTGCACATAAATATCGCGGTACATCAGGCCAGGTACTCAATGGTTTTGATGGCATCCTTTTCCTCCTTGTATAGCTTTAGTCTTTCTTCTACTTGCAGAATATCACAGGAAACGCAAGTTCAAATAGCCAAATATCAGGTATTCATATCAGTTTCCGAATGTGCTAAACCATGAATGGCATAGTTGAAAAGTTGATGATGATGACTCATCGATTTTGAGTGGACTGGTGTTAAATTGTACGACAGGAATTGATTTCAGAAGCAAACAACGACAAAGGTTTAATATGAGCGTATTTGGATGAGGATTAGCTTTGAATATTTACACTAAACAGGAACATTTATTGATTTGTCTTGTTTATAGTAGGGGAGCCAGAGATTCAAAAATTGGAAAAAAGTGGCCGGAAAGTAGCAGAATTTTAGACTATATTCTCAGTTAGTATGGTGTTTCAGGAGTGTGAAAACAGATATTGCACAAATTTTAAGTCTTGCAAAAGATGTTTATTTTTGTGTTAACCATACCTACCCTCATGCAGGCTTCACAGTAGGCTTTTCGCTACATTACTAAAAAGAAAAAGTCTTTTAGTCCAGATAAGTCCCATTTTCTACTACCTGCATATTGCCTTACAGAAACTTAATTCAGTGCAACAAACTGCCAATAAGGTTAAATGATTTACGTTTAGGTAATTGTTATATACGTTACTTACTTTCAAATATATTACTATTGTTTACTTGGCCATGGGCTGCCAAAAGACTTGTGGAGAGAGAGTTTTGTACATTAAGATTTTCTAAGCTACTTTATATATTATAAAATTTGATGTCTCTTAGCTTTTTATGAACATGTGCATTTACCGTGCAACAGCCAAGTCTAATATGTTACCGTTAGATAATAGAGAAACTCCAAGTATAGTGTTATTTTCATCTCCATAGTTTTCTTACACATCATTATGATTGATCTTTTAATTAAATGCAGCTTAATAGCATAATAATAATAATTAGTTCAGGCACCTAGAAGTTCTGTTGTATACGTTACTTCCTTTTAAAACAATATTTTTGTGCAATGTTATGTGTATATGCGGTCAAAGTTATGTGTATATGCGGTCAAACAGCTAGTGGGTGAAATCGAAATTGACTACCATCTAAATGCTCAAAATTAGATTGGAAATATTGTCTTTTTTAACATTTAATATGAATGAGATACAAAATCAACAAATCATGTTTGCTTTAAAGGGAAAACTTGAACATATAGCACACAAAATGCTATTAAATATCTGTTTTGGGAATCATGTAAATAGAATATTAGATACCTATTTCTTATTCATAATTAAATTATGTTTCAAAAAGCTTAAATGATTCTTTAATCTCTGGGCCACTACTATGTATTTGCTTCTTTCAATGCATTAAATGGCGTCAAATGACATCTACAAGACATTTTCTTTCACCGTCAACAGCTCAATGAATAAATAAAAAGCACGCAGTAACATATTCAGATCCATCACACATTGTAAAAGCCATCAACTATATGAATTAATAAAATGCTATTAATTACAACAGCTATATTTAAATCAATAAGGCACAAACTATAACTTAAAACACTAAAAACTGTAAGATATTCGAAGCAGAAGTCGAAATCAAGAAGTGAAACATTAAAATACCTTCATCGTTGTCAAATGAATCAAAACTGAATTTTGTGGAAATCGTGATCATTGCTGTCTCTAAGCACCAGCCTTACCTTTTCTTGGGGTTTTGATATTTCAGTATCTACAGCGTGTCCGCTTTGGTGAAAAAAGAATATTATTTATGTTGGTAACGTATATAAAAAAATATAAAGAACATTACTTGTATCATTGTGTTGCCTGGTTCTACAATTTTGTGAAGCAATGAAACATGACAGCATTTATTCTAAACAACCATTTTAATACTTTAGACACAGATACATTCTCTGTTAATAAGTTGGGCAAGTCCATGCATTGTTAGTATGGTAGACATTTCTAAATGATTAGACTTCGATAATTAGGACCTTGAGCAAACAGGTCTTTCTAGAATAGTACTTGATTGATCAAATATTTCAGAATGTTTGCAGACGTTTGCTTTGTAGCTATAGAGCTTATCAGCATATGTGATAGAATCTGCTTTAGTGTTTGTTTTATTCAGCAGGATACTATTATTTTTACACTCACAATAAGTAATCGTGACAACTGTCATTCAGTCCTTAAAACTAACTAATTCATACCCATAAAACATGTACCAACTTAATAAATGATGCTATATTTATGGTATATTGATAGTTCATGTAGTTGAAACAATAGCCATACTTATGCTCCTGTCAAAGAATACAATTAGATAGTATACTCAACAAATGCTATGTTGTATCATTCTTTCATATAGTGCAATTGTCGATAGAGACAATGTTATCACTATCTGAGATGATCATATTTTTACAAATCAAAAAGAAATATTATTTCTAATGTAGACGATTGATAAAAAAAAAAGATGGCAGACAACATACTATTTGTTAAGTGTATGCATACTTTCTAAGCATAACACGCAAATATATTATTTGTGTTAGTAATGATACTTACTAGGGTGCCTTCTCTATTGTCCATATTATTATCATTTTTATTAGCACAGTTGATAATTTAATGTATGCCTTTTGTCTCTATACCCTGATAGGTTTACAACTCATCTATTATTTAACGCACATAAAAGGAATCAAATGACAGAGTCCATGCAGCAGTTTGCTTAAAATGGGGTCCAGTTACTGCTATGGTATTATGATAGAACTTAACATCAGCTTTATTAGCACTAATTTCTAAACTAAGTTTGATTTTATGATGGCAATTTTTACTCTAAGATATTGCTGTTCCCATTCACATTCTGAATAAACTTGTTAAATATTTTAACGGTAATCTTAATGCGTCCTAGTCAAATCTGACATAAACATTGTCTGTTGAAATTTCATAAAGTAAAATTGGTATCGTAAATTACAACTGAAGAAATCTAGATTCCATGGATATGATCACTGTCGTAACATGTAAAACCCATCATTATGAGTGATTTCCCAAGTTTCAACGGCAATAATTCATTTTTATAACCTATTCAGTTTTAAAGTTTGCATTGCTTTCAAATTGACAAATGATTAGTAGTATTAGATTAATAGGAATATCAGTTTCATTAGTCAACCATTGAAAGCATGTTAAAAATGAGCAGAAATAAATGTTCATAGCTAGAATAAATAAAAAATAGTTACCTTCACAGTCTCTTCATAGAACAGACATCCACTATTTTATATATTGTGATGAGTGTGAACAGACTGACACAAAGCTTTGGTTGCTTTTAAATAGCTTATTAGATTTTTTTCAATTAAAAGAAAAAAGTGCAAATTTCTAAATTTGTTTTAGGTTTTCAGGCTTAGTTGTATACGGAAAACAGTTGAGGTGCATAAACAGATGTGGCTTAAACAATTTGCACAACTGAGCCACTCTCTTAAAGAATAAATGACTATAAACACTAATGTCTCCTTAAATTTAATGTAATGTAAACAACAGTTTATTTTATATATTCATAAAGGCGTGATGCTATCTAGATTACAGCAAACGTCTTCTTTCTATAAGCGAACATGACTAGGAAAGGTCACAATCACAGACTCCTGACTGACCCACTGCACCTTAAGGAAGGGACACGGAATATAGATACATGTATCTACAATATACATGCTATTAAAATGAAGCCATCAGCTCTCTTCCTTGTAAAGATGATTACTACACTAGAAACATATTAGAAAACAAAGACCCAATACAAAACTCCCACAATCAATAGGAACAACAACAAACAAAGTTTCAAACATCCACACATCATTTCAGAAAGTTTTAGATATTTTATCGTTACTGAATCTGATTTGATGAAACATACCTTCACTATTTTATATATTGTGATGAGTGTGAACTGGTTTGACACAAAGTTTTGGTTGCTTTTAAATAGTTTATTAGATTTTTTTGTTCAATTAAAAGAAAAATATGTGCAAATATCTGTATTTGTTTTAGGCTTTCAGGCTCAGTTGTATACGGAAAACAGTTGAGAAAAATATATAATCATGATCTATATTTCTATATATAAAGTTATATATGTTACTTTAGCAAAATTGACTGAACAAGCTTAAGGGAATGTATCCTTGTTGAGATGTCGCATCAGATTTATCATTTAATAAGTATATAAATTGTATAACATAACTGAGAAAAAAACAGTGTGTTTTTGTTTTTAAGTCAAGAAGTATACTATTTCGTAAAAAAAATGTACACCCATATTCACAGTCTCCTAATTAGTATAGCTACCTTTTTTCTTGTGGAAAAAATGCGCCTTTATGCCTATCAGACACAGCTCCCCCCTTTTTTTAATGAAGAAAACTTTCCAGTGATGTATAATTTAAGATATTAAGCAATATCTGTTTGTCTTCAACTTTGTTATATACGTTACATATTTGAAATCGAACAACAAAATGATGTTTTACACCAGAAATGTTGTTAAGCATCACTCTTAAGTCAGTGATATATAAAACAATGATCATAAGGTGTTTAAAAGCTAACAGAAAAAAATGCATGCTTATTTTGAAACTTTAGAGGTTCTAAGCCTGTACAAAGTTTTATCTATGGTCATCTAATTAAACACCTTATAACTGACAAAGTATTTATGTAAGAACAGATCTGTTTGCAGTTTTGAAATGGTCAGTTAACAGTCTTTTAAATACATGCTATCCTGAATTTAAACACCTTTTGAAAATTTTGTCAAGTCAAACTTTTTAACAAAATATCAATAATTTTAAGGGTATACTTAAAAATGTAACGTAAATGACATAATAATGGACCCAAACAACTTTTGAAAACATCAATATGTGTAGAGAATATCATGTCCTTACAGATTACATAAATATTTTGTTGATTTAAACTTTTCAACTTCCACATAAATAGACTTAATTACATATTTTTGTTTTTAAGAAAATGAGGGGTAACGTATTAAACACACTGTTACAGGTATGTTTGCAAGACCTAAATTGAGTGCAATATCTGGTTTCATACTGCCTATACTATGTACTAAAGGATAAAACAAGTGAAAATTCTGCTAAAAAGGGGACATACCAAAATGCTTATTTTTGACATTTTTGAACCCTGGCTCCTCTACTATTAAATGTAAAACTATCTTTTCTTTTTGTGGCTCTGTATTTAGCATTATATGCACAGTATTAGGACATGTGTCAAAAATTTCATTAATAACATCTGAAACGGTCTTGACAATCAGAAAAGATTATAATTTCTAATGTTTTGGCACCAAAGACCAGAGATTTATAAGTACACATGTGAAATACATTGATTCATTCTGGAATATCATTTATTACATCCGACATTGGCCTTGCACATTGATTACAACGTGGTATATATGTTACATCTTAAATAACTGTCCTGATCTTAGAAACTTGGTGACAACTTGCAGATATATGAGAAAGAAAGTCTAAGAAAATGTAAAAATCAACAAGCTGCAATTGTTTTCACATGTGTTTTACTTAAACAATAAAACCAAATTTTGATACTCAGTAAAACTGGGGGTAGGGCTTATACTAGCTCATTTTAGACAATATACATGTGTTTAATATAGTTAAGCAAGCTTTGTTTTTCGTATAAGTCAATTGAGTATGGTAGTAAAACCTAATCTAAACGGTTTGAAATCTACACAGAGCAGTTGTTAAACTAAATGATGATAGCCGCATTTACCACTTTTGAAATATAATTAAATTCATGTTACGCGCATAACACCACATGAAGCCGTATTAATGTTAAACAACATTCATATGTATACTGAACGAAACTTCCAAACCGCCAATTCTCAAAGCTTAGTTTTTCAATAAAACTCATTAATTATAAAACAGATTGAAATAATATTTGACACAGTAACTTTACGACACAAGTATTCGTCGATTGAACAAAATGATCCCGATTCAAAAAAGATGTTTACTGATGCGTAAATATTTTGTCCTTATACCGGGTTTTGCACGTGTGACACGATGACAATTTTTTGTCCTGTGTATCTTCACCGACAACAATCGGCTATCATTATTCCATCACACAAGTGCCAACCTACGGTCGTATGAGTTTAGGGGAGAGGGGTCGGGCTGTGGGCTTATCAATACAAATTAAGTGAGTATGATCAGGAAATACCACAATCACAAACCGCAGATAAACCCATGGCACCGCGAGGAAGAGCCACACAACCATCACCAGACACCAGGACAACCATTACAACCATCAAAGCCCGGGCCTCGTTGAGAGAGATTCGTAAGTTATCATCAAATTTGATATGTTTTAATAGAGTCCAAAGTGTACATTTCAAAATGTCGATTATTCTATGTTTGCACTCGTAGGACGAGAGTTTTAGACAAACTACTGTGCATTACACATGTCATACTATGTCCTATATAGTCCACCATACTTGGATACGGTCATGCAAAAATGTTGCATTAGAAAGTCGACAGTGTCAAAGTGTGCAGTACACGTCCTATATGTGATGCGCGTTTGAATCACTTTGTGGACAAAAACGCCACACGTCAATAAAGCATTAAAGTCATGTCAATAAAGCATTTTTGTGTTATTTTATGCCATATAGCACTGTGGACTACCTTATTAAAATAAACTCAAGACATTTCAATAATGTGCATTTATAGCACCATGAAATTTTTTCCCCATTTCAGGTCACGAGAAAACTAAATCGCCACCACAAACCGATCAAACAGTGGTTGACAAACTTTCAGGCGGCAGGCAGCATTAAACAGGGTGGACATACGCGGTATTAACTAAACGATGAGTTGAAATATCAGCATTTGTGTGAAAATGGTAAGTGGTGATGCCTTTATACTGTCTATCAATTGAGGATGTTAATGTCAATTAATGATTTTGTTTGTTTGTTTGTTTGATTTGATTCTTTACGTCCACTCAACAATCTTTCAGTTATACGGGACGGTTCTTCCTGTGTTTAACCAGTACTAAGCTAGGATAAATGTGTCTTGCTCAAGGACCACAACGCAGTGACGCCAGTGAGGCTCGAACCCGCTACCCTTCGGTCTCGAGTCAAGCACTCTACCACTGAGCCACTGCGCTCCCTATTCAATTAATGATAATGAAATTTTGACATATTCAATAAAATTAATTTGTCTTTATTGAGTGTAAATTGTAGTCATGCACGTATTAAATACGCTGAGATATTAGAGCCAATGTTGAGTGGCGGCTTAGAAGTTTCGTTCAGTATAGTAAAGGCATCCAGTGTGCAACATATTAGAATGTCAACTGATTAGATAGTTTCATGTTTTTTTTTTTTGTAGCGGAAACTTTCAATTTATAAAATAACATAATGTAACATGCTGTTACAGACTAACGACCCGGCTTACAGATTGCAAACATCTCTCATTCGATGCACCTTGAATTGTCATTTAAGATAGAATATGTCTGCAGAATTCCAAAGGAATTTGGGATGGAGCAGGCCCTTACTCAACTTGCAGTCAAAGCATGGTACTGTTTGATTATTCTACTGGTTTTGATGAGATTAGGTGGACCATTATTTTGCCAGAGAAGCAGACATAATAATAGACATTGTACATGACTTGTATAAGGATTAGTTTAGAATATTTACATTTAACAGGAACAATTACTAAATTGTCTTTTTTAAATGTGAAACAATTATTTTCTGTGTCACTCTATCTATATTTTAGTATTATACATGGTTCTATGTCCAGGAGCAGCCGAGGGCTCAACCGGCAGTGGTTCTGCTTTTAAAGCGTCTCAGAAGACGGGACCACGGCTTAAAGTCTCATCCGACAGACTGGGAAAAGCTGGGAATCGAAAGTTAGAATTATAGGGCGGCAGACATACGAATATATAATCCCCCAAAAATATTTTTTTATCATTTTAGCATATCAAACACATGTTTTGTGTGCGTAAAAGAAACGTTTCTTTTTCACTGAATCCATTGTGTCCTAAATATATTTCGAATTAGCGAGTATTTCGAAAATCGGAGTTCGAATTTTCGAGAATTTACTGTATAAGGGTTAGTTTCTGAGGGTGTATATACTTATCGCTTAGGCCATGCAAAATATTTATTCGCATCCCCACCAACCCCTATGAAATATATGCAAATAAAAAAAATTGGATGGAAGGTTTTTCAATTTATTTATTTGCTTAAAAAAGAATAAAAATGTGTGAAAAAGGCTGAAAATTGTTGTCGATATTTTTCTGGCTAGCATTTTTGAAAAAAAAAATAGATATTTATTTGGACACTTAATATTTATCATTTATTAGTTTTTCAAAACCAATGGGTCAAACCTTTACTGATTCCTTATATTTTAGGAAATGGTGTATGACTGATCCTGATATTGTATTGCCATGACTAGATTACTGATATCTGGTAAGGCAGCTTAGAAGTCTCACTACCAGGCTGCTTAGTTTGGCGTGATTGTTGTGTGGCTCTTCCTCGCGGTGCCATGGGTTTGTCTGCAGTTTGTGATTGCGGTATTTTCTGATCATACTCACTTACAATTTTTGTTACAGTGATTGTTCTGGGCCCACCACCTGCCTGGTAGTATAGATTAGCTTAACTTATATAACCAACTACTACCGCCTAGTCCTCAGATGGTTGGCTTCAGTTTAAAGGTATCAGACTAGCTGAGGCAGTAAGCATGAGCTATCCAAAGGCCACTATAGTCTGACTACAGTGGCCTTTGGATTGCTTATGCTTGATCTCACTATCAAAATACTGAGTTAAACAGTACGAAGCTAGTCTCAGGAATTTCACAGCTGGGTTGGTTTATTTTTGGCCAAAATGAGTAGATTGTAGAAAGATTTTGTTTGAAATAAATCACAAAAATCATACTCAACTCTTAGTTTGTTTTATACCACAAATACGTGTAAATGTAAAATTATTTGCTTTCAACTTTGAAAAGGATTGTCACCTCTTAAGATACATTATTATAGCACCATTTGGGCCTCGTCGCGAGAAAACCTGTCTTCGGGGGGTTGCGAACAACACAGGCGCAGACCAGCCTGCACATCCGCGCAGTCTGGTCAGCGCCTTTGTTATTCGCTTTTTGGAAAGTATCATATGTGAAATTGCTACAAGCGAAATTTCAATTGTCTAGCCAGTCTCTGTAGCTGAGGGGACTGGTTTGAGTCTCGTTTTGTCGGAAACCCCAAAGACAGGTTTTCTCATGTCGCGGCCCATTTATAACCAACGTTTAGCTCTTCAAGTCCTTATTATAAATGAGCCAGCTCATGATAATGTTGGTTCATTAAATGTGTTAAGGAACGAAATACTCAGCTGAGTCTGCATGTATGCCCAGACTCAACAGAGCCTTCGCTGCATGGGTAAAGGAAGTATGTTTGAAGATTAAAACTCAAACTAAAATTCAGACTAGTAGCCCCGCTTCATTCGTCACCATGTTGTCTATTGGAACTTTAGCTCATATGCGATAAGAACCTCTATTTCTTGTGCTAGCCCCTTTTGTTTGTAAGCATGCGTTGTATTTAACAAATACATGTACAGTTAGTTAATTACGGCTTTGATTGATTTCAGCTTTGGGACATGCATCAAACTTTTAGAAGCGTTAGAACATGAAGAAATACGATCTCATTGCCGGATGAGTAGCATATTTCTATGACATTTCATTTTATCTTAAATTGGAAAATTCGTCAAACCAAGTTAATATGACTTGAAACTGGTACAATCACATATAGCAACCAACCACTGCAGTCAGTAAGTGAGTATGACCAGGAAAGACCGCAGTCACATACCACACACTATTGACAGCCCATGGCACCGGTAGGAAGAGCCACAGAACACTTACAGTCACAAGACATCAGGAAGACAACTAAAGTAAAGCAACCAGTTCCCGTTTACTCAGCAAATTGATTGCAAAACTAGAACGGACACAAAGTACATGTACTGCATAACAAACCAAGGACCAAAAACAGAACCCCCACAAACAATAGGAGCAGCAATAAACAATGAATTAACAACAAAAACAACAAAAACAGCAACAACAACAAAATGTTGCATGCACTATCTGGGGACGTCGGTCAAACGTCTTTTATATTGAGACCAACCAGATCAACATTGACTGCCTCTAAGGCGCAATGCTTGCTCTTGCTATCTATACTGTAAATTCGGAAACTTTCGCGATGATTTTATTCCCTCACGAATTCGTCGCTTCAGTGCTTAAGTGTTCTAAGTGACATTTTGGTCAAAAATGAGTTATGCATACCGTTGGAAAGGGGATCATATGTTCTATCTACTGGTGAAGGTTTCATTTGCATATCTCCTCCCAGTAAGCTTAAAATCGCTGTGCTTTTCTGTTCTTTCTACAAAACGACAAATTCGTTCAGTGCTATAGTGTTCTAAGTGATTTTCATCCAATGACCAATGATAATTATGTCACGTGACATGGTGAGTTTAGTGTCATAATGTTCTATCTACCGAAAATCACTTCCCTTGGAGAAATTGATTAAAATTGCAGTAAGCTCCCGTACATAAATTTAAATTACCTAAATTGAAGGGGTTCGTCGGTGTTATGACGGACTAATCGCTTTATCGGCTGCTTTTAGATCCAAATAATTTGCTCAGTCAAAACTATTATGCAAATTGATCCATGGACAGAATAATAAGCTGTAGAAACAGATTACCTCCCTTACACATATTTAAACTGCTTTAATTTAAGTAGTTTATCGGTGTAATTACAAATCAATGATTAAATCTGCTACTTTCAGGTCCAAATATTCAGTTCAGTCTAAAACATTATACAAATTGGCCTCATTGACAGAAAATTAAACTGTAGAAACAGATTACCTCCCTTACATAAATCTTAATAGCATAATCTGTGCGGTTTGTTACTTTTATGCCAAACAAATGACTAAATCTGCTACTTTTAGGAGCAACTAATCATTTCTGTTCAGACTAGTATACGAATTGACTCCATAAACAGAATGTTAAGCTGTAGGAACATACAGAACACTATAGCACTGAACACAGAAGGAGAATTTTAGGGCATAATGTTCTATCTGCAGACTGTAAAATGCCTGTAAATTCCATATTACTGTAAAAATATCTTCAAACCAAGGTCATTTACACTGTATGTATATATTTTAACCCTCTGGTTTGATTCAAAAGTATGTGATAAATGAGGCATTAAATATCAGGATGCTAAAATTTTCAAACTCAATTTTCTCAAAACTTGTGCAATGGTAGATAGAACTCTATAGCACTGAAGCGACGAATTGGCGAAATCACTATACCGTTTACTGATATAGGTAAATCACGCCCTTGTCGCGAATTTTTAACATCGCAAATATTTGTTTAAACGCTATTCGCGAAAATAAAATGCTCGCGAAAATTTGTCACGAGTAGAACAGTTTTTTTCGTAGGCTGTGGCTCGTGTACTTTAAGGTTATAAAAGGTTTTAACCTGGCGATAGTGAACGTAAACAGGACGGGTGCATTGTATGTATGTACTTTATCTACATGAATGACTTTAATGCGGTTCATTTACGGTAAAGTACTAACAATAAATATCTTTAAAAAAGATATACGACGAAGTGACACCTGACCCAGGAAGCCACATGGGAAAGTGACAAAAACTGAAGAAAACGTCACACACAAGAGAGCCAAGAGGACCCAGAATTACAATTATCCTATAGGAAAAATATTTCCTTAGTTAATATAAAAAAAATTTGGATTGAAATTTTACGTTTCGAACTTCTAATATTCGAACGGCTTTTCATTATTCTGAACAACAAAATGCCATCGTTGACCATATGCACCGCAACGCACCTAAAACATGTTGAAATATCAATACTCTACTTAGAAAAACTCTTGAAATTCTAAGCCCAGATATATATCGAGAAAAAGATTGAGCCAGCGGATGAGAAATCTACAATGTAACACAGCGACACTAAGCCTTGGATCAATCTAGGCATTTAGACAAGGCTATCGATATCATAAACTTCGTAAAGAATTTATCAACTTCTATCGCTATTACCAAGAGTTGCTTGTTAAATATAATAATGGTTAGGAATAATGTGGAAAAACGGATCCTTCAGAAATAGAGAGAACCTACTATTAGAAAACAGCAGACTCAGTTTTATTGAGTCTGTTCATGAGAACTAATGGAAAGTGCAACACTTCTCACGCCCCCTAGCACCGGCTTTAGCAGTATTCTGCTTTCTGTCAGAACCCAATATTCCCGAAGGGCCAGAATATGAAAAAATATCAGCACTATATCGATGCTAGGGGAGAAGTTTTACCAACTGCATACAGAAACAACGACAGCTGTTGCGACTAAAACGGTTCATTCAGAAATAGAGAGAACCTACAATTTTAGAAAACAGCAGGTTTGGTTTTATTGAGTCTGTTCATGAGAACTAATGAAAACCATTTTATAAAAGAGCATACCAGATCAATTATTTCATGATGATTAACTAATTTATTAACCTATTTAAGCCAAATAGATTTTCCCAGTCTTATCAACTGGACCACTCCATTTCCATTTTAAAGATTATTGTGTTTTTATTTCTCATTTTTATTCAAATTTTAACAGAACATTCTGTAATCAACTACCGTGTTTCCAGGTTGTATGTGACCCCCGTTTTTCTTTTCTAAGCAACTTCAATCTTAGCTTAGGTGAACTACGGTAAATGCACACCGCGTGGCTATAACTGATTTTTTGGAAGCCCTTATTTTAAACTAAAGCCAAAATCCCCCGTAAAATAGAATAACTTAGGTTTGTTTCCTGCGAATATACCCATTTTTACCTCAATAGATACACGTGGTATATTTGCAATTGCTTAGCCTTAAGACATTATATCTATATCCGCTGATTCAGCGAAAATCTTTACCGCACAGATACACTTACCGTTATTTTGACATACACGCACGCACACTGTTTGCAAAGGTTATCATCAGACGTCACTAGTAGGCAAATAGTAAATGAGAACAATTCAAGCAGATTTGGGTTGGCGATATTATAGCCAATAGGGGATACACATTATTAGACTTTAAGATTACAAATTGAGGAAACACACCCATTCTTAAGTTAAGTGTTAGCTTATTCTTCTTTATGTCTCCCCTCGTCAGGGTCGGTAGACATATTGTTTTCCCCGTGTGTCCGTCTGTCCGTCTGACTGTTCGTCATGAATTGTGTCAAATCTTCTGAACGCATCTCCTCCTACACTTTTATCAGGATCTTTTTTAAACTTTACAAGTGTTTTTGTCAAAGTCTGAAGATGTGCATGACGTTTGGCTGTAATCCTCAAATTATTTTATTCACTTTTTTCGCAGTTTGAACTTAGTCATTTTCGGCTCGACTTCTACCAAAGCATATAGACACTGGGTATCGTTTAAAACTTCGCAGGTGTTTTAGTTAAGGGCTGAAGATGTGCCTGTTATCTGAGCCAGTGCATGAGATTTCCAACAATGTGGCATTTGACATGTGTAGACTCAGGCGAGCCTCTGCAGCCTCCTTGTGAGCTTAGAAACTCCAAATGGTGTTCAGTCTGTAGCTTAACAATCATAGAATGCTCAACGACTAGCAAAGGCTCAGATCAGACTGCGCGTATGCGCAGGCTGATCTGAGGCTTTGCTGGTCGCACATACAACATTGTTGGAAATCTCATGCAATGGCTCATCTATTTCCCACTATTATGTAAATAATCTTTGATCATTTACGTTTTCCCAAATGATGATTTTGCAATAGTTTACTGCATTGGCAGGATATCTTTGCTGGACAAGAAATTGATTATTTGCTGGAAACATATCACCATAATTTCAGTTTGAAGTTGCATTTAATGACATTTGGAGCTTTCTGACACCAACAGGAGGGGAGACATCTGTTTTTTTTTTGTAGAAAACCGGATTCTTGTTTTCTATTATTCTCAAATTACAGCAGCAATGAAAATTTCTACTTGATTTATAAATGAAATTCGAAAAAATCGTGACAATTTACAGAACATTTTGATTCGATAAGCATTAAGGTTATCGACTAGGCATGGCAAAAATAATAAGTGAGTATGATCAGGAAAAACCACAATCACAAACTGCAGACAACCCCATGGCACCGCGAGGAAGAGCCACGAACCATCACGAGACACCAGGAAGACAAACTAAGCAAAGCAACCAGCTCTCTCTTCCCCATCAAGATGATTGCAATACTAGAATGAACATAGAGTAACGTACAACAAAACATAGAGCAATTACAGACTCCCACCATAGGATAACAATAAACGAAGAGTCAAAAACAACAAAACCACCGCCTTAGATCGGACAGCAGCCTTAGCCACCGGGGGGCTTAAATGCATTTTACTGTTACTAAATATTTGCCCTAGATGCACACTTACCCCTAAAATGCACACTTACCCCTAAACTGTTCGTATTCTCTGTCCTATTGTGGCTTTTTCATACCACTATGAGATAAAATTGTTAGTGTCATATTATTACAAAATCAAAAACATGTTTTGTCTGTAAATTTAGATGAATATCTCTGGTAGAACAAACGATAAGGTGGTGTAAAGAATGGCATGTTATATAGTGAAAACGAAAACATTATAAACATGTGATTAACTATCTCTGTAATTGGCAAGAAACCTTGAGTTCGTCAGAACCCTTTTGGTACTAGTCTAAAAAATAAGTCAAGTTTATTTTCGCATTAATACGAATTCAAAAGAAACACTTTGGGGTCCGCTATGACGCTTTTAAGGGTATACCCCCAAAATAGGGGTTGGTGTATACAGAACACCGCAGAACTTTAACATAAGTATCAAATGGCATTCTGACAGGTTTGATAGACCAAGGACACACTTGGGTAACAATATTTTACATTTATAGTTCTTTTGAAGAAATTCATACATGATAACCGTCACTGAAAAAATGTTCGGGGCGGTGCTTAACTTTTGCCCCTGTGTATATTTAACTGCTAAAGCTCTTTCACTGATAAACTTTGCGAACTGCCTGAACCCCCAGAACAGGCTAAAAATGTTGTGCATCATCTGGATCCATACTGTTTGACACTCTGCTTGTATTCCTGAACTATTATTGTTATTTTTTGACCTAATTGTCTCAAAAGAAAAATCAACAGAGGACATCAACGATGAATATAACGTTCCGCCAATACTGTACTTGGATCGCCTTTGTATACAGGTCATTTCAATGCATCACTTTTAGCTGTTCAGTGAATTTTATAAGTTAGTATAAGAGGTGAAACATAGTTTAATACACGAATAACCACCACTGACCTGTATAAGCCATTATAGTTTATTTATATTTTTTGGATCACTTGGGGGACCATCTAAAGCACGCCAAAATTCCATCTACTCCTAGCCTATACAAAAAATCCTATTTAAGTAAAAAAATTTATTCAATTAAGCCGTCTATACCTAAATTCATTTCTTTTATTTCTTTTCCAATTCAAACCATGATTAAAGAATAATCAGCAAAAAATGGGGGTCACTTAAAACCCGGAATCACAATAGTGGTGACCCCGATCAGACGCCGTGTTCTGTGCAGTCTGATCTGGATCTGCACTGCTTATCTATGTCCCACAAAAAGAACGCTAGGCTTATACATGTATGGGTTAAGAGAATCGAAGACATCCTTCTTTTCCCTATCAATTCAAAATGATTATCAAATTGTATAAAAGAGGTGGCTTTTTTATGGATTCTGCTTGCTTGCTTGGTTATAAAGCTTTGGTAACCTCTTTAACCCGTTTTAACCGAATGGATTTGCTCACCCTTATCCGGGTTAGACGAGTCCAAATCTAATTTTAGGGGTTTTGGGTGGTAGTTTTTGTTTTTATTTAATTTTGGAGAGAACATGATGCATGGATAGGTTAGGGGTATTTCATGCAAACCAAATATCTATGTGTCTTGATCCACATCTGAACTGGGGTGGGGCTAGCCCGTGAGGCCTCTTTGGGCCCTCCAGTGAAATGTTTTTATGACAATTCCAGGGCGGTGCTTCTTTTGTAGATCTGTCGTCTTATTAAGGTCTTGTGTTTTTCATGCTTTCGCGTCTGTTCGTTGTTGCCTTGTGGCCACCAGCTGGGAAAGGGCTGACCTCTTGGCTCTTGCTTGTGATGTTTGATTGTGTTTTTGTCACTTTCCATGTGGTATCCTGGGTCAGGTGTGGTGCTTAATTGTATTGTTTCCTGATCTTTGCCGCCTTTCTTATTTTGTATTCACTAGGAGATGACACATCGATAAGTTAGGGATCTTTCATGAAATGTCTTGATCCACATCAGAAATAAGGGCGAGGTTGGTACCATAAGAATAGTTTAAGCCATCCAGTGAAAATATGTTTTACTGACATTTGCGGTGCTTCTTTTGTGGATCATTTTCGTTATCTATGTTTCGTGTCTGTCACGCTGTCATGTCTGTTCATTGCAGCCTTGTGGTCACCTGCTGGGAAAAGGCCAACCTCTTGGCTCTCTTGTATGTTTTTTTTCTTGTGTTTTTGTCACTTTCCCGTGTGGTGTCCTGGGTTAGGTGTGGTACTTGATTGTGTCGATTCCTGATCTTTGCCTTCTTCCTTACTTTGTTGTAATGTTGGGCATGGTCAACCAAGGATTATAATTTAAACAAACTTAGTAGGGCCCACGGACCCAATGCTACATACTAAGGTCCAAGGCTTTTTGGTTCTGGAGGAGAAGGTATTCAACTTATTCTAGCCATATATGGTTGTGGCGTCATTTTGATTATGTTACCAGGACCATTTGAATATTTTTTCTTCTCTTAACATAATGTGTCTTTAAATGAAATTTATATAATTTCGTTGCATAAAATAAAAAATACTACAGCGTATCAGTGAACGCAAAAATAGTGCTGGTTTTAAATTGTCTCAGAAGACGGGCCCACGGCTTAAAGTTTCACCCGACTGACTGGGAGAAGCCGGGAATCGAACCTGCGACCCCTGGATTACAAGACATAGGTTTAACCCGTACTCCACGGCGGCTTCGTGATACTATAATTGCAAAGAAGAAAAACATATATATAAAGTATATATGTAGATTTTAACTTGGTTGATAACATCTTAAAACTACAATCTATTTTAATTGGTTGTAGTATTTCTATTTTATGTTACAACCGCAGGGAACCGTGCAAAAATGTACACGTTTCATATTTTGTTCATAACCAGCAGTTTTGCACGTTCATTGAATACATACTAAAAGTTATAACCAACGCAAAAAATCCATGTTAATTTATACTTATAAAACAAATTGAAGGAATTCAAAACTCCTTTGACTGTACAACAATTGAGAAAATAATTTCCAAACAAAGTATTTTCGTATATGATAGAATTGCTTATATGCAATTCAGCAAAATGCAAAATAAAACTTATGGGTCATTGGTTACAATACAGTGCCACATCAAATGTACCAAACCTCTTTACCCAAAGCTCACAAGCAAAATATTTTGGGTTTATTTTTTTGCTGCAACCTTTACCTGGTCATTGCTTATGTTCTAATTCCGACCACAGACAAGTATTCACATCCATTTGTCAGTAATTGCACCTATTAACGTTACAACTTCTTCAGCAAAATGCACAGATATGGCACACCCCAGCCAATATGACAACAAATTGGAAGTACAACACAACTGCAACATTAGCAGTCATACTTTTGACTGAGAGTCAGCAATGATTTTGGAGCCAGTCATTATGGTATACAAACGATAAAAATGAGATTCAATAATTTTGAATGTTTGCGACTTTTCAGTATAGAGGGTTGCGCCATTTGGACTTTTTGTGTTCTTGTTCTGTCTTGTGTTTGCTATGTCTTTGCGCGTGTCTATTTATATATGCTTTGTGGTCACCTGCTGGGAAAGGGCTGACCTCTTGGCTCTCGTTTGTGTTGTCTAACTGTGAGTTTGTCACTTTCCCATTGGTATCCTGGGTCAGGTGTGGTACTTGATTGTATCGATTCCTGATCTTTGCACCCTTACTTACTTTGTACTGTACTTTAAATATTGAAGAGCACTCATTTTGATTGCAAATATCTGGAACGATGAAATGCGCGCTGCTTGCATAATTAGTTTAGTTTTTATTGTATTGAATGTTAGAGATTAAACTGAATTTTAATATCCTTCAATTATTTTTCTGAGTATACTATGTGATTTTGAACATAGGACTAATGTATATGGGTCAGTTCATGAGATTTTGGTACTTATCGGTTATGTCGACGGGTCTGCTCACCAGCGTAGACTCTTTAGGACATTCGCTGCTCATATACTCAAAGAAGGGACATACATGTACATGTATATGTGTATATCGAAGCTAAATAAACATATAGCCCAACTAGATGGCAGCGCAGCATGTTTAAAGAGCACATTAATGCATATGTCATAACAATTGGGAAAGTCAGGCACATTTTGAGAATCGAATCAAGCCTGGGTGTACAAATGTACGTAAGGCGCATTACTCGTAGCACTATGTACGAAAAAGTCCATTTAGTAAGTCGGAACTAGTCTAAGGAAAAATAGTTCAATCTGTAGTATGTAGGTCCAGCCCTATTAAAGTCATTTTTTCTGATTACCAGAAAAGTTAATCAGCAGAATTAATGAAGGTTATGTATTTTTCAATAACATATCGCTATAGCGATATTTTATTGAAAAAGAACATAATTTTCATCTTTAACCGTTTGTTTTGCTGCTACCACACTCATGGTTTGTGTGACGTCAGCGTCACGTTATGTAACGTCAGTGTCACGTTATCAAAGTAGATCCTCGATGTACATCCGAGGTCTGATTCCATGGAATTGACCGAGGCAGCTCCGATTGGTGCTATAAATGCCCAATCCCCATATCTTAGAGATTTTTGTCATAATATCGAGCGGAATCTTCAACTTCTTTACCACTAAGATATTCTATATCATCATGAAGAAATTGTAGAAGAATCTGTTGATGCTCCTTGTTAGGCAAACTCATTATTTCAGACTTTGTAACCCAGGAAAAATCATGAAAGTCAAAGCCTGGCGCCACCGCCTCTCCAATAAGACAATAGTCGAGCGTATCGTTTTTGAGGAGACGGCCACATTTCCATACACCACCGGGACAAGCAACTTGCAACTTTTGGCCTTCGCCTAAATTGGGCCCTAGCACTTCTCGTAGTAGCTCACCTTTAACTGGATCATACATGAAATATTCAAAGCCAGCGCCGCCATGATAGAAATGCACATGGTCCGATAAATTCACTGCTAACAACAGACGTGGCGTGTGTCTAGTTGGCATCCAAATTATAGTTGTCAAACAATTTCTACGAATATCACCATCGGGACGGCGTTTATCCCGTCCAGGTGCAATTGTCAATGGCTCATACACTTGCTGGGGCCACGCGTTATCATGAGTGTTGCTGTTAAATTGCGTGGCGACCGTTAAATCGGTTTGACCTTTACTTAACATTGGCGTGCTACCTGAGCGATGAATTTCCCGGAAATAGCCTCCTTCTGGATGAGGAATTAAACCAAGGTTAGTTATCACATCATGGGATCTGTTCTTTATCTCCTTTTCATTTTTTAAAGCATCATCTGGAAAAATCACATGAGAACAATGTTTTGATATATTAAGATTCGAGAGTAAGAAACGATAAATTTTCAACAAACTAGTGAATATGACATGCAATACAATGTACCACACTCACAGATACCATCAACATATGGCATGAAGATTAACACACACACACACACACACACACACATACGCACGCACGCACGCACGCACGCACTAAAAAGAGGAAAACATATATCTTTTTTAACAGCATTATGATTGGATAACTATACAGAGCGTCAAATATTAAGCAACACTAACTTCGTAGTTCAATTTTTCAGAGCAAGGTTATATGATGCAAATAGACCGATAAATGCATCACATATGGACAGGATAGTGAAACAACTATGCTAGTATGCCAAAATATGTGATGGTGACTTCAACAAAAGCACATAGAGGTCAACTTATTTTCATTGCAACGTTGTCTACATGAATAAATGTTGAAAATGTTGGTGAAAAGGGGACACACTTTTGTTTGAAGATGATGGAGGTTAATTCTTGAAGGTTTCAGGGTGATATAGCGAAGTTTCGATAAGTCACGAAAACCCATGATTTTATAACAAAATCCGAATATCATTATTATGTAGTTTTAAATTTTCATTTAACTATTCATGCAGAGTTTCACAACAGATAAAGTTTTTTCCATGTTCAATAAAATTACTTGACGGTAGTTCGAAAATTGTTTCAGCAAAAATTTATGTGGTGCATAACTTTTGACGCTGTGTATAGAAAGAATAATAAATCATTGACATCGACGCGGAAAGAAACCCTGACTTCGTTGCATACAGACAACAAAGACGCAGACCAGCCTGCGTTTCCGTACAAGTACAATGTATGAAGTGACCAAATATATTCTCCTGTACATACATCTACACTACTGCTCGCGTATTTGTTCAAAAAAATTCAATGCTTTGCACCTTCGTTTGGTTTAAATTGCGTTAAATAAACGTTGAGATGCCTTGGTGCGTTAACCAATCAAACCACTTTTAAAAATTGCTTTTTAATTTTTAATTTTAATATCTATTATATAGTCCTTTAAACTAATTCTGATCAAGCGCTGCTCAGATTGGTCTACTATAAATTACATGTAGATACATTTTCACGAGTAATTCGAGTATCTACTCGAATACTGTATGTATACTCGAAAATGCGACTGACCCTTAGCGATGCAACTAACACAAATTAATGTAAATATTATGTACGTTTTATTATGACAAACGTAAGCCATTGCTACAGTGGACTATAATTTCTTACCAGTCTCTCCAAGTCCGATAGTAAATGTTACACCTATGTTCTCACTTTTAGTAATTGCAGACAATGGAGCACGTTCGGTACAGTTATCAGATGAATTGTCCAATTCTTCAGATGACGAATCTGCTAAGCCGTTGCTATAAGTGCCTACTGGAATGTTGCTCATTATGATGAGATGTCTGATTGATAGTTCCACTATAGAACCCTGGTACTTCTAGTGTGACGAGTCTGTGGCTATTCCCTGGAATATATAGAGAATCTTACAATCCCATGTTCTCAGATATAGAGGATTTTACATGAGTGCTCCTTGTGTTGCAGATATAGAGAATTTTACATGGGTGCTCATGTTTTATTGAATTTATTAAACTCGTTGGGAAAAAGAGATAAAATGCGAGGCTTGCCGAGCATTTTATCTATTTTTCGCAACGAGTTTAATAAATTCAATAATACAAGAGCACGATTGTTAGATTCTATTTATCATAAGACATTAAGATTACTTTGAAATCTAAACATTATAATTTGTGTCATTATGTACGCTACGTTGTTATAGACGTCATAACTTTTGCTGAAAATCTGTAAACCACTTGTGGTTTATCGATTTTATTGCATGGCGTTATTTCACTCCAAGACGCAACGCCATATGATAATATGATGTATATTTCACATTTGAAACACAAATCGCGGAGTCAAAAATATCAGACAAAGTATTATGAAGATTTCGGTATTCACATTCTTAAAATGCGAAACGACACTACAGGCAATTGTTCTGGCATTGTTACTGGCATTCAACGTAAATGATCACTGTGCAGATATAAAATTTAGGTTAAAATCACTACAGGTACATTGCCATTCTGTTGCTGTTCTCCGACATTGGAACACGAAAGGAACATGATTATACAGTGTATTCGTTGAAAGGAATCGATGGTAAAATATTAAAAAATATAGTTTTCAGTCAAAGTTCCATACAATGCATGTAACTGAAAATTTCTATTTTTTTCTCTTTACTTTTTAATATAATATGTGCATAAACTTATCTTTACGTGAATGAAACATAACTCAGAAAAGAAAAGTATGTACGAAAACAAAATTATCCAGTCCAAATGTGCATTCTGATTCATGTAGGAGACTATTATCAAATTCATTATTGGTATTACGGATATATTTGTCTAAATCACCAACTTAAAGATGCAACTATTGAAATTCAGTATTAGATATTAAAAAAAACATACACTATCCGACCAATCCAATACGTGTGTACTATACCCGCGGTCACTGCTCACTTACCAATCAAAATAATATGAAGCCAAATAAAGTAAATTCGAGAGCCGCGACATAGGAAACGGTTGAACGAAATGGAGGATGTTCAAGTTTATTGAATGAATATGACTGTCGATTAATCGAGTGGAGTGAAAAAAGTAATTATTTCAACGAAACTTTGGCCTGCATTAAGAGGTACAGTCAAAACTTTTTATAATGTTACTCGTTACAACAGAATATTCAATATCCGACATAAAATTGCTAAGAACGGATCTGCTTCCATTAAAATTCCCTCTTTATAACAGAATTTTCACTTAACGACACTGACAGTAGCTTCTGGGAACAGATATACAATTTCTGTTGAAAATAAATTCATTATAACAGAATTGTTATCATGTGTCAGAAATTTTATGATCAGAACAAGGTCTTTCTGCATGAAAAGGTTTCTGTCACACTTGATAAGTGGGAAGCTTTGTGCATTTTGATGCAATATGAAATTGAACTGATGTATACATTTGGAATAATAACATTTTATTTCATTTGTACAATATTTTCTTTCACCAAGTGATTATTATGTTGAAATCTGGTAATGGTCAGAATTTCTTTATAATAGCAAATTCACTTTAACGTCAAAGATAGCTTGGAACAAACAGTGCTGTTATAAAGAGGGTTGACTGTAATTGGTCTTGAAAATCAATGTGTGGTCTTTTAGAGTGGCCGTTTTAAAGAGGATCTACTGTACGCGTTTATCTTCAAGCACTGATGGTGAGCTGGAGATACACAAACAATTTAAAAAAAATAGAACCAAATTGTGACTTATGGTTTCATTAAAAAATGAATCCAAACACTCTGTGTTTTTCGTTCACTTATACAAAAAGTCACAGACGTTTGAAATTCTGAAAGTTATCTTCGGGAAGTGAACAGAGAGGGTTATCTGAATAAAATTTGCTACAGTGAAAAAAAATTTGGCCTTGCTTGTTATTCTAGCGCTTGTGAAAATACAGTGTACCATATATGTTCACTTGTAGAAATATTTCTTTTACTCATTTGAGGTATCACTGATTTCAGTGCTAAGTATGGTGGGACATCCTAATTCCGATTGGGGCAAAATTTTCATCTCACTATTTCTCATTCTATATGGGTCATTTAGTCTTTTATTATTATAATTAATAATAATAATAATAATAATAATAATAATAATAATAATAATAATAATAATAATAATAATAATAATAATAATAATAATAAAAAAACAACCAGACCAAAGAAGCTACGCGAAGCGGCAGTCTTGCGTGACTTTAAGACAGAAACTGACCTGCGAGGACTACGAGCAACACAGCAACTTGAGAAAGTCAACAGGCTAGACAGTGAAATGGAAACCCTGTTTCAAGAAAAATGCAACGGAAACGCTGCAAAATTACTGTCCGAAACGTGAAAAAACAAGTATCTCAAAACGAAAATATATCGCACAGAAGATGGCTTAAAAGTGAAAAGTGGTTAAACGACTATGCGGGGAACTTCAAGCAATCTCACGTAAATAGCAACCCATACATCAAGCTCGTGGTGCGTGAGAACTCAACATATGCAGAGGTAACTATAAACCCCAAAAAGAAATCACCACCTTATCAACAGAGTGTTAAGGCTGTTAATCCACAACCGAAGCAACAGATGACACTTGATACTATTCAGACATTGTTACAACAAGTTCAATCTCAACTTAACACAGAGGCACCACATCAGCAAAGAAAGCCAACAAGAAGAGCCAACAGAAAACAGACACGACCGCAGACATCCCAATACAATCCCACCTTAGTTGAGTTAGATAATAATGATGTTTTTTTAGAAGAAAGCACAAGCACAGAAACTATCAAATAGATACAGCTAACCTGGCGGAATCAAATTCTGGTCCATAAAAATATATAATCTTTCAAGTAGAAAACTGTCTAAACACGAACTGTCTGTCTTGTCCACTTATTTTTTCAATATATATATATATATATCCGTCAGGGTATGCATTTTCTAAAATAAAATTTAGCCAAACAAAAGTGAAAGTAGAATCCCAACACCCTTAATAGACAAAAAATATTTTATCTGTCAGTAAGGAATACCCTAATATTTGAAATTCTAGAAAATAAAACACCCAGACATTTCTATTCGAACTGTGTTCACAGATTCTCAGAGTTAATTATAAAATAGAACATTGGGTTAAAAACTCTTCAGCAACAGGGCATATCAGAACCTATATTTTATGGTGATTTAGTATATAAATTCAAACGAATTGTTGGAAAACCTAATTTATGTGATAACTTCAAAAAGATTATCAAACGCTATATAAAGGTTGGATATAACTTGGATTTCATGCGACAGTCTGCATGTCTCTTTTTAAACACAATCACGATTTAAAGGTTTTGTTTCCTCTTTAATTACACGACGGTGGGTCAGGCCTCAGACTCTATGAAGGCTCTGACGTAAAGCTTTAATCGATGGATTGGTGCCTGATGTTATCTGTATCTGGACCCACCCTGACTCAACTTGAGGTTTTCTTTAGCTCTGACTATCTGTGAGTCGTGAGCCCTTTACTTTGTTTCATCAAAGTGTGTAAATTTGATTGGAGTGTTTCTCCATGATGATACATTGCATTAGTTAGAAGGCTTCCATGTGAGCTGAACATTTCGTGTACTTCAACAACAGCAGAATCTAGGGCGAATATTTGGTACCAGTAAAATGCATTTAAGCCCCCCCCCCCGGTGGCTTAGGCTGCTGTCCATTCTAAGGCGGTGTTTCTGTTGTTGTTGACTTTTTGTTTATTGTTACTCCCGTTGTGGGAGTCTATTATTGTTCTATGTTTTGTTGTAGGTTACTTTATGTCGATTCTAGTTTTGCAATCATCTTGATGGGGAAGAGAGAGCTGGTTGCTTTCCTTAGTTTGTCTTCCTGGCGTCTCGTGATGGTTGTGTGGCACTTCCTCGCGGTGCCATGGGTTTGTCTGCGGTTTGTGATTGTGGTATTTCCTGATCATACTTACTTACTATTTTGTACTAATACACCGAACTTAGGATGGGGTTTTCACATAGTTAGAAACCTGGAATGATGTGCTTTCTGTTTTGTTATATTTTGTTTCATTTTCATTATTTACATAAGCAGTACAGATGCTTATGCTCATGAAACAGTATAGATTTAAGTTTGAACAGCTAAATGGAGTTGTATTTAAGGCTAAACATTAACTATCACGAAATTCGGATGTACCGTCATATAAAATATATAACATTTTGTAATTTCCAAATTTCGATCCTAGTTACTCACTGTTTCTTATCGGCCTTGGTTTGGTCATACGGGCCGAGAAAAAAAAATGTTTTATTGAGATTGTTTTTTTTTCTATTAAAAGTTACATGGTTTTATTGCATTAGCTTTGTACATGTACAAACTGGATTGCCGCTAACCTGTCCAGTTGCCCGCGCGTCACATTGTTACCACCTCTTAATCTGTCATACAAAGCTAATGCATTCTAAAATTGATATACAAATGTTAACCTGTGTTATGATGGTTATGTAACTTTCAGAGGATGGTAGGATTATACCTGTCAAAGAACAAAAGAATCTTGACCAAGTTCAACACCGACTGTCGCGAAGGTGCAACGGTTGCCCCAGCTATTCATGATTCAGTTGAATTGCTATTTTCGAAGGTTGTGGCTCATGTACTTTAAGGTTAGGAAAGATTTTGACCCGCGCAAACATTAAAGTAAGCAGGACGGGTATGTACTTTATCTTCATGAATGATTGAATGCTTTCATTTACGGTTAAATAACTGAGATCATGGTGTAATATATGTGTTGAGCCAATTTTCATTTTTTTTTATTTTGAAATCCAAAATAATGTGTTCATGTCATTTCATTCATGGAACTTAAAAGATCAGATACTGTCATGCCAACCGGGAGTGACAGTGACGTATTACTTTGTTTACAATTGCTAAGTAAAACAATAACGTGAACACTGCACTTGAGCAAACGCGATCGATAGATCACTTGTGTATTAATCCCATCCTGCTGATAGGATTAATACACAAGTGATCTATCGATTATAAGTCCCTGATAACTTTGTAAACAAAACACAACGTCACTGTCACTCTTGGCTGATATGACTGTATAGTTCAGCCAGTGCATAACAAAACCAACACAACGACCCGTGCATCAAGTAAATATTTAGATCAATCTAGGTATCCGTCCAGTCTGATCAGAGTCTTCCCTGTCGGCACGAAGAATTTTCGGTCCCTTAGTTCCACGTTGAAGGCTTGCCCTATACATAGCCTTTAATTGCGCGTATGCTCCATATCTCCTCGACCCCTTAAAGGGTTTTCATTACAATTTGATAATATGTTCAGCTCATTGCGATAGTGTGCAAAATACATAGCTCAACCGTCAAGGTCATAGTTGAAGGTAATGGGATTGAACATTGAATTTCATGTCCGCCCCATAAATAGTTGTCTAAGTTAGATGATGTTTGAAACGTGTAGTTCAACCATGGCTACAGAGCCATGGTAACCAGTGGTGACCACAAACTTGAGCCTTTAATTCTGTGTCCGCACCCTATCGCCCTTAGCCCTGGAAAGCTCTATGTAACAATATAAGGTCACGAGTTTGAACCTTTGAATTCCTTATTTATGCCAGAAGGATTTTCATTACAACTTTAGTCAAATATTCAAGTCATTGATACTATATGCAAACCGTATGTTTCAACCATGCCAACTCAAGGTCAAGGTCACAGTTGAAGGTCAATAATTTGAACATTTGATTTCATGTTTACATTATGTGTTTACCACTTAAGGGGTTGCATTATGTTTCTTTTAAATTGGCTAAACTAAAATTATTCTTTCAGTGAGAAGATGTTTAGAATACATGTCTCCGTAAACAGGCTCAAGGTCAGTGTCATAACTTTATGCCAAGCCTTGAAGGATAATCATTTAAATCTGGTTACATATTGACCTTAGTTAAAGAAATTGCGCAGAACACATGTCCATGGCTGTTCATGGTACCAGTCATGGGACTATTGACTTTTCCTCACAGCAACCAAAGACATGCATTGATGCCTTGGTATTTCCTGTCCTTTTCAACATTATTTTAGTTGTGCTTTGATAATGGATGGATGGCTGAGTGCAATGAATTGCAGTATAGGTCAAGCAGTAATCGAGCCCTGGACGCTGTGATCCACGGTCCGGTCACATGGTCACTTCGACAACCAGAGGTCCCACCACTCTGTCGTTCTGCGTTTGGGGATATAGTTACCCTTCAAACTGCCTTCTTTATTTTTGCCTGAAGGTGTTCGTATTTAGCACACAGATTGCTTATGGTGTATAGATGACAACTAAGGCGTGCAAATTACTGATACAATTTAGGAGTCATAGGTCAAGGTCATGTATACTTGAAACCTGTCTTACAACTCGTAACACGAACTTTTTTTTGAATTAATGTGTTCATATTTAGCACACTAACTGCTTATGGTGTGTAGCTGAAAAAAGAGATTCGTTTTGCCTATATGATCTTCATTGTCAAAGGTCAGGATGAGATATACTTAGCAAGCGAACAGGCAGGATTAAAGTTCTTGATGCGACGGTTATATGTTCATGCGTAGATCAGCCGAAATCACGAAAGTCATGCAAAGATCTTTACGTTCACTTTTGTCAGTAGATGCTGCTGATATTACTGGATTACTGTCAGGCAAGGTAAAATATTATGTTGGAAAGCGTTAGCTAGTAATAACTATTGTTGCAGTAAGTCTGCTTGCGTCACTTCTCACCATAAATAACTTATATTACGCTAGCAGATGCCTTTAAGGAATGGAAGATTAACATTTTTAAAATCAGTGATACTCGCATTTCATTTTACTCTCGAAATACACATCTTTTACCTCTAAACGTAAATCTTCATTGCGTATCTAGAATTTTCATATGAACTATGTTTTTGTTCCAGCAGATAAAGTTGCCAACAATGTTGTAGTTGTTTGACGATTGTTTTATAATAATACTCTTAAGCATGAGCTTGTTGACACTAATGCCTACAAACTGCAGCCTTCTTTGTGTGAGAGGGTGATTGTCGATGGGAATGGTTGTCATACAGCCCTACATTTCGGTGTCAAAGCTAAAGAAAATCAAGACAAAGTTCCTACGTTGAACTGGTTACCTAAACTCCATAAAAAACCTATAAAGCAAGATTTATTGCTATTTCTAGTTCTTGTACGACAACAAAACTTTCTAAATTGTTAACCTCGTGTCTTACAGCTGTTAAAACATGTTATCAAGTACTGTTTAAAGGTATATGAGAGATCCGGTAGTACCTATTTTTGTCTATTAAAATTCAGGTAAAATTTTAGATAAACTTAAAGCTAGAGATTTCAATGTTACCAGTTTGTCTACTTATGATTGTTTTTTACTTTTTACACTACTTTACTTCATAATTGAATTAAAGATAAACTTATTGATCTAATTGAAAGAACCTTCCAGAGTGAAGGCTCTCCTTACGACAGAAATGCATTTTGTACTTCGGAAAACCTAAAAAAGATCATGCATGGTCATGTCAAAATGTGTGCGATGCGTTGACCTTTTTGTTGGACAACATTTTTATTCGATTTGGCACCAAGCTGTATAGACAAGTAGTTGGGATTCCTTATGGGCACAAATTGTGCTCCCCTGGTTTCCGTTATATTCCAGTTTTGTTATGAGCGGGACTTTATGATGCCTCTTTCTGATGATAAGCAGGCTGATATTATTGATGCGTTTAACACTACATCCAGATATTTGGACGATATCTTAATATTAATAATGTTTATTTTGACAAAATGGTAAGTCAAATATACCCTTCAGAGCTCCAACTTAACAAAGTCAATACCTCTGATACCAAAGTCGCATTTTTAGACTTGCATTTGTCAATTTCAAATGCTATTGTTACTACCAAAATTTATGATAAATGTGACGACTTTTATTTTGAAATTGCCAATTTCCATTTAAAGATGGTGATTTCCCTCGCGCTACAGCCTATGTAGTCTATATCTCTCAACTCATTCGTTTCGCTAGAGCATCTAGCTATGTTACTGACTTCAACACACGCAATTAATTCATTTGTTAACTCAGAAACTTCTAAAACAAGGCTATCAGTATCATGAGCAACAGACTGCATGCTTGGTGGTCAACCCAATCATGGTCGGCAACTTTGCTTTCCTCTTTAATTGCACGACGGTGGGTCGGAATTGTAGTGTAGGCCGCTGTGTCGAAATTTGGGCTCCCGTGGGAATTTTTGGGTAAAAGTGATTAATGTCGATTTTCAACTAGAGAACTATATGCAGTTTAAGGAAAACGATGTTTCCAATTTTTTCTTGCAGTATTAACGTCACAGTGACGTCACAAAATGACGTACCGTATTTTCACATGAATCAAACAGTTTATATCTGCTTGTGCTGTATACACCTAAATTAATCGCATTGTAATGTTGTTTATTGCGTCGAAGTGGTTGAAAACATCGATAGGAGGACCAAAATGAAAATCAATTCAACGTGGACTTCAATTTTACGTCAATTGACTTCGATTTGATGCCGGTATGCAGCAAAAATATTGTGTACAGAATTATAATTCTGGAAAGATTGTGTGTGCCTTGCGATTAAAATCAAATATTAGCATAAATTTATGTTTCTAGCTAAGCGTTTTGAAACATGTTTGCTCTATGATGGTTGGGCGTTTGGCTGTTACAGCATGTTAACTACGTTACCCCTCAATTGTTTAAAACACAAATAATGTAAATAAGGTTGTTAAGGTAGTACCAGTATAATCAAACTGGCAAAACATTCATTCATTGTACAAGAACATTTCATTTCCTACAAATATTTATGTTTAAGTTATAAGGGCACATTGTAATGTCATTTATGTTACATTTAAACTACCCCTCCCCCTGTAAAACCATTGAAATGTTGTTAAATAGTTTCGTTTAAAGGGGACAGCAACATGTTTTATCAGAAAGAGCTATATGAACCATGAATTTTGATACAAGTATCATCAATATCGGTTGAAAAATGGGGAAATTATGGACATTTAAAGAATTCAATATGGCAAACATTTAGCCGCCATTTTGAATAGTTAATTAGCATTCAGATTTTTTTCAACTGCTTAATTTTAAGTTATCAATACTATCACATCATCTGTGATTCAGCAGATATGCAGCTTTATACATAAGGAAATATCTTATTAAAGATAATTGCAAGTAATCCATTGGTTTGTCTTTTATTTTGATTACGCATATTTAATTAGGCTATGTGGCGTCACTTAGCCTACAAAATGGCCGCTTCCATTGCAGTCCATTTGCAAATATTCAAACGCCTACAACTTCTACGTTTTCCAACCGATTTAGCTGAAACTGGTATTAAAATTCATGGTTTATTTAGATATTTCATATTTAACATAGTAATCATCAGGGTTGCCGTCCACTTTAATAACGTTCTCATTTAACATTCATGTTTTAAAAACATGTTATAACTGCAAGCAGCTTGTATTTTTATATAAAAAAACTTTAAGAGTTATATGCTGTTGAATATGATACCACGGAAAAGCGCGTTAAATAAGGTAAGAATATTTTCATTCTAAAATTATATGTAATGCTATATGAAAACCTTTAAACACCATGTTTGAGCATTTTATTGAAATTCAATAGTAAAATGCGGTAACCAACATCGTTTTTGGTGTTAATTATACTTTTTGTTATTTGTGTGGCAATATATAACGTATATTACAGCTTTCAAGACTGTATATGACTTGCCTAATTCCTTATATAATACGTTATATGGTATTTGATATCATTTCAAAAAAGCAAGTAAGTATGAATAGGAAAGAAATACCACAATCACACACTGCAGACCAACACATGGTACCGTGAGGAAGAGCGATAGAACACTAACAGCCACAAGACATCAGGAACACAATAAAAGTAAAGCCACCAACTCTCTTTTCCCCACAAAGGTGATTTCAACACTAGAAGGACACAAAGTACTGAATAACAAAACAAGGACCAAACACAAAACCCCAACAAACAATGGGAGCAACAATAAGCAATGGATCAACAACAACAAAACCACCTGCCTAGAACGAATAGCTGCCTAAGCCACTGCAGCGGTAGGGGGGGCTTAAATGCATTTTACTGGTACCAAATCTTAGTCCTAGATTATGTTGTTGTTAAAGCACAACAATTGTTTGGTTCGCATGGAAAAATGAATGTTTTGTTATAGATATCCAGGTTCCTGTTTGTATGAAAACAGTATCGATTCACCCATGCAACATTTGCAAAATATTATATCTTTTAACTTTTTATATCTTCAAAAAATGATTTGTCCAAAATTATAAATTTTAAAACTCATAAGCAAATGAAATGATAGCTCTCAAGACCAGTACTTAGAAGGATACATTCCCATGTTCTGTCGAATTTATTACAATGACATATAAAGCTGTATAATGTATATCATAAGGCCCAATGTTTATCAAAAATGTTGTCAAAGACAATATATAATTGAGCCTGAAAAGCTTATATATCATGGTGAGTTTAGAGGTTTGTTTTGTAGTAGTTATCTGGAGAAGTCTAAGTTAAATTATAATTATTATAATCAGTAAAATCAACCACTCTATGTAACTGTTTACAGTTGTTCAAATTATGGGTACACGTATTCAGTTACGTTGCATGATACAGGCTATCCCATGTATCCATGTTTATTTAGGTCCAATTACCATAAAATAGTAACCCTTCTAATTACTAAATGTTTTGAGGGAGGTATGCATTATAACTGCCTGTTATCATTAATTGTTTAAAGAGACTTCATGAAATCGATTTGTATCCTGGCAACTAGTTGCGTATGCAGATGGTGAGGCATTACTGAAGCTTTTAAATTAATTCAAGTTTATATTCAACATATCTTTCGTTGTTTAATTAACGAAACTGTCAATCACATCAACTTAGTACTTCTGGTCAGTTGCTCAACCAATAATTGGGAAAATAGTGGTGAGTTTTACTCTCAGGCAATGATCACATTAGTTATGACCATATTCAAGAAAACTAGTTAAAGGCCAATTGTTACTTCAATACCAATTTAAATACAAATTCTATCAGCCCAAATTATGTCCGGCCAAATTTGATCAGGTGACATTAAAGTTATTGTAACAATAGATTTTACAATGTTCTTTTAGAATGATGGATAGAAAAGTGAAATATTTAATAAGAAAGTGCAAGTATAAGGTCTCACTTAGTTTTAGCAATACATGCTTACATACCTGAACTGACTGAGACTTTGACATAATATTACAGGAACATTGTAAACATGGTAAATGGACTAATAAAGAGGTATATGTGTATATAACATTTGAATAAATTGTAAACTCACCAGGATATAGATTCAAAAGAAGCACGCAAAAATGTTAAGTGTTCTAGCTAATATCAGCATTAAGAGGACCCTCTACTCAGTCGCCAATTATAGACTCACTTGCAAAGTACCAAAATCAAATTAATTATTCTTTCCATTACTACTGTTAATCTATTTTGTTTGATTTGAAATATGCTAAGAAGTAATTGGATGTATTTTGTATTTAACGTAATGTTCACATTTGATTGGCTAAATATCAAAATGATATTTTCTGAAACAAAATTCAACTTCAAGACTAAATCTAATTGAGAGAATTATGCAAAACAAATCAACCAATTCTTTATTTGGGTCCATAAATATAGCAATGGCTACAGTATATATGCTATACTAACAATGCCAGGGAGCTTTTCTAGGTGATAAACCATTTTCTTTCAAATGTATGACTATTATGAACCATTAGAACAAATGCTGTCTGTTAAATGCTTCACAAAAATTTTAGAACCAGACAGAATGGAAGATAAGTGTAATATGCTCTTTAAACTTCTCTTGTTTTCATTTTACCAACATAAATGGTATTCTTACTTCACCAAACGAGACAGCCTTCTTCAGATATAAAGAGATTATAACCATAGGAATAGGCTTGGTGTGTGTAATACTCGTATGTTGGTCAAAAGTCGTTAAGTTTCCAAAATACTTCAGTTTATTGTTTCAAAAGACAAGGATGAAGGTCACGATTTAGACTGAAGTATCTTACTTTTTTAACGAATTCTGAGTAAGTTTTGTCTCTGTCAATATGTTTGATGTTATCAACTGTGTGATAGATCTTACTATCTTAAAGCTACCTCATGCTTAATAATATTGTGTCATCTAAAATGAGGTGTAGTCAGTGAAGAAAAGCGTCTTTTTTTTTTATATCATTTCATGTGTAAAATGAAGCAAATACACGAGTGTAAGTGAGATAAAAGATATTATTTTTGCATTAAAGAAACATCAATGGATCATAATATAAACAGCATCTAAAATGCTGTTTATAAATTTAATAAAATACACAGACTTGAAATGACGTTTTTTGTGATTAAGGCTAACATTTCTTCCCTTATTATTAAGGCTTTGTTGATATTTCAGTTAATGGCAATTACTGGCAGTTAAATGACAGTAAATAAACCACTAGCAGTGTAGATTGATAAATTGCCGTTTTTGCTTTAACATAATGCATTTAAAAGAAAGTAAAGTACATAACAGTAATAACAGGTCTTTTTATTTGATAGAATCATATTGCTAGTCATTTGAATACAAGTAAAAGTCTAAGCTTACATTGCCACGTAGGAGTAAGGAACAATTTGATAGGAATTCCTATTATTTCAGGGTAACGAGGTAACTCTGTAACCGCTATAGAGTTAATATACAGTATTCTGTGGCTTAAATATTTGGGTTTTAGAAAGTGGTTGTGTACAAAACTCTCCCTCAGGGGTACTTTGACAGCCTATCGTCTAATGATAGTACTACATTAAGTAGTGAAACATTTGAAGTAAGTAACATATATAACTGTCATTTCATAGAGGTGAATTGTTTACAAGCATACTTGCTGTTTGCTGCTATTTGATAAATGCTTTTTTAGGAAATCAGCATGTCGATAAAAAAGAATAAGATATAACTTGGTATTTGTACAATATAAGTACAATATAATTTGAAATTACAATAGAGTAACGTAGTTAACATGGCTGTTACAGACCAGAGAGCTAACATTTGTCATTTTGTATCTTATATCATGTGGTTTCAGTGAAGCATAGTGTACAATATTTTAGCAGTGGGAGAGGAGGGTCTATTAGCATATTGTGATCTTACAATCTCATACTTAACATTTTGATACTGACGTCATTTTTTCCTCTCTTGGCATCATTTTGAAGTTAAAGTAACCTCTTTAAAATTCGGAGTCAAAGTCTATGCTCCAAATGCAATATATCGCCAGTAATATTACTATACCGTATCCAACAGTACATGATTGCGCCAGCTGGACCTCATAGTGCTCAATTTCCAAGCCCTAAATAAGCCAAAAATGGGTACATCACTTTGTGACGTCACCATGATATCAAAACGGCAAGGAAAAATTGGAAACATCGTTTTTCTTAAACAGGATACATTTTTCTACAAGAAAATGTATGTTTGCCACTTTTACCCCAAAATTCCCACGGGATTACACAGCGGCCTACACTATTGAGACTCTATGACGGTTCCGACTTAAATACTTATCTATTGATGAGATGGTAGGGATTGATGAGATGGTAGGGACCTCATGCTCTAGCTGTTTGTCGGGCCCACCAGGGTTTACCTGTTGAATTTCTTTTCCTCCTGTATCCAGTTTCATTTAATGTTAGTACTTATCTTTTCTTTGTCTCCTTTTTATATCTTGATTTAATATATATGCTCTTGGAGATGATGCATTGTTAATGTAGGCGTGTTTCATGCAAACCAATTATCTATGTGTCTTGATCCACATCTGAATTAAGGGTGAGGTTGGCGCTGGTTAACCGGTTTAAGCCCTCCTGTAAAATATTTTACCGATTGTTCCAGGGCGGTACTTCTTTTGTGTTTGTTATGCATTTGTGCGCGTCTGTTTATTTGTGCCTTGTGGTCACCTGCTGGGAAAGGGCAGGCATCTAGGCTCTCGTTTGTGGTGTCTAACTTTGAGTTTGTCACTTTCCTATTGGTATCTTGGGTCAGGTGTGGTACTATGTCGCCTCAGTGATATGCGAAGCCCTCTCAGGGGGGATGCCGGGATACCTGTTCTCTTGTTCCTCTGAAATAAGCTGGATTGTTACTCTGTTCCCTCCAAATCTGTTTTCTCATATTCCCTTATTCCCAATATTGTCATGGTTCTCCTCAAAATTTGGCCTTTCTTCCTCTCTTCCCTTGAAATAAATGCGCCTTTTCCCCTGTTCATCACAACCAATGCGAAGGCCTAATACATGTATGCATCTGAGTGATAGACGGGTCCACGAGCCCAGCAATCAAAAATTCATATAGTATGGCTCCTAAAACAATTAAATAGAGCGAAAGCTGAATTTATGGATTCATGGTCCATTTTAATAAAATAGGAACCCCAAAATGACTTGGCCCTGTAGCGCAATCGGTAGTGAGGTTGATTAATGATACAGGGATCGTGAGTTCAATCCGGGTCCGATACTTTTGTGGAGATTGATTATGAAATATTTTCTATTGTCATTATCCTTCTTCCAGTGATTCAAGAAGGGATATCATCAGTTACAAGCACAAGCGTGTGCACAAAGTACTGCCTAGTCTAAGCCTGTCCCTGAAAAGTGTAGTTAGGTTAACTAAACGTCTCGCCATGGCCATGACAGTTGACTAGGACTTTAAACCAAACACAAAAGAGTCCCAAAATCGCTCCAGGGGTCAGTCATATTTATATAGTATGGTCTCAAATCCATCAAAACACAGGAGCCGCTGTGGTGTAGTGGATAAACTCCTCGCCATGTAAACCAGGGGTCGCGGGTTCGATCTCCAGCTTCACCTGTCTGTTAGATGATATTTTAAGTTGTGGCCCCGTCTCCATATAACCTTAGCTGTTGGTGGGACGTTAAACACAAACAAACAATCAAATAAACAAAGAAACAAAAAGAAACACACCCAGTTACAGCATGATGTCGTACGGGATAACAATACGGAAATAGGTTCTGTGTCAATTTTGTTGAATCGGAATCCCAAAAACGGATTCCAGCTGCCATCAATGATGTCAAAACGTAGCCATCATTTCATTAAACTCTAATGTTAATTGGTGTTTCATTTCAACAGGGAATCAGTTTTAACAAAGATATCATAGGCTTACAATGTAATTCATCTTATGGTTGCTAAAACCTTACGTTACTGAAAAATGGTGCGATGCATTTGGGAGATAACGATGACGATATATTTTCTTTCGGCTCGTGCTCTATGGCCGTGAAGATGTTTCATTCAACATTATTTGTCTGAATGTGTTGGAGGACATCAAACAGTTTTACTTGTTAATGTGGCTCAAGAAAAACCAACCAGAAGCATCGTTTAAAGGCGATGACGTAAAAACATTAATAAAAACGTCAAATTGTGAAAACTTGGTCCTTTATTTCTCTGAGAAAGTTCAGAAAATTGCAAATTGCTATACATTTTCGGTTTTCAGTGACCAAACAATAGCTTGAAAATGGTTTTGGCTTCCCCAAATGATCAGAAATACCCACGTTGCCCGCTAGTCTTAAAATTTAACGGCACTTTAGCACGGCCGCTGCGTTTGGTAAATCTTGTCAGGTGATCAGCACTTCATGACAGCAAATGAAACTCGAGATATAATGTGGATGGGCTCACCCATACAAAACAGTTGCTAAATTTATTGTGCATAGCATATTATAAGAATCCATTCATGAGTGTAAGGGTGAGATAAGAAAAGCGTACCGAGGATCGTCGTTTGACGTCACGAGGCTTGACGAGTGATGCCCGAGGGACTGGGTTTTCTATCCATCCCTCACACAGATCTTGCTCATCATAGACTGTTTATCATAAAATAAGCACCCAGAAGTCCCTGAATACGCTGAGATGCAATATCACATGATGGCTTCACTTTGACTAAAGAATGACGTCACTTGACGACCATGTCCGTGATTTCCAATACGGTAAGATTACAAGAGTACGATTATAATTTCTCTCTTGGGTTCTTTTACTGCCTCATTTTTAGTTTTTACATTTCTTTCAACATAGCCGATGGTTCTTAATTTCATTGCTGTGATTATACCCATTGAGATCGCTAGATATGTTGAGCCTAGGTATTTGGCACTCTCTACAGTTTCCAAACCCTGACCATGGATGGTGTACTGAGACTGGAGTGGTTGCCTTGACCGTGTGATGTGGAGTACTTGGCACTTTCTTGGATGAAACGCCATATTCTAGGTACGTCCCCATTCCTGCAAGGTATCTAGGTCAGCCTTGAGAGTGTTTGCATCTTCAAGTGAGGTAGAGTCCGTGCTCGATAAGAGTAGAGTTACGTAGTCGGTCACGTTATGGTACTTTATTCACCCGAATGGACAGATATAGGCTTTTCTTTCATACTTCTAACTGTAAATCTGTTTGGTCACTCTACTCTTATCTAGCACGGACTATAACTGTAAAGTAGACAACTGATCGTTGGCGAACAACATTACATGTACCTGTGACTGTATATTTTGTGGCAAGTCGTTGATGAAGAGCAGGAAGAGAAGATGCCCAAGCATAGAACCCTGTGGCACGCCTGCTGTCACAGGAGCCTCTGCTAACCTCACCCACTCCAGCACTACTGGAAAGGAATGCTCGTATCCAGTTGAGTGTATTACCTTTGACTCCATGCTGTGAATGTTTGAAAAACAGTTTTAGGTGATTTACCTTGTCGTAGGCTTTACTGAAATCTAACAGTACTAAATCTATTTGGTTACCTTTATGAGTCGTTTTCCAAGGTCTTCAGGTAATTGGAGTACCTGCGTCTCGCATGACCGTTTCTGTCTGAACACATGTTGTAGATCATTTATTATGTTATGCCGGTTGAGGTATGCAGTGAGGGTTATATGTTCTAGGAGATGATGCATTGATATGTTAGGGGTCTTTCATGCAAACCAAACATCTATGTGTCTTGATCCACATCTGAACTACGGGTGAAGTTGGTGCACCGTTAAACCGGTTTAAGCCCTCCAGTAAAATATTTTTACTGACCGTTCCAAGGCGGTGCTTCTTTTGTGGATAATTTATGTTATTCTGTCTTGTTTTGTTATACTTTCGTGCACGTCTGTTTATTGATGCCTTGTGGTCACCTGCTGGGAAAGGGCTGACCTCTTGGCTCTCGTTTGTGATGACTAATTGTGACGATGTCACTTTCCCATTGGTATCCTGGGTCAGGTGTGGTGCTTGATTGAATTGAGTCCTGATCTTTGCCCTCGTTTTTACTTTGATGTAATTAGAATAATGAGCCGTGGCGCTTGATTTCCAACAATGTGGGATTTTGACAAGTGTAGACTCAGACGAGCATGTCCATCCTCCTTTTAGGCTTAGTAACTCTAAATGATGTTCAGCCAGCAGCTTAAAACTCATAGAACAATCAAGCGACCAGCAAAGTCTCTGATCAGACTGCGCGTATTCGCAGGCTGATCTGAGGCTTTGCTGGTTGCACATACCACATTGTTGGAAAACTCATTTCATGGCTCAATTATTATGCTCCCTCACCTTGCATAATATGAATTTCAAGGAGATAGGCCTATAATTGGATGGGTCACTTTTTTCACCCTTCTTGAAAACGGTGCTTACATTGGCCTTAGTCCCGTCAGTTGGTAACTATATGTGATGAGAGATTTTTTAAAAACTCAGCTGGATGATAAGGGTGGTCTCTTTTTTTAATTCTCTTAGCACAATAGGCCAAAATTCATCAGGGTCCGCTGCTTTGTGAGGTTGCTAGTTTGACAGTTTTTCGAGGATCCCATTTAAAATATATATTTATATCGGGCATTTGCGGGTAGTTACATTTAAATTGGTCAGTGTTATTTTGGTTAAAGTATTGCTGGAGTTTGTCAATGTAGATCTTGTCAAGTTTTAATGGAATTTGTTGGGAGAAAACAGACTGAAACTGTTTATTATATTTGCCTTTTCCTTATTTGTGGAGGAGGTCTGGCTTGTGCAAGGATCTTTAAAAGGTGAGACACCCTGTGCATCCTGTCTATCATTTTAATGAGAGATAAGAGCTTTTTTATATAAAGTCCGAGTTATTTCCAGCGGTGTCATTTCCTTCTTCACTCAGACCAAGTATGTTTTGGAGGTAATTATTGTAGGCCAGCCTAATTTTACTTTGGACCAGGTGTTTTACCTATTTAAGGTGATGTCTGTCCTTTGGTTTTCCTCTTTTCTGCTTTTGGTACAGACTGTCTCGTTTTCTGATCAGTCTTTTTATTTATTGGCTGATCCCGGGTAAACTTTTCTTAGGGCCAATTTTCTTAAAGGGTACAAAATGGGAAATGTCATTATGGAAGGCAGTTTTAAAAGCAGTCCAAATTTCTTCAACACTCTGTAGTTGAAAATTGTTCAAAAGTTTAGTTTTCATTTAAGTCATGTAGCATCAAAATGAGTAAGAAAGCACAGATCAGAGATCGATATAATTTAGTACCACACTTGGCCCAGGACACCAAACAGGAAAGTGACAAAAACACAATGAAACATCGCGCTCAAGAGAGCCATGAGGTTAGCCCTTTCCCAGCAGGTGACCACATGGCTGCAATGAACATACAATAAAGCATGACAAGCACGTAACCTGAATAACAAAAATGATTCTACAAAAGAAGCACCGCCTTAGAACGGTCAGTAAAATATTTTACTGGAGGGCTTAAACTAGTTTCACGAAAGTCTGTCCAGTTTGCTTTCCTGAACAATAGGTCGTTGTGCCGTATTTGCGTATTAATCTTGGGTTTAACTGTCTAACATTAACCTTTGCGGCAACAATTTGGTAGTCAGTTCTGCCAGACGATACTTTGAGTGTGATTGGATGTGAGAAAAAGTCAATGACATTTTCACCCCTTGTTGGATCAGTTACCATTTGTACTTGGCTAAAGTCGTCGGGAAGGGAGACTAAGTCTTCAAAGTTTATAAGGAAGCCTGTTCTAGATATCATTGACGGTACATGGTCATCGTTTCTTGAGAAATTTGGATAATTAAAGTCCCCGAGTAACCATTATGTACCCTTCAGCTGTGCAGCCATATTAAGAGAAAGCCTAAGTTCTGAAATACTATCTATGTCTCCCTCATTTGGTCTATAATATGCTGCTTTATATATAGGTTTTGTTGTGACCATGTCTATCTTTACCCAGATCAGATCAAAATTGGTCTTGAGCTGTTTTTGCTCTGTAGCAATACGTGTATCTTTTATGAGTATAAACACTTCACCACCACAGGTATCAGCCTCCCTAGCTTGTCTAGATGAGACCTAGCCAAGCGATTTTGGGAATATTTCACCTTTCAGATGGTTTTTGTTGAGCCAGTAATCTGTACCTACCACTATATCTGGTTTAAGTTCGTCAATAATAGCCTGGAACTCTGCCTTCTTATTTACTATAGACTGACAGTTAATATTTAAAACTTTTAGGTTTGTTTTATGTGTCTTTCTGGTTGGCGAAGGTGAATGTAATTTGGAGTATGTTTCTGGTTCTTCCGACAGAATGCTATAACTAGTTGCAGACGAGATTGAGCTAATGTAGGCTGTGCTGTTGTTGAAAGATTTGAACCGCCACAGTTTGAGCTAACCCATGAGAAGGAGCGGTCTGTGCTAACCAAATCACCATATCTGTCTTGTCCAAAAGATTGACAGAATATATGAAACCACTGACCACACCTATCACAGCAGGATCAGTATCACAAACTTCAAGGGCACTATTTCCACATGTTCAGTCGATTGGACCAGCCCTTCCTTACGGTGCTGTGGGTTAGTCTGCAGTTTGTGATTTTGGTATTTCCTGATCATACTCACTTACTATTAGGTCACAATGTCTGCTGACAGGTAAATGAGAATAAAGCATAAGTAGTAGAGAGATGTTGATCTTTGATCTTTCAAAGGGATCTGCCACTTGGATTATTTCAGATTGGAAGCTAGCCTGGCAGGAAATCCACGAAGACTCCAAGTTGTTTGGTCTGACACATGGCCCAGATAGCATGTAGATGATCTCATTTTGATCTGTGGGTGTTTGGACAACTACGAATACTACAAGACTACAAATAATGGGCAATAACAACACGTTATCATTTTCAATTTTGCTTCGAGTGTTTTCGTCAATGTTGGAAGCATTGAAAAGTTGTAAACAAATATGGCCGCCGCTTACCTCCAAGATAAAGGAGAAATTTGTATATTTGAAGAAAGCGTTACAAGAAAAGTCAGGTGCAAAGATCGCTCAATCTAGCGATCCCATAACCTACATTACTACAAACATATATGACCACATAAGAATAACAAGGTTTAATTGATAAACACTGTTTTAAGAAAAAATTCTGAGACAAAGAAAGAAGAACAGCTGTTAGTTTGCACGATGAAAGCGCATTCCTTCGACGCAGGCGCATTCAGGGTCTGGTCTGTTTGCAAAGGTTATCAGCAGACAAGTTTTGCCCCTTGCACGAAAAGAGTTAGAGACCTACATTTTACTCCTTTAAAGTGGAACCACTCACTAGTTTGTTTATGACTCTGTCTAGGGGTTACACCAGGCAGATCAAATGCCTATTATAATGTAGTGATTATGAACTCATTGTATGGGGTTATAAAGAGGTCCCTTGAAGGATTTAGCTATTTTCTGAAGAAAATTTTGATATTATCTCGGGGAAAGAAATTTTGTTGTATACAGGTAAGTCTCCCCTTTAGTCCAGTGAGATATTGAACGTGACATTTAAATTGTCCCTTATCAATTTATCTGCGAATGGACCTGATAAATAAAGAATACTATGTGAGTGTCTTTTGATATCAAGTTTACCAGGCAATGCTTTGAGAACGCTTGTTGACATCGCGAGGCTTGCCGAGCGATTCAACATGAGTTCTCAAAGCCAAGCCAAGTAAACTTGATATCAGAAAACGCCAATTTGGTATTCTTTTTATCAGTTTACCCATTGTATGCTAGCGATGGCGACGTAATTTTCGATATTTGTGCTCATTCAGCGTCATTAGCGACATATTTAAAAAAGTGCAACGTCATCATGACCTGATAAAGGCACATGCAGTGAGATAGACAACGTTTATCAGGCAACGTGCTACAATTGAGTTATTATGAGACGTAACTGATAAACTGAAATATAGGCATTTTATTCACACAAATTATAGCTATACCTGATTATAAGATAACACATGTTACGCTGATGAGTATTGATACTTCATTATACCTGTACCTTGATAGGTTATAGTTTCAATATTGCATCATGTTTTGTCCCCTAGAAATGATTTTATCACACCCTGATGAGATGATGCATGGTGTGGCATCTCATCAGTGTCTACTTTGGTTGTCAAATACTCGTTTCAGGGGTTTTCATGCAGTTATGCGCATATTGGAGGAGCAGGTATGGATAATTTGGTTTCATTGATATATGTATATACAGTTTAATCATTGTTCAATGATTAGTTTAAATGCTAATATATTGGGTTTATACTTGGTGTATATATTGAAGAAGATTGTTGGCTCTAATATTTTTTCCAGCGCAGTTTACTAAAATAATTTCCCATTATAAAAAGATTGGCTATAACATTAATGGATTGCAACAGACTGCATGCTAGGTGGTCAACCCAATCACGGTTGGCAACTTTGCTTTCCTCTTTAATTGCACGCCGGTGGGTCGGACTTCAGACTTATCTATTGATGAGCTGGTAGGGGCCTGATCCTTTGGCTGTTTGTCGGGCCCACAGGGTTTTACCTGTTGGATTTCTTTTGCTCCGGTATTCAGTTGTATTTACTGTTGAGTCCTTATCTTTTCTTTATCTCCTTGTTATATCTTGATTGATATGTTTTAGGAGATGATACATTGATTAGTTAGGGGTCTTTCATGCAAACCAAATATCTATGTGTCTTGATCAACATCTAAATAAAGGGTGAGGTTGGCGCTGTAAAACTGGCGCTGTAAAGTATTTTACTGACCGTTCGAAGGTGGTGCTTCTTTTATGGATCTTTTATGTTTTTTCTGCCTTGTGTTTGCTATGTCTTTGTGCGCGTCTGTTTATATGTGCTTTGTGGTCACCTGCTAGGAAAGGGCTGACCTCTTGGCCCTCGTTTGTGATGTCTAACTGTGACTTTGTCACTTTCCCATTGGTATCCTGGGTCAGGTGTGGTACTTGATTGTATCGATTCCTGATTCTGCATACTTACTTATTTATACAAAACATTCTTCATCTTTCACTGCAATTTAAAATCCTTACAACTACTGTCGAACCAACCATAAGTGACAGTGACGTAATACTTTGTTTACAATTGCTAAGTAAAACACTAACGTGTACGCTTCACTTGAGCTAACGCGAATCGATAGATCACTTATGTATTAATCCTACTTTGAGGATAGGATTAATACAAAAGTGATCTATCGATAATAAGTCCCTGATAACCTTATAAACAAAAATATGAAGTCACTGTCACTCTTGGCTGACAGGACAGTAGCAAGGATTAAACAGTGTTTATGTTGGAGAAATTTAAATGTCTGGGAGTAATTTAAGAAGGTAGGTCTGTTTAATAAGTAACTGTTTCTTAGAGACGTTTGTCATAATATATAATTGCATCTTCAACTTCTTTGCCACTTAGATCTTCTATGTCATCATGAAAGAATTGTAGAAGAATGTGCTGATACTCCTTCTTAGGCAAGCTCATTATTTCAGACTTTGTAACCCAGGAAAAATCATGAAAGTCAAACCCTGGTGCTACAGTCTCTCCAACTAGACAGTATTCGAGTGTATCGTTTTTGAGGAGGCGGCCACATTTCCAAACACCACCGGGACATGCAACTTGCAACTTCTGACCTTCGGCAGTATTCCCCCCTTACAGTTCGCGCCGCAGCTCGCGTTTGTCGGGATCGTACAACAAGTATTCAAACCCTGCACCACCGTGATAGAAATGCACATGGTCTGACAGATTTATTGATAGAAACAAACGTGGTGTTAAAGCTGTGGGCATCCAAATTATAGTCGTTAAACAATTTCTACGAATATCACAATCAGAGCGTCGATTTTCTCGCCCTGGTGCGATTGTCAACGACTCATATTGAATCATCCTGTCTGACCCCACTTTTATTTGATTTGCCAGTTGCAGAAGATGCCTGCTTCCAAATCGTTTGGCGACGTTCATATCAGTTTGGCCTTTAGTTGTCATTGGTGTGCTTCCAGAACGATAAATTTCCCAGAAATAACCTCCTTCAGGATGCGATACTAATTCGAGGCATTTAACCAAACCACAGGCTGAATTCGTCTTCCAGTACTTGGTATCTAAACCTGAAAAAAAATTAGTGTAACTTACTTTTAAAATTATCTTCCAATTGATTGTCAACTATATTAAAAGTGCCACAATTTCTGAACAAATAGGAGCAATAGATGTATTTTTAGTTATCGGGGAGTCTGATGAAGAGCACGAATGTTAGAATCTATTTATAATATGACATTATAATACTTAAAATCGCATTTTTGGGGTGAAAACGTCAAGATTTTGCCATCTTTTACGCAACGTTAAAATGGACTTCATTACGTAACGTTACCAAATCTGTAACCCAATTTTACTGCATGGCATTGTATCACTCTTAGACGCGACGTCATGTGATAAATTTTTGTTCTATAATTTGCTATGTGATTTCTTCTTCTTTCTTACATTGCGTTTACGAGAAGCAAAAATTCTGGCGAGATTCTGCGTATGCGTAGGTCGTCTGAGCCTTCGCTGCTCGCCAAGGCGACAAGTATCGAAAATGTGTGTGTCGATCCATATTAGACGAGCAATTACTACGCTTTTACTCAACTAATTAAAAACCAAACATGAAAGCTTAACACATAAAATGAGTCGTGACTTGAGATTTCCAACAATGTGGTATGTGCGACCAGCAAAGCTCAGACCAGCCTGCGCATACGCGCAGTCTGATCAGAGCATTTGCTAGTCACTTGAATATTGTATGACTATTAAGCTACCGACCAAACATCATTTGGAGTTTGTAAGCTAAAAAGGAGGCTGCACAGGCTCGTCTGAATCTACACAGGCCATGTTTTCCATCTCTATCTTAATAAAACTGCAACTATATGTTTCAGCGCTATATGTAACAAATGTTCAGGCGTGGTTCGGTAATAATAATTTAATAAGTAATAGTTATAATATGGGTTGTCCGCCTGTACGTGGAGATAATCCACGAGCTTTAGCGAGTGGATTATCTTACGTACAGGTGGACAAACATTGTATAACTATTTTATACCACCTACATCAGTGTAGACCTTGCACATCATGAGATATTTCATGCTAAAGTTGGTAAGGGTGGTATAAAGTCATAGAATAATTTTGCAAGTTATGAAGTGCAAGCTTTTTTTTCTTCGCTTTTATAGTGGATCTGAAAGGTTCAAAAAATGAGGTTGACAAAAGTACATGTACCCGTGACCATGTGAAAACGGTTCTCTTAGCATAATTGGATAACATGACAAGACGCCTGTCCAGCTATCCCGGAATACATGTACAGTCTTTATTTACTTTAGGAAGTTAACCCAGATCTACATGGGCCTCTGTGTCAGCTGATCAGTGTCTTTGTTTCCCACATTAATAGTTATATTTGAATGTTTGGAGTATTGATCTGACGAAAAGGGTGATACAGTAAATAAGTTGTTTGTATTTTTCTATACACAGATTATAAAAATATCACATTCTAATCAGAGATGCGAATACGGGGAGTGTTTGCAAAAATTGGTCAGGTTTCTCTTTATATACTTGTCGCTATTGGCGTATGTAGATTCCGAGGGATATATATTTTTTATAGAAGCAGTGAAACCAGAGAAAGATTCGAACACAAACATGTTTGTATTGAAAGGTGTGTCGTCAGAATATCAGTTTTGATTGTTGGAAAGAGGTGAAGGACGTTCTCACGTTGTGTATTTTCTATGATAGAAAAGTAGCCAACAAAGCAAAAAGTACCCAACAAGAACCATTGGTTTTTAATGAAATAAACCTCATTTTCAGTTTATTAGTTAGCTCCCTTAATATGCAAATGAGGTTTATTCCGTAATTGATTTTTTAAAAAATATAAATTTATAGTATTTTCCGAAAATCAAAGTAGCCAACATGTGTCTATTCGCGAGAATTTTCGGAAATTCAAAGTAGACAAACAGAAATGTTTCCGGTTGAGCCTTCAGGTGCTCCCTTCATATAATACACACACAAATCAAAAACCCTCCCGGCCCGGTACTGGTTACTACCCAGGGAAGGCCACAAAAAGAAAAAAAAGAAAGTAGCCAACAAGGGTCTATTCAGACACAATAGACACACCGCTTGCATCTCACTATGCTTCTACTACTGTTACATGTACATGTACTACGCACAGTACTACTACTGCTGCTGTTGCTGCTGCTGCTGCTACTGCTACTATTACTACTACTACTACTACTACTAGAGCAACAACAACAACAACAACAACAACAACAATAATAATAATAATAATAGTAATAATAATAATAATAATAATAATAATAATAATGATAATAATTATAAAATATAAACTTCTGATATTTCTTTTCAAAATCTAATGGCGCCCATTACCTGTTGGTGGCGATACAGTGACTCACAAATTGTTGAACTGGTGTTTAATATTTTAGTCTGGGGATTTTTGTCTTTTTGTTGTCTTAATTTAAATAAGGAAGAGGCTATTTACAGTTGACTGTCAATAGCCAAAAAACGTTAAAATGGCTATTTACAGTTGACTGTCAATAGCCAAAAAACGTTAAAATGGCTATTTACAGTTGACTGTCAATAGCCAAAAAACGTTGAAATGGCTATTTACAGTCAACTGTCATTAGCCAAAAAACGTTGAAATGGCTATTGACAGTCACCTGTAAATAGCCATTTTAACGTTTTTTGGCTATTTACAGATAAATCAGATATATTCATTGATGTTGACTTTATATTCGAACATTTGGTGGACAATTTCAAGTACAGATGAAAATTAAAGTCAAATGAATGTGTTTCTTCCATAATTAGTGCATGCCGTAAATCGTATTTGAGCCTGGCATGTGAGTTTTGGGTATTTGACACATGCAAAAAGTTAAGAAACACGCAAGCTTGTGCATCTACACAGACGCTCCATTGGCATCGTTGTTCGTACGCAGAAGTAGAAAATGATTCATATTAGAGCCAAACATCTCAAAAAATGTACGTACAAGTATGGACTGGCAGTCAGGTGAAAGGCAGATATTCTGTGATTGTGACATTTCCTGATCAAGATTATAGAGCTCAGACTTCTTACGTGTAACATATATTCCAAGGTTTCCTGATCAGACACCACATTCTGCGAAATCTGATTTGGATCTCGACTGTTTGTCTATATCCCATGGATGTATATATAGCTACTTTGACTTGTTTATAGCACAAGCTGTTTTTGTTCCTCGGAGTTACACGTACATGTACTAGGTCTGATTATGTCTGAAATAGGCAACGCATTTGAACATTTTATTGTTTTATTAATGAAATCCGATTCACATTTTCTAAATAAATGCGATTCATGTATACATATCAACTAACAGTACATGTAAGTACACTTTAACCATTGTGCCCATTTATATCAGTTAATTCAACGCCTGGAAATTTAACACCGAAATAGCCCTCAGAGTTTCTCTAATCAGTTTCTATTCATATGCCGTGGTTACTTAAGAGAAACATCTCAGTGATACGATTCATTTAAGTAACCACAGCATAAAAAAAATATGCTTTTTGCTGTCGTCTTCTCGCCGAAACCATTAAGCTTTAGTGAGAGGCGACGATTCGGTAAGCAAAAGTAATAGAACGACCAACTGTACTAATAAAACTATGTTGTTGCTGAATAAAGGAACGTCTCGATGAGACGGTTCCTCTGAGTAACTCCAGCATATCCTGTCGGTAGAGTTTGAGTCTGTTTATCGATCTAATATGACACCAATGCAACGCATGTAAACCAGTGTCCTTTGCAATATGTAATCTCTCTGATACTGTATTTGCGGTTGATTATAGTTGGGGGGGGGGGGGGTGTTCGAAGGACATCTGTATTAAACGCTTAAGTTATTTGTGTACGGTCTTTACAGGGATACAGACTAATCTTTTTTCGCCAGGAGCAAGCTGGGCCCCTAAATCAAAATGATTGGGGGCCCAGCCCCAAACTGAGGGGCCCAGGGTTTGACCGAAAATTAAACTCATTTCAATATCATTGCCAAGCATTAGTTTTACTCAAGTTTACGAAGTAAGAGACCCTCAAATTCTGTATTCATCAAATAATTTACCATATTAACAGTACATGTATTTCAAGTCAGCTGAATGAAGATTTGTAAATTTCCAATAGCTATTATAAGCCTATAGTCTACAGATTTGACAAGACTTCATACTTTTACATGCTACTTTTTTCAGGGGCAAGCTGGGCCACTTAACTTTTAGTTTTAGGGGCCCAGCCCAAAATTTAGGGGAACTAGGCTACTGGCCCCCTGTTAGTCTTTTTCCCTGCTCTAAATTCCTTAAATGAGACAGCGGTACACTTGTAAGAGTTATTCTTGATTAGATCATTTTTATTGTAGATAGCTGTTCTAAGCTTTTTGAAACTCTGGTATCGTTTTTTTCGAAAAAAAAGTAAATTGTGGAAAAACCTTTGAAATGAGTTTAGACAATGTAGTAAACAATTGCCCAATGATTAGGCTTAGTCGTGGGAAAACCGGATTTTGTTGCATGCAGTCTCTTCTGGTGATAAGGTTTTCAAAACTATTGGACCTAGATCTGCTATGATGAAATGGTGGTCCTTATCTCGATCTACACTGCTAAATACACCGATAGTATGCCTGAATGTATTTTTCGACTCATAATCACACGCTGGATAGGAGGCAATCGAAAACTCTAAAACTGTCGAGGAAAGTAGATAAAATTGTTAGAAACAGTTTTCGATTGCCATTATCGTCTGACTGGCGACAAATAGCAATCGAAAACGCTGTTTCTATCGAGTTTTGATCCCCGTTCGTCGATTGTTCTGAGCGTTTTTTATAGCCGCCTACGCGGTGTGATTTGCATGAAATCTTATTTTAAAATTCTACTCTCTTTATAGTAAGTTGTTTTTCAATTAAAACCATAAAGACCAGTGTTTTATGAGGAATATGATAAGACAACAAGCCCCAGGGTTTATTTTCACACCTTACCATCGCATATCACCGCGTCTTTCCGGTAAACAGCCGAAGTCTATCGACTGTCACCAGCTTGAGACGGGTAAAGTGTTCGAATATTCTACCTGTTAGAAAATTTCATTTTTCGACATGGCGGAACTATGGCGGGAAACTCAGTCCGCATTTTCCATCTTCCAAGATTATTTTCCATCTTCCACCTTTAAAACTTATAGCTCATTCGGATAATGTAAAGCATTAGAAACACCCATGGATGTTGCATTAACAAGGGTTTTCAAATTTAATACAAGGCAGTGCGCACGTCAGCATCCAGAGTACCTGCTTGTGTCATCTTTGATAACCTATGCAAACAGTTTGTGCCTCTGGATCAAACATTTTGCCACAATGTGTTGAAGGCACCTCGAAAGTACTTATAATCAGATGTTCCCAAGGACTTTTTTGGAGGGGGGGCGAGATAATGAGAGAAATCAATGGCCAGGATCATCAGACATCGATGGCCAAGATCAGTGCGAGCATATGCTCAATCTGGTCACGGTCAATGCGATCTTCTGAGTGCATAGGGAAACAATGTTCAAGGCATCAACAATACGTCGTCAAAAATCATAAAAATACAAAACAATGAGTTTTCGGATAGACCGCGCAAGTGCACATTCTACTCGAGAACCCTGCATATGGCCAATGATGCCTCTCCTGAATAAAGGTTGTCACACCTCTTAATCCGACACGCGTCAAGCACCACAGAGGTTTTGTTGCCTCCCGTTGAAGTACACTATTGCTGTTTATTGGGACAGATTAAGCTTTTGGGTGATACTTAAGTGAAACTAAAAATAAATTATATGAAGAGATTCTATTCCACTAATAAAACCTTCCAATATCACCTCCACCGCAACTACCCCCCCCCCCCATCCCCCCACCCCCCCACCCCCCACAAAAAAATGAAAGTATCCGTTTATCTCGAAATTACCAAAAATAGTCTCGAAAAATGTGCAAAACAGGTTTCATTTCATATTTTGCACATTTTTGCACAGGTTTTATATTTTGCACATTTTTCGAGACTTAATGTTTTAGCAAAGTTCTTTTGTTGTTAACCTTTTACAAAATATAAATGAATTTCAACAGGCCGAAAAGAAAATTAATAATGAGAGAAGAAAAGAAAAAAAAATGGATGGCTGTCTCAATGAAGAGCATGTTAAATATACCACATGGATCCTCTCTGCGAGACATCCATACTTTGTATAAGGGAGTAGAGAAGGATCTGACGAGTCATCGCATATGCCGACACGCCTTCGCTTTCCAGGCTCGAAAATGCGTGAAGTATAAAAAAACAAATCCCTGTACTGGCCCTCGTACATAATTTTGTGGACTGGATTGCCAAACCCTTAGCTGTCTCATGACAACTTGCATGTACACAACATCAACAGGCAGTATAGATCAGAATCAGACAGCTCCTATAGGAATTATCTGTTATAATCAGATCATGACTCACTCTTGTTTGATATATAATTGGTCAAAAGCAAACTATATAATTAGTCAAAAGAACGGTTACGATCATGAGTTTGACGAATAATTGAGAACACGGTAGACCCAGATGAGATGTCTATTAAAGTAAAGTATTATTAAATGCCAACACGGAGCCTATTTTGGATCCATGATGCCAAATAGTTTCAATCCAGATCTGGACGGATATTTTTTTAAACAAAAAATTTGTGAGATAAGTTTCCAAGTCTTAAAATCACCAACAAAGACAAGGCTGCTCGTGCCACTCAGGAATTCTTCTTACTTTGCAATTAAAGTCATATCAAAATAATGCTAGGAAGCTCAAGATTAACTGCTTACCACATCTTTGCAATTAGTATGTTTAATGTCTTGATTCTCTTTTACCACTAACGGAGCGGGAAGTCGTTGATTCGAAGCCGCACCATCATGAAAAAAAATGCCTCAACAAAAGCCAAAATAGGATTTCATCTAAATAAAGGGATAAGTAAATAAATTTGATATAACAAATAATTCCCCCCCCCCCCCCCTGTATCCCAAATAAATAACGACACTGACTGTAAATAGCCAAAAAACGTTAAAATGGCTATTGACAGTCAACTGTAAATAGCCACTTCGTTTAAATAATGATTTTATACTTTGTAATTCTTAGCTCTACACTGCCCGTTTTTATCTCGTAAACTATGCAATAAATAATAGAACGCTGACCGCATTTGACGAATTACATGTAGCTTTTCATATTTCCGCTGGAGTGGAAAAAAATGTAAACAACTCGGGTAAAAAAAATAAAGGTATTTACGTCAATGAGGGACCGATTGTACAAATCAAGGGTGCATCATATAAACACGAAGAAAATCAGATAATCAATTTTCCATTCACAAATGGGCCTCGACATGAGGAAATCTGTCTTCGGGGTATCGGACCAGGTCATTACCAAATCAGCCTGCTCATCTACGGAGACTAGCCAGAACAAGTTTATAGATATGATACTTTTAATAAGTGAATTACTAAAGCGCTGATCAGACTGCAGGCTGTTCTGCTCATTTGTTGTTCGAATACCCCGAAAACAGGTTTTCTCGCGTCAAGGCCAAAATGTGAACCGTCAAACGACAAACAAACACAGTTGCATGTAAGTCTAGCGAATGAAAAGTGTGAAAATGGAGAACACATACAACATTTGCATTGTTAATGTACAAATTCATGGCCGAGTTTGCACTTCTTATATTGTAAATTGTTTTGAGTAGCAACTCATATGCACTGCAGTACTTACGAAAGTGCAAACTTTTCACACTTTTCAAATAAACCTATGTACCCTCAAAATCTTGCGTAACACCGCATTCTAACCAGCACATCTAAATTGTCAATTTTCATGTTCTGGCCGTTAAAAGCATTTAATTTGATTCCTGGCCCCTAAAAACGCCTCTGGGACAGTTTATAAATCGTTCAAGTCCAGAAGAAATGAACCGTGACGTGGGAATGTTAGAATCTGGCGTCCACAACGCCGTGTTGCTGGGATTCTTAACGTGTCACAGAGTGTGATATCCCTTTGAAATCGTCATCTAACCCATGGAGATCCTTCACACAGACATGGCGGAGGACGCGACAAGACAACTCAACGCCAGGCCAATTTTGGTTAATTCAGCCTCGACGTCAACGGTTTCAGAACGCTACCGCCTTGAATAACGAGTCCAGGAATGAAACTGGAGTGCTCATTTCTACACAAACAGTGAGAAACAGACTCCATGAGTTTGGACTGAATGCCAAGAGACCCGCTATACGCGTTCCGTTGACGAGACAACACGTGCAGAACAGGTTAGACTTTACCAGAACTCACGTCAGATTGACTGTTCGTGAATGGGCGCCAGTGCTATTCACTGACGAGTCCAGATTCTGTCTCGACTTTACTGATAGTTGTCAGTTGGTGTAGGGAATGCCCAAAGAGAGATTTGATGATTTGAATGTGGCAGAACATGACCGTTGTCTCAGTCATGTTTTCGGCAGGCATTAGCGTCAACGGTAAAACTGACTTGTACGTTAGTGAGAACGGAACATTGACGGCATAGAGGTATTACAATGAGATTCTCAATCAGTTTATGAGGCCATATGCGGGTGCTATCGGTCCAAAATTTATTCTGATATACGATAACACCTAGGCCATGAGCTACAAAGGGTTTTGCTCCCCCTGGGGAACTTTCTAGACTATGTTTTTCTTTAAGCATAACATCTAACGAGTTTTTTGCAACATGCTGGCCATCTGGCAGTGGGGGCGTTTGGATGCTACAGCGTGTTAAATACGTTACCCCTCATTTTTTTGAAAAGCAAAAATATAAAATTAGGCTATTAAAGTGGTATTTGAACTATTCAGTTTGGCTAAACAGTCATGTTATATGTAAGAAAAAATAGTTTCCTGCTGAAACTGACGTTTGCTAGGGTAATTTAGGCCCATTATGGTGTCATTTATGTTACATTTACAACTACACCCTATATGATCATATCCAAGAAAACAAGTCAATTGTTACTTACGATACCAATTTAAATTTATAGGACCTTATTTGCCAGAATAAGGCTGGACTGAATTTGACATTCAAGTTGATGTTAAAAAAAGATTCCACAATGTTCTTTTTGAATGTTGGATGGAAAAGTAAAATATTTGAAGTAAAATATTTATAGTAAAATGTGCAGTTATGAAATCTTACTTACATGTATTGGTAGTTTTAGCAATTAATGCTAAAAGCTATTAACAATTAGAATGAGTTGCAAACAACACCAGAGTATGGATTCAAGACATATGCAAAAAGTCAAGTGTTCTGATAAAAAATAGTATTGGGAGAACACTCAACTAAGTATAAACATTGTTATCGATGATACACTTACATGCTATGTTAACAACGTTTACATGTACATGAATTTGGTGGTAAGTATCTATGCATTTCTAATTACCATGGGTCTTTTAATTTTATCATCTCCAAAACAAATCATATTTCTTTCACATTGAAAGGATACCATAAAGTTCAGATATTAGCAGCAGTGTGACTTTAAAGACTCTATTGTCATTTTTGTTACGTGTGCGTATGATATAGTATTATACCAAATATTGAAACCTTATATCAGATTTGTTTTTGACAGTATTGCCTTTAGATAAAAATTATTGTTGATCTCATTTATTGTAATTTATAAAGCGCCGAAATGAAGATTTGACCAGCACGTGAGTTTGGTATTTATCACATATTAGCAAATTTCTCCGTTCCATTGATTGCTCATGCTGATGCAGTCGAGCTAGCCATATTAATTCTGGTCTGAGTCTGCATCTATATATTCATACTTTGTGGAGGCTCTGGTGAGTCTGTACATTTACAAGGCTTGCATGAGCGAGCCCTCATTTCTTGACACTGTAATGGGTACTAGTACCAAATCAAATGTGCTGGTTCATTTGATTTATTCTTTGTTACTAGTTATAATCTATTTAGCTTGATCTGAAATATCCAAAGGGTTAATATGATGCATCTTCATAACAATGATAATGTTCCCATGTGGCATGCTATGTACCAAATTTAATAAAAAAAAATAAATTACACTGTAAAACTAAGTCTTATTGACAGTAATAATTCAGATAAAAAATCTCAATGAACTGTTGAAGTCCTTTCATTTAGTCATGTCTCTAATACAATACTAACAATGCAAGGGATCTTTTCTAAGCATTAACTTATCTCTTTTAAATATATGACTAAATTGAACATTTTGAGCAGATGCTGCCCTAGCTAGCTGTTTAAATGCTTCACAAAATTGTAGAAACAGGCAAAACAGATGATAAGTGTAATAATCTCCTTAATTATTCTTGTTATGCGTGTTACCAAGATTATTTTTTTCTTTCTTCGCCAAACTAGGCATGCTGATTACTACCATAGGTATTATCACCATAGGAGTGGGCATGTTAGGTACCATATTTGGGATAGAAATTGTTCTGATTAAAAGGAACTTCAGTTTACATTGAAAGGACCAGGGATAACACCTATATAAATTCTTCTTTTCTCAATGTTAACCATGCCTGAAATGACCTAAAATTTTACAAATTGTGTCCTTAGTTGATTTCATTATAAAAGTTGTTGTATTCAATAGCTGATAAGCTCTGCTTTATATGTATTTGGTTGGCTCACACTTTTGGTAATAGACTAAGCTACTACATGTTTAAAATCCTGTTTCATCTAAACTGAACTGTAGACAGTATGGTAAAATGTCTTGTATATATCATTTCATGTATTTATTTAAGTTAACACATACAAGTGTCAGATATAAATGCTATTATTCAAGCATTTAAGAAACGTGATTTGATTATTAAAATAAGTAGTTACTATAAGTGATGTTTACATATTCGATAAAAATCTCTTTATTTACATAGAATTTTATTTGCTTTGAGTTCAAGTTTCTTCCTTTTCATCACCTGTGCTTTTGTCAGAGTTTAATTCCACTAAAATTTTAAGTAAAAAAAGACACTTTTCATTATTTCTCTTATTATTGAGCCCTTAAAGGGCAGTAATTTACGCCCATTAGGCGTTTAAACTCATATAATGCTATTGTTGCATTAAATTTTTGTATTCAAAAGAAAGTAACGTATGTAACAGTAATAAAAGGTACCTAAATTAGTTAAAATTATACTGCTAGTATTTCACTTTCAATACCAAGATAATATTGATTTGTAAGAATAAGGAATAATTTTGATATTTACACTAAAGGAGTTCCTATTATTTTAGGGTAACATAGTAGACTTTGCAATTGCAGGGTAACCTCTCAACCCATAAAAAGCTATCATGCATTATTTTGTTGCTTATATAATGTGGTTTTGGAAAATTATAGTGTACAAAACTCCTCCTGGGAGGTATTTTGGCAGCACATGGTCTAGTGATTGCACTGGGCTAAATAGTAGTTTATTTGGAATAAAGGAACGTAAATAACTGCAATATAGCATGCATATGTTGTTTCAACGCATACTGGCTATTTCCTGCACTTAATTAAGTGCTTTTAAGACAACCAGCACGTGTATAATTAACAATTATGTATAGCTTTGTATTTGAACAATAGGATTTAGAGATGTTTTAGGGTAACGTAGTTAACATGACTGTAACACGGTAACGCCTCCACTGCCAGATGGCCAATATGTGTCATTTTGCTTCTTATATAACGTAGTTTTAGAAAATCGTAGTGTACAAAATTCCCCTTGGGGGTGGGGGGGCTATTAGCAGCTCATGGTTTTCCCGTCTCCACCGTGCACACGTCACTAACGCCAATCAGGAACATGAGACGGGCCTCCTGATGAAAACAAACTTTAGAATATAAATAATTTGAGATTGTTAAACTGTAGAGTTTATTACTGAAAGACGTTTTGTGTTTGTATTCAAATAGGTTCTCAATGACGTAGCTCCCTTTACGCAGTTACACACGTGCGTGATAAAAAAGTAACATTCAAGGGAGGTCACCTCATGTGGTAAAAGTGATTTTCCATACCATTAGGCAATTCTCTTAAAGCAAATATTTCGCTCCCCCTGGGATTAGATTCTTTACTTTAAGAGTTCCCATTTATAAAAGGGGCGCAATTGAAGAGCATCACTGCTTGACCCAGTAGTCTCCCTTTGTTGTGCATTACATTTTCAGCATTTTCGCTACGCCTTTGGTTCGGCTGTTGTAAGGGGTTCCTATAATACAATAACACATCTAAATGAATTAACATATACATTTCATATTGTGAAAAGGGAAACTGTCTCACATTTTTACAAGTTTACAAGTTCATTTCATAACTAGGAAGTTTCTTACATAGAAACATTGCATGAAAAAGAACATTAAGAGGAAGGAAAACAAACAAACAAACAATCTAACAAAAAAACAAACAAACTACTAAACTACACGTCAAAGGGAGATAATGTCATATTTAATACAAAGTCCAACTTGCTCTTGATTCGTTGTTGGTTGTTTCTCCAATTTGTGGGATTCTGTGCTTGTTCTATGTTTTGTTGTGCGTTACTTAGTGTCCATTCTAGTTTGATAATCATCTCGATGGGGAAGAGAGATCTGGTTGCTTTGCTTTGTTTGTCTTCCAGGTGTCTCGTGATTGTTATGTGCTTCTCCTCACGATGCTACGGGTTTGTCTGCAGTTTGTGATTGTGGTATTTCCTGATCATACTCACTTATTATTTTTACTGCAAACAGATGATGAGTAAACTGTGAACCACCAGATTGTGGTCTTTAGGGCTTATCGTCCTAAACTTTTGAATTTGACCCATGAAACTCCCATGTCAGGCCATTTAGGTGTAAATAAGACATATCAAAAGACTTATAAGCATTTCTTTTGGCCAGGATTAAAATAGCACTACAAATCCTGTCACACTTGTCAAATGGTAGGAAAACCTAATCAGATCATTCCAAAAGCTTATTTACAGCCCATTCCTGCCTTTCGTGAACCTTTTAGCTGAATCATTATTGACTATGTAGGTCTTCTACCCAAAACAAAGTCAGGTTGTCAATATCTTATGACTATTATGTGTGCTTCAACACACTTCCCCGAATGCATTCCACTAAGAAATATCAAGACTAAGACAATTGTTAAGGTACTTGTGAAGTTTTTCACCTTTGTGAGACTACCAAGGTCTGTACAATCTGATCAAGGTTCAAAGGGGTACGTGCATTAAGGGGCTAATTTGGCCCCCTTTGGAGCCAAAACTTGAAAATTGCTTTTCACCAATTTCTTTTGATTGGTTTAATAGAAGAATAACTGAAGTGTAAAATTTCGATATTTATTTAATTTTCTCGTTGCTATGGTAACAAAACTGGCCGACAAAGTTTGCTTAACATAGAGAAATCGACATTTTTTTTTACCAAATTTAAGGCTTTTAGAGACTGATTTTTTAAGAATTAGATATCAGCACAGCTAAATACAAAAAAATCCTTTTAGCATGTTGTGTGCCATGATAATTCTCATCATCTGTTAAAATATCTTTTTGGTATTTGCTTGTGCTCTATGTTAACTTCTCTGTCAAACGTCTCAGATTTGCACCAACATGGCCAATTTACTATTTTCAGGCTATTTTGGCGACCATTTTTGTTACCATAGCAACGGTAAAAGTCAAACTAATGACATACTTATACACTTGGGCCATTGTTGTAATAAATTAATAAGAAGAATTTGGTGAAAGTGAATTTCATTTATGGCCTCATGGGGGTGGGGGGGGGGGCAAAATAGCCTTTTAATGCACGTAGCTCTTTTATGTCAGGAATTTTTCAACAAGTCCTGCATGAACTTGGCATTATGCAATACAAGTCATCTGCTTATCATCCTGAAAGTCAGGGAACCTTAGAAAGATTTCATCAACTTTGAAAAACATGATCAGATCTTACTGTTTTGACAAGGAAAAGGATTGGGATGGAGCATACATTTGCTTTTATTTGCTTTAAGGCAATCTGTACAAGAGTCTCTTGGGTTCAGCCCATTTGAACAAGTATTTGGACATACTGTGCGCGGACCCTTGAAACTTTTGAAAGATTTTTTCTCAGATGATGACAGTTCTTTGAGCTTATTTCAGTATGTGTCTGATTTCAGAAACAGACTATCAAAAGTCTGTGAAGCTGCACAGTCAATCTCAAATCAGCTCAAAGAAAAATGAAAATACATTATGATGAAAATGCTCAGGATACAAATTTTGAATCTGGAGACAAGGTACTTGCTCTTTTGCCCATTCGTGGTAAGCCATTGCAAGCTAGATATTATGGTCCTTATACTGTTGACAAAAAGTTAAGTGATGTTAATTACATTGTCAACACACATGGGAGGCGCAAACAAAAACAGTTATGTCATATCAACATGTTTAAAAGTTAGTAAGGGTGTAAGTAATGGTGCACAGATCAGGGGAAGTTGATAGGGATAGTTCTGTTATTTCATCAGTAAATCTAGTCAATATTGTCCCTCCTGAAAAAAATCAAATGGACTCTGAAGATACAAACTTTCACCCTGAAAGTCAGGGTGCCGTAGAAAGATTTCATAAAACTTTGAAAAACATGATCAGATCTTACTGCTTTGACACGGAAAAGGATTTAATCAAACTTTGAAAAACATGATCAGATATAACTGCTTTGACACATAAAAGGATTGGGATGGTGGCATACATTTGCTTTTATTTGCTGTAAGGGAATCTATTCAAGTAGGATTTTGTAGGGGCCTGATGTCTTGGCTGTTTATCAGGCTCACCGGGGTTTCTTTTGCTCCGGTATTCAGTTTTATTTACTGTTGAGTCCTTATCTTTGCTTTATCTCCTTTTTATATCCTGATTTATATGTTCTAGGAGATGATGCATTGATAAGTTAGAAGTCGTTCATGCAAACCAAACATCTATGTATCTTGATCCACATCTGAACTAAACGCCCTGTCACACTATAACGTTTTAGCCAACGTATGCCAACGTATGAAATATATATCTAGTACGCTGGCATACGCTGAAATCTAATTAAAAAAATCAAAGGAAGCCTCTCTCTGAACTTATGCAAAGCATACGCGAAACGAACATAGAACGTATGTCTAACTTATGAGTAACTTATTCATAACTTATTCCCGACGTAACATAACTTATACATGTATCAGCGTATAAAAGCGTATGCCCAGCGTATCACCAGTGTTCTTGACTTATGAGAAACTTATGCACAACGAACGTCTAACGTATGCTGAATTGTACATATAACGTACGTTAACGTATGCATAACTTACATGTAGCGTACATCTAACTTATGTCAAACGTATAAAAAAGTGCAAAATTTTGGGACCACTTTGTCATATGACAACGTATACTAACGTACTGTAGCGTGTTTGTAACGTATTGAAAACGTATCTCTAACTTATTCAGCGTAGACCAACGTACTTGGTGAATTTCCATACGTCCTCATACGTTGGAGCTAACGTACCTTAACGTATGCATAACTTACCCGTTGCGTACATCTAACTTATGCCTAACGTATAAGTAATACGTCGGCATACGCTGAAGATTTTTTATGCAAGCACAAAATTTGGGGATCTATTCGCCGTATGAAAACGTATACCAACGTACAGTAGCGTGTTCGTAACGTGTTTAAAACTTATCTCTAACGTATTCAGCGTACACCAACGTACTTGCTTAATTTCTCATACACCCGCATACGTTGGTGTTAACGTACCTTAACGTATGCATAACCTACCTGATGCGTACATTTAGCGTATGCCAAACGTATAGAAGCAGTACGTTCGCTTTTGATGTAATTTTTTATGGATGCACAAAATGTTGGACCTCTTGGCCGTATATGTCAACGTATACCACCGTACTATAGCGTATTCATAACGTGTTTATAACTTATTTCTAACGTACTCAGCGTTTACCAACGTACTTGCTTAAGTTTTCATACGTCGGCATACATCGGTGCTATACGTCGTAGTGTGACAGGGCCTTAAGGGTGAGGTTGGTGCACCGTTAAACCAGTTTAAGGCCTCCAGTAAAATATTTTACTGACCATTCCAAGGCAGTACTTCTTCTGTGGATCTTCTATGTTTTTATCTGTCTTGTGCTTGATATGCCTTTGTTTGTTTGTTTGTTTGATTTGATTCATTACGTCCCATCAACAATCTTTCAGTTATAAAGGGACGGGTCTTCCTGGGTTGTACCAGTACTAAGCTAGGATTAATGTTCTTGCTCAAGGACACAACGCAGTGACGCCGGTGAGGCTCGAACCCGCGGCCCTTCGGTCTTGAGTCAAGCACTCTACCACTGAGCCACTGCGCTCCCTGATATGCCTTTGTACATGTCGATATATATGTGCCTTGTGGTTACCTGCTGGGAAAGGGCTGACCTCTTGGCTCTCGTTTGTGGTGTGTAACTGTGAGTGTGTTACTTTCCCATTGGTATCCTTGGTCAGGTGTGGTACTTGATTGTATCGATTCCTGATCTTTGCACCCTTCTTCCTTACTTTGTGAAATCTGATCCCTCATCGTCAAAGCTCAAGAACTCTTATATCTTTAAAGATCTTGACAAGAAATTGTCTCATCTTAGTACAGCCAAGAGACTTGAACTGAAGCAGTTGATTCTTGAATTTGAGAACTTATTTCCAGATATTTCATCTAGAACTGACAAAAATTATCATGATGTTGAAATTATTGATGGTTCAAAACCTGTGAAACAACATCCATACAGAATGAACCCTGTAAAACAACAAATTCTCAGAGAAGTTCAGTATTTGCTGGATAATGACTTTATAGAACCTTGTCAAAGTGAAAGGAGTTCTCCTTGTATTCTTTACCAAAACCTAATGGGACATTTTGCATGTGTACGGACTACAGTAAAGTAAATTATGTCGCCAAAATAGACACATTTCCAATCCTGAGAATCGATGACTGCATCGATAAAATTGGACAAGCCAAGTATGTTACCAAAATTCGATCTGCTAAAAGGATTTTGGCAAATACCTCTGACAGACAGAGCAAAGAAGATCTCAGCATTTATTACACAAGACTGTATCAATATAAAGTTATGCCGTTTGGAATAATTATCTCCCCAAGCTTGGTTAACAGCTTGATATTTAATCTGGATGGCTGTAAAGCCTATATCGACGTTGTGTCGTTCCCATTCATCGCTGAAGAAAGATCATGTAAAATACCTGACAGTTACAAAGAGCTAGGTCCAGACGACTGTATTTGTTATTTGACTGAACAGAATATAGTGATAAATGATCATAATAATGCAATGATACTATATATAGGGCGTTGTCGGTCAATACAGATATATAACAAAATACGATTTTTAAAAATATGGCGATTAGATTGTGTTAAAAAGATTTATTTCTTTTAAAAAGGTCATAATACTATCAATATGTATAGATTGAAATAACTGTTTCATGTTGCAATTATTTCTTACTTGTGAAAAGTCGCCACATTCCAAAAGGAAGTGACGTACAGTGAATAGTACGCTGCAACCAACACATTGTCGCTGCTCTTCACCTTGCAGTAAGTATAAATGAGTGACTCTTGTATGACCTAAGCCGAGTCGAGCTAAAACGACTTCTTCTATTCTAATGTTTGGAACAACTGATTGATATTCACCAATAGTTGGTTTTATGTCAAGAAGTTTATTTCCAATGCTGTTATTCTATATAGTTTACCATTCTTCCAAAATATATGTATTGATAGATGGCTTAAAATTAGAAAATGGAATCTTAAAAGAAGTTGGTTCTAATGAAAGCAACGTTTTTGCTTGCTGATCTACCATGATCTCATTCCCTAGAATGCCAATATGACTAGGAATCCAACAGAAAACACTTTCTTTATTCGCTTAAAGCTTTTGACATTTTTCTAAAAGTTTCTGAATCTGTGGATTCTTTGAACTGGTATCGTTCATAGCTTTCAATACAGAAAGCGAGTCAGAAAATATAATAAATTTATTGTTAGTGTCACAAGTTCTTATAAAACCTATAGCTCGATCATCTGCATTGGCTTCAGCAGTGAAAATTGATGAATCGTCAGGTATACGTTGTATATTACTATGGTTGCCTATTATAACAGCACAACCAACCGTTGAGTCTTCTTTTGCCCACCAGTATAAGCATGTCGATAACTCTTATAACGACTTTGCAGCCTTCTGAAATCCTCTTTTAATATATGTGGATTTGATTCAGATTTTTTCCCAGAGTGTAAATCGAAAAGTTTTTGGGATTGTTTCACACACCAAGCTGGAATATTTGGTTTAAAATGTTTTTCAACATGTTAAGGTTTGATATTGGTAGATTCTAAGAGTGGCGAAATTCTGATGCCAAATGATTTAATAGCTTTAGGCTTCCGTTCATATAAATCAACATATTTTGGTGGGAATGCAACTTCATGAGCAGGATTTGATGGGTTACCAGCAAGTCTTATAGCATATTGTAAAGAGAGTTTCTCTAACATTAAGAAGAGACTGATCAAGTCAAAAGTCACAAGTCAAGATGCCACCTCAAAATATGGCAAAATCTGTCTCTTTTTAATGGTATTATTCTAACAATATAATACATAAGAAGTGAAATCGCTTATCTCGTTGTTCGCCATCCACCATTGATTCCAATTTGCAGGGAAAGAGATTAAAGCCACGAGTCATAAGTCGCAAGTGATAAGTCAAAAGTCATAAGTCACAATGTCTCCTGTTGGCCACAACACCCTCTGACTCATCGCATGTGGTTGTGCATTTGCTCCGTTTTTATCACATGTATTTTCGTACAATTATGCAGCTCTATGAAAGTATACTAAAGCAATCTTCCAACGCATAAAGTAAACAATTGGCTATAAAAACTTAGTTATGTCAAAAGTAGTCGATCATTTGTTGTTAAATTAAAAAAATAAATATTATTCACATAATTTGTGGAAAAATCCAGAATAGTACATTGAGTATTATGCACAATACAGCATGTTTAAATTAAAAGGGTCAAAATCGGGTGTCACAAAAATTTGAATTTGGGCTCAAATATGTTTTTAGCAAAAGGTTATCCTTTGGAACCTAAGACTACACTAGGAACTGAAAGTGCAGCGTGTGGAAGCTTTCTGGACCAGACTACCTAGTTATGGCCAACAATGCCTCACCAGTGACCCTCGTCTGGTTTCAAAGTTAGACATCTATTTTCAATATGACCCTCTCCACACCTCATAAATTGAAGTGACAAAACAATAAACAGAGCCATGGGCCTAGCTCACAATACGCTCAGGCATAATGAAAAGTGAACACGTACCCGGGAAATCTCTTAATGTTGAAACAAGTGTCCCTCCATACCATTAGGGACTGTTATTAAAAGAAAGACTTTGCTCCCTCTGGAAGCATGTTCTTTTCTTAAATGGAAGTCCCCATTTAAAAAAGTGCGCAACTGATGAAAATCACAGGTTTAGTAGACCCCCACCCCGCTTTGAAGTGTGTACCTGCTACGGGCCTCCTGATGAGAACAAACTTTAGACAATAAATATTTTGAGATTGTTATATTGATAGACAACTGTACAGTTTATTTCGTTTTCTATCGGGAAAACTGAAAGAAAGTGAGGTTGGCGCCATTAAACCGGTTTCAGCCCTCCAGTAAAATATTTAACTGACCGTTCTAAGGCGGCACTTCTTTTGTGGATATTTTATGTGTTTTTTCTGTCTTGTGTTTGCTATGCCTTTGTGCGCGTCTGTTTATATGTGCCTTGTGGTCACCTGCTGGAAAAGGGCTGACCTCTTGGCTCTCGTTTGTGGTGTACTACTGTGAGCTTGTCACTTTCCCGTCAGGTGTGGTACTTCAATGTATCGATTCCTGATCTTTGCACCCTTACTTACTTTGAGTTCTTTTTCAAATAGGTTCGCAAAGGCGTAGCTCTCATACGTGCAGTTACGCACGAGCGACATAAAAAGTTACATTTGAGGGAGGTCACCTCATGTGGTAAAAGTAATTTTCCATACCACTAGGAACTGCTCTTAAAGGAAAGAATTCGCTCCCTCTGGGAGCAAATTCTTTCCTTTACGAGTAGTTCCCATTTCGAAAAGGAACGCAATTGAAGAGAATCACTGCTTGATCCAGTAGTATCCTTTGTTGTGTGTAACATTTTCAGCGTTCTTGCTACGTCTTTGTTTCGGCTGTGGTCAGGGGTTCCCATTATACAATAAAACATCGAAATGCATTAATATATACATTTCATACTGTGAAAAGAAAAACTGTCTCGCATTTTTACAAGCTTGCAAGTTCATTTCATAATTAGGAAGTTTCTTACATAGAAACATTGCATGAAAAAGAACATTAAGAGGAAGGAAAACAAACAAACAAACAAACAACTAAACTAAAAGTCAAGGGGAGATAATAACGTATTTAATACAAAGTCCAGCTCAATCTGCTGTTGTTGACTCGTTGTTGATTCGTTGTTGGTTGTTACTCCTATTGTGGGATTCTGTACTTGTTCTATGTTTTGTTGTGCGTTACTTTGCCTCCATTCTAGTTTTGCAATTATCTCGATGGGGAAGAGAGAGCTGGTTGCTTTGCTTTGTTTGTCTTCCTGGTGTCTCGTGATTGTTATGTGGCTCTTCCTCACGATGCCACGGGTTTGTCTGCAGTTTGAGATTGTGGTATTTCCTGATCATACTCACTTACTATTTTTACTGCAAACATACTATTCTTCTTCTTCACCATTATCCAATCCAAAATAAGGATTCTCAATAGAATGTACTGTTGACCAGCCTGGGGGAAAAGAGACAACATCCTCTCTTTGGGGTAAAAACAGTTAAAACACCAGGCCATTAAAATGGTTAGAACAATTAAAACCACGGTTGTCCATTTAGCACCTGCTGCTCAAGGTCGGCTCTGGAATCCTCGATGGTTTGGGAGTCTGTGACTACAGCAGCGAGGCGTTCCAGTCTTGGATGCTTCTGGGAAAGAATGAGTCTTTGTAGACCTTGACATTGGCTGTATGTTGCTATTGTCTCTGTTGACCTCTAGTGCGTCTGTAGTTTAGTCGTCATACAAGAGGTGTCTAATTTTTATTTGAACAAAATTCTTTCATTTATAATTCACAAGTTATTCGAATTTCATTTTAATAAATGTTCAATTTGTAGACCATGACACTTATAGATGAGATGGCAACGATTTGGCAAGCTAGAAAGTACACGGTTGATGATAGGCTGTTCCAGTTTGTTCCACTCGTCATTAAGGGCGCGTTTAAGCACAATAAGACTTGTGAAGTTGTCACTTTCCCATTGGTATCCTGGGTCAGGTGTGGTGCTTGTTTGTATCGATTCATGATCTTTGCCCTTTTTCTTACTTTTCTAATTCTGCTCTTTTGCAATGGTCGCTTTAATTTACCCCATATGCCAAAACCATTGGGGCCGCATCCAGACTTTTGGGCATCCATTCGTATTGCGATATATAATTAATATTTCGGTCATCCAGAAAATTCAGGGTATTTTTGGCGGTGTGGCTTGAAGCACTGTCTTGGTGGAAGACCATGTTACTTGGTGAGGCCCTAGGAAACAACGCGGGACATCTTGATCGAGAAAAGGGGTGAGTACTCGTCGAACATAATACCTAGAATCTACCTTGACCCCTCTATCAATGATCCTCAGCTTGGTCATGCCACGAGAGATCACCCCAGCCCAAAACATAAAGCCTGGAGCAAAAGTGTCACGTTTATTATACTTGATGTTGTCACAATTCATAAGAGGTTGTCTGACGTAGTAAACGCGTCATCTGTCAAAACTGCCGCCAAGATAACTTCGACAGTCGTCACAACGTTTTTCTATTGGTCATTTCTTAACTTCAGGTAAAGCCCCCATGAACGCTGACGACGTTTTTCGACTTGAGCCATACTTATCTTGTAAACTTTGCACTTTTTCCTGAGCTTAGCGTTTAACACTTTTCGTATTTTTCTACATATTGTTGAGGCAGATACGCCTAGCTTTGCTGCCATTTCGCGCTGTGTTGGTGGGTAAATCTTTGAGATCATGGCAGCCACTTTTGTGTTGATGTGTGTAGGAGTGGCATTTTGGCGCGCTTTTACTTTGGTCATTTTCCGGTTGGCAGGAACTTAGCGAGAAGGTATCGCCATATCTTTCTTGACGATGCATATGGTGTCAACAGAAACGGTATGCCCAGCACCATAAGCTCCTACTGAATCACACGATATGATGTTATCCGTTTTAAAAGCAATTTTATGAGGCCTTCTTATTCCTCCCCCGTTTCAACAATGTTGGTATATACCTACATGTACCTGTTGAACCATAAATGCGCGAGGAAATAGTGCTAAATGTACAGATATAGCGCAGTTATTTTTTTCAAATAAACATGAAACATGTCTCGCACGTCAACAGTGTCCATGTCGACCGATCCATGCCGAATTTTGTACAGTGTTGTCCGTCTGTCATTCTTCCTCGTGCTTTCTAGAGTCCCCCAGCCAAGATCACAAGCCAGTCGGGTTACACAACTAGGATTTCTGTCTGAATAGTTGCCATAGACAAAGCGATCTGTCTGTCTTTGTACTTTCTCAAGCTTAACAATTTCCTTCTGAACTGGTAGGATCCCATGCTGGGGATGCATATTCCAGTACCGGTCTCACCAGAGAGAGGCTGTGCTCTTGACTTCCATGGTACATTGTCCAAGGTTTCGCCGCAGAAATCCTAGGGTTATGTATGCCTTAGCCGCGTCCGCAGCTACGTGTCTGTGCCAAATGAGGTCGTCGCTAATGGTAAGGCCGAGATACTTTCCGCTGTCAACAGCTTCGAGGGTGTGACCATGGAGCCTGTATACGGTGTATCTCTCGTGTCGTTTGTTGGTACTGATGTGAATGACCATACATTTTTCTGAGTGGAACTTCATTTGTCACTTTCTTCCCCATTCCTCCAATGCAAACTGGTCTTGTTGGACTGATTCTGCATCAGCATCACTGTTGATGAGATTGTACAGCAGACAGTCGTCAGCAAAGAGGAAAGGATCTGAGGCTTCGACAGATTCAGGGGGTCGTTTATAAACGCCAGGAACAACAGTGGGCCCAGAACTCTTCCCTGTGGCACTCCAGAGATGACATCAACTTGTTGAGATATGCTTCCATCCGCTTCCTGTGCCCATTAAAATGCTTCAATCCATCTCAGGGTATCTCCACGGATTCCATAGAAGCTGAGCTTAAACAAAAGCCTTTGATGAGGTACCTTATTAAAGGCTAATGCAAAGTCCAGAAGGATAAAATCCACCTGGGTCCGGAATTACAATGCCTCCTTAGAGTTAAGGAAGACTTCAGTTAGGTATTGATTTTTCAGGATGCGAAAAATAACGTTTAAAACTGATTAAAATCAATAAATTTTATTTTTTCTGAAGATAACAATGATATCTTTGACCACAAATACCACATCGATACAGGCAATTTATCTAGCATTTAATATAGCCTGTTGAAATATCAATACTTAACTTAAGTCTTGCTTAACTTTAAGGAGGCATTGTAATTCAGGGCCCTGGTCTTTTCCTGATCGTAGTTTCCAGGTGATGCCCCCGGATGGTGGCGGTGAGTTGTGTAAAGTGGACCCATGTTGTTTATCTGTCAAGATGTTAAATCGACCGTAATGCCGCATGATCTTGCTGCGAATAATATGTTCCAAAACCTTGCAGGCTACGACAGGTTGGTAGTTGGATGGTATGTGTTTCCAGGGGTACAATAAGAGCATCGCCAGTCAGCAGGAACACAGCCATCGTCAAGTGAACGCAGACAAATCAAAGTAGCTCTAAGAATAAATGTTGGTATATTACTGGTTTATTCTGTAGATCTTGCCAATTAAAATTTGAGTTACAAAGTGTAAATATATGTACGAGTTGCATCCCTTGGATTAGTTTGCAGGTTATAACGCAACGTCCCTGTACCCTCAAAATAAACAAAAAAGTTTTCTTACGTTGCCTGTTCTCCGAAATTGCCTTTATTCCCCTCATGCTTTGGCCTTTAAAGATGAATGGGATTAACATTAATGGATTTTTTTTCTTCTGAATCCCATGTGCATGCTAATAGTGTTAATATTGTGTGGCATATACGTTTAAACCGATTTTAACCTCTATATACTACATGTATTTTCACTAATAATGATTATACTTATTTTAACAATTAAGTAATGCGGTAGCGGATAGCTTTTGGCATGTCCGTTCGTTTTGACAGGCAGCTATTACTTATGAGGCCCCAAGGGGGGGGGGGGGGAGCTGGGGTCTGTGCTCCCTTGATCTCTGAAAATAATGCATTGATCTCCTCAAATCCCTTAAAGAAAAATCCTCAGCTCCTTGATTAAGGCAGAGTACCACCCTTCTGAGCAGTCACCAAGTTTCTAGTTTTGTCAGTTGTTTTGATTTTCTTTGATAACCAGATTCCCTTTTTTGGGGTATTTGAAATTCGAACATTCATGTATCTAAAAGTGCCAGGCCCTTACACTCATTGTGCACTGTCAGGGTTCAAGGAGGGTCTTAGTAGCCTATAGTGGGAATCGAATACATGATCTCTCATTCATTTCTTTTAATATCTGCGCTAGGTCACAAATTGTGTCGTGAAAAGAATTCAGCCAGCATTTTGTTTTCCAGTTGTAAACTGACCGAGATTGTGGGAATCTTGAATTTGGGTCGACTTTCTCTCGTTTTTTTTTCACAATATTTGATCAATTATATGGACACACTGACTCATTCTCGCTAACTCATATAAGCGTGACTCTTTTTAACACAATACTCAACACATACTGTCGTGCCAGCCCAGAGTGACAGTGACTTCATGTGTTGTTTACAAAGTTAACAGGGAATTATAATCGATAGATCACTTGTGTATTAATCCTATCCTCAGGATAGGATTAATACACAAGTGATCTATCGATTCGCGTTAGCTCAAGTGAATTGTATACGTTAGTTATATATTAGCAATTGTAAACAAAGTATTACGTGACTGTCACTCTTGGTTGGCACGACAGTACAAGATCATACAAGAAGGCATTGTGAATGTAAACAACACGTTGTACCAACGCGAAGATTTTCTTTTATTCTTTACATTAGTATATCTGTTGTATATGATACCGATACCATCTCAATGCGTTCAATCGCTTAACCTGTTTATCAATTTTATCAATTCAAAATATCCAAAATTAGAAACGAACTATTGTTTTGACCGAATTCGATGTGTAGACACGACCAGTGACTACCATCAGGAGTATTTATGCAGTTTGTCAGACCTTCCACGCACAAATAAAAGACTAGACGTTGAGAATAATATCTTAAGAATGCCTCCGATTCATAATGTTTCCCGTAATAATTACTAATTGACTAATTTATCAAAATTATTAAGCTATTCGCATTTAAAATACTCATCGTCTGCTGAATAATAAAAGGAAGTCCTCAGTTGACCTATTAACCGCCGCATGCGCACTTGAATCGTTTGCTGCATTGTGGGATTGAAAAATGTAAACAAACTTTATCGCTGTGTGCTAAATTTAGTAACAGAATGACTTCATCTCAAAATATGCCTGTGACGTGTTAAGGTATAAACGATCATTCGTGTAGTAGACTCATAACTGATTTTGTTGATAGTGAGAGAAGGTCGGATAATACCAACTGTTGAATTATTATATATGTCAGCTACAAGTCTGTGTGAATCATTAAAGCAACAGCATACGGCTGACATTAAGAAACCAGTGCCACGGACTGGCGCTGTCTGTTCTCGTGTGTGTGCTGTGCCCTGTGGGACATTCTGTGAAGGGATACGGAAAGGAGATCATACATTTATTAAACATGTGATTGCGGTGATTGAAAACTTGAAAGTGTATCTTCAAATATTCCACCTCTTTGACCAGTTGAGTTTTCCAATGCCTGAATTGGGAGATGTCAAGGTTTTGAACCCCAACAGCATCTCTCGGGGTCTCAGTAGCCCCTCTCGTCGACGTGTTGGTTTAGCATTGGACTTCTCACAATTACCAAAACGGTGTAAACTCGAATCAATGAATTTCTCAATTAACTCTTCGTTTCCTCACACCAGTGCCGGGAATAATATTACGGGTAATACATGTATAAATAATAATAATAATAATAATTCTTATCAAAAGACAATTCTGCCCCATGATTTAGCGGGGAGACTCAACAAATCCAAGCCAGTCTTAGTTCTGGACTGTAGACCATTTTTTGCTTATAACGCAAATCATATTCAGGGTGCTGTGAATATTAACTGTTCCGACAGATTTAATCGTCGGCGTTTACAACAGGGAAAATGTTCTCTTGTGGATTTAGTCACTACTAAAGAAGGAAAGGACACGTTTAAGAAACGTTGGAGTAAAGAAATAGTGTTATATGATGAACGGACAGCTGACGTCAGTCAGATTGGTACTGACGCCACATTGTATCTTGTGTTAACGGTGCTACTCAGGGAGGGAAAACAGGCGTCCATTCTGAAAGGTAAGAAAATAGTTTTAGTCGCACAACATGGCAGTGTATTAAAAGCGTATAGAATATGTCCGCCTCTATCACTTTGACAATTTTCATTGTACATGGAAGTTCACTATGGTTAGCCTGTTAGCTGCAATGAAAAATATAAAACAAATATAAAACACCAAACACAACTTGTGTTTGGTGTTTTATATTTATATTTCATTCTCTGTGCTGTAATTATAACTATTTATTCTCAACATTTTTGGGCAAGACACATTAATCCTTGCTTAGTACTGGCTGGTTCATCCCAGGAAGACCCATCCTGACATATAAACTTAAAAGTATTAAGAATCAAATCAAACAAAAACTGCAATCGAATCGAATAAAGTACAAGGTAAATCTACAACTGCATATTTGTTTCACGTCCTATTCAGGGAATTAGGCTGCTGTACTGCATACAACCAAGTAAACCATTTCTACCAGGTATTGTTTTAGTTATTCTCCTGATCAATACAATTTAACAGAACACAGTTTTAAATCAGTTGGTAAATAAACCAGAAATCAGTGGCAGTTCAGCTGCCATCAATTTTGGTATAAAGTTACGCTTATTTCTCACAGTGAAGCTCTGACTTATGTACCAGTCCTTGTAAAGGGTTCATCTGATCACACTCTATCGGGTTCTGAGTCTGCACTGTTCGCCTATCACAAGAAGGGTGCTAAACTTATCTTGGTAAAGGTCCCTTTTCGTTGGAAACGTTTTGTAAACGCAGAATGACTCACTTTGTTTGTGGACCGACTATGTTGAGTAATTATTAGTAATGGTCACTTAATCATGCAGATATATGAAAAATGACCATATTCGTTTTCATATTTAATTAGGTTTTGCCTTAATTAATCGAAACACTGTATGTTTTGTCACAGCCACATGTTCTATGTTCTTTGCTATTCTTACAATGTGGAGACAACTAAACAATCATCATCATCATCATCATCATCATCATCATCATCATCATCATCATCATCATCATCGTAAGTACAGCGCTTTTAGATTGGTAATTATCGAAGGGTTGCTAGTTCGAGCCATACGGGACACCGCTGGCGGAATCCTTAAGCAAAACACTTTATCCACTGCTTAGTACTGGTTCAACCCAGGAAGACCCGTCTCGACACATCATCGTTGGAAATGTATTAGTAAACGCAGAATGACTCACTTTGTTTGTTTACCAACTGTGTTGAGTAATTATTAGTAATGGTCACTTAATGCAGAGACATGTAATATGACCATAATCGATTTTCATATTTAATCAGGTATTCGGTTTTGCCTTAATTTAATAATCGAAAAGCCATAGCCACATGTTCTATGTTCTTTGCTATTCTTACAAAGTGGAAACAACTAATCATTCATCATCATCATCATCATCATCATCATCATCATCATCATCATCATCATCATCATCATCATCGTTGGTAGCGTTTTTAGACTGGGAATCATCAAAGGGCTGCTAGTTCGAGCCATACGGGACACCGACGACGGAATCTTAAAGCAAGACACTTTATCTGCTGCTTAGTACTGGTTCAACCCAGGAAGACCCGTCTCGACATGACTTAAAAAATTGTTGACCGAGACATAAAGATTCAAACTAAACTAAACATCTTCACCATAATAACTATCATACTCGATGAGACACCTCTCTCTCTGTCTCTCTCTGTCTCTCTCTCTCTCTCTCTCTCCCTCTCTCTTGAACAAAGAAAGTCAGTCGCACCAGGACGCTCCCTCCGAGATTCCTGCTGTTACACACCGGTTAGCAGGAGTTCCCGTTTTACTGAAACACTATTGAGGGAGCGTTAGAAATAAACCAAATTCAGTGCTCCAGATTAAAGATTCCTTCCAGTTGTGTTGTGTGTTTTAATCGCATTTTCTTATTATTTAGTCATATGTTGTTGCGCTAATACAGACCGTCTAACTGAGACGGTTCTCATGAACAGTGTACGTTTATGTCGAACAGAAGAAAAACAACAACAACAACAACAAGTGCTCTAAATGGTTATAATTTGTTCAAAATATGTGTCGACGCTTAACCTTTGTCATGCTGAATGTTTTATTTACCACACTCCTCCAAAATTATTAAGCATTCCAGCTGTAAGCATGTGTTTTCAAACATTGTGGAAAACAATGTGGATCCTGATCAGATGGCTTCGTCAGTGACGAAGCCATCTGATCTGGATCTACAGTGTTTTCTAAAAAGAATAAATCCGGGTTCAGCAGGACAAGGGTTAAGATCATTATGAGCTGTGATGTTAACCACAAAAATACTCATTTGCGGTTTTCTTTCTCAATCACACCTTCTACGTCATAATCATTCCCACAGAGGTCATTGAATATGGAGATCTGTATGACTTTAAAATCCTTTGATAAAGGTAAAGCCGTAACATTCCAACGTGTATGATGCATATTTTGTATGGATATCAGTGCATGATTTACTGTAAATTCGGAAATTTTCGCGAGGGGTTTATTTTCGCGAAACTTCGCATATGCGAAGTTTCGTGAAAATAAAACTCTCACGAAATAGCAAAATCACTCTGTTGTTTACTGATAAAGGTAAATCATGCCTTAGTCGCGAATTTTTAGCGTCGAAAATATGTCTTTTAACGCAATCGCGAAAATAAAATTCTCGCGAAAATTATCGAATTTACAGTAAACCTTTTTGGGTGCCAAAACCAATTACCCAATCAGGAAAAGCGATCACAAACAAAATAGTCCCAGATTAGACTGCTCCTATATTTGTTTGCTCTCTTTGACAAATAAACTAGGAGTGATTAGTACAGATGTTCCATATTCTAACAATTTACGTGAGTGAGTAGCGGTGCTTAAGTCTGTACATTTTTTTCTTCTGTCTATTAAAATTTTTAATAACAGTTTTGAATCCTTTTATTCCATTTTATACCATAAGACAATGTTTCAAATCTGAATGAAAATAATCATTTTGAAGTCTAGGTTAAAGGGACTTTTACTTTATTAAACGATTAAAGGGGCCGTTCATATCAAATTAATTCTGAAATGTAGGGACTAGGGCAAGTCTAGCCTAGGTTTAGAAAGGAAATAATGAAACATCAACAATATTTGGACAACCAAAAATGATATATTCATAGGGAGTAAATACGAATCTATGTGCCCTATAAGAACCGCTATTCCGTGTTGTGGCTGACAATGGATATCTTTGGCTCAGATCAGCTTGCGCTGTCGTTGGTCTGGACATGCTGGCCTGAGTCATGCCTGTTTGCGGCCCAGAAGACATTTTTCTCATTCCTTTTCGAACTTTTGTAATTACAATTTTGTAGAGCACTGATTATTGAGATATGAATAGGGATTTTGTTAAATGAGTTTAAATAATTAAGTATGATAACTGATTGTATCCTTAACAGAAAACTGATTAATAAAACGACTGATTAGATCATTTGAAGTCCCAGTTTCCTGTATGTCAAAGATCCTGCGTAACCACAGGAAGCAGTACTCCTTCGACTGAGTAATATACTCTGTTTTTGTAAAAGCGATTTCCCTACAGATTCATTCTAGGTTTAATTACTCTGCATTTCTTAAATGGAATCTTCTCTCCTGGACTAATCACTCCAGTTATTTAATAAATATAAATAATTTGCTTACGAAAGCAAACGGATATCACGTATCAGCCTGTTCCTATAGAAATAATGCTGATCTGGGCGCATGCTTTTCAGGCCTGAGTGATGTATTCCTGACAACAAAAATAAAACAAAATTCTAAGCCATTCCTACCGTGAGTCAGATAGAGTATATTTACGACATTTGTTTACTACTGCGGACAGCGAAGGCTCCGACCGTGTCCGTCCTTCGCTGGCCACCTACATGTATACGAAAAATAGTCTGCCTACCTATACAAAACATAAATGCGACATTATCTCTATAATTATATACATGTATTGTCAAGATTATATGACCCTGGTGCTAACTGGGCTGATTAGTTGATAACTGTAGAGTCTAAAGGCCTCTGATAAGCTATATTTCATCACAGCCTATTAAAATGCATAGCATGTATGTCTATAAATTATCGTTATCATCATTGAAAGTTACTACTTTCTGCCCTCTGTTATCTGGTCACATTATCTTAACAAATAAAGCTTTCAAAAATTGAGTTTACGCACACTGGCAGTCAAACAGTCACTTTCCACAAAAAATAATATAAAACGAATTAGGGATTCATGTTTAGCCCAATATTTATGCATTAGCTAATCAACAAAAAAAGGTGTTTCGATAATTATAATGATAAAAATGACCAGACCTAAATAAAGCTTATTCCACCTTTAGCTGATATTCCAACGTTACACGTTGCTTAACGTTAAAATGCATATTGGTGTAATAAACAAGTTATTGTATGGTTTTACGTTTGTACGTGCGATAATACGCTTGCTAAAGCTCGTGGATTATCTTCCGTACAGACGCACAAACCATACACTAACTTGCACAAGTTAACGGTAACAGGACGATATCGACGATGAGTCATACCTGAGGTCTCTCACCGCTCCAACAACGGATTTATAATGATAATCATAAGTAATTGGATTATCGCCCTGCATGAGATTAATTTGGTATGCCGAAAAGTCATGTTTGGTTTTGATATTTATATCTTACCGTACAGTTACCAGGCTGTGAGACTACTGTCGTGCCAACCAAGAGTGACAGTGACGCAAGTTTTGTTTTCAATCGTTTAGTAAAACATCAACTTGAACTCTCAACTTAAGCTAACGTGAATTGATAAATCACTTGTGTATTAATCCTATCCTGTGGATAGGATTAATACGCAAGCGATATATCAATCTCAAGTCCCTGATAACTTTGTAAACAAAACATGACGTCACTGTCACTCTTGGCTGGCAGGACAGAAGTCTCGTCTTGAAATTTATATCTTACTGTATACCAGATTGTAAGACTAGCCTCCTCATATAAAGTTACCCGAAAAATGTCGACTCTCGATAACTCGAAGTGCACGAGCCAAGAGTTTCCACTATTAGTTATATGTAGGTCGTTACCTTTATTATGTAAGACAATGTTCTGGGAGCTAAAAGAAACGTGATAATGAGATATGCTACTTTCTGGAAATACCTTGTTTTATGGAAAGAATTTGTGGCCAGATAGGGTTATGCTTGACTGAGTTCGAGCAAACAAACAACAACTGGAATTTGTATCAATCTTGAGTTTAATTTCCCAACAAATACTTGTTTAAGATTAATGCCAGACCATGCTGACTAAACATATAAAATCTAGAAATACACTATGTTCCATAAAAGCTCGCGACAGCTTTCACTTGTCCGAAACTTGTTTCGGTATTTTTTTTTAGCAAAATACGGCCTTCAGATAAGAAAGTGTAAATAAAAAAGTAGCTTTCTACTTCTAAAAAAAACACAGCTACATATGTTGTGGATACTCGATGACGGTTCCCTGTAGACTGCATTACGTCCCTTGATATACAATCAGTAATCTGTGTAAGAGTCTAGGTTCCCTGAGCAACCAAATCACATCTTTAAACTGATCGATAAGAAAATAATGCCAAACAGTTTGCTTGTCTGAATCTATGTAAGAATGTTAGGAATCATGCTCTTGAGTAGACTGCTACACTGACCTCGAAGTTTTATACTAGACTGCTTCACTGCCCCCTCGTATGAACTAGGCTTGTAATACCTGTATACAAGGTCGGTGAAGCAGTCTAGTTTCATACGTGGGGGCAGTGAAGCAGTCTAGCTCTTGAGAGTCTGTACATCTCAGAAATCGCCTTGGTTCCATTCCTACTGTGCTCTAATGATTCTACTGTGCTCTAATCAGGCCTCCAGATAAGAGTGCGCATTGGAAACTTCTCATCCAAAACATATGTTGTTGGTACTCAAAAGAACCGTCTCAATGAGACGGTTCTTTTGAGCACCCAAAACACATGTTTAAAATTGATGGGTAAGGAAATAATTACAGTTTTACGCTGCTAAAATTTCCTTATCTGGACCTATGCCTAATGATTCTACTGTGCTCTAATGATTCTGACTCACACAACTCCCCACGATCTCATTCAGAAAATCACATCGCATATGGACCTAGTGAGATACTGACGTCATTGGTTCTAAGCTGCTAAAGCCGTTTCTGCGGGAGGGAGACGGTAAACCTCTTTGCAATGTTGCACCGCACATGAGTGGAACCAAAAATAGCAGGAAAAGACCAGCTGTAGATAAGCAGACTCACAGAAACCGCAAAAATGTGTAGTAAAGATATAAATACCTATTGACGTTAGTGCACTGTTTACCTAGCGTTCTGTAAGACAGCTTCACCTTTTCTCAGCTGTTTTGTATCAGAAGTCAAAATTGTGCATGAAAGCGGCTAATTAGACTGGCTCCAGTCCTTAAAACAATTTTCATCAAGAGGAGTCATATACTTGTAGCAGTCTAACTCCGATGGCTCTGTTTTAAAACACAGCCATCAAAGTTAGACTGGCTACTACTTGTAGCCATGATTTCAAATTTAAAAAATCAGGATTTTGGAAAGTTTGAAATTTCATCCATGGTATAGCTTGAACACACTGAGTCATACCATTTGATTAAATGCAAACATCGAGTGGGAGCCCCGCAGCTAAGTTAGTGAAGAGTTGGTTGGACTCATGACCAAGAGGTCGTGAGTGCGAATCCCATCCTAGCAAATTTTGAGCAAAACAATTTATCTTCATTATTTTGCACTTGTTCAAACGAGGAAAGCGTCCAGTCGTGACAAACATGTTGACTGGGTTCGGGAAGCATCAAACAAAACAAAAACAAAGTGGAATATCAAATTTGTCACTGTTGTTCGCAAGAACTTAACTTACCAATACCACATATGTTCAGATCATCAAACATTTTCAGCGTTAAATTGATAATGATTTCTTATCCGTCAGTTTTAACATTTGTTTTGGGTGCTCAAAAGAACCGTCTCATTGAGACGGTTCTTTTGGGTACCCAAAACATATGTTTTGGTTGTGAAACAAGAAAACTGATTTTCTATTATGCACTCATCTAGGGGCCTGATGCCAAGAGTCGAGCTAATTTATCTTGGCTGTGAAAAAAACAAGTGTTCTCATGACGTACGTTGCTCGTTTTTGACTATTTGTTCAACTGTCGTTTCAGGTGGATTGTCAGAATTCCAGACCAAACACGAAGAGCTGTGTAAAAGCTGTCTCAAACCTCAGGAACCCAAACCCCTTTACAGTCCCACCACCCCTATCATAGAACCCGCCATAGAGACCGAAACAGCGACACAAATCTTACCCTTTTTATACTTAGGTTAGTATCATTTCTTTTTAATGGGTCCGGTATTTATGGCATGGCATTTGCGCAACCCCCCTATAAATTCATATGCTGACGTATCCAGCGTGGCAAGAAGTCTATATTTTGGTCTGAGTCTTCCTCTACATACATGCTTTGTGTATGCGAGCAGCGAAAGTTCTGGCGAGGCTGCGAAATTGCGCAGGCTCGCCAGAGGCAATGATATAAGTACCAAAATCTCACAGACTCCAAAATTTCATGTGCTCCAAACGTCTACACATCAAAGTGCGTTGGACCCCTGAATATTGTGCCGTTTTGTTATTGAAACTACTGTGAGTCGCCGCTGGTCGCAATAGGACCCGTGCCTTTCAATAACGATTTCAACTGAATGGCATGTGCTTAATAGGGGCTTGCGTCTCCTACCTTAGGAGACACCAACCAGCACTTAACACACACGACGCGGTCTGAGTTTACACGTAAACGCTCTTTTCCTTCCAATAATATGTAAGGTAAATAATTATGTTTTATAAATACTATGTGGGCGATCATTCACCACACAGTGATTTACTCTCACACAAAGAAGTAATAAGCAATGATTCTCACTGACATATCTGACTAATAAAAATGAATACAGGTATGATTATGAGCTGTTTTTTCATGACAAAATATTTTGTTGCTTAGCAACGGACGCAAGAAACCATACAAAATTAAGCATGCAAAGAAATTAATTTGAAACGAACCAAACCTACATGCAATGTATACGTCGCCATGGTTAGAAGACTAACGCTTAGTCGGGTACATAGTATCCCCCATCTTTTTACAGCAACCTTGTCATGTTCAACTTGGTTCTTTCCTATTTCCCTATGCAACCTATGTCAATACGCACCACAACATGTGTTGTGATGGAAAAAAAATAGAAAAAAAAATGAAAAGGCGTCTTACTTTAATTTAAACTGAATATTGGGACAGATAGGCATGGAAAACAGTGTAATTTTAGACAGGAGCAGTCTAATCCTGGTTTACACTGTTTGCCATTATATAACTGCATTTTACCAACCCTATCAGGAAGTAAAATTGACCGGCTTCAGATATATATGTTGAGGAGTTTAGGTTTCCGAATTTAGGGTACATCCGATATCTAGTGTTGCTTTTATAGTAAAAATGTGCCATTAATTCTCAAATTACTCTAATGATTGTCAAATTTAGGCAAACACGAAATATAATGAGTTCACAATTGGAACTCTTCACCTTTAAATGTTATCTACATGTATAGAAATGGTACTTTTCATTTTCAGGTAATGAACGTGACGCTGCCAACGAGCAACGTTTACAAGACAAAGGGATCACTTACGTTTTGAACGTAACTTCACATATACCTCTTTACTTTGAGAAACATGGGGTCAAATACAAAAGAATTCCAGCCTCAGATAGCGGGCAGCAAAACCTCAGACAGTATTTCGAAGAAGCCTTGAGTTTTATTGGTAAGTTTCAACATTGTAACTGTACAAAACAACGTCAGATCACGCTGAATGTCGTGCTTGATTGCATTCAGTTCTACCGTACGAATATTTCATTTAGGGCCGAACCTGGTCTGCTATTAAGTAACAGAACAGAAAAGAACAGAACAGAACAATGTCTTTATTAATCTCAGACCACATACATGACATAGAGATAAATATGAGCTAAAACCTTGGCACATGCATCTTTAAACTTGCACGTGTATTGGCTATACACATGGGTGACAGTTTTCAGGATTATTCCTGAATTCAGGATTTTAAGGCCGACTTTCCATATGAAGTCGGCCTTAAAATACTGAATTCTGCAGATAATAACTGTTTTCCAGATTTTGTTTTAGTTTTTTTAAAGGTGTTTGACCATTTAACTTGGGATTTTCAATATTTTGGAGGCATTCAGCAAGTTTTTAATTCTGATTTTTATAAAGTTCAGGATTTTGGAAATTTTGAACCTTCACCCATATATACATGTATATCCAGTGACGCTAGGTTTATTCTTCCACCGGCTTCCATGCTTTGTGTGTACGAACAGTGAAAACCCTGGTGCACATGCTCTCCTGAGCCATCTCTCGACCGTGGAATATATACAAAAAATGAACCACCTCATTTGTCTCACACATTCTTAGACGTGATCTGTCATAGAAACAACATCTTACCCGTCAGTCTTAACGTATGTTTTGTGCGTTAAAGAACAGTTTCATGGAGACGGTTCTTATTAGTACCCACAACATATGTATTAGTCAAGAAATGAAAAAATGTTTTCGATTGCGCAAGCTTATCTAGAGACCTGAAATCTATGATTGTGAGTATGTTACTGTCTTGCCATCCAAGAGTGACAGTGACGTCGTGTTTTGTTTACTAAGTTATCAGGGACTTATAATCGAAAGATCACAAGTGATCTATCGATTCGCGTTAGCTCAAGTTGAGTGTACAAATTAATTTGTAAACAAAATGTTACGTCTCTGTCACTCTTGGTTGGCACGACAGTATCTTCCATCAATTTCCAGTATTGTAATTATCAGCCAACTATTTGATACCGCGACTCTTGTGTAGCTGAGTCATCCCATTTTGTTATTGACGTTGTATGATTAAATATTACCTAATCCAATACCCCACCAGCTGCATATTGATCATATTACCATGTTACGTCATCATTCACACAACACCACACGGACCATATCATCTCTCCAAGGAAAGAAGTCATTCTGCCAATTTGTATCTTTTTGGGCAAGCATATGCTGTTATCTGGGCCATAATAATATTACCAGGGGTATTTGGAAGTCAGAAGCGTATTTCTGATTTTTTTCTGTCTTGTATTTAAACTAATTCAAATCGCGGTCGTGGCTACATGTACTCAAAAGAATTGAATGGTTACCCAATCATTATAATGATTAGTAAAATGATGGTAGCTACGAGACTGGCTACCCGTCGTATGTTCATAAATTTAAAAGGATCCAATGATTGTTTTCCAATCAGAGTTGTCTTTTCATATGCTATTAGAATATACGTCAAACTTTAATTTTAGACATGAATAAGTTCGACGACGGGGGCCAGTATAATGGAGTCAGCAGCAAGCGTGGAACCAGCTGGCTCTTGACATAACCGGACATGGAAACAATATGGACTTACATTGTTTTCAATGACGTCATTTGTCATTATTCTCTAAAAGTCAATAATTATTAATCACGATATCCGGTTGTCATTTGCATGACACAATGATTACGAAACCAGTCTTAATTACTCTTTTGTCATTTTTCTCATTGAGAATTTATAGATAACTGACAGGCAAAGGACTGCTTAACTCTTGAATAAAATGAGATTCCAAATGTTACATGGCATTATTTCGCAATGAAAACATGTGTTGGGTGGCCATTGGAAGCGTCTTGAGACGCTTCCAATGGCCACCCAACACATGTTTTCATAGTAAAAAAATGTGGCCACTTTCACGTTCCAAAACGTCTCATCCAGGGCTTTGGAATGGTAAATTGTATTTATTATGATGAGATTTTCATGTTATAACCAATATCAATACAAAATTAATGTGTTGTCACCCTGGTCACCTTTGCATTGTTCAGTCTACAACGTGTATCTGTAATTTACAAGTAAACTTAAGTGCACAATGGGGGGAAATGTGAAGTATTAATTAAAATATAAACAGAAGAGAACAAACACTCAAAGCTTGGCAAGAAATTAATGTGTATCATAGGAAGATTCTTTTCAATATTCTAAATCGTATTTGCATTTTAAAGTCATATGATATGACTATCCATGTTTTTAAAGTATAGTGATTAAAGCGCAGGTTGAAAATATATTTTATGAAGAGGCCACCGGCATCACCAGCACCATCACCACCAGCAACAACAACAAAGCACATAACTACACATGAGCATAATGATAGGCATTGCCATGAACAGGGTATATACGAAAACACACGAGATTTTGATGCGCAAAAAAAACTATAATAAACGTTCACGCTGGCGTATGAAGCAAACTTAGAGTTCTATATGTTTGTATGAACCTTCATATTCACATACTCTGTATAGGCAAGCAGCGAAGGCTCATGCGAGTCTGCTTATATGCGCTGACTCGCATGAGCCTTCTCTGCTCGCCGATGTGATATGTACATGAACCAATGTCTCGTGCACTGTCACATCTATAAATAGATATCGATACTGCGATTATATTTTATCTTCTACGCAGCACTTGCTCAAATTGTACTTGTAAACATATTTACTTGATATGAAATTATTTCATAATGGCATAACCAACGTCAGCCAGTCTTATATTACCTGTAGATGACAAGCTGATTGTTCGCGTTGGAAGCGACTAGTGAACCTACACGTATTGATATTACTAAAACATCTAAGTACGCCAAAATTCAAGATATGGAGATAAAATTATGCTTCTAAAACAAACAACAGCAAGAGTCGAGACATGCACTTTTAGCCAGGTTTTCCATATTCTTATATCACCACTGACTCTTTCTTTTGGTCGATATTTCACATGGTCGCCTTTGTAAACATGCTTGTGGTCATTTAAAGGAGCGAGTGAAATGGGCCCCTGATACGCATACAGATCCTGCTCATCCTTGTCTAGACGCACTGTTTGATTTAGGAACTGCATGCCGTAAATGGTTTCAACAACAAATATGTATTGGCTGCACCCACGGTCAGTCTGTACGCTGTATCTTGTGGCTCATTTTAAACTCGAATCGGAAAACAACAAGTAGCATTGAGGTGTTTGTGTTTAATTTGATACAAATATATTAGTGAAAAGGGGAAATTATGTTCCTTCTACAACAACCTTACTAAGTATGTGGTCCTTCAAGTTGATTGTTGTTTACAATTTTATTTAAAACTCGTGAGCACCAAACTCGAAAAAGGAGAGAGATCATTTTCATTTAATTCCGATTAAATAGATGTGCACAGCAATGGTGATATTAAAATCATGCAAACTATGAAAAAACGAAAAAAATCTCCTTTGTCATGTTTATGGTACCCTCCGAAATGTAATAAAAATGTTCAGATTCCTTATACATTTTATCAGTAGTAAAACTGTCCTTGGTTCGAGTTTAGGATTTGAATCCGCCATCGATGATCAATCGTGACTTGAATTATTGTCGAAATTGATTTTATCGACATATCCTTTGACCCCTGTCAATTGTCATGGTAATGAATGAATGGATTCCCGCCTATTTTTGACTCACCTGGCTCTAAAACGCCATTTTGACTCGGCGACTTTTGTCGTCTGTATATAACCTTTGCAATACAATATCAATACAAAATTAATGTGTTGTCACCCTGATCGCCTTTGTATTGTTCACTCTTCAACGTGTATCTGTAATTTACAAATAAACTAAAGTGCACAATCAGAGGAAATATGAAGCTATTAATTAAAAGATGAACCATGAGTCTGAGAACAAACAATCAAAGCTTGACTGTAAATTACTATTTTTCATAGAAAGATTTTTTTCAATATTCTAAATCGTATTTGCATTTCAAAGTCATATGACATGACTATCCATGTTTTAAAGTATAGTAATTATAGAGCAGTTTGAAAATATATGTTATGAAGAGGCCACCGGCATCACCAGCACCACCAGCAACACCAGCAGCAGCAGCAACAACAACAACAACAACAAATAACTACGCATGAGCATAATCATAGGCATTGTCATGAACAGGGTATATACGAAAACACACGAGATTTTGATGAGCAAAAAACTATAATTAACGTTCACGCTGGCGTATGAAGCAAACTTAGAGGTCTATATGTTTGTATGAACCTTCATATACACATACTCTGTATTGGCAAGCAGCGAAGGCTCATGCGAGTCTGCGCATATGCGCTGACTCGCATGAGCCTTCGCTGCTCGCCGATGTGATATGTACATGAACCAATGTCTCGTGCACTGTCACATCTATAAATAGAAATCGATACTGCGATTATATTTTATCTTCTACGCAGCACTTGCTCAAATTGTACTTGTAAACATATTTACTTGATATGAAATTATTTCATAATGGCATAACCAACGTCAGCCAGTCTTATATTACCTGTAGATGACAAGCTGATTGTTCGCGTTGGAAGCGACTAGTGAACCTACACGTATTGATATTACTAAAACATCTAAGTACGCCAAAATTCAAGATATGGAGATAAAATTATGCTTCTAAAACAAACAACAGCAAGAGTCGAGACATGCACTTTTAGCCAGGTTTTCCATATTCTTATATCACCACTGACTCTTTCTTTTGGTCGATATTTCACATGGTCGCCTTTGTAAACATGCTTGTGGTCATTTAAAGGAGCGAGTGAAATGGGCCCCTGATACGCATACAGATCCTGCTCACCCCCGTCTAGACGCACTGTTTGATCTAGGAACTGCTTGCCAATGCAACAACAAAAATATATTGGTTTCTGTATGTTGTGGCTCATTTTAAACTCGAAGCATTGAGGTGTTTGTGTTTAATTTGTATACAAAAGGGGTATTATTTTCCTTCTACAACAACGTTGCTAAGTATGTGGTCCTTCAAGTTGATTGTTGTTTACAATTTCGTGAGCACCAAACTCGAAAAAGTCAGGAGATCATTTTCATTTAATTCCAGTTAAATAGATGTTAACAATTCGAACTGAACAGCAATATGGTGATATTAAAATCGTGAAAACTATGAAAAAAAAACCCGAAAAAAAACCGCTTTATCATGTTTATGGTACCCTCCAAAATGTAATAAAAATGTCCAGATCCCTTACATTTTAACAGTAGTAAAACTGTCCTATATTCGAATTTAGGATTTGAATCCGCCATCGATGATCAATCGTGACTTGAATTATTGTCCGAATTGATTTTATCGACATGTCCTTTGACCCCTGTCAATTGTCATGGTAATGAATGAATGGATTCCCGCCTATTTTTGACTCACCTGGCTCTAAAACCCACTTTAACTCTTTCCTTGCTAGCGGCGACTTTTGTCGTCTGCTGATAACCTTTGCAAACGTTTTGGACCTAGATCAGGACCGACAGAATGTCGGTCCTGATCTGGATCCAAACCATTCGACACTCTGATAGTGTCCCTGAAAGAAGTTTTGCAAAAGTTGAATTTTGAAAAAGTCAGCAGACGACACAAAATCATGAAATTTACCCAGCATGCAATGCGATATTGAACGCGGCTGGGTCACTGCCTTCAAAGTGTCACCTGCTTCTTTCAAACCCTATAATATTTCTTATTCAAATTTCTCTTAATAGATTTTGGCAAGTTTATTTATTCTCTTTGAATGAATTGGTTGAACTCTAACTTTGTTCTGAAAACATAAGTTGTGGCGCTTATTGGAAGAGGGTTGGGGGACAATTAAAGGCTATGACTGTCTAATTGACAGGGATCTATAGTTTTGTTTCTGTTTTCCAGACTGTAACAGGCGGCGCGCGCATACGTGCTTGCAGGCTGGCAAGAGATGCAGCATGTGCTTCTTTAGCCCCATCATGTGAATAAGAGTTTTCTGGTGACATAATTCAGGCCCTTTAGTTAAATATTTTCTTATTTCTCAACCAAAACATATGTTGTGGGTACTCAAAAGAACCGTCTCAATGAGACGATTCTTTTGACCACATAAACGATATGTTAAAACTGATAGGTAAGAAATTATTTACAATGTTAAGCTCAAAACATTTGTGCATCTAAACCTATGGACATTGCTTCAAATAGTTAGAATCAAAATAGTTTAAAATATGAAAATGGTGATAATTTTCTGATAAATCAGTCTAGCTCAGAAGAACTGTCTCAAGCAGACGCTTCTTTTTAGTTCACATAACATAGTTTTAGTTCATATGAAGCAAGAAAGTTTATTTTATATTACCCCCACCCTTCTTATCTCTACAGAACGGCATTTTCCCAAGATACGACCCATACGAGCCTAAGACAGGAAACAGAAAAAAATAGCAAGAGAATATTAAACAGATGTTGATTTTCTTTTTTAATCTTTCATGAGTTCTGAGTCATAATGCGACACGTTGTTAGTCTCTGTTCGAAACCTAAGCTTTATCTATGCATGCTTTTTTTCAAAATTGCCTTTTTAAAAAAAATCTTATATGGATACCACCAGAGTGTCAAACAGTTTGGATTGAGTGGGCTAGATTTAGTTCTAAATTGTTTATTAATGTTATCAGCAGACTAGACTGGCTTCAGTTCTTTAAACAATTTTTCATCAATGTGTCATATCATATATTTGTAGCCAGTCTAACTCTGATGGCTCTGTTTTCTTAAAACAGAGCCATCAGAGTTAGGCTGGCTACAAGTATATGATATGACACATTGATGAAAAAATGTTTTAAGGACTGGAGCCAGTCTATCAGTCACTATCAGGCAAGGTTTAGAAAGTTCTACTTTTTCAACCTTATCTGTTTAGCTGGTTGTTTTACAGGTCAACACACGGTTTTCGTTTAATTTTCCAATTAAATTTTTCAATTTAATAGCCAGAAATATGTGACAAATTTATACAAATATACACAATTAAATATTTCAATTTATGTCAAATAAAAGGATCGTATTTGGTTTGAAGAAAACGTTAATTGGCCATTAGAGAAGGGGGGGGGGTGAGAAACTGTTTACTGATGTTGCCACGTACATGGTTTAAAGACCTTGAAATAGGAATGGATAGCGGATTTGTATATTCAAATTTTGCAAATATTCCACTTTTTACCAAACTTCTACACAGCTTCATATGCATATAAGAATAATTTCTATGTTGAACACATGGTTTCAAGTTATAATTAATGATTAAATAAATATTCTTATTTTTCAACCCAAACATATGGTGTGGGTACTCAAAAGAACCAACTCCCCTGTCAAATAGACCAATAGGCACGTCACTGATTCGTAAATAGACCTGTCCATATAGAGGAAAGTCCATTTAGTAATGATTTTGTTTACACTATACCGAAAGTAGAGCGCTCTTGGCTATATTGGTGACTCATGTTTGTGAAAATCAATCGAACGTAGTTTCCAGTTATTGCCTGCTGTCTGGTTTCAAATGTCACATTAAAGTATTTAACCCATGCAACCCAACTTTTATTGGAATGTTCCATTAGTCAGCGAAGGGGCTGCATCTTGATAGTTGTATTAACAGGTGCAGCTATTGCAAAAAAGTGTTAGCTGGCCCTTATGAGCTCATTAAGCGTGTATCTAATGATTGGCCTCTGTCGCAAATTGGGTAAGCATTGATAAATTAAAATGATGACTTAACATGTTCGGCGATACTGATTGAATAAAAGCTTATCCGTTATCTGTGCCATAATAACGTCCCAGTATCACTGAAAAAATGTTGATTGGGTCGTAAAGCATTGGAGTGCTCGATTGACCATTTTACGCGATCCATGATGATTTTTTCTGTGTTTGTGATGGAACATCAGAGATTGGCCTTTGGAAGAAATACACCTTGTGTTGTGGATACTTAAGAACCGTCTCGCAGAGACGGTTCTTAAAGTATCCACAACACAATTTAGACAATTACATTATGTAGGTCAGAAATTTCCTGCTGATCTGAACATTTCAAATTTATAGCGACTAAGGCCAATGTTTCGTACTATCAGCGTTCGAGTTATCGGGTTTTACTGTAGTCTTGGCTACTGAGCAGGCCGGTACGCTAACTCGAAGACCGGTTTTCTCGCGGTAAGGACCATCATACCAGAAGAGCTGCGTATGGTGGATGAGTCATCAAATGTATCGATACACAACATAGATACGACATACACATTTACTTACTGATAAATAGGTCGATGTCTGCTTGGAGCTTATTATGGCTAATCCAGTTATGCCTAGTTACCTTAAATAAACTCTTCCAGCCTTTCACGGCGGAAGGGTCTATTTGTGATCGACAATTAAATGTTTGCTTTATATTTATATATTTCGTGCGCTGTCTCGAGCACATACCCAAAACCTTCTGCGCTAGACACCGAGTACAAGTTTAGTTTGCTTCTTTGTACGTTATTTGGGAAGAATGCGAACAGCAAAGACGCGAATCAGCCAGGCAACGATCTGCGCAATCTGGTCAGCGCCACTGATATACGCTGTTTAGCAAGTATAAAAACTAAACTTCAGACATGGCGCGTAAAATTGTTAATATTATCTTACCCATTAGAATAAACATTCGTTTTGGCTCACCCATTAGTATGAACATTCGTTTTTGGTGCCAAAAAGAACCGTCCCATTGAGATGGTTCTTTTGAGTGCCAACAACATGTGTTTTGGTTGAGGAATGAAAAAAAGTTCGGACGTGTATTCTCAATACCAAAAAAATAATTTTCTTTTTTCTCAATCAAAACATATGTTGTGGTTACTCAAAAGAACCGTCTCAATGAGACGGTTCTTTTGAGCACCCAAAACATATGTTCAAACTGTTGGATTAGAAAATATTTACAATTTTACGTTCAAAAATTTTTGTTTATCTAAACCTATGTATAACAGTAGTTTTTTGTTGTTTAATTCAGATGAAGCCAAGGAAGCCGGTGCTAAGATTCTAGTCCATTGTCAAGCGGGCGTGTCCCGATCAGCAACCATCACCATCGCATATATTCTCCAACATTCTTACATGTCTATGACTGACGCCTACAGATACGTGAAAGGAAAACGCTCAATAATTTCACCCAATTTTAATTTCATGGGACAACTTCTAGACTTCGAACAGTGCCTTATTCAAGGAAAAGTAGTCAGGATTATGGAACCTTTACTAGAAGGTGAAGAGACGGGTTTATGAGGATTAAACATTTGAACCATCTCATGCGATTTGCGGTGCTTCTCCATTCATGCGTGATATGAAGGCACTGGGGAGATTGCGCATCGGCTCAGTTTCCCCAGAGTCTTCGCTGCTCGCATACTCAAATATGGAAGTAAACGATGGGTAAGACCAAAACCGAAATGCTCATGCAAAAAAAATGCCATGTAATTATAATTTGACTCAGCTTCTAGGGGGTATGAGGAGTTTAAGCATACCAAAAAAAAAAATAATTTTCTTATTTCTGAACCAAATCATATGTTGTTGGTACTCAAAGAACCGTCTCATTGAGACGGTTCTATTGAGAACCAAAACATATGTTCAAACTTTTGGATTAGAAAATGTTTACAATTTTACGCTCACAAACTATGTTTATGTAAATCTATGGAATTTGGTGGATAAGTAGAGTGAATAAGCACCGAGTATCGTATGAGTTGTTTCAATCTTATAGGACACATTGTACATTTCATTTTTAAAATGGCGCCTAATCATAATGTGATAATTCATATTCATCCTGAACTCGGACACAATCTTTCAAATGAATCCGTCTTAGTTATATAATTATGTAAGCGACTTTGTTTGAAGGAACTTATAAATATACCTCAAAGTAACCATTGAAATGTTGATAGACCTGTATAGTTCATAATGAGTACTGTTAGACATGAATGATCCTCGGGCCGAAGCAGATAATACATTTAGAACGTTAGTTGCAGACTCCGAATTTAGTTGGCATAATTATTTCTGCTGTCACTGGCACAGATGGACAAAAGACTCAATGACAACTCTTCAAATAAATGGCGGGAACAATAAACATGCTTCATTAGAGATTGACAGAGCGAATTGAGGAGAGATTTTTTAATGGCTTTCCAGTGGAGATCTTAAATGGGGAACATAAATTCTAACACGAAATGAACATTCCATCCCATGACTCACAAAGCCTTCCATAGTTCAAGCATGTGTGTGAAGAACATAAAATGAATTTGAACTATTTCCCTTCATTTTCAGCGAAAAGCAATTAAGGATAATTTGAATCACATGTTTAGTCATTGATAGAATCTATAACTTTTCTGCTTTTTGCCAGATGCTATCTTTTTTTTTCTTCTAATGCAGTAAACGTCTTGCATAAATTCCAAAATAGATCCGCAATAATCAGTCTTCCAATGGGACTATCGCCCCAATTTCGTTTTTTTTTTCTTAGACATATCTGTGCGAAAGTGGCATACTGTTTGCCCTTAAATTTATCAAAACTAGGAGAACCTGTGATTATTAAAACAATAAAGTAACTAATTTATCGATCATGATGCAGGTTATAATTGTCCAAGCAACAATCATCGAAACGCTCATTTAAAAACCATGTATGCTGGAAAACCCTAGATGGGTACTTTTGGTAAATAGTGAGGAGTCAGGACCCAGATGAAATGCCAAAGAACACGACATTTCATTAGGGTCTATACTTTTTGATGAGATCAAAACAATCTTCAGGGACAGAAATACTTCATAATTTGGAAAATCTGGTCTGTGACCCCTTTAAATACATAATGGAAAAACTCATCCTTATTGCATTTATATAGGTTTAGATAAACAAATTTGTTAGCATAAAATTGTAAATATTTTCTTACCCATCAGTTTTAACATATGTTTTGGGTGCTCAAAAGAACCGTCTCAATTTGAGACGGTTCTTTTGAGTACCCACAACATATGTTTTGGTTGAGAAATAAAAAAATTGTTTTGGTACGCACTCTTAACTAAAGTCCTGATTTATCTGACTGAGAAAATCCACCAGTATACAAAGGTTTTACGTTGTAATAATTCTGACACCTACTATCTTTTTTGCATCTAAAGTAAGTCTGTGTGTACATGTTCACACTATCTTGCTTCATTATATTAACATCTAAGGTCAAACAGGCTAACCAAGAACGTAATGTAGGACAATTATGACCATCTGACTGACCACAAAGCTAGACCACAAACTCCCCCAAGCCTCAGAGATGGTAAACTGGGGCGATTTTAGGACTTCGGACATTTTAACATTCATAGTATCGCTGTACATTTTACTTTTATTTAAATCAAATTTTTGTCATACGTAGTAACCAAAACATGCTATTTTAAGTTGCGATTTGTGTATTCACAATTTCTGCATATTTGTGTACAATCTTTCAAGAAAATAGCTAATTTTCTTTTGTGAACGTCTTGAGGCGATGTTCCCATTGTCAAATCATTGTGACTCACTCGTTAGCTATGCTATTATTAGTGTCACAAAGTTATCCGTCACCGATCAGCGAATCGAGTCGACATTTTGACAGAAATACAGCGTGAATGCTTTTGTTAACAAAATGACCGTTCGCAAAAGACAACATTTCACTCATTGTTTTGCGGACATGTCAATTAATGATGGCACATTGAAATATTTCAAAGTTGCTTAAAGATGAAACTGTTTTTTAAAATGGCCACACGTACGCAATTGCTGTGTGTATGTTTTGGTTGGAAAACGCGTAGCATCGTATCCCTTTTACCCCTTATAGAACCTTCCACTCTTCTTTTATCATATCTACTATTCATTCAATTTAAGGGGTCGGTGGTCGCACTCCCCCATAAAATGGTGTCCTGTTATCGTCTCGAATTGACTTAGGTCTAGTGGAGGGAACCAGACTACCCCCACCCAAGTAACGTTATTTGCTGAAAATTGATTTAAGGATTCCAAACAGTGTAGAGCCGGTTGTGATGCCAAAGTAGGTGGCATCTAATCTTGGTCTTTACTGTTTACCACTGTTCTATTTTAGGACACTAGCATGGATGAAAGTTTTCAGGATTATTCCTGAATTCAGGATTTTGAGGCTGACTTTCCACAGAAAGTCAGCCTCAAAATGCTGAATCAGGAAGATCATAACAGCTTCTCTGAGTTATTTTCAGTCTGTCTAAGGACATTTGACCATTGAAACTTGAAATTGTGAATATTTATTGGGCATACTGCAAGTTTTAAGATTGGAGTTTCGAAAGTTCAGGATTTTAGAATTTTTTAACTTTCACCCATGCCCTAAGCATAAGTGAGTTTAATATGAAAACACATAAGTTTTCAGTTCAGGACCTTGTCGCGGGAACTCCTGATTTTGTTGCATAGGCACAGACCAGTCTGCACACCAGTGCCTTTGTCTTTCGCTCTCTGGAAACCACGGTATAATAGGGAAACTTGCTATTTGGAAAATTCAACATTTAAGCTAGTTTCTGTAGCTGCGCAGGCTGGTTTGAGGAGACCCTGGAACAGATTTTCTCGCAACAAGGGAAATAAAATTTATCACCGTACAATGAAAGAATACTTGTTTATCCTTTAAAGTTTAAGGAAAAATGGCTTAGACCATACATTGACTATATATTCTACATCTTGAGATTCTAGCAAATTTATGTTCATGTAGCTGTTCAGACTAGCTTCAGGGGCGGATCCAGGATTTCTGGAAAGGGGATTCGTATGTATAAAGGTATGGGGGTTCGCTTTGCTGATTTTATCTCATTTTTCTTAAATATCCCATAAAAATGAAATAATTTGGTCTCACTGAGACCAAATTATTTCATTTTCGTAGGAAATTTGAAAACGGGGGGCAGGGAGAGGGGTTCGAGCGACCCCCACCCCCCTCCTCGGATCCACCACTGAGCTTGAGTCCTATCTGTTCGCACAGTCATTACATGGCTAGGATGGTTTTGTATACACTAGGCTACGCTTGAATAAGATTAGTTTTCTCTGTCATATACCGACATGCCGCAGTTAATTCGCGGTGAAAAATGACTAACTTGACAAAACCCTAGAGATAATGAATTTCTTCGGTTGACCCATTACGCTGATTCATTATGCGCAAAAATCAAAATCTTACTTATTCTTGTTGCTGTTGTAATTTAGGCCCTCGGCAGCGAAACAGTTTCTTGGAGGTGTCAGCGACGATTGAAGCGACAACCTTTGTTGAGCTAGTAATATCAGGGGCTTTACGGCCCGCCTAATTGCATTGCAAACAGTCCTATCAGGTTCTTCATTAGGCGCTGTCATATTTTATCTATCTTAGTCACAGACAGTGTGACTCTGACTAGGTTGCTGATTCACTAAACGGCTATGAACGATGGACTAGCCCAACATATAATCGTCTCTGACACAGTCCATTACGATAAACGAACAAATGTAGGTACAGTCGAATGCATACTTTCACTCGACGTCTTCGGGATCAAAGATCACTTCGAGTTCGAATTGTCGAGTTTTACTGTACATGAAAGATATACTGTAATTTTAGCGAGAATTGTGTTGAACTTGTTAAACATACATGTATAAGCCGCAACATGTGATTTCCAACAATGTGGCATTTTGACAAGTGTAGACTCAGACGAGCCTGTGAAGCCTCCTTTTAAGCTTAGAACATCCAAATGATGTTCATTCAGTAGCTCATAGAGCGACTAGCAAATACTCTGATCAGGCTGCGCGTATGCGCAGGCTGATCTGAGGCTTTGCTGGTCTCGCAAAACACATTGTTCGAAATCTCATGTCGCGGCTCATTAATAAGCCAGTACATGAAAACATAGTACTTATCGTATTGATGAGCTAATAAGGCTCGGGCCAGCATGCGCAGGCTCGATAGAGCCTTCGATGCCCGAATACACAAGGCATGTATATGGATGAAGACTCGGACAAACATTACATTACATCTGGCCCCGCTACATGCGCTAGATACGGCGGCATGGGCGCTTAAAGGAGGATTTTGAGCATATGCGATAAGCACCAAAATCTCATATGCTGGCCCAGACATTTCTAATGAGAATTTTATTGTTAAACTATTTCCCTGATTAAGAAAATACAGATTTCGAGGTTATAAAACGTTTCCATGCTCAACTGCTTAGACTTATAGATTTAATTAAAGACTTTTTGCTTTCAAACGCTCAGATATTGTATTTATCATGCTGATAAATGATATTGTATTTATCATGCTGATAAATGTTTCATGCTGATACACGTTAAAATTGTTGGCATTTTAAAATTTATGAGCATGATAAATTTAATGCTCAGCTGAGTTGAGCATGAACAAGTTTTATAACCTTGGGGTCTTGTTGAGATTGTTTTAAATCTCCAAGTTACATGGGTGATAGTTCAAAATTTCCAAACTCCTCAACTTTTGAAATTCAAATTTTAAAACTTGGAGGATGGCTACAAAAATTGGATAATTTGAAGTTAAAATGATTAATTATGTTTAGATAATCTGAAATCTAATCAAAGAAGCTATTATAATCCCCTTAATTCAGCATTTTGAGGCTGACTTTCTATGGAAAGTCAGCCTCAAAATCCTGAATTCAGGATTAATCCTGAAAACTTTCACCCATGAAATAAACATGTGTTGTGGTTGCTCCAGTTGAAGCCTTAAATGAGAACCAAAGCAGTGTATTCAGGTTGAAAACAAATCTTCTTTTTTAGCGTTTTCTTCAACTTTAACAATTAATATCCTACCTCAGCAATTAAATGACTACGCAAAGTAAACTCTTCCATTACTTAAATTCTGAGATGGGTACTCCCATCACATGTACACTATACTATATACAGGGGTTCTGTAAAATGTCAAGTCAAACTTTTGAGAGCATAAGTCGAAAACACGAGATTTCAAATCGAAATTTTTACCTCGTAAGTTTGGCGTATATTCTCCACTTAATAATAGTTCAGAAATTAAATTTTCGAATTAATATCACGAGTTTCGACTTGACAGCTCAATTTTTCAAAACATACCGACTTGTCAGAAATTATCCTATTTTCGATTTTGTATTGTTTTATTTTTTTCTTGAATCTTACACGCTTCCACTTCGAAGGGTTAATGCTATTTTTAAACAATAATTTTATATAATTGTTGTAATCATTACAAAAACTGCTCAGAGAAATATCGCTCCAAATGAAATTTCAATTTTCTAGCTATTCTCTGTAGCTGAGCAGGCTGCATTTGGTATAACCTGGTCGGAAACCTCGAAAACAGGTTTTCTGCTACGAGGCCAATTTATCAATGATGTATATTTTGTAAGTGCCCTTTCTTGATATTCCCTTAAATACGTAATATGGATTGGTCCAGATGAGTAATTAAATGTGCAAATAATAGTGATTATAGTCTATTCCATTACTCTGAAAAAGATTGGAGTGTTCAAAAGAATCGCCTCGTTCAGACGGTTTGTTTGAGTACCCACATTATAAGGTTCGGTTCGGAAATAGGAAAATTATTGTTTATCGCCCCCTCTTATCTGGAAGCCTTAACCATTAAAGCCCAAGAAAAAAAGTTCATCTGAAAATGGCGTCTACTGAAGTCGTCTGCTGCAACTGATTTCCTCACTTTACTGACAAATTAAGTAAAGAAGCAAACAGCGTGGGTCCATAACAGACTGCTCCTATAAGAGCAGTCTGATCTGGGTCCACACTTTTTGTCATAGAGGCTTCTTAAACATTTCAGCAGACGAGAAAAGCAGACGAAGAGAAAAGCAGACGACTTTGTTGCGATTGGCGCTTTAAAGGTTAATATGTATGTGTTCATTAATTCATTGATCGTTATGTGGTGAGACATATGTGATGAGAATAAATTATATAGTAAGATGAAAAAAATGTTGTTCACTTATCTTTTCTTACGAAAGTATGTTTCACATCTGATGATGAACCTTTAACAGAAAATATATACTTTTGCCTGCTGCCAGCACTCCTTCCCCCCAACCCCGACCCCCACCACACAAAAAAAACAACAACAAACAAACAAACCCGTAGAGTTGTTTTGTTAGGCGTTCACTTTGAAATGCCACTTTCAGGCGATGATTAATTATTAATATTGCATGTTAGCACATGCAAAATGACCTGATCCCGAGGTAATAAAACTTTTTTCGTGCTCAAATCGTCTGAGCATGAAATTTCAACAGCTCATAATAAGCTGAAAGAATATACTTTTCTTGCTTTCAAACTCTTACACGTTGGATTTATCGTACTAATGTATTCGAATGTTTAAAATGCCAACACATTTATGAGCTTGATAAAGTTCATGCTCAGTTGAGTTGAGCATTAAAAAGTTTTATAACATCGGGGCCAGGAACGATACAATCACAGAGCACAAACGGCCTATGACAGCAATATGTAGATATATCCACTCTTTTTTGTGATATTTCCCTGTACAAAAGAGCACATACAAAATCAAGCAAAAACACAAAAGCGAAGCAGCTGAATCTCTCTTCCTCGGCGATATGACTGTCAAGGAAAGCCACAAAGCACTGTTTTCAAAGAACAATGACTAAAGACGAAATCCTAACAAAGAAAGGGAGTCAAATCGAAATAGCTAGGAAAATCGAACATTGCTTAATGGTAAAATGATAGACTAGAAACTGTATAGTTTACGTCTAAGAAATGTCTGTTCTGTTCTAAGCTTAAAAAAACGAGTGCGTTTGTCAAGGAAATGCCAAAAAAACATATGGATATTTTACCAGGAAATACCATACTAACAGATCAACACCGTGCGTGAGGCAGACGCACCAGGCGACAGCATAAATGGCGAATACAGTTGAAGCAAAGCAACCAACTCTTTTCCTCAGCCGGCTGATATGGAGAATACAGTTAAAACAAAGCAACCAGCTCTTTTCCTCAGCAGGCTGATATTGAGGATACATTTAAAGCATAGCAAGCAACTCTTTTCCTCAGCAGGCTGATATGGAGAATACAGTTAAAGCAAAGCAACCAAATCTTTTCCTCAGCAGGCTGATATGAAGTATACAGCTTAAGCAAAGCAACCAACTCTTTTCCTCAGCAGGCTGATATGAAGAATACATTTAAAACACAGCAAGCAACCAACTTTTCCTCAGCAGGCTGATATGGAGAATACAGTTAAATGAAAGCAAACAACTCTTTTCCTCAGCAGGCTGATATGGAGAAAACGGCTCAAACAAAGCAACCAACTCTTTTCCTCAGCAGGCTGGTATGGAGAATACAGTTAAAGCAAAGCGACCAACTATTTTCCTCAGCAGGCTGATATGGAGAAAACAGTTAAAGCTAAGCCAACAACTCTTTTCCTAAGCAGGCTGATATGGAGAATTCAGTAAAAACAAAACAACCAACTCTTTTCCTCAGCAGGCTGATATAGCGAATAAAGTTAAAGCAAAGCAACCAACTATTTTCCTAAGCAGGCTGACATGGGGAATACAGTAAAAACAAAGCAACCAACTCTTTTCCTCTGCAGGCTGACATGGAGAATACAGTTAAAGCAAAGCAACCAACTCTTTTCATCAACAGGCTGATATGGAGAATACAGTTAAAGCAAAACAACCAACTCTTTTCATCAACACCCTGATATGGAGAATACAATAAAAGCAAAGCAACCTATTCTTTTCCTCAGCAGGCTGATATGGAGAATACAATAAAAGCAAAGCAACCTATTCTTTTCCTCAGCAGGCTGATAGGGAGGATACAGTTAAAGCAAAGCAACCAACTCTTTATCTCAGCAGGCTTATATAGAGAATACTGTTAAAGCAAAACAACCAACTCTTTTCCTCAGCAGGCTGATAGGGTTTATACAGTTAAAGCGAAGCAGCCAACTCTTTTCCTCAACAGGCTGACATGGAGAATACAGTTAAAGCAAATCAACCAATTTTTTCCTCAACAGGCTGATATGGAGAATACTGCTAACTAAAGCAACCAACTCTTTTGCTCAATAGGCTGATATGGAGAATACAGTTAAAGCAAAGCAAACATCTCTTTAACTCAGCAGGCTGATATGGAGAATACAGTTAAAACATAGCAACCAACTCTTTTCCTCTGCAGGCTGATATGGCGAATACAGTTAAAGTAAAGCAACCAACTCTTTTCCTCAACAGGCTGATATGGAGAATACAGTTAAAGCAAAGCGACCAACTCTTTCCCTCTGCAGGCTGATATGGAGAATACAGTTAAAGCAAAGTAATCAACTCTTTTCCTCAGCAGGCTAGTACGGAGAATACAGTAAAAGCAAAGCAAACAGAATTTTCCCCAAAAGCCAGATATGGAGAATATTGTTAAAGGAAAGTTAACAAATCTTTTCCTCAACAGGCTGATATGGAGAATACAGTTAAATTAAAGCAACCAACTCTTTTCCTCAGCAGGCTGATATGGAGAGTTAAGTTAAAGCAAAGCCATCAACTCATTTCCTCAGCAGGGAAATATGGAGAATACAGCTAAAGCAAATCAACCATCTCTTTTACTCAGAGGCTGATATGGAGAATACAGTTTAAACAAAGCAACCAACTCGTTTCTTCAACAGGCTGATATGGAGAAGACAGTTAAAGCAAAACAACCAACTCTTTTCCTCAGCAGGCTAATATGGAGAATACAGTTAAAGCAAAGCAACCAAATCTTTTCCTCAGCAGGCTTTTATGGAGAATACAGTTAAAGCAAAGCCAACAACTCTTTTCCTCAACAGGCTGATATGGAGAATACAGTTCAAGCGAAGCCATCAACCCTTTTCCTCAGTAGGCTAGTATGGAGAATTCAGTACAAGCAAAGCCATCAACCCTTTTCCTCAGTAGGCTAACATGGAGAATACAGTTAACGCAAAGCAAACATCTCTTTAACTCAGCAGGCTGATATGGAGAATACAGTTAAAACATAGCAACCAACTCTTTTCCTCAGCAGGCTGATATGGAGAATTCAGTAAAAGCAAAACCATCATCCCTTTTCCTCAGTAGGCTAACATGGAGAATACAGTTAACGCAAAGCAAACATCTCTTTTACTCAGCAGGCTGATATGGAAAATACAGTTAAAACATAGCAACCAACTCTTTTCTTCTACAGGCTGATATGGAGAAGACAGTTTAAGCAAAACAACCAAATCTTTACCTCAGCAGGCTCATATGAAGAAAAAGTTAAAGCAAAGCAACCGACTCTTTTCCTCAGAAGGCTGATATAGAGCATACAGTTAAAGCAAAGAGAGTGAATCTTTTCCTCAGCAGGCTTTTATGTTGAATACGTTTAAAGCAAAGCAATCAACTCTTTTCCTCAGCAGGCTGACATGGAGAATACAGTTAAAGCAAAGCGACCAACTCTTTTCCTCTGCAGGCTGATATGGAAAATACAGTAAAAATAAAGTAATCAACTCTTTTCCTCAGCAGGCTAGTATTGAGAATACAGTTAAAGCAAACCAAACAAATTTTTCCTCAAAAGGCTTATATGGAGAATACAGTTAAAGGAAAGTTAACAAATCTTTTCCTCAACACCCTGATATGGAGAATACAGTTAAATTAAAGCAACCAACTCTTTTCCGCAGCAGGCTGATATGGAAAATTTAGTTAAAGCAAAGCCATCAACTCTTTTCCTCAGCAGGCTAATATGGAGAATACAGCTAAAGCAAAGCAATAATCTCTTTTCTTCAACAGGCTGATATGGAGAAGACAGTTAAAGCAAAACAACCAAATCTTTACCTCAGCAGGGTAATATGGAGAATACAGTTAAAGCAAAGCAACCAACTCTTGTCCTCAGAAGGCTGATATGGAGCATACAGTTAAAGCAAAGCGACCAACTCTTTTCCTCAGCAGACTGATATGGTGATTGAATACATTTAAAGCAAAGCAACCAACTCTTTTCCTCAACAGGCTGATTTGGAGAATAGAATTAAAGCAAAGCAACCAACTCTTTTGCTCAGCAGGCTGATATGGAGAATACAGTTAAAGCATTTCCTTAGGATTAGGAAGTTCAGTGGAGAAAAGGTCGGTAAAATGGAAATGTGCGTGGTTATTTGGCACTTGACGTTATACTTATTCTCTCAATATTGAAGTTTTGTATTAAGACAGAAGCGAAAGCAAACGTGCTTTAAGCTGCTTGATACAAACACGACATCTACACAGAGAATAAATATGCACACAAACGTTAAAAACTTCCTCATTTCCAGTGCTCACAAATTTACTCTTTTCTTTTTTTCTTTCCCTCTCGTTGTTTTCCTTCTTCCTGTAATTGTAAACGGGGCAATGATGGGGTTCAACATGTGGTTGGAAGCTCAGCACTATATTTAAGTTGTAAAGTGTTTTGTGATCGGCAATTAATAAACAAACGGGAAAGATCATATTTATTATACAGAAATATATTTGCTGCATTTGTTTGAAACAACATCTCATTGCCTTTGTTAATTTAGTTACAGGTGTAGCTTAGAAAAAAGTACTTTGCATTTTGATATTTATTTCAATGAAATGTTCCTCCCATGTAGAGAGCCTACCTTCAGGGGCCAAAAAGTGGTAAAACATGACGGTCACCAGGGTATCTCATTCTTGTTTATTGATTGAACTAGGTCCAATCTGTTAATCTATGGCAGCCTCATTGTGATTTAACCCTTAATGCGCCTATCGCAACAAAAGTCGTCTGCTTTTCTCGTCTGCTGAAATACTTAAGAAGCCTCTATGGCAAACAGTGTGGACCCAGATCAGACTGCTCCTATAGGAGCAGTCTGTTCTGGGTCCACGCTGTTTGCTTCTTTACTTAATTCGTCAGTAATGCTAGGCTATTATTTGCAGCAGACCACTTCAGCAGACGACATTTTCAGATGCATTTATTTTTAGCGCTTTAATGGTACCACAGCTGACATAATTGAGGTCTATGGAAAAACATTGAAAGCACGCGTCTTTTGCACTTAACCATTTAAGGTGTTTGATTTGCCTGCACTTCCAAGATAAGTAAAAAAAGGATTTTCAAAGAGGAGCATTTTATACGTTTTTCCAACTTCCGAAAGTGAGTATGATCAGGAAAAACCACAAGCACACACTGCAGACCACCTAACACGAACAGTCACAAGACATCAAGAAGACAATTAAAGCAAAAAATTCAGCTCTCTTTTCCTCGTCAAGATGATTGCAAAACTAGAAAGGACGCTAAGTAGTGCAAAATTAAACAAAGCCCAAACACAGAACCCCCATATACAAATAGTATAGGAGGTACATAAAACAATGAATTAGCAACACCAAAAATGCCGGCTTAGAACGGACAGCAGCCTAAGCCATCAAGCGCTTAAAGGCATTTAACTGGTGCCAAATTTTCGCCCTAGATTCCGTTGTTAAAACAAAAAAATGTTTAGCTAGAATGGAGGCTTCCTAACTAATGGAATGCATAATCCCAGAGAAACAATCTAATCAAATAAACACACTGTGATTAAACAAAGAAAAGGGTTCATGTGTCACAGAGAGTCAGAGCTAAAGAATAATCTCAAGTTGAGCCATGGTAGGCCCAGCCAAAGACCATCATAAGCCACCAACCAAAGGATTAAAGCTTTACGTCAAGGCCGTCAATGAGTCTGAGGCCTGACCGTCCATCTTGTAATTAAAGAGGAAACCATACCTATAAACCTTGAATGGGTTTACAACCAGGTATGCAGACTGTCGCATGATATCCATGTTGTATCCCACTTTTTATAACGTTAATTATCTTATCAAATTAATCACTAAACTAAGGCTTTCTCTAAATCACCAAAAGGTACCGGTTCCGATATGCCCTGTTGAGGAAGAGTTTTTAAACCAATATATTATTTAACAGTCAACTCAGAGTGTCTGTGATAAAAAAGCTTTACGAAGTTTATGGTATTGATAACCTTGTTATAATAACTAAGATGTCAAAACTGGTTTCAATTGTTGAAATCATCAACATTAGAACATACTTTCGCTAAACGAATAAGTTGCGAAATGTATACACCATAGGAAGAGGAATCAAGGAACATCTCCATCACGAAATGGGACACTAACTACATAGAGGATCTTACATGAGTGATCATGTTTTATTGAATTTATTAAAAGAGTTGGGGAAAAGAGATAAAATGCGAGGCTTGCCGAGCATTTTATCTTTTTTCCGCAACGAGTTTAATAAATTCAATAATACAAGAGCACGAATGTTAGATTCTTTTTATCATATGACAAATACTTTGAAATCTCATTTCTGGCGGAAAAGCGTTATAATTTTGTCATTATGTGTGCAACGTTGTTATGGACGTCATAACGTTTCCCGTAAATCTATAAACCACTAGTGGTTTATCGATTTTATTGCATGGCGTTATTTCACTCCAAGACGCGACATCATATGATAAATATATTTAAAAAAATCATCCCGTTTATCATAAATCTTCCATGAAACTATGTCATTCGTTATGGACAAATCCAAGTCCAAAAAGGGGGCTTCAGTATCAAAGGAATTTGCCTTATTTAACTGAAGTTAAGTGGGATATATCTGTCTCACCATTTGTTCAAAATTAGGATTATCAATAATTACATTAAGCAAATCCTCTCTAGATATCTTGAGGTATAGTTAAATGCTTCAACAACATCAGCTTGATTATTTTTCAGACAGAGACAACATTAAGTTTCTCTCATAACAAAACAAAAACAAATCTGCAATAAAAGTAGCACAATTAGTACCAATTGGAATACCTACAAATTGTCTATACAATTCCAAGCGAAATCTAATAAATCTATTGTCCAAAAGATAATGGAGAGCTTCACAAACTTTCTGACATGACATAAATTATATCTGTTAGGTTGTTCAGAAGTGAAAAATGCGATTTTCTCATTACACGCCAAATTAAGCGAGCCCTATCTGTTAAAGTTTGTTCAATTAATTTAGTTAGGTTTTTCGTTGATTAAATTATGAGGCAATGTAGTATAGAGAGTAGAGAAATCATACGTTGACAAACTAGACATGCTAGATGATAGAAAACCTTTAGATTTTAATTTATCAAGAATCTCACCTGAATTTGTAATATACCCAAATAGATTTGTACCATTCCTCTCAAAATTTGTATTTTATAACATGGTTTTTAATCGCAGTAGGGCAAGAAGTCAAAATTAAAGACAACTCAGTATTAAAACATTAGCTAGAATTAGCAATAAAACGTGACATAAAGGGTATTTTTTAAGTTTAGGTAACCAGTATACATGTAACGTAGGAAGCTTGTTATGATCGTCATCAACACACACGCCAAACTAAGCAGTCATATGGCCCAGGTGCATATCAACGACATACCTCTCGCCATGCAAATTATGCTCATAGGTATTTGCAGTGCTAAGTTCATGCTTTATGGTGCTAATGCAATGCATTTTTCAAATGGCCACAACGTTGTTAGAAACCTTATCTATAGGCGCTAACCACACTTCCTATGGGATTCCTGAACCACTTTCTACAACTTTCTAATAAGTGACTTAAGGTTTAGGTGGAAGATCTAAATTATTGCAATAAAATGAAATTCTACCATCAATAATATTAAAAATATTTAATTTCCAAGTATTTAAAGCACTAGATTCAACAGCTCTCGCTTGCACCATGAATTTCTTCACGAACATTTGTTGAAGACTATCGGTGAAGGAAACCTGTATTTAGGGACCTTACCGAATTCTTGAATCAGTAATACTTTTTAAATATCAAGTGGCTGAATGATCAGCAGGTTGATAGCAATATTTAGAGTACTTACAATCCCAAGAATCAGGAATATTAGTTCCAATATCAAGTTCAATTACTAATAACTAATAAAGAACATCTATCTATCTATTTTCTAAATAAGTAGGATTAGAAGATATAACAGATTTATCTTTAAATACATGTATAGTGGGTAAGTCCTAAATTGACAAATTGAATTTTAATAATAATAATAATAATAATAATAATAATAATAATAATAATAATAATAATAATAATAATAATTCCTAATATGATTAATTTCCGCGAAGTGCATGTTTAGTATAACACGTTGTACATGTAAGAAGTGCTGCACCAAAAAGTCTATGAGCTCTATCATAGAATTTATAAATTACGAAGTGAAGAGATAGAATGAGCAACTGAACGTGAATGTGCCATATGGCAGTCTGATTGTTTTAATATGATACGTAAACCAAAAAGTGTTAGAATGTGTCTATATTTGCGTTTCAGATTCCTATTTTTTTAGATTTACCATGAGACCGTTTAAAATGTATTACGTTTACAACAAAAGCTTCTAACTAGCTTCTTATAAGTCAGGGGCATAACTTGTATAAGTTAAAATATATATCACTTGAAGAAGTTAAAATTGTGTCTTTTCAACAATGATTTCAAAGTGAGCCTATCGAAAGTAACTTAAAAAGGTTATATCTGAAATTATTTACGCAAAGTTCAAATTTTAGTCCGTCAAAAATATAACTTATTAAAGTTAAAAAGTAGCTTATTTTCTGATTTTCAATGACCTCGCGTACAAATTTCTAGACGATGCGTACACACATTAATTGCATAATCGTAAAGTTATGTAAAAGGTCTTTCAGATAAAATTAGCCACATGCCCGTGAAAATTGCAGTAACTCCGGAATATGAATATGAAAAAAGACAGCTTCACTCAAACAGGTTACTTTTGTTTATGTTGCTAAAAAGTTAGCTGCTTTAAGTGATATATTTTTTAACTTTTGGAAGTTATGCACCTGACTGCTTATAAGTGTTTGCCAGCTCATATTTCTTGTATGCCTAGTCAGCGTTTGGCAAACTCATGTCTTGTTGGAGTGAGGGTCGTTCAAAATGTGGTTTGCTTCAATTACGCACAGCTGCGCTATGACAGGAAAAGGATACTGGGGGGGGGGGGGGGGGTCGGCTTAAATAGCACCAACAGTAAACTTTCTAAGTAAACAGAATTTGACGTTGGATCAGACTCACAATAGCAGAATCTTCTAAGCAACAGGGACATAATCAATGGTGCAATATCGCAGTGGTGGCTTGTGACTAGCATAATTACGCAATAAGGTGACCAAACTACGTTGTTCTGGATTCGTCATAATGCTTGAGTGATCTTGAGTGTAAAATATATAATTGTAAGCGGTTTTGACGCAAAGGAAATATCCTATCAAACTTCATTCATCTATGCACTTAGAAACAGGAAATCAGACGAGTCAGCGCTTGAGAACATCAGACCGGATTGCCGGCAATCGAAAACGTTAATACAACCGACGAACGCACATCCAAAATAGTTTGAAACACATTTTTCGATTGTCATTTGTCGCCCGAATGGCAACAAATGGCAATCGAAAACACTGTTTCTAGCAACAGTTTTTGATCACGTTCGTCGATTGCTAAGAGTGTTTTGGATTGCCGCCTATCCGATATGAACGTGGTACCTATCACACAGGCCACCATTCAATGCTCAGACGATCCTGCGCTTCCACACAGCTTCGCCCGAACACTCGCATTTCATACTCACAATGATCTAGAGAACAACTTCAACAACAGGTAGAAATATTCTGGAGATTTCTTGACCTAAAGTAAGTTTAGTATGAAAATAAGTACAAAAGGGTATAATTCGCTTCTTGTTTACTGTCGTGTGTTGGCTCCCGGTACCGTTAGTTTAACAGGTGACCGGGCCCAGAGCGACGACAGTAAACATGATTCGCACTATACCGCTTTGTGTTTTAACTTACACTGCAGAATTAATTACTTCCTGTATACAAAGGCTTATGATTGCACCTTTGAGTGATGTTCCAATGTTCTACATCAAATATCTCACAATGCACAAAGTGCACATGCATGCTGGTGCAATAATGCAGTTATTGTATGGTTTGGGCGTATGTACGGAAGATAATCCACTCGATAAAGGTCGTGAATTATCCTCCCGTACGTACGCACAAACCGTGCAATAACTTACACTTATCATATGGTTTTACCTTAGACTTATTGCAAGTAATAGCTCTTTTAAACATATGTCATACCACGGATTTTAATTTGCGCACTTCCATTTTGAAGTGGACACTTCCATGGTTGCACTTTTGGGTTGGGCACTCCTGTTGTTATTCTACGTGTTACCGTATCATAATAGAATAGAATAGAATGGAACATAATGTATTTATTGCCAAACTACAGTCTGTATTTTACATGGGTTAACGGCAAAACATAATATATTTAATAACAACCACATGCACATAAATACATAAATATAGACATTTTCCCATGATAAAAAGTTATGATATTGTTTGTCTGATGAATAGTTTGGAGTTTTAATGAACAACTTCATGATAGTTGGGTGCTCAACACATTTTAGACGAATGGAATTACTCATTCTAATCAACTGGAACACTCAATTTCCAGTTTAAGGGTTGTTGGGTGGTATTCCTCATTTTATTCTTTGATAGAGCATTCTGTAAGCAAGCAGTGAATACCTTGATCAGACGCCACTTGTTCTGTAATGTTCGCATTTGCATCACAAAAAGGACGCTAGGCATGTGGGTTAATGCAAGACCCTTATCAGCTACTTGGTTAATGCATTTATTCTTTGACTTTTCGCTTACTGTAAATGCGACGCCTCATATTACTTGACTTTTCGCTTACTGTAAAGGCGGCAACTTTAATATTCATATCTGGGTGTGGTTCGGCTATTTCATCTGCTAAGGAAGGGAAATCAGGTTTTATTTATAATTTGGTAAAGAGTAAATCAGCCTTTTTGGCCGCGCAAACGTGCGTGCATTTCATGAAAATCCTAACCGTATACACCCTGAACTCACATTTCTTAACACTTACAGCGCATAATCACAAAATGTATGTTTTTGTCGTCCACTAAACTATTTGAAGCCTCATAGGTAAACAGCGTGAACCCAGATCAGACTGCTCCTGTAGGAGCAGTCTGATCTGGGTCCACAATGTTTGCCTCCCTGCCTAAGTTAAATAGACATTTTCAGATGCAGTTATTTTGCTGGCATTTTAAGAACTAAATAATGACTGAGGTTGTCGCACAAGATGATACAGTTACTTTTGATTAAAACCACGCCTCCTTTTCAGCTTTTACCTATGCCTAAGGTTGACTAGTCCTAATTACGCATTCATGAGGCGCCGCTTTTACAGTAAGCGAAAAGTCAAGTAATACTGGTCAACCTTAGACATAGGTAAAAGCTGAAAATGAGGCGTGGTTTTCTTCAAAAGTAACTGTATTATCTTGCGCCATTTTCTCAGTATAGACGCTAAACGCATTATTAAGTCCTTAAACGCCAGCTAAATAACTGCATCTGAAAAGGTCTATTTAACATAAGCATAGAGGCAATCATTGTGGACCCGGATCAGGCTGCTCCTACAGGAGCAGTCTGATCTCTTTCCACACTGTTTGTCTTTGAGGCTTCGAATATTTTAGTGGACGACAAAAAAACACATTTTGCGATTATGCGCTTAAAGGTTTAATAAAAGTGAGTTCAGTGTGTATACGGTTAGGTTTTTCATGTAATGCATGCACGTTTGCGCGGCCCAAAAAGCTTATTAACTCGTTACCAAATTATAAATAAACCTGGTTTTCCTTCCTTAGCAGATGAAATAGCCGAAGCACGCCCAGGTATGAATATTAAAGTTGCCGCCTTTACAGTAAGCGAAAAGTCTATTAATACAGAACCTTAGCTGCGGGGCGAAGGTGACGGCCAAAGTTTAACATCTTCTATTAGACTTGTGCAGTCGTTTCAGTTAAGTTTTATCCTGATTATACTATTATATTATAGATATATACATTTTCTCTTCTCTAAAACTCCAATGAAAGCTAAAACTGTAACGACTTGTTCATTCCGAATTTGATGGATGGAATGCTGTCTAAGAAATAACTGTCTGACCACAGTTTTTGCTTTGCTAAGATCAGAAATGACCTGTAGAGAAATACCAAATGTTCTGTGACGAATCAGGTTTTTATATCTGCAATAAAACTGATCAGTAAAGGCATCTGAAACCTTAAACATTTTGGCTTTCATTCTAAAGCATTCAATGGGTGCAGCATATTGTGTTTTTGTGATTATGCATTTTTAGATTTTAGCATATAGTGTTTGTTTGAATGCGAATCTGTATACACTGGCGGATTCAGGGGGGAGGGGTGCAAGCCTGCATTAAATCACATTTAAGGTTCTTCTTTTTCATTATTTTCAGACTTGTCTGCAAAGGCAGCATTTTGAAAAAAATAACCTCAAAAACAGCAAAGAAATGGAGGCTAAAATGGGCCCTAGAATGCACCAGATTGCGCCGAATTGCACCATTTAAAAAAAAATGTGTTCATATTCAATCGTCTTAAAACAAATTCTATCCCCTCCTCCATATTAAAATAAAAAAAAAACTCTTTAGACTTTATTATATATTTTATATTAATTCGTATGAAACTTTTAACATTATGTGCTGAAGTTGATCTAAAAATGCCCAGTTATGATGATAATAATATAATGCAGCTTCCAGTTAGCTCTTTGCATGATAGATAATTCTTATTCCTTTTTGGTCGTCTGCTGATTATTATTTTAGCAATTACTTTTTTTTTATCTCTTTAAGAAAATAGCAGAGTCAAACGCTTTGGAATCAGTTCAAGACCGAAGTTCTGTCGGTCCTGATCTGGGTCCAAACGGTTTGCAAAGGTAATGAGCGGACGCCGCTAGCAGGTAAAGGATTAATACTGTAATACTGCAGGTGGAAGATGACCATGCATATCCATAGATAAGATGATGTTTCTCTCTAATACAGGTTTATATATCTTTCTGAAAGCATTTGTTTGAGTATTTATTGGAAATATTTCGATGAGACGCTTCTGATGAGTATGCATAGCATGTATGGATCTTGAAGAAATAAGCAAATTAAGCAATCTGGTCATTCATTCTTCTTATCTGGAGATATTAACCCAATGGCAGTTATTTTGTGAGATAAGCCACGGAAACAAATTGTTATAGGGGTCATAATGAGCCAGGCTCCACTACAGTTACAAAACTGTAATTAATCAACAGGCATTGACAACCGACCCTACATAAAGGTAGGTTCTAAATCGGATAGGTCCA